>CM070664.1:4148658-4811208 GCA_036346575.1 Dendrocalamus sinicus
GGCGGAGGCGTCGCGCGAATTTCCAGCGCGAACGAAGGTGTGCACGACAGGTGGTGGGCGCCGTATTGGCTGTCATGAGTATCTTGGGGACCGGGTGGAAGAAGAGGACGGCGAGGAGGATGAGGAGGTTGACCGCAGCGGCTCGGAGAGGGCGAGGATGGCGAAGGTGCAAGCGGAGGGTGGTAGGTCGTGTTATTCTGACGGACGGTGCATATGTGTCGCCCGCATCGGCGACATCACGGCGCGACCCTAGTTACGCCACGAGGAGGAGGGAGAATGGGGTTCAGCGAGGCGCACTCTTCACGGGCGGTGCTTCCGTAATAAAGTGCGTCCAGCGAGCTATTGCTAGACATGCCGTCAACATAAGCCGGACGTGTCGGGTCCACAAGTCAAAGCCGGAACACGCACGTTGTGAAGTGTGTGGGCGGGTCATGTGGTGGCAAAGTCCGTGCACAGCGGTACAAGGCGTTGGCACGGAGTTCGGATAACGGTCTTGCAAGATCACACTTGCGAGCTTGCGGGGCGATACATAGACACGCAACATGACATCACGTTATGTTGCGGAGGTGGTCACGCACCTCGTCGAGCGGATGTGTCAATTACCGAAGGTTCGATGGCGGCGATAGCGAGCGAGGCGGGCTCTACAGTGAGCTACAAGAAGGTGTGGCGGCGGCGAAAGGTCTTTGCCGCACGGTATGTATGGGGACGTCGAGGAGGCGACGACTGGTCCCAGAATGCTGAATCAAATTGCACAATCAAACCCGAGCACTTACATAAGCGAGCGGAGAGGGTCCATCATACGGAGGGCGGCGTTTCATTCTTGATGAGTGTTACGGGCCTTCCATCGAGCGATACAAGGGTTGGTGGTGTCGTCGGTGCTAACCGTAGATGGGGCGTTCCTATCAGGCAAGTACAAGGGCACTATCCTTACGCGATTGCAGCCGATGCAAATGACGATTACTCGGTGGCATTTGCAATTGTGGAGAGCGAGAATACGAGATAGCGGCTTTGGTTTCTTTGCAATTTGAAGAATGCCGTAGTGCAAGAGGCCGAAGTGTGCCTTATCTCGACCGCAATGCGAGCTTGATGTGCGTTGGGAGCGTTGCGAGAATGGGGACGCGAGCCCCGCCCGTGGATCGATGTGAAGAAACGGTGCATGAGGCATATTGCAGCGAACTTCCACGAAGGTTCCGTAGCAAGGACCTCATGAAGATGTTCAAGCTATGCATGCAGAACGAGCGGAAGTTCGGCGCCTTGCGAGCGGCTCGTCGATCGAGGCTACGAAGCATGTGCATGCAGGCGGGGGCGTGGAGGGCTCCACAAGAGTCGGGGTATTCTCACAATGGGTTGATCGAATGCACGACTTGGAAATGTGGTCTTTGTTGCACGACACCGGTGGGGCGAGGTATGGGATCATGACAACGAACATGTCGGAGGTTTACAATGGTGTATTGAAGGCGTCGATCCTGCCGATCACGGCAATTGTGGCGAGACACAGGAACGTGCGTCGGGTACTTTGTGAATAGAGCGAGGATGGCGCGAAGCACGTTGAGGAAAACAAGCAATACTACGAGGTCATGCAGGCCTTCATGGGCGGGAAGATGGAGAAGGCTCGATCCCACATTGCTCGGCCATTGATTTTCTAAGGAGAAAGTTTGAGGTCCGCCTAAGGCGCGAAGTATGTCATGGGTCACATTAGAGGGGCGCAGCGGTATGCGGCAGTGATGAAGCATCTTGCACTGCAACAAGCCCGGCCTACGCACAAGCCATGCTCCCATGTGTACGCGGCTTGCGTTGTATGGAACAGCGTCGACACGGTACATCTCCAAGTACTACGACATGCGGCACTTGTATGCAACACGGAGTGCAGAGTTCCATTCCTACGAGGTAGACATGCACTACTGAGGAATTATGGCGGGGAGATAAAGTGGGTGCCCAACGATGCCTTGAAGCATGTCGGGCGTGGTAGGCGACAAAGCCGTCGCATCCGCAGCGACATGGATGAGAGCCAGCGAGGATCGTGTTCGGCGCCCGAAGTGTAGGCTATGCAAGACCTTTGGCCACTCCTCGATCGGTGCCCAAACAGTAGGCATCAAGCAACGCTCCGTAGTACCAACCACAATCCATATGTAATGTATTATTCGGGAGGTGTACGCTTATTTGTTGGCTCGATGGTGTAGCTATGTATTGCACATTACCATGTTATGTATATTTTCGCACATTCCATATGTTTCCTTGTCGTGTGGGTCATATTCGTGTGCACATTTTACGTATGTTTTGTACATTCCAAATGCGTTTCCTGTCATAACATTTGTTGTGAGTTATGTTGTTATTTGTTGCACATTTTGTTGTAATGTACACTAACTTGTTATCCTTCTTTGGCGAGACATGGCGTTAGTTGCTAGAGCCCGTTGGGACGAGCACCACCGATGCCATGTGTGGTTGTCGGCACCGCAGAGGGCCTCCTTGCTTAAATCCTTAGGGGCCCCCAGAGAAGCGGCGTCTCGACCCTCGGTACATCCCACTACTACGGGACACCGGTCTGCGCCCATTGCCCGCATGTTGGATCTACCGCATGGGTTCGATGACGATGCGCCATCGTTGTCGGCTCGTTGATCGATGGAGGCGGAGACTCACACCTTCCACTTCCGTTGGGAGATGGCGGTTCTGCTGCGGGACGTCCACGATGATTACGGTCTACCCCTCCGTGGTGCCGCTTTGGTGCCACCCCGGCGGCAGATTGGAAGGTCCGTGCAGGTCACCGGTTCGGTCATGCGATCCGAGACAACGCGGTGCAGGGTGCCACATGGATGGCTTCGTCGCTTCATGACACATCCTGCAGACGCAGATGAGGTCGCGGTGCGGGCGCGCCGTTGCATACCGCTATATCTGTTTGGGTACGTCTTGTTCCCTAGCACGACCGAGACTCCGTGCGACCTAGCTACATACCGCTAGCGAGTCCTTGGCGGATGGTCGGCTGGTCGCGACCACAGTATAGCCGGGATCGCGATCCTTAGCTCAACATACCGAGGCTTGTGTGACGCCTCGCAGCGTCTGCGCGACGGCGAGCGATCCTAGCCGCTGCTACCTTCTCCTCGATTGTGGTCATGGGAACACTTACGTTGGCGGGCGACTTTGGTCGTCGTGTACACCCTTATGACCTCATCCGCGATTGTATGGTGGTGGCGACCCCATTGATGCGCCCACAATGGGTACACGTTGGGCGCATGGTCGATTGAGGTGGTCGAGGAGAGACCGAGGCGTGCGTACTCGGATTTCCACGGAGGTTGGCGTCGGCGTTTGCCGGCGAGGCGGTGGCCATGGTGCCGCGATTAATTGCGAACCACGGCCCCACGGGTTGTCATACGGTCTGGCGAGATCGAGGTGCTGGATGACGACCGCCACTTGGTGTTCGCGCCTTGCGTCGGCCGTCTGCCCACACCGAGTCATGAGGCGATTGGGTGTACCGGCATGTCCCTCCCATGCCGGGGCGCCCTCTTGCGGAGGAGTTCCACCGGTATGTCGGTACACCCCAAATTTAATTATGCATTAGTGTCAATGTCGATGCCGTGCGGTGTGTAATGTCTCAATGGACTTGCGAGCAATCGAGGAGAGGCGGCGGCAAGCGGAGAGCCACACGGCGGGCGTGGGCGGACATGTGGTGCGACCATGCGCATACGATGGTTGTGGATGAGACACGGCCGTCGACCACAGCGACCCCGCGCCGCATGGGGCATACCTTGGCCGAGCACGCTCCACGGACCCGCTGGAGGCTTACTACGGGGAGCCCCACGCCTCCACTTCATCTTTGTTCACGGGCGGCTATACAGAAGGTCGCACCGTCATCTAGCGGCGCGGTCGACGAGGCGATGCGAGAGTACTGTGTCATTACGCAATGCAGGATTACATTTGAACTGACTTTTGTTTCACTGCAGGTGGACCGGCTACATCGTATCGACATCGAGGCTAATGAGGCTATACGACATAGGAAGTCAAATACCGAATCTCGGTGGGTAAGTTATATCGCGCGACATCGTGAAGGTGTAAGAAGTGCGATCACGGGGCTTGAGTTGTGGTCGCCACCGAGATGGCGTTGTTGCTACGCGCGGTGGCGGACGTGGCCACGGACCACCACCTCCCTCCGCGCCTCCGTCAGCACCAGGATCAGCACGGCCATCCTCGGCCTCCACGCGCTTCGGCCGGCGGTTCGACAATTGGCAACTATTTGTGTGTGCACTCATTTTACCATTTATGTCTAACCACATGTTCGTCTTGCAGCAATTGCGACAGGATAGCACGCCGCTACGGAGGGCGGCGTCATCACGGAGGTCGACATCGCCCGCACGAACCGGAGGGCGTCCGAAGTCGGCAAAGCTACGATCGCTTCGGCCTCCACGCGCTTCGGCCGGCGGTTCGGCGATTCGCAACTATTTGTTCATGCACTCATTTACCATTTATGTATACGCACATGTTCGACTTGCAACAATTGCAACAGATAGCACGCGGCTACGGAGGCGGCGTCATCACGAGGTTGACATCGCGCACCAACGAGAGGTGTCAGAAGTCGGCCAAGCTTACGGTCGCTCGGCCTCCCGCGCCGGCCCCTCGGTTCGACAATGGGCAACACATGTTCATGCACTCATTTACCATTTATGTCTAACCACATGTTCGTCTTGCGGCAATTGCGGCGGATAGCGCGTCGCAGCGGGCATCGTCATCACGGAGGCGGCGGACGGCGACCGCGCTCTCGGGGCGGCGAGGGCCCACTCGAGCAGCGCCACGACTCGCCGGACCAACCAGAGGCGGATGCCCTCGTATCTCCGGGGCAGTGCGAGACCAACCTATATGACCGGATAGGTGGGTTGTGCCGACCTATCAAGGCATGACATCGCACGAGTACATGGGGACTTCCGTCGACATACTCATTTCACTGACCACATACCCGGTATGCACTAAACATGTGTATTTCATTATGAACAATTCTCGTACTTTCCATTGTCTAATTCAGTTGTACCATCTAAGCGGGGCGTAGGCACCACCTCCGATTGGGTGAGCTCTATGCTTTATGACCAGCCGTCATGGCTTGTCCAGGAGTTGTACCCACCGCCGCCTCGGCCACACCCCTCGCGATGCGATCTTCGCGATGCACCCCGCCCCTAGTAGGTTCACCTTCTCGAGAGGATCATATGCGGCGTGCGGCGGCGTCCACGAGATGATGAATGAATATTTTAAATTGTGCTTTTGTAATATTTGTGATGTTTTTCAAGTGCTTGATGGTTTGATGTTCAAAGATGGTTTCAGTATAAAGGGTTGCTCTAAGTTCTTTGATTTAGTACGCATACAACCACGAGAGATGACAACACGGGGTAGTGGAGAAGACATAGCTTGATGACAATTTTTTTGCCTTGTGATAACAACTCCACGTACATAACAACCAATTCATCACATGCTTAACAACGTTGCACATTACATCGTTATGGAAAGAGGCACAGAATATGAAGGTCACGAGAAAATGAAGGCGTCATGCACTTACAACACGAAACAACACATACATTGCACATCTGAGGCAGAATTTATGGAAAGTTCTACACCCAAAACATCAACACAACACTCCCTCGCACAAAGCATCAACACATTCCGTACCCTCGTGGCCTACATGCCAAGCGAGCCTCGTGGCACCCACATGGAGAAGCTGGCGAGGGCCGCCTCGGACGAGGTGGCCATCGTGGTAGTGGCACGCACATATGCAGCTTCGGGTTCGCGCGACAACATGTGGGATCATAAGAGCTTCCTATGTTGACAACCTCCTCGTTTCCCCTCTCGCGTTGCATCGTTGGCGGAGCTCATTGTTCTCCTCATTGAGAGTCTCCATTCGGTACTCCAAGTCCATTATTCGGTCCCATAAAGTACCCACATAACGGTCAATATACCGTTCATGAGGAGGGTCGATCGGCGGAGAAGTCGCATTTCGCCATCTGCGAAAAATGACGATAAACATGGAGGGTCCATAAGTAATAAAAATGTACTATTAGTAATTTCTACCCGAGCGTGGGCATCGGAAGAAAGCGGCGCCGCCATCGTTCGGCCCTTCGGGACTGCGACCACGTACTCATTGTGTGCGCATTTCGCCACGCGGTTGCGCACGCGGCTTGGTAGCAAGCGATGCGTGGTCGAACATCTCCTCCTTTCCAAGGAAGGTCTTCCTTGGTGACCCATATCCGTGGCCCCTCATCTTCCGCCATGGTATGTTCTTTGTTCGATTTACAACTTCATGGGACCTCTACCGTGCTATTTATATCGAATGGCGGGACAAAAGATGGCTGCTTTGCCCGAGACAAGACAAAAGCGCTCGGCTTTACTCGGTGAATTCCAACACATGCCGACTTTACGCGGTGATATGACATATCGGGGCAGCTTTGCTCACTTAGATGACAACACATGCCGGCTAAAGCGCCTACATAAAGACTACGATCTGAAAAGCCTTCATACGAACATTTATTGCTACTCGAAAAGCCTACATAGGAACATTTATTGCTACTCGAAAAGCCTATCGCCACGAAACCAACCAAATAGGGGCGTGGTCGTAGCCTTCTGATGAGTGTTCACGTCATAGGCATGTATCCTTTCGGTCGCGTTTTCATGTCACCTTTCCTTGTTGTTTCATAAATACAGATCTGAGCTCTGTTAGACAAAATGTTACGGCGATTGGGTGGGTTAGTTGCATATCATGCTATATGTTATGCATGTAATAAAATTATGCGCGGCATGTTATGAAGTTTATTTCTATTCACGTAAGGTTATTATCTCGTGTGTTCGCATTTAATGATTCAGATAGCAAGTCATTTAACAATATTAACATACTCTTGGTACACTAATTCTTAGTAACATAAAAATATCACTTACCAATGTATATATCAAATAAAAAGGATTATCCGTACAAAAATTCCATAAATTATTACCAACATATACGAGGAGAAGGCATCGAGCAAAGACAACACGAACAACTCATACATTTCACGTACATGACATGTAGCAAGTAGTACAACCACCAACACACCAACGAACACAAGAACTAAAATACAACACAACCGTACATAAAACATTACCAAAAGAGCTTGGCGACAAGATAGCATAAAACATTGCGAACATACACGAGGATAACCTCGGCACTACAACTTGAGGATAACAATAAACACAAGAAACAAAATAGCACACAACATTAAATTTATCTTCCACTCTAGTCTGCCGAAGCGATCGCATCGACGGGTCGCAACCCCACGACAACTCTCTCACGGCGAACACTTGTCATTCCTATTTCCCATTTCATCCTCCACACCAGAATCGGCAACCACCATGAGATTCCTGCGATTCCATGACAAGAAGATTTTTAAACATACCACCACGATTTGAATGAGCGAAACAATATGACTAACCGAGTGATTGGGGCACTTGTAGTAATGTCGCGGGATTCTTGGCGTCTGCGATGTCCTCGTCTAACCACCAAGTTGCAATTTGGACACATCACCGTGGGTGCCCATGAAGACGTCTTTGGTGACTCATTGCCTAGTCTTGGGAGTGAGCACGAAATAAAACTACAGTTGTGAACAATTTACTCGGAGGTGTGATAACATGGCGGGAGTATGTGAGGATGGCTCCGTTTTATAGGTGTGTTGGGGTAGCCTCACGCACAAAGACCACAGACAATACAAATCTTGACCCCACACCATGCTCGGTGAGAGACAAAACATGCCGACTTTTGATGTGACCTCACAAAAGGCCCGGCTTTGCTCGGTGACATGACAAAAGAGGTCGACTTTTGCTCGTTGACTAGACAAAGCAGTCGACTTTGCTCGGTGACTAGACAAAGCGAGGCTTTGTTGAGCTACCGCCACCGAGTTGCTTGATGACTCTGGCTGAGCCATTCGACATATACATATTAGGGTAATACTTTAACTTAGCGAGAATGACGTGTGGTAAAATTTTCTACGTACGTAAGAGAGTGAATGCACAAATTCTGCGGTCTTGGGGAGGAGCCTATCTCATCAATTATCCATTTTGGTCCACGAGCTAGTGTCAAAGTCAATAAGTCATTCCCGAAAGTCCCAAGTGCAATGATACACATCACATTCAAAAGGCATTACATAAGAAAGCATAAAATGCATACATCGGCGGATGTACATAATATTGACAATGAAATAAATTTTAATATTGGATCAAATAACACCTCTTACCGAATGAGGCCATCATCTTGGTTCCCGTGCCTTGAATAAGGAGGACATCATTTCTAGCTTGGGTGGTCGAGGCCATTCAAGAGAGCTAAACACCTAAACAATGCCAAAGGCATGAGTATAGCCAATTCGTGATTACTAAAGAGAGCGATTGTCCTCGGTGGGATGCCAAAAGATGGCGACTTTGGGTAGTGACATTACTAAAGAAGCGATTGTCCTCGGTCAAATGACAAAAGAGGCCACCTTTGCTCGGTGAGATGACAAAACATGGCGGTGTGCTCAGAGACATGACAAAGCAGGCAGCTTTGCTCGGTGAGATGACAACACATGCCGACTTTGCGCGATGAAATGATAAAGCAGGCGGCTTTGCTCGAGACATGACAAAGCGAGGCGGCTTTGCTCGGTGAGATGACAACGGATGCGACTTTGCGCGATGACATGATAAAGCGGGCGGCTTTGCTCGGATACATGACAAAGCGGGCAGCTTTGCTCGGTGATATAACAAAGAGGTCGGCTTTGCTCGGTGGGATGACAAAAGATCGGCTTTGGGCGTGTGATACTAAAGAGGCGGTGTGCTCAATGACATGACAACAAGAGGTCGACTTTGCTCGGTGAGATGACAAAAGATGCGGCTTTGGGCGGTGACATGACAAAGCGGGGCCTTTTCTCGGTGATATCGCGGCACTCCCATCTTTACTCTTTGCTCGACCACGCGGACCATCTTTACGTCTGAGTACAGACAAAGCGGCCCCTATAAATTGGTATGCATTCCATTTCCAGTGAACATTGCACATCCAAACCCCATACTACATCGCGCTTCCCTCACTGGCCGGGATGGACAAAGGCAAGAAGAAGCAATGGGACAAGATGGTGAAGGATTGGGAGGAGACCGTGACATAACGGCGGTTTGCAGCCGCGATGCCGCCGCGATGAGAAAATCGAGGCGTCTGAGCCGGGTAGAACAAGCCCATCGTGCTCGATGAAAGGTCCCCAGGCGCCGCGTAGCAACAACCCCATCCGAACGTCCCACCGGCGTTCGCCACAACTACCACTGAGGAGACACCTCCCTTTGTTGGTGCGAGGGCGTGTGCAAGTTCTTCAAGTCTAAGCACCGCATCGGTCTAGGTATGCGATGCGGGGTTGCGCAAACTACTCGATGACTACCCCAACCGCCGTTTGACACCGCAACCTATCGGCGTGGTAACAACCACATGCACAATTTTCCCTATCTTTTGTCCTTCACAAAGACGCACTAACAATATCTCTCCTTTATTTACAGTCTCGGAGCCCCTATGTGCCTACCGCAAATGGATCGATCTTGAGATCCACCTGCGGACCAATGGACCCTCGACCGAGGTGGAATGTCACAAAGGAGAAGGAGTTCTTTGGAGGAGGAGCGTCGCAAGCACGAGCACACCCTGCGTATCTGCGCGAGCGCAAGCTCATCTTGAAGCGTGCACGCGTAGGGATCGGGAGGCTCGCGAGATGGAGCGCGAGAAAGAGGGAAGTGCGGCTAAGGCAAAAGAGGCGCGGAGGAGTTCAACGCCGAGCGGGCAAGGAAGGAAAGTGGCCCGGTCCACGATGAGGTCGTCTGGCGGTTGGGTGGGTTAGTCGCATATCATGCTATATGTTATGCATGTAATAAAAATCTACGCGACATGTTACTCCCAAGCTGTATTATGAAATTTAATATCTAGTATTTTCGCATTCCATGATTCACGTAGCACCTCATTTAACAATATTAAATGTACCAAAATTTATGTATCGCATTCCATGTTACTCACCTTCACAATATCACTTACCACTTTATGTATCGACCGTTCTACGGTCAATCTCCTACAAAAAATTTACCAAAATTTTTATGCATCTACAACTTACAATGAACATAATCTTTTATTACAACTTTATCTGATTTTTATCCAGTTTATAACTACAAAATTGCCAAAACTGAAAACAATCACGGAGATTGCAACCCTAAAAATACAGCAAACCTTAAAAGTCACTTACCACTATTTGTATCGATCATTCTACGGTCAATTGTTCCTAAAAAAATTTACAAAATTTTATTGGCATCTACAAGTTATAATGAATATAAACTTTTATTACTACTTGGTGATTCTTTCAGAGTTTACATTTACAAAATTGACAAAACATACAAATAACATGGTGATTGCAAACCTAAAAACCATACGAAACCTAAATATCACTTACCACTTTACGAAGCGATCGTTCTATGATTAATCCTTTTAAAAAATATTTATCAATTTTTTTACACGCAACTAACAATGAACATAAATTATTATTGCAATTTTATCTATTTTTTCTCGATTTATAACTACAAAATTGCGAAACCATACAAATATTCACGAGTATTGCGGTCGGGACATGCGGTCGGGGAGCAAGCGCGCTCGTGCGACAGCGGGACCGGGGGCCTACTGGCAGCGGCGATCGATGTATTGGCGCGGCGATCGCGTATTTGGGAGAAGCGGTCGCGCGGTCGGCGCGTTGCAAGCGCGGTCGCGTGATCGGGGAGGCAATGGCGCGGTCGGGGCGCGCGAGCGGTCGTCGCGGTCCCCGACCGCGCGGCCGAACCACGTGGCGGCACTGAGGCGATCCGCGGTGGGAAGGGGTCCAAAGTGGAATTTTTTTGTATAGGGGCCAAAGCGGAATTTTGGGTATTTTAGGGTCCAATAGTGTCCAAATTTCTCGACCCAACTCTCTGGCTTATTGCGCTCCGGATCGGAAATGGGGACCTATAACGTCATAGTGCATACACACATGTATACCGAAATAACTCCCAGCAGCGACCTCCCATGGGAATCCCATGAAATAACTCCCAGCAGCGACCTCCCATGGGAAACAATGGCTGCTAGTTACTGGCAGTCAGTAAAAGAAAACTTGCCTCAATCTTTTCAGCTAATCCACATAGTAAGACACGTCAGCTAATACATAGACTGTAGCACATTCTTGTGAGCTTATATTTTATGATTTATTCAAACAAATAATTAAGACAGCTTCTTTATCGCATTTTAAAATAGTTTATCAGAACAGTTTTTTCGAAACAATTTATTGACTTATCGATATTTAGTTCGTTCATACAAATACTCATTTTAAAGGTAAAAACAATCAGCTGCAGTCATAAACAATCAGCTGCCCGGCCGACGCGCCATTTCCTCTGACCCTCGATATACCTTCAAATAATGTAATGTAACCTCTGTCGTTAGTCATTACGATTTTTCTAATCAGCCAATCGATGAATGCATGGTCATTACTACCACCATCAGGTAATCAAACACACGTAATTAATTAATTAATCTCGATCGTATCCCTGTATTAGCGCCAACCGAATCCAACTGCTGTTAAGCAAACAGAATACTCCTACCTTAACTATACTGTAGCACGCTACCACTAAACAGATTCAAGAGGCAAATGCAATACGCGGTTGGGCATTCTTCTTCTTCAGTTCTTCTTCTTTATTTTTGTTGTTTTGGCTGGCATTCTTCTTCTTTCTTGGCTGGCTAGCTTTGGTTTCGTAGCGTCCGGTCCCCACGCGAGAATGAAACGGAACACAAATACTAATACAGGACCACTGTACAATAATACAGCACTAGTGATATTGCACTGGTCCCTTGTTCCATAATATACGTCACTCCTCTTGAGAAACGGTGTCTTATAAGTCGATGGATGGAATCAAAATATAATTATTGTAATATTTTCACTCAATATCGCTATTTTAATGCAGAAAAATGGTTAACTAGTTATAGTGTACTTTTTTTAATAAGAGTATTATGTTATAATAACATTAATTTTTCCATAGATTTAGTTCTTCTCTGATCCGTCCGTATAATAGAGCAACCAGTACATGCTGCTAGATTTGTTTAATTGCATGGCCACGTATTATATTAAATCATTATTGATTGATAATAAATGGTGGCATGAAAAGGTTGGTGTGGCAGATTGGATGGGCAGAGACAGTGGTACTTGCTAAGCTACTCCATCCATTTCATAATATCAGTCCGGTACATATAAGTAGTTATAAAATTTAAGTAATAGTAATAAAATTAAATCATATTTGCTTATATTAGATAGGCAATACTATCCTACCAAACAGAAATAAATATAATCTAATTTTATTAAATATTATTTAAATAATATGTTTTCTTGATACATAGGTCGGACTAAGGTAGTGCTCCAACTAGCTTCTAATTATTGGATTCTGGCTTAAAACGTATTGTAACAGCTGAAAATACCTTATGGCAACTGTTAGCGAGAAATTAAGAAAAAAATAAAAAAATAAAAAACATCTTTATCACCCTGATCAACTCAGCTTCGACTTCTGGCTTTTGGCTTATTTTTCACTATTCATAAGTTTCGTCTTTTTCTGAACTTTTGGCTTTTTGTTGAGCTTTTTTGCCGGTTCTTTTTTTTCCCGTATTTGCTTGTATTATACGTAATGGGCTAACATATTTTTTTATATTTTTAAATTTAATTATGCTAAATAAGCCTCTGTCAGGTACAGTGCTTTTTTCAGCCAGCTACAGTGTTTTCAGCCATAAGCCATGAGCTTTTCAGTCGAGCCGATCATCACCTATATCTTCATGGGCAATATAAAAGAATAAAAGCAAAAAAGCTAAACAAAATTGAAATTATGAAGTAAACATGTTCCGGACGCGGGAAGTAGCGGCCTAAATATTGTGAAACGGAGCGCGTAGCAGCCTGCGGCGGTTGCGTTTGCGCGTCAAAACCCAGAAGTCAAATACACACATACCGTCCTCTTCTTTTCTCGGACGCGGCGTTGGCCGCTTTCGATCGGCTTTCGTGAGCTCGCTTAGCTGTATGCCTGTATCCTTTACCCAACTGCGGCTAACGGAGTAGCAGCATATATATATCCTTTACCCAACTGTTTCTTTCTTTTATTAGGAGTTTTGTTTGGTTCCAGCTAATCTCCAGTTGCCAATTAAGTTGGCACCTGCAGCAGCAGCCAGCCAGCCAGTCGGTCTTTCTTGGCCCGTAAAGTAGGTATCATTGGTTTGATTTGGGAAGTTCTAAACAAGGCACTTCCTCTGTATGAGGCCAACTGCTGTGATCCCAGGCACGCAACCTTCCGTGGAATATAGGCACTACGCACTCCGTTCGGCTTTTTTTTTTCTTCTTCCCTTTTCCTTTATATTTCCCGTAAAAATATAGTAATATTTTATTTTTAATTAAATGACTCAAAAAATAACAGCCATTACAGTATAATTTTAACTAAAAACCAACCACTACAGTCAAAAATCATAAGCTACAACCCTTTGGAGCGGCCCCTTAGGCCCTAATCAAAATAACTTTTGGCTAAATCGTTTTGAATATGTTAATTTCTTAATACGGTTTTTCCTTCTTTGTACTCCTTTGCATTGTCAGGAGATATAGCAGTTTTCCTCTTTTTTCTTTATTTTTTAATTAAATGCCTCATTCAAAAACTATCAGCTAATACAGTATCTATTTCAGAAAAAAAAACAACGAATGCCGTTTTAAACTTCATTCGACTGACTCAGTGTATGAACGGAAATCTTTCTACACAATTTCATGGTATCCACTCGCAAATAAGTAGGCCCGTTCAAGTTTGCTTTGTCTCCTTGTGGTACAACGTCCGGCCTATCCCAAGCTCGCACGCATATGCAGAGAATCTTAGCTAATCCCCGGTCTCTAATCAAAACATTTTACCCTGCTCCGATCAAGCCAAACACAAACGAACAGAATCCATTTCCGAAAGCTAGCTGCTCATCTGTTGAGATTTGAGGAGAATAGTTCCACTGAAATCCAAATCTCAGGGAGATGAGCAAGCAAATCGGCAATGAAACAGACATGCAACCTTTGATTATATAACTATAAAGTATCCTTTTGCTACTTATTATGCAACGATCAGAGCCACGATAAAGCTTCAGGAACACACACACAAATCAGGATGGAACAAGTAGTTTTGACTAGGACTCTACGTACTTCAAATTAATTTCTGCAACAAATCTTGATCTGCATTCTCAAAGTAGCATTAAGCCTATACCACCCTTTTGCATTATTTTCCATTTCCATATGTCTAGCGATGAATTGTTTGCAATGTTGACCAGCAAAAAAGTCTGAAAGCCAAGAAAAGGAAAATGCTAGGTCGTCGAAACACAAAATGTACACAATCTGGGGGCACAAAGCAAATAACCTGAAATATGTCACCTAACAATGTGACATCTCTAATCGTTCAAGTAATGGTTAAGGGATGCAGCAGTATATCTCTAGCCAGCCATTTCTCAAGGAATCCAAAGAAAGTTATTATACACTATATGTCATCTGCAAATGATCAAAGCCTCGAACTTGGCTACAGTTGCAACGGTCTTATTCCACACATAGACTAATCAGGAGCTAGGGCTCAAATTGCCATGTCAACCATAATAGTTCCGCTGTAATATTTTGACATGTATTATAGGCTTATAGCATTCTGTGCTCCATTCATTCAAATAGCTATGTAGCACATAACATTGGGATACTATGCCATCATAAGAAAATAATCATTGGGTTTTTAAATATATTCTACTGTAGTTAAAATATTGGGTCTCATTTCATCTTTGGCACATAAAGCCACTTCTTAGAAAGTTAAGCCCTCCATCTTGGTGTTTGCAAATAAAGGAAAAATTTAAAGCTACAAGTCTACAATGAACTCTCACAGAGTAGGATGTTCAATATCTTTAAAAAGAAATACATTGGCCTGGCCTCCACATAAATAAGGGCATGACGAATAAAATGGAGAAACCAGAGGAATGGTCAAATTGCAGCTGTATATGCACCTTTTTCATCTTTCAAGTTTGCTCAGCAGATTTTCAAGCCGTGGCAGTTCCTCCAAAATGTCGTTCCAGTTTGGCATACCCTACCAAAAAAGCACACGTGTTTGGTTAGTTTTATTACTTCCGCTGTTAGATTCAGTGTCATTCAGACTCTCTTGGTCCATTCAAATTATGGAATTTTATGATTCTACTATTATTATACCATGAAGTAATAGATTTCGTTGCAACCAAATAAAACCCACGGAAGAAGAATTACCCTTCCAGATCTTCTCACACGGCCATCAAGACGGAGGATTATATAGACATCTTCACCGGGAAGGACACCTTCAGATTCTTGCTGGTCACGTATCCAACTGAACCATGAGTACGTAGATGTCAATGAAACCCCCGACATAACAAATTGATGGCACCAAAATTTTAAGATAGTGAATTGTGGAGTTCCTGGATCTACAACCATGCTAGAAACAACAGAACAGGAATAGGACAATACTTAAAAGTCTTGGTGTAGTCTTCCCAAGAAATAGATATAATGTAGAAGTAATCTTATAACAGTATCAGGCTGTCCAAACTTAAGAGTTAACTCTAACTACTTTTAAGTACCAACAATACACATATGCAGCTGGAGGGCTAGAAACCATCATAGCACACAGGGTCAAGATTGTTCTACAACAGCCCGTAGCTATGGCCTGTGGCCTATGGGAGAAGAGGGTTGGGCCAGTCGAGGATGGTATTTTCCATAATTTGAGTGTTTGCAGTTGCACTGGCCACTGGCCAGTTGAGGACGACTGCGATGGTATTCTCATAAATTTGCGTTTGCGATGACACTGACATAAAATTTTCTTCATTAAATACCTACCATTTAAATTCCTAAAATTTCTTGGCTAATTGTGGTTGAGGATGTGGCTGATAAACACAGGGAATAGGGTAGTTTAGCTAAATTTTCTTCTGGTTTCCTGCTAACTATGCCCATTTTAATGCTGAATTAGCACAAAACAGCCAACACTATTAGCAGAAACGGGTGACACGGCATTTAACGCTAATGGTGTGTGCTGTTTAGGGGCAGACCAGATTTTTTTTGACATTGTAGGGTGGATCATAAGCTTATTTCTTGGTGCAATAATTTCTCAAAATGCCTTTTTTAATCATGTTATGCTGCCTAGGTGCATATTCTATGTTGTTGCACTATGTAGAAATAGCAAAATCATCTGAAAAATGCAATCTAGTTACTTTTTAAAGAAAGATATACAGTATAGGAACAAAATGTGGATATATGAAAGGAAAAAGTAAAAGAAAAGGCACCTTTCCCATTGTTCAGGAGAGACAATATCAGCCTTAAATCGAACCTCAGCTCTCAACCGTGATTTTTCTGCAATAGATTCAGTACGCTTCTCAAAGTCATCCTGTAAAAAGGAAAATTGCATTGTCCTATCAGAAAGATAAAGGGGCCAAATCATTTGTATGAAATATACAAACAAAAAAGCAGGCGAGTTCTTTTGGTATTTAGCCAATATGTAAGACTTGTCTAACCCCAACTGAAGGAACTGATGCAGCAGATCTTGCAGAACCAAAGCCTCTTGGTTTGGTTTGGGCTTTCTGAGAAGCACCAAAGATCACAGGAATTAGAAGAACGCCTCGTTTGAGCAGTTCAGTCCGGTACCTCTCAGCTCTTTGCATTGCTCGAGTAACAGATGCTTTTGAACCTGCCAATATAACCTAAAATACTTCTCAATTCACAAGTCACTAAATGAAATTTTTGAAAAGAAATGTAGTATGTGTGCGCTGATAAAAAAAGTATGCACTTCAGGAAATGTCTCAACTTAGTTATTGAGCATGAAAGATGCAAAGAGAATTATACTAACTGGCCTAGTAATGTCCCGGAGTTGCACAAGCTCAATAATGCGATTGGTCGACAGGCGCACAGGTAACCTTGATAGGGTTTCATCACGAGAAATTTGTGTGATCTGCTGCTCTTCTTTCTTGTTTTCCCAGAAAAACAAAGCCACCAGCACAACAATACCTGCAGTGTGCTGATTCAAAAGTTTGATTATTTTTTAGTTTAGTTAATAGTGTGAAAGAAGGATTGTATACAAGATTCAATAAATGACTTGACTTGTACATCATAAGCGTGAAAGATCATTGGATCAAGTAATTCTCATCAATATGAACTTCTACAAGATGCGGCCCTCAGGAGCTAGGACTGGAAAAGTGATTGTTCTGTGTTTTTTTTAAAAAAAAACAGAAACTTTTTTGGTAGCCGGAAAGGATTGATGAAATAGCAACACATTTATTTAGAAGTAAACTAAATGCAGATTTATGTAGTGGAAATTTCTGTTGAAGCATCCCAGAAATTCAACATACTGCCTAGGTTTGAAAAAAGAAACAATAATTGGTGTAGCAACCATCAGGCCTAAGCATAACCATAGGGAAAATGCTTCAATATACTGGTGAATCAAATAAATTTTAGTGAATGCAGATTATTATAATTGTTTGGCAATGAAGAAATGAATGTACAAGATACTGAACTCAAATTGTAACTATATAAAGTAAACGTCACCAAGATGTAGTACAACTGTACAAGAAACAAATTTGTACATGACAGTTTTTCATATGCTGCTACTATGCATCAGGATGCACTATTGTCTATTGCCATGTAATGGTTTAACAAAAATGCCATGTGACCAACTGGTTAACTCTTTGCAACACCTATCTTTTTAGGACATGTTAATTTACCTCCAATATTGATGGCAGCATTCCCAGCAGTTTCCAGCAGATCAGGAGCACCATCACCACCTTGAACTGCAAGTATAAGTCTGGGAATGGTAAAGAATGTTGAAATTCCAGCTGCTGCAGTTAACGCCACATAAAAGAACCTTCGGACACCACGAAATGGTGCTTGTACTTCACTAATGAGTTTCAGGTCTCTTCGGAACCCAGAACCAACATCTTCTCCACCACGCAATGCCTGAAATGGTTTAGAAGTTGTACAGAATCATATCACTGACATGGAAATTGGTCATGGGATCAGATTTCAGCTATGATCAGCAAATTACTTTCTTATTCAGCATCTAGCAAAGCAGTAAAGCACAAAGCCGCAAACCTCTTCTTGAAGTTCCTTAAATTCTGGTGATGCCCTGAATGGCGCCATGTCTGGATCATTAAGTATAGTACCAAATTTGAGATTGTAATCTCGCAAAGCTGTTCTTAAACAATCTGCAGCTTTTTTACTTTCTTCCCTGGTCCAAACAGATGCAACAGTAAAAGGAAAGGGGGGAAAATAAAGAAAAGCTCAAGTGAGGAAATTCATAAAATGTTGCAACGATGGCATGAGACTATGAGAGGATCCAAACAAGGCATACATACATTCTACCAAACTTTCCTAAGGTCTTGATTTCTGGCTCTTCTTTAACAGTAAGTTTCAGTAATTTGCTGCCTAGATACATTCATGTGAAGTTGAATCAGTGAAGTAGAACTGCACATGGTGTCACTGATTCACATTCGAAAATGGTGGTGACAAGCCTAAGTAAGCACAACATGTGCATAATGCATACTCCAAGTACTGTTGCCCTAAGAAAGTGCCCCTCACCTATACGCATGGCAGCATGCCTTGTTATAAAGCGCTGCTTGGGCTTCCACAGGATTTGGATCCAGCTCTAGAGCATTGTCAAATTGTTCAAGAGCATCCCTCACCTATGACATGTGCAAATAAAATGACAATAGATGAATAGAATGCAGTTAATGATTTAAGATAGATGGTTCTCCAATTAAATGATTACCACAAACCCATGCAAGGGTTTGCTTACACGCTCACCCCTAGAAAGAACCCACTTCAGAAATGTATTATGGAATCACAAAAGCGTCTAGGCATTATAATCGCGGTATTAACTCCCTTTGTCTTTAACAGAGTACTAATTCCAGTTTTATGTCTGCTTAACATCAAACTACCAAACACCACTGGTAGTAGTTTTCAAGTAGGTAACTGTTAAATCCCAGTCAAGCCCTAATGGTCACACTCAAAAATAAAAACAGGATCACTTACTTTTGGTTTCACCATTAGTTCCCCTTAAGGTAGTTTTCAAGCATTTATTCAATGAGATAAACTAGCCAAACTCAATTTAAACCTGGCATAAACTCACCTAAAACCAGCCCAAACTGAATCAAGCTGGGCATACATGCAATGGATAACATACAGAGTTTAAACAATTCTGACATGGCCTGGTTAAACTCTGGGTAAATGCTGCCTAATACTGATACATCTTCACTAGAGTAGCTTGTGAACCCAAGCTGTCATATCCGCATCATCAATTGAAGACCTACTGAGTTACTGATACAATTCTTAGCTGATAGACTTCCTCGTAAATTAAAATTGACTCAGTTTGCTCGACAAGAATCTCATGTCACTCGAACGTTGGAACATGCGCCTGGGAATAGGCTTCGCTTACCCTGCCCTTGGAGAAGAGCTCGAGGCCGAGGTTGACACACGACTCCGCCGTCGGAACCGCCTCCGTCTCCTTCTCCGGCGACGGCGGGGGAGACGGAGACGACGAGGCGTTGGAGTGGAGGACGCCACGGCGGCGGTGGTGGAGGGGCAGGGGGGAAACGAAGGATAGGGTTTGGAGGGTGGGGTTGGGTATTCCGCCGCCGCCGGAGAGGAGGGAGAGGTGGGGCCGGAGAGCCGCGGCTGCGGCTGCTGTGGCGGCCGCCATTGAGGTTTCGAAGGGAGAACGGGGGGAAGGCGCGTGAGGTGGTCGTTTTTCTCGTTATCGTGATGGAAGTATTTCTCCCATTTTCCTCGCTTTTTCGTGCGTGGGAAGAGGGATTTGTTCACCACCACAGAAAGAGGGGTAAAGTTGGAGCTTCGGCTAGTTTTTTGACTTAAGTTTTTTCTATAATTTTTAACTGAAATTATGCAATAATACTATTAGTCTTGTTTAGAAAAAGAGAAAAAAAAATTTGAGAAAAAATGTTATATCATCACAGATAATGCAAATAAATAGAAAAAAAGAAAAAGAAAACTCTAAAAAAATTTAAAAATCAAAATAAACTGAAATTAGAAATCGATACGTTTCAAATAGCTTCTGATTTAAATAAGTCGAAAGAAAAGAAAGAAACTGAAGTTGTTTGGAGAAGGATATTAGATGAAGCCTGCTCTGATGGTGCTGTCACAGCAAACAATAAAATTCATCTAGAACTAGTATTTAAAAAGAGAAATGGGTAATATGCGTTCGTTTCTCGCAACTCTCCCGATCAATAGTGCCGTGGCGTCCCCTCCGTCCTCTCAAGCTCCCAGCAGTGCCTCCTCCCCTCGAGTCTGCACTGACGCCACCCCTCCTCGAGACCTCGACTAACAATACACACACTCCATGACTTGATTTGGCCCACTAACAATGGCGCGCCTCCACCGCGACTCGGCCGCAATGACGGAGCTCGAGGCCTCCACGGCGATGTCCGGAGGCGGGCGCCTCCGTAACGCCTTCGGCGGCGTGCTGTGCGCCGTCACCCTCCTCCTCATCGGCATCCTCGCATTCTCGATCCGTCTCTTCTCCGTAAGATCTGATCCATCCCCACGCCTCCCGATACAGCTCGGTGTTGGAATAGTGTTTGCGGAATTCTCTGTGCTTACGCGTCCCGTCGTTTGGTGCCGTAGGTGATCAAGTACGAGAGCGTGATCCACGAGTTCGATTCGACCCCTACTTCAACTTCTGCGTCACTCAGGTTGGATTGCGTGGTTCCATTTATTTAGTTTACTTTTTTTTTGTCCCAGAGTATGTAAAATCGAGCTCAGCTCATAGGTGATCGCAATATTTCTTTGACTCTTGAGTCTTGGTGTTGGAGTGTTCTGGGTTTTGGAAATTGACTTTGTCTGGTATATTTCGTTTACTGTGGGATGATTAGTGGAATTATAGAGCAAGCGATGGTTACATAGTAACATGAAATTCTGGATTGAAGCAGTTATGGATTGCATTTGATCTAAATTTCCCCTTACTTGTTACAGTTTTTTTTCCCGAAGAATGTAATTTACGAGTTCTGGAACTGGTTTGATGATAGCACATGGTAAGAGCCTCACAGCAATTGAATCATTTAGTAATGTGAAAGTTTTATGCAAAATGGAAGGTGTAATACGCACACTTGGCTGATTTTCTTCTTCGCTTCGATTTAGGTATCCCTTGGCCGTGTGATTGGTGGCCTTTGTATATCTGGCTTGGCATTGACAATGGATCCATTTGGTGGCATGTTATCAAAGGAACACACCCTTATGTTCCTTTTAGTTCTGCAAATGTGCTGAAGTATTTGATTGCTCTACTAGGTTGCTGAACTCTCTTAACATCCCATTGTTGGTGGAGGTTGTTTGTGTGTTCACCGCTCCAATTTTCTCGACAAATGCTTCCGGCTACTTACCTCTTAACAAAGGTTGCCTTTTCACTAAGCATGGGTTCTCACAAGACTTGTACTCATCCGGAAATTATGTGCTCATTAGTTTTAGCTTTTTCTATAGGAAGCAAATACCACTGGAGCTGGATTGATGGCAGCAGCCATCTTGGCAATGGTAAATTGCACTAGCGACCTTTCTCCTGTCACTTTTGGCCATGAAAAATCTCCATTTTCATTTGTCATGGTGGAAGTAGAAATATGAATTCTTTTGGATTAAGCTAGAAGAGATATTGTTACATAATTTCAGCTTTACCCGCCTGTGATACCTCAGGAGCGCTGCGCGAGATGAGCGCAAAACAAAATCATCAAGACGATTTTTTTCAGCGATTCGCTTCTCGCCTATACTGTGATACCACTTGTTAACTTTGTTCCAAGAGAAAACACACACATCGCAAATAAACTAAGAGAACACAGAAGAATTTCTAAATTTCTCTATTCTCTTACTTGCTCCCATTTTTCTTATAAAACTGGTTACAAGCTTTCTCAATATATAGGCTAACACTCTTCTACTAGCATACATATTCGGACTTCAAGTTGGACACAACTTCAACTTGAGTTACACACGGATACGGACTTTACTATGTCTTGAATTCTAAGTTAAGATTATTTCTAACAGCTATGATAAATTTACGACAAAGACGACGCTATACTTCGGATGCTTCACTAGCTTCGTATAAAGTGGAATTGATTATTTACCACTGTCAAAGATAAGTTATTTCAAGATTTATCAGTAATATTTCATTGATATGTAGCCTCAGAATACATATATTGATATATTAGTGAAATATAAAGTAACAAATTCTGAAGCACACTTCTTTACCGGGGCAAACAATGAATGATGAAACATCCCTCGTATAAACTGGTGCCAGGCCGAGCCCATTTTCTCACGAATAACCAAACATGAAGCCCGAAACACACACCGTCGGCCCAAGGACGAAACCGTAAGACCACCAAACCAAAATCCCTACCCCGCAGCATATAACCTCTCCCTCCCACAGTCCCACCTCGCGCCCTTCACCCTTTTCTCTCCTCTTGGCGGCGGCACGAAGCAGAACGAGGCACCAGGTCGCGGCGTGGGGGCAGACGGCAAGGTCTCCGGTAGCTCGAGCTCGCAACCATGGTGGGCGTTGCTCCGTTCCACACGTTACCTTCGGCATTACTCCTCTCTTCTCCTGATCTGCCCCTCATCTGTTTCATTTTTTTTTCATAATCTGTAGCATTGCACTGTGTCTTTGTTCTTGGATTTGTAGTGTGTCGAAAGAATCTACCGGTAGAAGGGTATGGTTTATGTGTGTGGGTAATGTGGGAGAATCGAACGCAAAAGGAGAGACGGAGTGGAATTATTTGTTTCTTGGAAAATGATTGCGCATTGTAGATTGCCGCGCAGGTGTGAGGGTTATGCAATCTTTTGATGTGTTGTGTAGTCTACTTGTGGTTCCTTGATGGCCTAGGACTGATTTAGGGCCTTGTGTTGTGTTGGTGCTTGCAGTGATTTGTCTGCCATATATTTTTTGTTGCTATCTAATTCCCTAGCACTTAATTTCCAATTTAATAAAAGTGTTTGGAGCCTGTTGTTACACCTGGACCAGTTTATATGCCACTGTTTCTGTGAGCAAGTGTTTAAGAATACTTAATATTGTCAACCTGTTATTTAACAGGCGAGGGGATTGAAGAAGCATCTGAAGAGGCTCAATGCGCCCAAGCACTGGATGCTGGACAAGCTTGGTGGAGCTTTTGTAAGTTGATGCATTTTGCTCCTGCTTGCTTGAAATGGTTTCCACCATTCGTGAATACTTTCTGTTGTTCAGTACTGTAATGCGTGGAGTTGCTTTGTGCTTGTCAGGCTCCCAAGCCATCATCTGGACCTCACAAGTCCAGGGAGTGCCTTCCCCTGATCCTCATAATCAGGAATAGGCTCAAGTATGCGCTGACCTACCGTGAGGTGATCTCCATCCCGATGCAGCGACATGTGTTGGTCGATGGGAAGGTCAGGACAGACAAGACCTACCCTGCTGGTTTCATGGGTAAGCACGCTTGTTTCTTTTCTTTCCATGCAAGTTCTGACGTAGTCTCTGGTTTGTCAGTGATGCATTTCTCAATTAACAATACCTTACGTAGCTGTGTTCTCTATTTGGTAGATGTCATTTCCATTCCCAAGACTGGTGAGAACTACAGGCTTCTCTATGACACCAAGGGTCGCTTCCGCCTTCAATCCATCAGGGATGAGGATGCTAAGGTAAGGTTTCATTCCTGCCATACCCTAACCTGTTTAGGGCAAAAGGCTTTGTTGTTGTATACAAACTCTAGTTGAACATACCATGTTACATAATGTGGGCTCCTTTTCAAGTTAGTGTGCTCCGTAGTATGTTGTTGTTGATGCTAGGGCTGTTCACAGGTGGGTTTATACAGGTTGACGCTGGTTTTGAGCCCACCCATAATAGGCCAACTCTCTTTCGGTTTGGGTGGGTTCGCACAGGTTTAAGTGGGCCTTCTGAATGCTGGTGGGATGGGCTGGGCTGGGTTGGTGGTTCGGATGGGTTAGTTGGGTTAGATTGTGCTATTGGTGAGCTGTGGAACGAATATACTGATCGGTGCATGTGTTTAGCCCAATAAGCCCATCAAATGCAGAATGCATATCGATGAAAAGTTTAATGTCTGCTTGCACCGATGGAAGAAGATGATGGCTCGGCCAACAGGGCGATGACCTAAGCAGTGAATCAAAAGCTGTGCATTTCCTTGGCGGCATTGGTTGGACCTCTGGACCTCGGTGGCGTTTGGTCCGGTGGCGACGGAGATCGAAGCGATGAAGGTGCATGAGCCGGCGGCAGCCAGCAGGATCCTGGCCGGAAGAGAAGCGCAAGCTCTGGAGGTTCCACCGAGGCTAGAGAAGACGAGTAGGGGCAGATCAGCAGAAATAAAAAGCTCGTCGACTCGCGATTGTCCCACGGCGGTGAGATGGAGAGGCTTCGTTTTACTTTGAGCGAGCTGGATTCAGCAGTTTGATGGTCCTAACCTGAACCAACCCGTTGGTGGAGATACCCAAAGCGGGTTGTCTCGTAACCCAACCCGGGTGGACTGGGTGGGTTGTGCGAACCATGTACAGCTCTAGCTGATGCCATGTTTTTTTTTGTCAATGCTGGTTATTTATTCGGAGTTTCAGACAGACTTTTTTTATTGACTTTGGATTGAGATGAATTTTATAAGAATGCCATGTGGTTATAGCTTGAATTTATCTCTGATATGTGGTTGATAATCTACGTACCATAATTTTACTTTTGCATGTGATCACAACTTTAGTACAGGGAATTAGACAGCTTTACTAATAATTGTAACAGTGATATTTTCCCTTGCTCACCATCATCATCATTATTGTTATAACATTTTGGGCTTTGTGGTCTAAATGTTGTCATTCGTACATTTTGATTTTAGTTCAAGCTGTGCAAGGTTCGGTCAGTCCAGTTTGGTCAGAAGGGCATTCCATATTTGAACACTTATGATGGCCGCACCATCCGCTATCCTGACCCTCTGATTAAGGCAAATGACACAATCAAGATTGACCTGGAGACCAACAAGATCGTTGACTTCATCAAGTTTGATGTTGGCAACGTTGTTATGGTCACTGGAGGAAGGAATACTGGTCGTGTTGGTGTAATCAAGAACAGGGAGAAGCATAAGGGCAGTTTTGAGACCATCCATGTGGAGGACGCTTTGGGCCATGTATTTGCCACTCGTCTTGGCAATGTGTTCACCATTGGCAAGGGCAACAAGCCGTGGGTGAGTCTCCCTAAGGGCAAGGGTATCAAGCTCAGCATCATTGAGGAGCAGAGGAAGCGTGATGCTGCTGCTGCTCAGGCTGCAGCAAATGCTTAAATACAGTGCATGGGCCAGAGTTTTGCTGAAGCAGAATCTGAATGAGAACATAAAAATTGTCATCCTGTTTATTTTGAAGTTTTGCCTTTTGTTTGAGTTGGCAACTGATGTTTCATTCTAGTTGAAATGTAGCTGTTTACAGTAGTGCATTCTAGTTGCAGGGACACATATCTTCCAGATTTGCTTCTTTCTTGTTATAAGTGATTTTAGTACCCTTCTTGTTTCTGTATTGTCTGATTTCCTGTCGTATGTTCTGAATGATTTAACTATGTTGCGGACTGAATGCTCTTGTTTCAATTATCTCTTTTATGAATTTCTTGTCCAAAAGTGCGATGTCATGGGCTTTAACTGTACCCATGAGTTTTGAGCAATTTCTCCATCACGAGTTGTGGTGAATACGGCGCTACGGGCGACACCACTCTGAAGGCAGGCCTTCAGCTGTTCCCACTTGTCAGCATCCTTATTCCAGACGTCATCCAATACAAGGAGGCACCTCTTTCCACTGAGTTCTTGCTGAAGCTTCTGCAGTGCCACCTCACAGTTGCTCTCACCAGAGGTGCTGCAGATCTTGTTAGCAAGGTTACAAACATCAAAAATCATCTGACACGCAGACCCGCCTCTGTAGTTGGGAATGCTCCCGGACTTCAGGGTTTTGATGAAATAATGTTTACTTGGTTTTGAAATCAACAGATACGCATTTTATTCAAAAAAAAAAATAAAATAAAACCAAACTGCAGGATGCAAATTAACTAAATACCTCCACCGACTAGCCATGTGAGAGCATGTGCACTCTGCAATTAAAAAAATATCCACATGCAATTGTGAACTTTGAGTCAATTCATCTCGAGGCCAAGCCTCAGGGAGGAAAAGAATACTAGTATTTTGAATTTGTTAAATCCATCGTATGCTCTTCCTTCAATAATTTTTTTTGCATCATATACTGAGTCCAAAAAAAAATATAGGGTATATTTGATATAGCTTTTGAAACCGGCTTTTGACTTTTGCTACGGTACCTAACTTTCAAATAGAATATTTTTTAGATGAGCGTTAAAAGCCCAATATCTGTACCATCCAAAATCGCAAGTGAGTAGTAATCTCTGTCACAAACAATTAAAATTCAAAAATTTCAGTCAAAAGACATAAACTACAGCCATATCAAACAGGCTCATGTTACATCATATGCTTCTCGGTGAAGACCAGGGAACAAGTTCATTTCTTGTCAAGTTTGTTTTGCAATGGTACCTCTAATATTGATGAGAGGATCTCAGATGTCATCATAATCGACTGGCAGATGATTATCTCGTGCTCATACATCCATACTACTTAATATACTGATATGATAACTCTCAACTCATACTCTGCCTGTTTCCTGTTGGACCTTATTCTCAGAATGACAGACAGGCAACCTAGTGACCAACCTCCGATCACATAACACCAAGACAAGGCATGCAACACAATGCATCGTTCTGTTGTTTGCAATTTGTACAGAAACCAGAACAATCTGACAAATGCACAACGCGTAACTCGTCTACATCAGCACAGCAATCCAGCATAAATGAAACTGGCTCATTTGCCATAAACCTTCCTTGGACCTTCAATATGGAGGGCAATGCTATGCAAGACAAACCACATGCATTAAAGTATTAAACAGTAGCAGATAACGAGTAAAAACACTGGACCTGCTGTAGGATCGTATGGCACAATCAGAGGGGATGAATGATTATCTCCGCTTTTTACCACCTAAAACCAACACACAATGCAGAAAAACAGAAATAAAGCAATTTGGATTTTCGAGCGGAAGTACCGACCGCACTGCGTGCTACCAAGAGGAAGTACCGATCGCGATGCCGCACAAGATGCGTGTTCGTAGACCGCGTCGCCGATCGCTATTACGACCACATGCTAAGATCGCCTATTGCTCGACTGCTCAGAACGATCACTCGATACGACAACAAATCGTCCACCTACTCGTTTCGATCACTTGGTCGACAACCGATCGATCGTCTGCTCAATACGATCGCTCGTCACAGCAACAACACATGTGGTCGTAACCTTCTTCTGTCTGTCGTCCGCAGCCGTTCGACCACCACCTGGATGACTACACGCTGGAGACAAAACAGAGCGTGGAAAACAGAAAGACAGAACGATGAACTGGAAGACGCCGAAAATCTTTCTCTGGAAAGAAACTGATCTATTATTTCTTCATCAACCTTTTTTTGCTACAAAGCACCTCACAGTAACCCTAAAAACCTTCTTAACGAAAGCCCTAAAAACCCGTACGCTAGCTTATAGCTTCCCTGCTTTTATAGCCAGCGCACAAAGCCATGTTACATCCAACACTTCAAACCATGTCCATAACCACCTGGACATAAGATCTTATCACATCCTCAAATCAAGGGACCCGAAACCCTTCCTAACATGGGTTTTAACCAACTCGTACAGATCATGGACTCCATTCACGACTCCATACGACAACCACCTTTAACCTCCATGTGCTTCAACATGAGCTCGACCACCTCGCGTGACCTTACGATTGCCTGGACCTCAGATTACCCCCTCCTAGTCCTGGTCCTCCTCGTCACCAACCATGGCAGCCTCCATGCCCACCTGCACATGCAAAGACCAAAGAAACCAACTTCTGGCAACACACATTAGCAAAACACACCCTTGTCTATCCCCAGACAAGATCCAAATCTCCTACGACCATCCCCCAGGTCATTTACGACCACACTATTCTATCGCTACCACCTACGACCATGCACCAAGTCGTTTACGACCGCGCTGGTCTATTGCTACCACCTACGACCATGCACCAAGTCATTTACGACCGCACTGGTCTATCGCTACCATCTACGACCATGCACCAAGTCATTTACGATCGCATTGGTCTATCGCTACCCGAAACAGCTCACCAGACCCACCAATACGACTGTTAACTCGTAATCCACACATACTCGAAACCCACACGACTATCGAGTACCGACTACGAGTATCACCAGCCACAGCATGCACTCGAAACCTATGAATACAGACAACATTCCACCACCGGACCACTTGTCGTGGTCGTGAAACCACTTCTACTGAGTCCTACGACTACGAGTACCTCAAGCAACGACAACCCATCATCGGCCACCACTCACCGACCAGTTAGCCATTGGCCCAACCCGAGTACTCGATGATCTCAAGATTGAAGTACTTGTATCGACCATGAAAGTCTACGAGTACCAACCGTGAAGCCAATGGCAACCGATCACTAAGCCTCTGATTACCACAAGCAGAATAGCAGACTGTGAAGTCTACGAGTATCGACCAGACCACCAAGTCTACGACCATGGAGGTAATCTGCAAAAACTACGGCCATGAAGATAGTCTGCACGACCTACAACCACGAACGTAGTCTGCATAACTTACGACCATAAATGTAGTCTGCAAAACCTATGACCATGAACATAGTCTGCAAAACCTACGACCATGAAAGCAGTCTACAAAATCTATGACCATCGAGGTAGTCTGCAAAATCTATGACCATGGAAGCAGTCTGCAAGACCTACAACCATGGAAGCAGTCTGCAAGAGGGTCTGTTGCCGTGATTGTAAAGCGTCTATTGCCGTGGCCATATGGCATCTCTTGCTGTGGTCGTATAGCGTCTCTTGCAGTGGTCGTAAAACGTGTGCATGCCGTGGTCGTAAGAGTATTTATTGCCGCGGTCGTAGCATTTGTGATTTGAACTCACCCAAACTGTATACGACCATCAAGGGCAATGGCTTCATCTGCAAATGACCAAGTCTTTCACAAACGCAAAATCCAAAGCAGACCAAGTGTCAATTATTCATCATATTTTAATCGACAACCATCCACATGGTCTAACACCAACCAAGATCAGCTCAAAAACGAAATGTAAGGTCACTTCGAATTGAAGGTTACACGCTTGTCATACTTCCTCACAACTTTCAAATACAAGAGGAACTCAAATTTTATGTTCGTCATGTGGGCGGCATACAAGGGTGTTGATATCTGCTTTAGGTACAACATAAAGTGCACACGCCATGGCTCCTACCAGCAGGAGTAAACAGGGATAGACAGAGCACACATACAAAAAAAAGAGAAAAAGGGAACATGGTGGGATTTTGAAATCTAGGGAAAAATTACTCCATTTCATTGCTCTACCTATAAATATTACAAACCTTATGATTCACGTCATGAAGCACTAGGGGACCATACGCAGGTGCTTCTCAAGTTATACCATTAGAAGTTCTCCTTGTGGAACTCAAACTTTGTGTTTGTCTTGTGGGTGAAATCTGCTGACAACTGCCGTAGCTGCGGCACCAGGACCGGCTCACCACAGTAGAAAACCCCTGAAACAAAATCAAATGTTAACATACTCACTACAGACATAAATACATGTTTTGGGATACATGTAGTCAAAACGGTGAAAATTTTGGCTATCAAAATCATTTTAATATGTAGATTAGATTTTTCTCAAAAAGAATTTTTATAATATTATCAAGTGTCATAACCAAGGGTTGAACAACCGGTACCGGGGTGATTCCCGGCCGCCGGGCGGTACCGGTTACCGCCCGGTAACCGGAAAACCCGGTTACAAACCGGATGAAATTTGGCAAACAAAATTTGTGCGGTGGCGGGAGGGTTTCCGGTAACCGGCCGGTTACCGGTCCGGTTACCGAAAAAACCGGAAAACCGGAGGAATTCGTAGAGTATTGTCCTCAAAAGTTCACATACAACACAAAAAGCCATGACTTTCTCATGCCCATGGACCCACCATGTCTAAATTGATTCTTAAGCATCCAATGTAGCTATAATGTCCCCTGGAACCCATCCAAACATCTACAATTTCAATTTTTTGAATATTGAAACCCGGCCGGTTTTCCTCCTCCCGGTCGGGACCGGTACAACCGGTAACCGGCGGTAACCGGCCGGTTACCGCCGGGATTTCGATCCTTGGTCATAACTATATTACAATAGAAATTAGTGGTCAAAATTGTATTTTAGATACTATGTCAATATTCAAAACAACATGTATTTATGACTGGAGGGAGTATTCATAGTGCTGGAGTTGACAAGGTAGGAACAATGCATACCGACACGCTGGTTATCATGGTTGACCGCGACACGCTTGAAGACGCTTCGCCAATTAGGCCTAGCAAAGTGCGTCTTGACACTAGTTCCAGACAAGATATCAACACCCTTCTTTGCATGTTGGAGTTCTTGAAGCATGACAATGAGGGCGGAACGAGCATCGCCCTCCTGATACACACTTGAGCAGTGGTTGTGGAGCTCAATCACTCCATCCTTGTCCTTCTCAGCCACCTCATTCATGACCCCTCGGAACCATTCGAAGGAGCCCTCTTCTCTTGTGACCCAGTAGAAGTAGGCCCTCTTCGTCATGAATGGTCTCTTCTTTGCCTTGCTACTGCCCTCAGGCTCTGTGCCTGCCACCGACCCCCCATGCTGAATGTGGTTAAGCACATCCTTCACAATGCTGATCAATGGGGTGGCTCCAATGCCAAGTCCGATGAGAAGTAGCACGTCATATTCCCGGTAATCTTGTGCTGGAGCACCATATGGCCCATCAACCAAAAGTTTTGGGAATCTAGTACATGTCAAACAAAGTTTATGATCAGATGAAAGTAAAAAAATATATTGAACTGTGCTACATTTTGTAAAAAAAGGAATTATTTTCCACCTTGCATTGTCATCACTAATTCCCCTGGAAAGGTCAGCTCTAAGAAGTCCACTTTCTCCTTCAGTGGGAGGCCGACATGCCTGGTTCACATTTAGGGTTATTGTCAGTTCCATCAAGCAGAGCAATGGCATCAGATGCGACAAATGAACGAACTTAACAATTCACCGTGCTTCAGAAGTTTATTTAAGTAAAATTTTGATATATTTGGCGCAAGAAATATCTAAGCACTCCCTATAAGTAATGCTGAAACACATTGTTAATGAGATACGTGAACTCATTCTCCAAAAGTTCCCAAGCCTCATTCCAATAGGAGCTGATCAGCAGACAAACGAGCTGATCAGCAGACAAACTGAGGGCTAAAAGAAGCTGGTTTACCTCAGAGAAGACAGTCCTAAGCCGTGAAGTCCAATCACCCCTCGTGCGAATGTGGACACTAAGATAATCATCTCCTGGCGCTGATGTAATGGAAAATGGGTGCCTGTGAGAGAACCAAATTATGGCACTATTGATCATCTGCCGATTTCATAATTAAAATAGTGCAATCTTGTATTAAAATGTGTAATGTGGCTACCATTCATATGGAGACACAGCACGGCAATTTATGAAGATGTACTGCCCGCTCCGGTATCTGAAACCAGATGGCTTGGACATATAAAGAGCCAACACGTTACCTGGATATACCGCAACCTGTTGAGGGCACAAAAGTTACAGGCCAAAAAAGAATGAATTCAAAGTTTATAAAAAATTTACGGCCAGTTTTCTGTTCATAGTATGTCTCCAATATTGAAAGGTTTGGTACGTTTCTATGACAGACTAATTTTTTTTTTTAAAAAAGGAGTGACTGTTTGTAATATTCAAGTTCAAACAGACAAACAAGGCAAAACCAAATGAAAGGAATGGCTTAATTGGTGGTACCTTCTGAATTATAACTGCATCATGGCTCCTAAATAACCGAAGAACTCGCTCACTTGCATATAAGAGGACAGGAACAGCAACGTACATCCATGTCTGACAAAGATAAAAATGATCCATAAGTATCAATTTTGGTCATTAAAGTTTCTATCAGCATCAGGGTATAGATTTTTACCGTTTTCTTGTACCACTTCCTGCTTAGATACAAACATGTTCCATGGACGATGAGCAGTGTATACACAATAAAGAATAGGTGGTGGGTAAACCAAAACGCATTGAAACCAGTCATCTTCTTCAGTGGATTAGAGTCCTTGAGCCTGTTACGCCGGAACCATGGCTGGGCTAATACAAAAGCTATTGCCATGAGCACTACCATGACCAAACCTGTCCACCCTTCAGTCCCCTTTACAAACCACCAGTAATTTGGTGGCTTTTTGTCCCCAAAGAAAGGCTTCATTGGTTCATAGGCAGCATCACTCGCATGGAGCAGGCGAGGAAAATCACATGTCAGATGAGCACCGGCATGCAAAGCAACACCAACTGCAACACCTGCTGCTATTACCTGCACAATAATAGCATACAGATTATGTAACCTCCATCTTAGCTATATTCATTCACAGTTTGCTCAGTGCTATATTATCTATCAGATGAACCAACTAGTTATGGTTATTATCTATCAGACGAACCAACAGGTTATGGTTATTCTCACTGGCTCTCATTTGATAACAACGAGTGTGTTCACATGGAATGGAAAGCTTTCACAACATGGCGAGATCCATTGCTCTTTTCCATAATGATTAAATCCATATGGTTTACCTTATGAAAGTTTATGTTGTCGTTGAAGGGTAGAAAAGCTCCAATCTGTGTCTTTGATCGAATCCAAGTGATTGTATTTCGGCAGACAGGAAGAAGGACCAGGGCCATATTGAATTTGAGGGTCTCTGCAGCACCCTTTGCAGTGGTGACACAGTAACCCATGATGTGAAATACAGCTCGGTTACGGTACTGGATGAACTTCCAAATGAAAAGGGCAATGCAGACTGAGAGCCAGAGAGTCATAACCCAAATGCGCTTCCAGTTCTCCTCAAGGAAGTACAAGAACTCCTGCCAGTAAAGGTGAAGTGGACTCATGTCCTTGCTAGATGCAAGCTTCATGCTAAGAGCTTTGCTAAGTTTAGAGCTGTGGGTGGTCGTTGATCTTGCAGCGGCTTCAGATGGTGACTGCAGCAAGAGTGCCTCCAAGTCCTCGAGCTGTTAATTGTTTAGTGAAGTTAGGATATAGCTTGTGTCCCAGCTGCTATTTTGATGAGTGAAATTGCACAAACCTCAATGTAGCCCAAGTTGTCAGGGTCAAGCTCTTCCATGATGAGTGCTGTGTACTCATCAGCTCGCTCCTTGATCTTAGAAAGTTTGTTTGCTGATGCACTAAGGGTAATAATCTGCAAAAGCATGTTATCATTTGTTTAATACCTTAAATGTACAACATGAAGACATTACATTTTCAGTTCCGAGTCTTCTCACTAACCTCCTTAACCTCCTCTGCTGTGATTCTTCCATCAGCATTCTTGTCAACCCTGCAAATGACATGAACACATATTAATTGCTATATGAAATGGCTGAACAACCATACATAAGTTTGTTCCGATCAAGGTTATTAAGTCGTAAAGTCGAGTCGAGTCGTAATGCTACCGACTTGGAGATTAGTCGCGACTAATCCCGACTAGTCGTTGACTAATCTACTACTACTTGCTTGTTGCTTCTACTACTAACTGCCTTCTACCACCACCACTACTACTTGCTACTGCTACCCGGGCTCAAAGTGGAAGAATACTCGGATCTTGCTCTAGAAGAAAGCATCGAAACTGAGTCTAAAACAGAAAAAAACTAGGATCAAGATCTGAAACGGAGCAGCAAAATAAAGGAAGAAGATGGGAGTAAGTGAGAGGAAGAACAAAGCGTCAAACGGATGAAGAACAGAGCAAGATCCAATTAGACTTCGACTCGCACTGGCTGACTAGTCGCGGCTAGTCGCGGCTAGTCGCCGACTAGTCGGCAAGTCGAACGACTAGCGCAACTAGTCGAGTCGACGGCACTAGTCGGTGCCTGTGTGCCGACTTGTCGACTAATCGACGATTAGTCGCGACTAGTCGCGCGACTTAATAACAAGGGTTCCGATAGTTTTGCTTGAAATTTTTGTAAGATTGCAAGTTAATTGAGCTAAGTATTTTGAAGTGAAATTTGGATTTGGCATATTTATCGCATACTGTACATCTATAAAGAAGGAAACCATGCCAAAATTAGTTAGATATTTAACACAAAGCACTAACATGTCAAAGAATGTTCGAAGACGGTTGTCAAAACCCTGATCACTCAGTTGCTCCCAGAAATCTTTGAGCTCCTCCTTAGTCAGCACCTCCTTCACTATCCCTCTCTTCCTTGCCAATGAATCAAACACTTGCATTGCAAACTCGTCAGACCCTTCCATCCCTGCACAATCAAAAGCAACCCTTGAATTACCACTCTTTCAAATAGCTGTTCAAGTTCACTCAAACTGCTGAAATTACCAATGCATTTCCCAAATCTCGAACGGAGCAGCACGCCATCGACCTGTAGTTGTTTGAATCGTTTCTCCACTGCAGCCCAGCCATCATTGCCAACTTTCGCAGTTACAAACTGCAGGCCTTTGAGCGCCACGGCAGCACCGCTCTTGCTTCGATCCAATCTCTTCCTCACTGTCTTTGCTACCGGCGCCTGTGGCACCTTCTTGCTTAAATTCTTCAGCTTTAACCCGTTTGTCACCTGCCTTAGTTTTGACGACAGCTTGCCACTTCTCGATGAGGAAGGTGATACCAATGACAGACCGTCAAACCCACCACTGTGTGCTGAGCCGCCGTCATCAACTGCCCTGACATCTTGGATTGCCACTGAGTCACGTTGTACGTCGAGGGTAATCTCGACAACCTCATCATCATCTTTGAACCTGGTGGTCTTCGTGCCCTTGTGGCTTGAACCTTCCAAATTGCCACTGTTTGGGATTAATGTTGCAGTGTCATCTTGTGATCTTGAACTACCCAGGTCCGTGGCCACCGTGCCGGCTTCAATGTCAGCCATATTCCTCTGTAATTCTCAGGCCAATTTCTCCTCTTTTTTTCTCTGATCAAAGGACAAGTTAGTTAGCAACTAAAAGGAAGAAAATTTTTAGCAGCATCGCTTTTTTTAGTAAGTGTAAATGCTACTTGTTCTTCTAACAATTAGCAAACTGGAAATACATGTCCTTCAAAGCTACAGGATGTGCATTTCTTGTTCTATCTAAAATTCCCCACATTAGAAAGGACCCCCAATTAGGAATAGTAATGCTAAAAAAAGTTGATATTCTGACTACGCTGGATAAAAATCACAGGGAGAAGGGAGAATTCAAGGCTGGAAACAGTAAAACTAAAATTATTTGCAGTTTGGTAATAGGAAACTGAAAAGAACAACTCCCAAAAAGAAATAGCAGTTGAAAGAGAAGAACGTTTGCTAGCTCTTTCTTCTACCAGATCCAAAGCTTATTTCTGAAAAAGAAATTTGGAAGACAAAGAAAACAATAGTCCGCTACTCCACCAGAGGATGATGGGGACAGCCCCCCACGGATTTACAGCATGCACAGTGCGGCGACAAAAGGGGAAATTTTTTAAATCTCTCAAAGTAAACAAGAAACTAACGAGATACTCCCGAACTAGAATTCACACCAAAATGCCGCCTTCTGCTCAGTTCTAGAGGCTGCCGCTCTCAAGAAAATGTGGAAACGCACCAACCCTCTCAATCAATCACCCATTTCTTGGTGCCGAAAACAGCAAACCAAAAATGGAGAACAGAGGAAACATAGTTAGGAGTGAAGTAGCAGCTACTGAAGAGGAAGCCAAAAGCTGACACCGTGAACCCAATTGGAGAACCAAAAAGAAAATGAGAAAGAAAATCAAGCACAGAACAAAGGAAAAAAAAGAAGAAAAAACCCCTTAAAAATAGCAAACAAAGCAAACAAATTTGAAAACTGAATAACGTTGGTGGGGGGACTGTACCTTAAACCCTCGAGATTTCAGCCACCAATTGGAACCAACACTAAAAACTCCAGATATTTCTAGAACCGAAACGGAGCAGGAGAACAAGCAAAGCAAAACCACCAATCTCGCAGGCTTAAGCCGCTGAAAGGTGTCCAAAAAAGCAAATGCTGGTCGTCTGCCTAGTACTAATCCCCCATTGCAACGTGCTGGCCTTGCACAAATGCCACCGCCAGTCGCTTCAGAAAATAAGTAGTAGCGGTAGGAGCTGGTGTCTCCTAGTAGGGTAGTACTGTACCAGGGTAGGGCGTACTGCTACTGTGTGTGTGGAGGTTGACTTGGGGCTGGACAGCTTGACACCCTAGTACTACTGTTACCAAGCATGTGCTAGTGGTGGTTGCTGCTGCTTCCGCCTACCGGAATTCGGAGGTTGCCCGCAATCACTGCTCTCTCGGAGTCTCGATCCGGTGTAGTGCTCGCCGTCGTCTCCACTCTGCTCTACGACTACAGTGGAACGCGCCTTTTTTTAGTACTACTACGAGTCTACGACTACAGAGAGAATTATTCTAATATCAGTTCTTTTCAGAAATGCACTGCAATAGTTTTGACAGCCAACGTTATACAAGTAATCATCATAAATATAAGCTCTGTAAAACTAAGAACCTGAAACTCTTCTCTCTCTGTAACTCCATTAGAATATTTAGCTTCTAGAGTAAAATAACACAGTCAAAAACTTTTATTTGTTTAAAACAGTGGTTGAAGAAGAAACAAAATGTTCACAAGGCTTGTTGTCCTGGAGATATATAGAGCCAAGAAAGTTCATTTAAATCAAAATGTTCATGTTACAACTTTGATCCCAGGAGAAAACGCACACATCGCAAATAATCTGAGAGAACACGGAAAAAATTTCTGAATTTCTTTATTCTCTAATTTGCTCCCCTCTTTCTTGCTTTTCTTTCTTGGATACAAAAGCTGGTACAAGTCTCCCAATATATAGGGATAAAACTCTCCTACTCCTATTCGATTCGGACTCCAAGTTGGACTCAACTTCAACTTGAGTTATACTGGAAACGGACTCTACTACGTCTAGGACTCTAAGTCAAGATTATTTCTAACAATCTCCCTTAATCTTGACTTGATATACTCTAGTTTTAGTCTCAATGCATTATGAACTACCACCACGCCCACATGAAGCGTTCTACATGTAACTGCATGTAGGAACTCAAATCAAGCTGATACGAGTCCACGGATGCAAAAATTCTAAAATTGAGGCGATCGGACTCAACTACGACTTACTAAACTTATACTTGACACGGAACGGTGACACATCTCCTCGACGTTTCGATCTCAACTTTGCTGACTTGAGTTTGGACGGCGAACACATCTTCTCAACATCCAACACTCTTTGAGCCTTCATGTACACTTTCATCTTGATTGCTCAGGCTACATAATTGTTCGTCGTGAGCATCGGATAATGCAGCGAGACAGCGGAACTCTTCTTCGCCATCACACTGGATGATGCCTCGTCGCCGGTGACACCACTTCCCGGAGTACGCAACATGATCTTGAGCATATATCAAAACTCGGGCTACTTTGAAGTCGCTCGAGACCAAGGAACGAAGGAAAAAGCGTACTATGTTTTTCCCTTTTTCCCTGAACTTGTTACCTTCTTCTGTTGCTTGCTCAATATAATGAGATGATTGTTATTGTTCATGACTAGATACTAACTAAACTACTGGAGCTAATCGGATGCACTAGAAAAGACTTCTCCCATGCATGACGTGAAGCGACCACCGAACCCACGATGGCGCCCGGCGTCAAACTACCACTTCTAGAGTGCATCCTCCGCGGTGAGCCTCTTCTCTGGATTGCTCTCAAAGAACCCGCCAGACCTCGGCCGGCCGATGACAACAGAGGCCGCCCGCACGGCGGGCCTTCGGGAACATCTCGAGGAGGCGGTGGTGTTCTGCATCCTCGCATTAGCGCCGTCGGGTGCGGTTGTTAGCCGCTTTAACCCGCCATGCTTTGATGCCTGCGCGCGACCACGCCCAAAGATATCGCAAAGACGTCTGCGCGGTCCCCACCCGGATCTGCGCAATCAATCGCTCCTCGTCTGCTCGAAGAGATGACGCCGCGCGAGACGCGGGACGACACGCTGGGAGCGCCAGCGCAAACGGAAATCGTGGAGATGATTTTTCCCGACGACTCGATTCTCGCCTAGGCTCTGATACCACTTGTTACAACTTTGATCCTAAGAGAAAACGCACACATCGCAAATAATCTGAGAGAACACGGAAGAAATTTCTGAATTTCTTTATTCTCTAATTTGCTCCCCCTCTTTCTTACTTTTCTTTCTTGGATACAAAACTGGGTACAAGTCTCCCCAATATATAGGGATAAAACTCTCCTACTCCTATTCCGATTCGGACTCCAAGTTGGACTCAACTTCAATTTGAGTTATACTCGGAAACGGACTCTACTACGTCTAGGACTCTAAGTCAAGATTATTTCTAACAGTTCACAAGGCTTGTTGTCCTGGAGATATTTAGAGCCAAGAAAGTTCATTTAAATCAATCTCATAGTTTATTTGCATGAAACACAAAAGTACAGGATTTGGACAGAGTACTTATAAATGCTTTTCCAAAATAATCTCAGAAACATATATAAGAGACTAATAAACCTGCTTCCAGTAAGGAACATATGAGTCCAAGGCACACAAGAGAAAAATTTAGTGAACTTCATTTTAGCTACTTGTGCAACACAAAAACTGTAATTTTATTGCCCTTCTTTCAAATTATCATCAAAGATCACATGTTTCCACTCAAGAGCTCCAATCATGCCATAATTACGTAGATTCCACTGAGTTATAGAAAACTACTAATTCTGTATATTTAATACATAACTGGAAAAGAAACTTAGCCACTTTTTTTCTGAATGTACATAATAGGTTATCATAGACAGTTCAAAAAGTCATCACTGATAATTTCGTGAGTCGTCTAAGTTTATTGGTCAGTAATAATTTTAGATCATCATAGACGGTTTTCAAACCAAAAACTGTCTGTGCTACTCGCACATCACAGACGATTCTAGCTACCAACTATCTCTGATGTGCAAGTAACACATACGGTTTTTAGTTCGAGCCATCTGTGATAGTCCTTCACATATAGTTTATACCATAAAACCGTATGCGATAGTTCATTCTATACCTTTTTTTTCTATTTCTCGGCTAGCCTTAGGAAATGTTAGTTGTGCCCATTGAAAACAAGCAAATACAGCAGCAAACATAGTAGCACATTCTATTTCCATTAAAATTAGAATCCATTATTGCAGCATCACAAAATAATGAGCAGGTTACCCATCTAACACAACAAGAATATGGTAAGAACATATCTTACAATCTTACGAACCCAACTCTTAAACATGACAAAACACATCTCCTAATTCTACAAACCCAACTCTTAAACATGACAAGAACATGAAAGAAGCACAGATACTACCAGTGCGCGAGTTGGATGTTCTTGACACCCACTGTCGCAGACGTCAACTTGAGCGCTGTCTTGGTAGCCTGCTACTTCCGTAGTACTTTGCCGCCTAAAGACTTGCGTGCTGTATAATTCGTAAGGGCCATCAGGGTTGGAGTTGAGGAGGAGGACGGTGAGGAGGTTAGACAGACTTTGAGCGCATGCAGTAAGTAGGGGATGGGTTCGGGTGAGTGTTTATAAGGGAGGGAGAGGCGGGAGTTGAAAAAATTTTGGCACGGGGATGGAGAGGTGGAGCAACGACCCATGGGTGTGGGGTTGGTGGGTTTCTATTGGCTGAAATTGAGTTAGGGAGAATCGATGGGCTCAGTGGTTATAGACATAATTATCACAGATGGTTTGAACCACAAACTGTCTGTGAAACATAACCAACACAAACGGTTTGAACCATCAGTCCATAGAATGTCTCGTTGGATAGACAAGAGAATTTACTTGACTTTTTAGCGGATTTAGCATTGTTAGCGACGGTATTTATAAAAGTAGCAGTATGCGCATCGTATTTACAAAAATATCACTTTTGTGGTCTGGTGGATGGGCGGCAGCGCTGGCGAGGTGGCTCGGGGGCCGCTGGTGGTAGGTGCCTGTCCTGCCAACAGCCGACAAGCAGCCTACCGCCCAGTGAGGAGACGGTAGGCAGCCTGCTGCCCGGTGAGGGGACAACAGGTGATTAAGCCGGCTTAATTATCTGCCCTACTTTTTTCACTTAGTATTTATTTGAATTTTTTAATATAACAAATAAGCCCAAAAAATTACAAAAATTTATGTACAATTTCCGGACAAAACGTACTTGACAGTGTAATTTTATCCATTGTGAATGTTGCTAAAAAATTCATAAAATTTTGATATTTGTATGAGTTTTTATATATAGCAAACGAGCTCCAAAAATTACAAAATTTTATGTGAAACCTCCCGACATAGTCATAGTTATTGTGTAATTTTTTAGAATTTTATGTGGTCAGAATGTACCACATTTATTCGAGTTAATTTAATCATGAATTTACGAGCGGTTAAATTTTTTCAATCAAGTCGCATTGAAGTATCTTAGAATAAGTATTTAAGTATACAAAAAGTGATAAAAATGTATAAAATAGTTGTTTAAGTGTGAGTATGTGCTCGCTAAAGTACGAAAAAGACAGCTATATATATATATATATATGTGTGTGTGTGTGTGTGTGTGTGTGTGTGTGTGTGTGTGTGTGTGTGTGTGTGTGTGTGTATTATAAATAACAGGGGCACCATAGTGCCCAGACTCCACGATTGAGACTTTCTATCCATGATTGAGACTTTTCATCCATGATTAATACTTTCCATCCTGATCTATTATATATATCATTGCACTTGCACGCATCTAAAAGCAATTCAAAGGCAAGAATGCTTGGTGCCTAGACACCATGGTGTTCCATATTATATATATATATATATATATATATATATATATATATATATAGTATAAATAACAGGCACCTAGGTGTCCTGACACCTAGTCTCCCTACCTTTGGATTGCTTTTAGATGCGTGCTAGTGTGATTGAGACTTTCCATCCATGATTAAGACTTTCCTTCCATGATTGATTTAGCATGCCTAATATATTACATACCATACATACCATTGCTCTAGCACGTATCTAAAAGCAATCTAACGGCAGGAGCCTAGGTGTCTGGGCACCTAGGTGTCCCATTTCAATCTATATATATATATATATATATATATATATATATATATATATATATATATATATATATATATATATATAAGAGAGAGAGAGAGAGAGCGGCGAGGCCACCATGGCAGCGGGCCAACAGAGATGTGAATTATTCTTTTTAGAACAACCAACCTTTTTCTTAGGAAAAGAATAGCCAAATTTTCTCATATGCAATGGTATAGACACTGCTATCTATAATGCCACTCCATATCATATACAATGGTATAGATGGTCTAATTTTTTATACTCTCTCTCTATTTTACATCATCTTATGTCCTATATAACAATACTTATAGACAGCTAATGTTATACTATTGTGCATACTAAGAGAGCATTGCCACCACTTATTTTTGCAAAAATTTGGTGAAATGAGTTCGGAAAACGGTCATGTAATGTATAGGAAAGAAAAAGGCCAGCTAAGGCGCAGGGCATTGTACTTGTGATATTTTCTACTTATGAGTGAAACTATAAGCGTACTTGAGGTGTCGGTACTCTCTCATAGGCCTAGCAGTCCTAGCTCCTCGATTCTTTGTTGGAATTCGAAGAAAGAACAGTTTAATATGTGAAGAATTTTCCCACAGATATGCTCGTTTCCCACATTAGAGAAATAAAAGATTTCTTATATGCTTCCAACGTTCCAATCAGCAGGAGCCCTAACTTACGCCGCAGATTAAGAAGAGTATGGTCAATGGTTCAGTTACACCTATTTAAGTAGTCAAGTTGGTGATTTTCCCCTTTTCTTTAAACTGTCATGTCTACGAGATGTATCAATGATCTGTGCTCTGTGTATACAAGATGGGGTATGTATTCAGTATGTGAATTCGAGATATGCTAGTGAATTATCGGTGCACAACCATTGTGAGAACAATATATGAATCATCAACATGATATACTCTCTAGTCACAAATATATATTACGTCGAGATATGTACAATTAAACTTTTAAAACTTTAGTTATCGATATCTTTTTAAATATTTATATTAGATACATGAATATCATATCCATATATTTATCTAAAAAAGTATATGTGTATATATAGAAAAAAATACTAACTACTTTAGGTATAGTTACTCTCACTTTATCCACCGTTTCTTGCTTGATGAGATACGTGCAGTCATCTGACCATAATGGGGCTAGAAATCACGGTATCTTTTTTAGCGTTTAAACATGATGAATTAATTTTTGAATTTTCTAGTTTGGGATGCATATATGAATTTGAATGAAGCTGGCCGTCGAGATTTTTACGGGAGTTTGGATTTTCTCCGTGGTTTGAATGAGCAACAAAATACCAGCGTATGCCTCCGTGGTCGACTGAGCACAGCAAGAAAAATCCAAACTCCCATAAAATTCTCAACGGCCAGCTTCATTCAAATTCGGATATGCACCCCGACTAGAAAATTCACAAATCAATTGATCATGTTTAAATGCTAAAAAAGATATTGGATCAAATTTCTCTCGTATCCATGATTTCTAGCCCATTAGGGTCAGATGAGTGCACATATCTCGAGCAATGAACGGTGGATGAAGTGAAAGTAATTATACTCGAGAGTAGTTAGTATTTTTTTTCTGTACACACACTTTTCAAGATAACTATATTGATATGATTTTTATGTATCAAATCTAAATATTTAAAAAGATATCTATAGCCAAAGTTTTGAAAATTTGATTGTATATATCCCGATACTATATATTTATAACTAGAGGGAGTATATCCTATAGATGATCCATATATTGTTATCCTATAGATGATCCATATATTGTTCGCACAATGGTTGTGCACTGATAATTCATTAGCATATCTCGAATTCACATACAGAATACATAGCCCATCTTGTATACACAGAGCACAGAACATTGATACATCTCGTAGACATGTCAGTTTAAAGAAAAGGGGAAAATCACCAACTTGACTACTTAAATAGGTGTAACTGAACCATTGACCATACTTTTCTTAATCTGCGGCGTAAGTTAGGGCTCCTACTAATTGGAACGTTAGAAGCATACAAGAAATCTTTTTATTTCTCTCATGTGGGAAACGAGCATATCTGTGAGAAAATTCTTCACATATTAAAACTGTTCTTTCTTCGAATTCCAACAAAGGATCGAGGAGCTAGGGCTGCTAGGCCTATGAGAGAGTACCGACACCTCTCGAGTACGCTTATAGTTTCAGTCATAAGTAAAAAAATATCACAAGTACAATGTCCTGCGTATTAGCTGGCCTTTCTCTTTCCTACGCATTACATGACCGATTTCCGAACTCATTTCACCAATTTTTTTGCAAAAACATGACAACTCTCTATTACGAGTATGTACCACGTTGTGCAAATGCTCTCAAACAAACCCATCTTATAGTATTTTGACCCTTTGGCCATGCAACATCGGATGCCTCTCGTTAGCGGAAATGTTTCTTCAAAGATGACGACGACGACGACGATAATGAAGTTCCACATTACTCTTTGCTCCCAAGCTGGAGTCCTGGACACGAAATGTTTCTTAAGAGAGAGAGAGAGAGAGAGAGAGAGAGAGAGAGAGAGAGGAAGAGACTATTATCCGGTGCTTCATAGCTAGCTAGGTAGTTAGTATAAGGTTGTAATTTTTGTCAATATACATATATATACTCTAAAAAATACGTACATATACAACCATTTCAGCACTTGATATACACTACTGCAAAAAGGGTCATTCTGGATGTCTTATCACAGATAGTTCAACACAAATCGTCAGTGATAAATTTACCACAGATGGTTTTAATTACAAAATGGACCGTCTAAGTTCACCGTGATAGAAAGAACCATCTGTGATAACCTACTTATCACAGACGATTTTTGTTCTGAACCGTCTGCAATTGTTCCGAGCTGTCTGTGATATATCGTAGACGGTTCGGAACAAAAACCGTCTGTGATTTATGTACTTATCACAGACGGTTTTTATTCCAAATCGTCTGTGATGTATCATAGACGGTTCGAAACAAAAACCGTTTGTTATGACCTACTTATCACAGACTGTTTTTTACCTAGAACCATCTGTGATAATATTTCAACTTACCTGCTCTCGCCGAATTTGAATTTCCCGCTTATCTCACTGAATTTGCTCTTTAAAATAGAATGTTCGGCTATTCTTCTCCTCATCTCCTCTTCTCTCTTCTCACTTCTCCTCCACTCCTCTCCTCTTCTTCTGTTCTCTTTTCTCACTTCTCCTTGCCAAAATTTTCCTTAGAAATAGAAGGCCCGGTCGGCTCTTCTTCTCCTCATCTCCTTTTCTCTCTTCTCACTTCTCTACCCCTCTCCTTCTCCACCTCTTCTGTAATCCCATCTATCCGATTTTGCTATAACTTGGATGTCCAAAATTTTGGCTAAGTTTGGATTTTTACCATGGCTTGGATGCCCAAAAAATTAGCTAGGTAGCTTGGCTACTCAAAATTTGGCTAAGTCTACATATTTTAGGTATCCAAGTCATGGTAAGATTACTCAATTTTTTTAGCTCTGGTATAGCTATCACAGATGATTTTTTTACTAAGAACTGTCTGTAATAACTGACTATTATAAACAGTTTTAGTTTGAACCATCCAGGATAACGGACGATCATGAGCGATTCAAGTTCGAACGTCGTGGTTCAAAACCGTCGTGAATAATCGACCCATGAAGTCGATGCATTGTTTGTGATAAACTTTTCTGTGGTAGTGATATATTTATATATGAAAAATTCCTAGGCACTTTTGCATTATTTTACTTTTCATTAGAAAATGGAGCTACATTGTAAAAGACTGCAACCCTCAGCTTTCGAACCGGCCTCCATGTTCATGCAATTGCATGCACGTGGGTAACCAACAACCCTTCGGATCCTTTTGGTTGGTCGTGTCTTTCCTTTGTAATCGCACCGTAAGTTTTATTCTATGCAACCTCACAAAGGGTTTAAAGTTTCTAGAGTAGGTTGGTGATGATCCACCACCACATGGAACCCTAGACGATGATTCTTTCATTAGTGTTTATTATTTACATAACAAGTTTGACATGACTAAGCCAAAGCATTGTTACAAGCTACAACTGCTTGAAGATTCAAAGCAAGTTTTAAAATTTAATTCAATTTTCAAGCCAAAAAAAAAACAGGCAAGGAAGGCGAGAGAAGGACATGGTTGCAACCACGACGACTGCTTGCCTAGCACAAGCCTTCACCGCCCCTTCATGGCCTCACATACCATTGTCGCACGCTCGCCTATCGCCTACGTAGCCACCCCAGATCGGTTGCCATTGCTTGCTCATCATTCCTTCCGGCCACCACGCGCTCGTGGTCACTCGTCTCACCTGTGCGCTGCCCTTATGCTTGCATCGTCGGATCTGTGCACTAGGCTTTGCTTGCTTGTGTGCATCGCCGAGCTGACCGCCGCCATTCCATCCGACCTGCTGCCATAGCCACTAGCTATTAGAACGGCACAACTGCTAGCTACTGCATTCCAGTGATGGAGAAGAGAGAGAGAGAGAGAGGAGGAAAGGATGTGGTGGAGATGATAGCCACTAGCCACGTCTAGATAAGGATTGTTTGGATAAAGATAGGAAACCGTGGTTCATCAAGCGATTGCACGAGACGCATTAGACGGTGAATTCTTATCCCGTTAGTAAGGCAAAAAACGGTATAGCGTGATCTAGGCGTAAGTTCGAAAGGACCCGCGTCCTCGTAAGATCGACTATTCGGTCGTCGACAAGGATGGAGGTAGTGGTCGGAGTTGAGGATCTATGGCAGTGGATTTGCAGCAACAAAACCAGTGGCAGTGGAGGAGGAGAGGAGACGCCAATGATTGGGTCGCTGGAGGATGAGAAGAAGGCGGCCGATAGGAGTGCCGGTGCGGCGGCCGGGCGAGGTGGAGTGCCGGTGCGGCGGCCGGGCGAGGAGGAGGACCGGAGGTGGCGCAGCTGCGGGCGGCGGCTCGCGGGCGGAGGAGCCGAGGTGGCGCCGTGCGGCGCACGGTAGACAAATTGATGAGGCATGCCTTGCACTGAAGCTAGGATTGTTGTGCTCGCATCCATTTCCTAACGCAAGGCCGATTGCTGCATACCACACGAGCCCCTTCGCCTTCCCCCGAAAAAAAAAGACATCTCCCCTTCTCCCCCCGTTCCTCTCCCCTTCACCTTGCCGCCGCTGGAGCACGCCGCCGGAGGCTGGTGCGGGTGCTAGGAAGGCGGCGGCGGGGCTTTCTCGCCTGGATCTGGTCGGGTGCGTCTGGATCTGGGTGGGCGTGGGCTTAGCGCGGCCGGCCTCGGGTGGCGGCGCGACAACGCGCGGAAGGCCGCCAGCGCAGCCGGGTGCTGGCCGGCGAGGTGGAGGGCGGTCGCGCGCCGGGCGGGTGCTTGGCGGCGAGGTGGAGGGCGGTCGGCGCGAGCGAGGTGGAGTGAGGTGCGGCGCGCGGCGAGGTGGAGCTGCGGTCGCGGCGGGCGAGGAGGAGGACCGAGGTGGCGCAGCGCGCGGCGCGGCTCGCGGGCGAGGAGCGAGGTGGCGCCGTGCGGGCGGTCGGCGCCTTGCGGGCGGTGGCGGCCCGTGGCGTGGCCGCGCGGCGCGCGCGGCGAGGGCGGTCGGCGAGCGGCGGTGGCAAGGCTGCGGCGGCGTCTCTTCACGAGGCCGGGACTTCGAGCCAAGACCGGACGGCCGAGGCGGCGCGGGCGGCTTGCGTCTGGCGGCGGCGCGAGCGCTGCGCGGGCGCAGAAGCCGCATCCGCCGCGGTCGGGAGCTGCGCATGCGGCGCGGAGGCCAGCGCCGGCGGCACGCGTTCGGGCGTGGTGCCGTGAATATCGGCGGCATGCGTCGTCGCGGGAGCGGGCGGCGGTGAGGTCGTGGCGGCGTGGCGGCAGCCGGCGAGGACACCGAGGCGGGCGTCGAGGGCGGCGTCGAAGCCGACGGTTTCGGCGGCCACGGCCCAGATGATGGGGGAGGACAGCACAGCGGCGTAGATGCCAGTGGCGAGGACGGCTGCAAAGAGGTGGAGGAGGTCGACGTGGTGCCCATCGCCGAGGACTGCTAGAAGCAGGAATGCGGTGAGGGTGGCATCAAGCACCTCAGAGGGGTCGGAGGTTCCAGCTTTGGGGATCTTAAGAGATTGCATAAGTGAGTGATGCTCAGTGATGACGCGTAGGCGTCGCAAAGTCGTTTCTACAGAGGCGGACTTTGCAGGAAGCGGCTTATCGTGGAGTTCAAAGGTGGCTATGCCATGGCCTTGAGGCGAGTAGGACCGGTGTGTTGGTGGCGGTCTAATTTGTGAATGGGTAGTGCGTGGGATGCTGTGGAGGTGCTGGCGAAAGCCTTGCCGGTATTCTTACCGGTCTCGACAACAATGACGCCTTCGGGCGCCATTTTCCTTCCTGGAGGTGTTGTCATGGCACTCCATAGCCCTCATGTATACTGATCTCCAGGTGAAAACCTTGCCTCAGTGAGGCAGGCGGTGTCGGCGACCCTAGTCGCCTCCTTGGAGGCGTCGCCTCGGAGGTCCTTATTCACGCAAAGTAGATAGTTTGGATGGCGCAGTCGGATGGGGATAGAGACTTGATTGAAAGCAAGGATGGAGAAGAAGTTCTGAAGCTTATCTTTCTAGCTTTTTTCTTAGTCCTTAAGCTCTCTTCTTTGTTGTTTTAAGCTCCTCAATTTTGAGGCTTTGAGCCTAAGTGCTCGTGTAACCTTTGGCTGTATATATCCCACGTGGATATAGAGGCCGGATTTTATATCCTTTATCTAAAAAAAGGAGTGCATCGGCGCCATCAACGGTGGTCGTCATCACGGCGATGGTAGCGAGTTATGTCCATGGTGTCGTCGAAGAATTTGAGTCGGGTCGTGACCTGTGTCGATGCGAACGAGCACATCGATTCTAGCCAAATCAGATGCCTTAGGTTCTGAATTGCAGCAGGCGAGCTTCTAGCTATAATAAATTCCATGGAATTGGGGTCCAAATCCTACACTCAATTCTAAAAGCATCCAAACAGCCTTGCAGTCGGAGATCCGAACGGGGTGTTAGTAGAATTCATGTCATCTTCAGAAGGATCTTCTGGAACAAGCTGCAGAATTAGGTCTCAAGTATCAAGCCATGTTGGAAGCACGGCAGTTGCAAGCGATGCGATCAAACAGTCGATGGAGACAGCAGGGGTTCTTGGTGGAGCATAATGTAACGTAGCATACGATTGTTCAACAAGAGGATAGTTTCTTAATTCATAATTTACTGCCATCCATATGATCGATGTTATTAGGCCAGTAACAATTTTGGGAGAGAGCAAGTTCAAACCAACATTATTACACGCAACCTCCAGGCCCACCGTAAAAGCACTCAGCGCGGGCAACAGGAGTAACAGAGTAACAGTCGCCATTGTCCACCCTATTGGGTAAGTCCCCCATGATGGGGTTGCTCTTGCCGTCCTGATCAACGAGGCACAGGTCGGTGAAAGATGCGGCACGGCCATGGCCGTCATTCGGGTGGACACCGCTGCCCATCGGAGGAGTCGGGAGCGTCCTCTGAGCGGCCACGAAGGCACCAAACGCCATGTAGTTTGCCTTTTCTTGTAAGTAGGTGAAGAGCGATCTTGGGTAGTAGCCCACTGCTGTGGGGACGCTGTTGAAGCCGTAATACACCCACCAGTCTCCACTTGACTTGTCCTGCCATTGATCAACAAGTAAAACAGTAATCTCATAATTCCCTTGTTAACGAATAAGCAAAGCCTCTGGCTTTCACTACAAAAAGGACTACAATTTTTCTTGTTAGCATGGTCCTAAAAAGCAGGGGTGGATCTACACGTAGTTGTTGGGGTCATGTGACCCTGAGGATATTATGGACAATCCATGGTAGCCCTTTATGTATACAACAGGTTACTATATTAGCTCAAGTGAGGCTAGTGCGTGATGACCCTAGTGGCTCATTTTCCTGAATCCGCCTCTGATAAAAAGGGCTATCAATTATTGACTTTCCAGTAAGTTACATGAACAAGAAATTGTCGTCGAGAATATAGCATGACTCTAAAGCGTATCTAAACTAAAATAACAAGGATGCAACTCTTACCTTAAAAACTTTGAGTGTGATGTTTTGTATGCGTCCATTCTTAGCATCAGAAACTGGATCTATCAAAGCACCTGGCGCTACTGTAGCCCCCTTCGCTGGTACGAAACCAGGGCAGTCCATGTTGAAGCACCCGGTTGTTTGATAGCCATCTCTCTGTTGTATATATGTTCTTGGGTGAGTACTGTATATATTTACCATCAGAGCAAGATCACTCGTCTGGAGTTAATCCAAAACAGCAATTTCACATACCGTCCAATAGGTATAGAAGTGAGGACGAGAGTCTCCATAGTGTTCTGGGTAAATCTGTAAAAGGGGATGCAGATCAGACCAACATCGCCTGACATGAAAAAAAGCTAAGAACAGAGAAGATGTGACAAAATAATACAATAAATAAAAAAAATCACGTGGCAATGCTCTTCTTTTTCTAGTTTGACAATTAAGGTATAGTTTGCTTTCCAAATTGTTTCATTTAACATCAAACAGTAGTCCCTAGTTTTTGGTTATAAATTACACGCAATGATAGAGGATAATCACATCTTTCACTCACTAAGGGGCACAATTAGATCTCATAAATCATCAAAAAGATCAAGTCATTTTGTCTTTTTTGTTCCACAATTCAGTTGAGTTTAATGATCTTTCAGACGTTTATTGCCATGTTGGCATCGAGTCGTTGTGTCACAGAAGCATTGCATTATCTTGCGAGTAGCAATTGACTAGTACCAAACTGAGTATTTGAACCGTTAAAAGCTTATATCTGAATGGAAAGGCAAAATGTTGCTTACATGCCATCCAGCGTGAATCACATTAAGGCTTGATCTCGCACCATCTCCAACATTACTAATCCAAATTGCAGTCGAACTCCACTGACCACGTTGTAGTTCGTGGCCATACACATCCAGCATGGCAAGTAACCCGTAGTAGTTGTCATCAGGACCTCCAGAATAAGTATGGTGTGTGGCAAACTGTACAGTGAAAGAACTCAAATAATCAACACAACAGGCAATTGTAACAATGTGTAACTATGAAACCAACAATAATTCAAAAATTGAGGGCCGCTCTTTACTGTCAACAAACACGAATATGTCAGAATAACAATTAAGAAATTACACACTGTTTGGCCTTTTTTTTAAAAAAATAAATGAGGACAGGGGTTAAAAGGAAAATTTTAAATTGAACGGAAAAGCGTCCGTATCTAATCTATTACATGGCTTCAGACATCATTCGGACAACCTAACCCTTCTCCCCCTAACATGGGAACAAGAAACCACAAGTTTTAGCTGAAGGCACTTATTCTCAGGTTTGTTAGCAGCATTTGTGTCATCGTTTAGAAATAGCAAAGTCACACGTTATTAATTATATGGTGACAACTAGATTTCTACAAATCAGCCTTAGATGCACAGATATGATTAACATGAAAGTAAACACCCACAAAGTTATCACAATTCCAGGTGAAGTCTTTTTTACAGGAAATTTTATTACCATGGTCAGATAATTGTAATGTACTATCATACTCACTCGCGTAACATGATATACGAATATCATAAAATAGTTAGCAATATAATACTTTGACAAGTCTGATATTATTGACAATAGATAAGCCATGATATATGTTCAGATTTATAGTACTATCATGATAATTGCACCTTCATTTTTATGATGGCTGATCCTATATATTATAGGTAAGTAAAGGCGAAAATGAAATTGATATTCATACTAAATTAAGATCAAGAAGTGTAACTCACATATGCTACATCCGGTGAATTAGAAACTTGTCCATAAAGTATTGTCTGATTGATGTTTGACTTCAAGCTTGTCAGCCTTCGTTTGGGTGGATCATGTAGCAAACCTCGTGCTAATGAGCCATTTTCCTTCAAGGAGAAAACGCAAATGTATGCTAAGAGGGAAATAATTCATACAAGAGGGAAATAATTCATACAAAGTGTGAATCAAGAACTTGCAGCCAGTGCTAGTTTTTGGGGCTAAAAAACCGTTATATTTACACCAGTCAAGACGCTGACTACTGCGAGAGTGGACCGAAATATAATGTATAGATTATTTTGGTATTACAATTGGTGGTTGAAAGAGTGATTTGGTGCACGACCTAGTGGAATTCAACCATCATAAAAGCAGTGTACTTCCTTTGAATCAAAGTCTCTGGACCTCTCCACATAGATCTACTTTCGGTGGCGTCTTTGCCTCGTTGATTAATCGATCCTTATTCCTAACGTTTTTTTATAGATCCATCTTCCTATCATGTTTCTCAAGGTGCCAAGGGGACACCATATGAACCAGTACAAAGCAGAGAAAAGGATCTCAGGAGGAAATGACAAACAAATAGATATGAGCAGAGTCAACAACGGCGACGGTGATCTGCAATCAGATTTCATGGTGATGGGCCGATATCCGATGCCAGCACTGTGAGTGCCACGATGGCAAGCATCACATCTACTGCCTCGACCCCGGATCGGCGCGCCGTCAACTCTGATCCCCTTTTCCATAAGGCTTAGCGAGGTAACAAACAATGGCAAGCTCCAAAAAGCACTGTACCCCTAACTCCAAGATGGCAAGGCGACATCTTGGTAACAATGCTTCGTATCACCCTTTAGGAGCTTAATTCCTTATCTCCCATCCCCCACCCTTTATAAATTCATGCTCCCAGCGGTTCGTACTTCGTACTGTACCCCTAACCCCACCCCATCTCCTTGATCTCTCTGCAATCCTGGGCTATATTATACTAAAGAAAATGAGTTCTGGTTCGGTACATTCGCTTGTTCTCAGCCGCCCAATACAGCTCATCCAACGGTTCTCATCTACCCTACTCTATAATACATCAAAATTATCTTTACTACATCCACCCCCTCAACCACCCCCACAGTCATGTCTAATCTAAGTCCACCCAGATTTGTGTACCAAAGTAATCCAACTCCATACAAATGAATGGCTGATCTCTCCTCGTCTTATTCTCTTACTCATCAAGATCCTAAGGCCAAAATCATTTGGATCATGCATCATCAAACCGGTACGTAGCCCGCGCCCACGCACACGCCTCCGACGACCTCGCTCCTGCCTCCCCAACTGAACCCGAGCGCTCGGCTCCTCCCTCAGATTTCTCCGCCGCCGCCTCCTCCCTCCCTCCTCCTCCGCCGCCTCCTGCCTCCCACCACCGAATCCGTGCGCCTCCTCCCCTGTGATATCTCCGCCGCTCCTCCGCCGTCGCCGCCTCCTCCGCTCCACCGCCGCCTTCTCCTCCCCCCACCCCTCTGCTCCGCCGCCGCCTCCTCCTCCCCCCACCCCTCACAAAACCGGACGGCAGAGCTAGGGTTTGGCGTGGGATAACGAGGCCCGCCTCCATGCCCTCGGCATCCGCCGCCTCGCAGCGTCCCCCCTCCTCCGCCCGTCCCCGCAGGCGGCGGCGTCCAAGAGGAAGCAGAAGAACCGATCGGCCGACGCGGACGAGGAGTACCTCCCGTCTGACGATGGCGGCGGCGAGGATGAGGAGAGCTCATCGGCCAGCGACCAAGGCCCTGATACCTAGCTCACCAGCCAGCCACCGCACCAAAAACCCTAGCTCGCATCTTCCCCTTCCCATCCTCCCTCGCGCCGTCCTTCCAAGAGCTTTTCCTGCCCACCGCGCTACCGAGCGCCGAACACCGAGCAGCCATGGCGAACCGTAAGCGACGCGCAAGCCCTTGCCTCCCCTCGTTTGCCCCGCTTCACGCCCCATCTGATTATACTCTTAACCCTGGATGCCTTCGGGCGGTTGGTTGGTTGATTTGCAGCAGCTCCGGCGGCGGGAGGGAGGTCGTTCCTGCAGGCCGTGGCGACGGTCACCGAGGAGGCGCCGCCGCCTCTCCGCGTCGTCCAGATGGAGGGCCTGGTGAATTGCTCTCAATCCCCTTCTGCGTTCGCTTGTGTTTAGAGTCTCGCGTGCGTCTGCTTCGTTTGTTAGCTCGTTTGATTTTGTCGCTGACGCGTGAGAGGAAGTAGGGGAAGCTCTTGCTTTTTGGTGGATCTCTTGCTCTTGCCACTAATATTTGCACATATAAAAAGGGAAATGGTGCTACATTATCTTGGATATGCATATGATGATTGAACACACTGATATGATGCGTGGCATTATCTGGGGTGTTTAGGAATATGATTGACAAAAGTTTTTCTTTCACTCCAGTTAACTCATCTGGTTTCCAATGTTGTTCTAACTGTTAGCATTAAACCTACTACATCCTGTTAAACCAAAATATTGACACAGTAAAAAAAAAAGGTGCACCAAGGGTTGAGATCAAACAAATCTTTTACCTGGTTTAAGCCAGTTTCATCAGTTGCGGTATACTAGATAAATTTTACTGCATTGCTGGATCAGATGGTTTTCCCATGACTAGCAACAATTTTCTTTTGGACTCTATTTTGCAGAAAACAGCTAGGTTAGGGTAATTTCTTCTCACTGTCATTTTGGCTGTCTCTATTATGCAGGCCGTTCTGAAGATCATTAAGCATTGTGAAGAGTTTGCGCCTGCTCTGGTTACAGGTCAACTGCTTGGTTTGGATGTTGGCAGTGTTCTGGAAGTGACCAACTGTTTTCCTTTCCCTGTGAGTCTTTCAGTCTTTGTAGTGGTTTATGTATTTTGCTGTCATGCTGTGATAAAATTACTTCCAGGATATGTGTGGTTTATCCATTTTATAGGCTAATGGCCCCTCTTGATTAGGGTTTATCTGCACGCTTTGGTAAGCAGATTTGTTCCCAATTTTCCTTGTCTGTTTCTTTTTCTTGAAAAAGCTCTCACTGTAGATTGCTATTGCGCACCCGTGAGTTCTGAGGAGTGAGATCTTTTAGAAACTGTCGTGCAAGTTCAAGTATGAACAGATTATAGATGGTAAAATAACCGAAGTTTGCAGAATTCAACGTTCTAAATAACGATACAGACATACAGTAACAGTTGCTTGCAGCATTTTGTTTGATCTTCAGTTGTAATTAGATAATTTTAACACGTTCTGTAACTAGCCATCCTGAATTTTTTACCGTGTCTGCAGGCATTGCTCATTTTGAATTGGTTTTGTCAAAACTCTGGTGTCCTGATTAGACATTTTAAGCTATAACACGGTAGAAAGCCTTGATCATTGCTTGTACTAAATGTTAGGGACTATTTCTTTGAAGATGAACTATAATAACTTATTGTTTTTCACTGCTTTCCAGGTTGATTGCGAATATAATTTCATAATCAGCATTGAAAGACAGTATGAGTACTCTTAGTACCACACGCTCGAGGAAGCGGGCACAGGATGGTTCCAGGGATAAAGTTGTTATAAACTTGGACCCAAACTCTCCAATTGTTGAGAGGGGGAGTAAGCGTGAGGCTCTGATCCCTACGGGTACACAGGCTTCACCCATTGATGTTGAAGCTCTAAACGATGAAGTATGTTTGCTCTCTGTTGTCTTGAATCAAAGGATGCATCAGTGCATCACCATGATTATTTATACTGAGCTACTGTTTCTTTTAACAGAGGAACGTGAAAACCATGAGGCAACCTTTGGCTGTAGTGGATCTGGAATTGGATACTAATCAGGAAGGTAAGCTCATTACTTAGTGAAACTCCGCATAGCCTGTATGTAGTCTTTTGCATGGTACCAGTTCAAATAATGGGTTATTAGAAAATATTTGGGTACTTCTCTTCAATTTAATTTTGCATTTATGATCCAATTGTGCATATTGGTTGGAACTTTGTATTCTGCAAAACCAATAATTTCTTTGGAATCTTTATGATTGAGAGAATTTTGTTACAAACTATTTTGAGGATGAGGGAGTCCTATATCTATCTCATCTGCATTTTACTTATGCTGCCATGTAATTTCCAAGCGACAAAAGCAACAGGCCACTGCGGAATCTCGTGAATCCGTGGTTCTGTACTATATGTGAAACTGAAACTTGAGATTTTGTCTACATACTCTGTTGTAAATGATTGATACAAGGGACTACATCGTAAAGGTAGATCTCTACCCCATTTCTTGTATTTTCCTGCAAGAACTGAAATAATATGTAGCGCACACCTTCCAATCTGAAATCATTTTTGCTTTTTTAGAGTTGGTGTATGTCCAACTTATGCATTTACCTTTTCTTTGTTGTATAGGCTACATGTAATTCTGAACTCCGATAAACACAATTTTATAATATTCATTTGATGCTTTTTTCCACTTTCAAGCAAACCTCTGTTAAGTAACCTACAGTTTCTCCCTATCTACACAAAGCAATATGCTTCAGAATGTAGGGTAGTGGTTTTAATGTTCAGGTAGTGTCATATCTCTTGAGTGCTGCGGCATTGATTGATGATGAACTGCAATGTAGGTGGTCAGAGAGCATGACCCTTTTGGAAGAGATGTTGAACTTTTCCATTTGTGTGAGTACTCATGTTTCACACTTACTCTTTTATATCACTCTTGACATCAAAACATCTATATCTGTGACCAGAGCTGGATCTTGGCGATTTGACATGCATATGTTTAGACTAATAGTAGACATAGTTTTTCACATTAAACAGGGAAAGCTTGAATGGGAAAATCTTTCATATTAATAAGATGCACTTTTGAAAACAACTAGATTATTCATGACCCTTATTGTCTTCTGTGATGGCAAGTTATCGTGCTGGGATTAATACATGGTGCAGTAAAGAGCTGAACTCATTTGAAGGCATTCTGTATGATAGTGTCGCCAAATTGTTATTGCATAGTGGTCTAAATGACGAATTCACAAGTGTTGATATACATTAGTATATAAATTTATCAAATTTTCTTCAGACTTCAGAGTTGTCTCTCAAATTGCAAGCTGGATGGAAAGTTGATGTATTCAAGTTTGAACGCCTCAATGGTTGGATGACAGATCATCGAACTATTCCAAAGTTGCCCCTTTGTGAATCAATGGTTGATATGTTTTTTAAGAGAAGGTACCTCAGGTACCTTGCATGCACAAATTGGTAATCCAATGGGAAAGGTACGATTTTCTCTAAAGAAGTAAATTAACTGGGGCCAAAACTCTGCCACAAATTTGTTGTGTTAGGAAAAATATACTGAGAACAAGCCGATCATTAGCTACATCTCATGTTGACGACCGCAATGCTGCCATCTTTGACAGTTGAGAACATGTCTACTTTTTGTTCACTCCCTTTAATCTGTTCTCTGGGAGTACTGGTAACTGAAGGCAGCTACTTTATGTTGACCAGCAAATATCAGGGATATGAAGACTATCGGAGTGGAAACACCAACCTTGGAAGAGTGGCACCGCTAAGCCTGCTGTTGTATCAGCACCAAAGGGACTTCTCTGGGTGTATCAGAGGCGACAAATGGGCTACATCTTGAATTATTATAAATTGAGGATACATACACCAACCAAAGGATTATTTATGTATCCTTATATTTATTGTTGTGAAACTATGTATAGGTGGCCAAAATATGAATTACTCATATATGTAGCCTCATCCGAGAGTGTTTATATTTTTTTTGGCAATTTTTTGTTGTATCTGTGTTGAATACACAAAGTAGCAAAGTGGACCGTTATTTCACTTTTATTAGTTACCACACTAATATGGCAGGTTAATCTTGTCTATTAGTGATATAATAGAAACTTGTGAAAGACAATAAAAATTTAGATCATATAAAACATATCACAAATAAACTAATTTATTTTTTGGTTATACAATATATGAGACGTGAATCTTAATGAATCTGATTGTTCGTTTTATTTTTTACAAATTTTATCTTGTTTTGTATTTTACCGTAGCGTTAGCACGGGCACACTACTAGTGATCTTAACACCTCTGGTGTCTCTGAGTGGTGTGCAGGAGTGGTGTTAGGTGCAGTTATACCCCCTCGTTAATTAACGGCTAGATGCAGTGGAGGTGTTAACACCTCCAACACCTCTACGTGGACCGAACCAATTCTCGGAAATATAGCATTAAAACATTTACCTCTTGAATAGTAGGACATGATCGGACACCCCTGCTTGGATGTGCAAGAAAAAAGACAGAGAGAGCAATTGCTAGTAGCAACAGACTAAGTCTAAACATTTTGGGATGAAGAGCACAACATACTTTGAGCAACTCGTTTATATTGAACCTGCGTGTGTGAGAGAGGGTATACACAGTCATAAAAGGCAGCTTTAATTATAGCAGAAAATTCATCGACATACTTCCAAAAAAGATTATTTCAAATATATATTCAGTAGAAGGAATCCTTGTCCTCGTCCTTTATGCAAAAACTTTTGCAAGGATAAAAATGCATTTTACATGTAAGCGCATTTACAGGTTTTAATTGTGTATTTACGCCCTTCCTTAATTGTGCATTTACAGGCTTTAATTGTGCATTTACAGGCTTTAATTGTGCATTTTACATCTTTTAGAGATACCAACTGGAGATATGTCATTTTAGAAGATCTTTTTTGCAATTTAATTGCATCATCCTTTTGCGATATGTAAGTACCAAAAAGATAATGTGTATGTGTGCTGTTATTTTTTCACCTGCCAGGTAAAAAATTGCAGGAAAGTTGTATAAATATTGCAATGTTACTTTAGGAGTAATTTCAATAGATTTGTTCTGCAATTTAAATTTACTGAAGGAGTAATCACATCGGTGCGGTCATGGCTGTATGCTGCTATCTCCCCCGACCTCCTGAAGATGGTGATGGATTCCACAGTTCCCGTGCGTATAGGAAAGAAGGCAGGAGCTGGGTAAGAAAATACAGTGGAAATGATTGAATTACATCAGCATAGACAAACAGGGAAAAGGAATGGCATAGTCTCTCTCTGTTGACTTTTATTAGGTATAGTTAGAAAAAGACCTAGGATAAAAATTGAGTTAGTGTACAAATAACTTTAGGTTTGATTTTCTATTTTTTTTTACTAATTCTATACCTAATATGAGTACTTCCAATGGATCAATGAGGGTATAAATGATAAAATTTAACTGATATAGACATAGGCTAAAAATTGAGGAGGGGGGGGGGGGCTTTTGCAGGGTTCGCCTCTAGGCGTAGTTTAGTTTGATGTGATCTAAAAGTTGATTATTTTTTTTATAACATTTTGTTCCTAGGTATAAAATCATAATAATTGGAAAATAATTTTAACTACAAATCCATTGATATCATTTTTATGTCACATAATATATATATTGTTAAACTAATTATTCATTAAAATTTACAAACTTTAATTTAAATATCTAAATGCGTAGACACCCTACAAAATCAACAGAGGAAAGTACATGACATTTTTTATAACCGGAGCGGCAAGAGAGCTGCGGAGATTAATTAATAGGAAGAATGAAACATAAATTTAGAGTACAAGACCCACTCACGGTGCTGCTACGCACACGGAAAAACTCGAAAACCTACGTAAACTGCAAGTCATGTGATTTCACTCGACGCCACATCCCACAGGCCCACGAAGCCCACCACCCCCTTCCCGTCTGTTCCCAAATATTGAATAAGCTTATGCCTCGTTTTCTTCGTCTCATGATTTTCCCCCGACAAATAAGGAATTTGCTATGTGATAATCGAGTGTTTTTTTATTTATGAGCACTTAATTTTTTTATCTATTAGATGTTGCTTTATTTGTGTTTTATAGTTTTGACTTTATGATTTTTTTGTGTCAACAATATAAGGGATTAATCAATTTGTTTAGTGTCGTCGGAAGCCACAATATAAACGACAAAGTATGGTTTTTGTATAGTTTTTGTTGTGTTCCTTATAGTTTTTTTTGCTCATATTTTTTATAAATTGTCATATAATTTTTTTACATAATTTAATTTATGTAAAACTAATATATAGTTGATGTAAGAAGACAATTAAAAATATGTATTAGAGTATTTCTCAATGTATCACATCACATACTAATAATTAATGAGCAAACTAGTGGTTGGAAGTAGATATGCATCCAACATCTATAAAATTGAGTACTCCTTAACAAACTCAAATAGAAGGGGCGAAGACAAAGTGATTTCACTTATTGGATCTAGATCTAAAGGCTCAAAATTTGAGCGCTATTTAACAAGAAAACACTCGAGTTCTCTCTAAACATCACCGACAAATAATCTGACAAATAATTAGGATAGCTTTTTCTTCATCTTTTTGAAGTGACTTATCCAGATAATCTTTTCGAAATGGTTTATCGGTATTCGGTTCATTCACATAAGCACTCGTATTATAATCAAAAGCCATCAGCCACAGCTATAAACCACTAGCCATAGCCGAAAAGAATATACCTTTACTCTGTTTTCTGCTAGTACTAGTACATGTGGAGCAAATCCTCCAGATTCAGGGCTCGTTGCTACCCTACCCTCTTAGAAAGAAGACTATGATGTGTCACTGGAGAGCACACCGCCGGCGACTTTAGCTGGAGAGCACACAATCGCCGTCGAACGCGTTGTGCACTAAAACTCCTCTACTTCGCCCGTAAGGCTATGATGACGAGATTTGTCAAACTGATGTTGCGGAATAACCCTGAAGATTTAGGTGTACTGATGCTACTGAAGATTTAGTTGTGCTGTTGCTACTAGTTCTGCTTTCTAAAAAATTGGTCCTGTTTTTCTTTCTTTCTTTTGCAATAATCAAAGCTTGGAGTCCTTCAATACATTGACGAAAAAGAAGACTGAACATAAGAGTTGACATGAAACAGTGATGTTGGTTGATTCTCCTCCAACAAAAATATCTACTGTCATGGTTGATGCAAAGTATTGATTGGATCATTGGATCAACACCAGAAAATATTTACTGTCCCTACATTCACGCTGACTGTTAGGTTCGAGTGACTCATATCTGAATTTTTAAAATTTAGAAAGGTGTTATATAAAGAGTTTCAGATAAATTCTACTATAATTAGGACTCTGCTCATATTTAGATTATGATTTCTACTCTAAATTACAGAAGAGTAAAGAAAAACTATATAAATCATAGGGTGACCATGGACAATCAACGAAGTAATCAAGTCTACTCATCTAAAACAGAGGGCGCACGAGCAAATTAGAGACTAAGATATTATTTAACACTAGATTCTTGTATAAGACAAGTATCCGAATGTCCTAAAAGATTCGAGAATATTATGAGTAAGCGACAATCCCTTGTACTCTTTTGAGATTATGCTTAAGAAATTTACGGTTGGCTTCGCTAAATCTTTTCTCTATTGTCATGGTTGTTTCAACGATATTATTTTGGTTCTTTTTGTGAGATTCATCATCTTCATTCTTGATACCGTGCACATTCAAACCATATCTCATAAATTCTGATCCAATCTGAGGGCTGCTATGCATAAGAAGGAATATCAGAGTGGAACATTGAACATAAGCTGAAAGAATATGTGAGAGTATCCAAGGTTTAGTTGCGATGAATCATTGCTAGTTTAGAGGAGTATGAAATTGGATTTTCTAAAATTTGTGGTTTTTCTAAAAGTTCTGGAGACCAGGTGATCTAATTGGCCAGGGAGGCACTCAGACTGGCCACAACCAGTGTGGCTTGACTGGCTGGTTTTTGGGATTTGGGGTTTTAGTTTTGAGGTGATTTTGTTTGACCTAGGACAGTGCATATGAGTTTCATACTGCATGTTACAGCAAACATAGGTCAAGTTACGAAGAACTTGTGCCCAAAAATGATTTCTTGGTATTTGGATGTACAGGGTCGTTTAGAGTCAACTATGATCAACAGCAATGATTTGGGCTATTCTCATGGAGGAGCCAAGGCTCAGAATGATCAAGGATGCTAGGTGAGATGGCTGAGCTCAGGCGTGACACGAGAAAGGCGGGAAATATTTTAGGGAAGTTTGAGCGACAGGGTGCACTATGTGGCTTGGTTAGTCTGAATAAAGCATGGTCCGGTGGAACTAGAATGGGAAAGACTTGCCAACGCGTGGAACGTTGGAAGCATACAGGAAATCTTTTATCTCTCTCATGTGGGAAACGAGCATATCTGTGAGAAAATTCTTCACATATTAAACTGTTCTTTCTTCGAATTCCAACAAAGAATCGAGGAGCTAGGGCTGCTAGGCCTATGAGAGAGTACCGACACCTCGAATACGCTTATAGTTTCAGTCATAAGTAAAAAAAATATCGCAAGTACAATGTCCGGCGCATTAGCTGGCCTTTTTCTTTCCTACGCATTACATGGCCGTTTTCCGAACTCATTTCACCAATTTTTTTGCAAAAACAAGTGGTGACAACTCTCTATTACGGGTATGTACAGTAATATAATATAAGCTGTCTATAAATATTACCATATACATGATATACCATGTTGTGCGAATGCTCTCAAACAAATCCATCTTATAGTATTTTGACACTTTGGCCATGCAACGTCGGATGCCTCTCGTTAGCGGAAATGTTTCTTCAAAGATGACGACGACGACGATAATGAAGTTCCACATTACTCTTTGCTCCCAAGCTGGAGTCCTGGACACGAAATGTTTCTTTTTTAAAGAGAGAGAGAGAGAGAGAGAGAGAGAGAGAGAGAGAGATGAAGAGACTATTATCCGGTGCTTCATAGCTAGCTAGGTAGTTAGTATAAGGTTGCAATTTTTGTCAATATACATATATATACTCTAAAAAATACATACATATAGAACCATTTCAGCACTTGATATACACTACAACAAAAAGGATCATTCTGAATGTCTTATCACATATAGTTCAACACAAATCATCATTGATAAAGTTACCACAGATAGTTTTACAAGATAGACCGTCTAAGTTCACCGTGAAAGAAAGAACTGTCTGTGATAACCTACTTATCATAGATGATTTTTGTTCTGAACCATCTGTAATTGTTCCGAGCCGTCTGTGATATATCGTAGACTTTTCGGAACAAAAACTGACTGTGATGTATGTACTTATCACAGACGGTTTTTATTTCAAATCGTCTGTGATGTATCATAGACGGCTCGAAACAAAAATCGTTTGTTATGACCTACTTATCATAGGCTGTTCTTTACCTAGAACCGCTTGTGATAATATTTCAACTTACCCGCTTTCGCCGAATTTGAATTTCCCGCTTATCTCGTTGGATTTGCTCTTTAAAATAGAAGGTTCGGCTGTTTTTCTCGTCATCTCCTCTTCTCTCTTCTCACTTCTCCTCCACTCCTCTCCTCTTCTTCTCTTCTCTTTTCTCACTTCTCCTCGCCAAATTTTTCCTTAAAAATAGAAGGCCCGGTCGGCTCTTCTTCTCCTCATCTCCTTTTCTCTCTTCTCACTTCTCCTCTACTCCTCTCCTTCTCCACCTCTTCTGCAATCCCATCCATCCGATTTTGCTATAACTTGGATGTCCAAAATTTTGGCTAAGTTTGGATTTTTACCATGGCTTGGATGCCCAAAAATTTAGCTAGGTCGATTTTTACCGTAGCTTGGCTACTCAAAATTTGGCAAAGTCTATATATTTTAGGCATCCAAGTCATGGTAATATTACCCACTTTTTTTTAGCTCTGGTATAGCTATCACAGATGATTTTTTACCAAGAATTGTCTGTAATAACTGGCTATTATAAACAGTTCTAGTTTTGAACCATCCGTGTAACGGACGATCACAGATGATTCAAGTTCCGAACCGTCTGTGGTTCAAAAACCGTATGTGAATAACCGACCCATGAAGTCAGATAGACTGTCTGTGATACACTTTTCTGTGGTAGTGATATATTTATATAAGAAAAATTCCTAGGCACTTTTGCATTATTTTCCTTTTCATTAGAAAATGGAGCTACATTGTAAGAAACTGCAACCCTCTGATTTCAAACCGGCCTCCATGTTCATGCAATTGCATGCGCGTGTTTAACCAACAACCCTTCGGATCCTTTTGGTTGGTCGGGTCTTTCCTTCGTAATCTCACCGTAAGTTTTATTCTATGCAACCTCAAAAGGGTTTAAAGTTTCTTGAGTAGGTTGGTGAAATGATCCACCACCACATGGAACCCTAGACGATGATTGTTCCATTAGTGTTTATTTACATAACAAGTTTGACATGATTAAGCCAAAGCATTGTTACAAGCTACAACTACATATATATTATGTTTTGGAGGATAGCCCATCTGCTTAGCTAGCTTCCGTATACACACAGGTATGAACAAGGAATGAAAAGTTGAACATATCTGACTTGGCTCGGACTTTGGACCATCTAGGACAAATGTGATGATCGCAGTGTGTTCATATGGCGGTGTCATACTAGATACAACAAAGGATATTGTACATAATCACTGCACGCATCGTATACACGTCTGTATGTTGCGACACCATTTCATATTTATATGGCGTTTCGTATCTTTTGATGAACACACACACCCCTAAAGTACTGGACGACACTGTATATTAGGGCGCTGGAGGATGAGAAGAAGGCGGCCGACAGGAGTGTGAAAGAGGAGAACGAGAGAGAAGGAGCAGAAAAGGAATGCCACACGCAATCGCAGTGCAGACTCTATCATTGATATATATAGTATACATGGCGGAAGCTATACATAGCAAGAAAGCTATACAAGGTAAATAACTATACAAGGAAACACTAAACACGGTAGGAGATCAGGATTTCCAACACCCCCGCGCAGTCAAATGTCGGTTCGGACCAACATGAAGGCTGGACCGGAAATCTGTAAACAGAGGAGTAGAGAGGCCCTTAGTCATGATGTCGGCGAACTGATGTGAAGATGGGACATGAAGCACACGAACGTCTCCGAGAGAAACTTTCTCCCGAACGAAGTGAATATCGATCTCGATGTGCTTGGTCCGCTTGTGCTGCACAGGGTTGGAAGACATGTATACTGCGGAGACGTTGTCGCAATAAACGACGGTGGCAGAGGAGAGCGGAGAGTGGAGCTCCTGAAGAAGCTGCCGTGGCGCGGCGTTCGCAACAAAGATGAGCCACGACACGGTACTACGCTTGGCCGAGCGAGGCGATAGCTTGGCGCTTGGAGGCCCACGAAATCAGGTTGTCACCGAGGAAAATACAAAAGCCTGACGTGGAGCGACGACTGTCGGGGCAACCAGCCCAATCGGCATCAGAATATGCCGTCAGCTGTGTCGAGGGAGAGGCGTGCAGGAAAAGACCGTGATCCTGAGTGCCCTGAATATACCGAAGAACACGCTTGAGGAACGAAGATGAGGTTCCATGAGCATGCATGTAGAGGCATATTTGTTGTACCGCATAGGCGATGTCGAGGCGGGTGGCGTGAGATCTTGGAGAGCACCGGCGAGGCTCCGAAACTCCGACGGGTCAGCAACAGGGGCTCCATCGGTGGCAGATAGTTTAGCCTTAGTATCGACTGGAGTAGTGCACGACTTGCAATCAGACATCCCAGCACGGAGGAGAAGCTCACGAGCATACTTCTGTTGAGACAAAAACATCCCGTTGGCGGTGCGAGTGACGGAAATACCCAAAAAATGGTGAATAGCACCAAGGTCAGTCATGGAGAACTCACGGTGAGAGAGGTAGTGATGTCCCGAAGAAGATCCGCAGAAGAAGCAGTGAGAATGATGTCATCCACATACAGAAGCAAGTATGCCATAGTAGAACCGCTGACGGAGAACAAACAGAGAAGTGTCGACCAGAAGGAGTAAAACCAATGGTGTTGACGAAGCGGGCAAACCGTTGGTACCGAGACACGGAGCTTGCTTGAGGCCATAAAGTGGCGGTGTGAGATGACAAACATGGGACGGCGAGATGGATCCACAAAACCAGAGGGTTGCTCGCAAAAAGCTGTCTCATCAAGAGAGCCATGGAGAAATGCATTCTTACGTCCAAGCGATGAATCGGCCAAGAACGGAGACAATGAGGCTAAGAACTGTCGGATGGTGGCGAGCTTCACAACTGGGTGAAGGTTTCATCAAAGTCAATGCCAGGTTGTTGGGAATAACCACGAACAACCCACCGTGCCTTGTACCGAGCAAGACGACCATCGAAATGGAATTTGTGTTTGTAGACCCACTTGCCGGTGACAATATTGGCGCCGACTGGTCGAGGAACTAGAGTCCATGTCTGGTTCTGTATGAGAGCCTCGTATTCATCTGTCATGGCCTGTCGCCAGTGAGGGTCCTGAAGAGCGGCACGGTAATTCTTCGGCACAGGAGAAATGTCAGTGGTAACAGCGGATAGACTGAGTCGTTCAACTGGCTTCACAGTACCAGCCTTGGCCCGAGTGACCATTGGATGAGGTCCAGGAGCAGGCCGGGCAACAGGTGCTGTGGTGGTAGCAGCTGTCGGCTCGGGAAAACGCAGGTCCGCGGAAGAAGCAGTCGCCCGAGAGACCAGGGGTAGCAGCTCCGAGCCACCAGGCGTTGTAGACGTCCAAGCCGGCCCACGGGACGCGCCATCGGAGGGGGCCGTCCGAGAGCCAGGGGAGACCGGCCCGGTTGGGGAAGCAAATGGCCCGCCAGACGCGCCATCGGAGACTGCCGCCCGAGAGCCAGATGCACCGATGGAGGTTGCCGCCTGAAAGCCAGGGGAAACCGGCCCCGTCTGAGAGACGGATGGCCCATCAGATACGGCAGGGGAGACCGGCCCAGGCTGGCCGGGAGAAGCGCCAGGAGACCCCGCCTGAGAGGCTGCGCCCGAGACGTAGCTGGGAACAGGACCATGCACATGCGCGGATCCCTGTGTAGCGACGTGGTCCTGTAAAAAATCAAAACCAGCAGTGGCGGTCCGAGGTAGAAGACGAGCAAACGGAAAAATGTCTTCATAAAAAATGACATGCCGAGAGATAAGAACCCGACGGGTGACTGGATCGTAACACCGGAACCCCTTGTGAGTGCTAGGATAACCTAAGAAGATACAAGCAACAGAACGAGGAGCTAATTTGTGTGGGGCTGTGGCGGTGGTGTTAGGGTAGCCGAGACATCCGAAGACACGAAGATTATCATATGAAGGAGATTTCTTATGGAGAAACTTGAATGGAGTGGAAGAAAGAAGTGTGGATGTAGGTCGACGGTTTAGGAGGTATGTGGCAGTGGCGAGAGCTTCGGCCCAAAAGGAATGGGGCATGCTGGCTTGGATAAGAAGGGTACGGATGACATTATTAATAGTACGGATAACGCGTTCGGCTTTACTATTTTGAGGGGAAGTATGGGGACAGGAAAAACGAAGAAGGGTGCCATGCGTACCAAAAAGCTCAGACATGCGAGAGCTCGTGAATTCACCACCGTTGTCAGTTTGGATAGCAAGAATGCGTTGATTGAACTGTGTGTGAACATAGGGAAAGAAAAGTCGAAAAGTATCAAAGACATCACTCTTGCGTTTAAGGGGAAAAGTCCAAAGAAAGTGGGTGTAATCGTCAAGAATAACAAGATAGTATTGGTAACCAGAACAACTTAAGATAGGGGACGTCCATAAGTCGCAGTGCAACAATTCAAAAGGCTCTAAGTGGAGGAAGTGGAACGATCAAAAGGGAGCCGAACATGTTTTCCTAGCTGACAAGCATGACAAGGAGAATGGCTCAGTTTATTACATCGAGAAATTTGTGGAACATGAGGGAGGGAGCTAGGGTGCCCAAGACGACGGTGCCACAAATCCATGGAGGCTGATGCAAGGAAGGTGGTTGGCATGGTACGGGCTGAAGGTCGGAAGGTGTAGAGATCCCCCTCACTATTGCAGCGAAGAATCTCGGTCCTGGAGTGAAGGTCCTTTATAGAAAAACCAAACGGGTCAAACGTAATAGAACAGAGGTTATCCCGGGTGAATTTTCTGACGGAAAGAAGATTTTTGATGATGTGAGGAACAATTAGGACATCATGTAAGTTGAAAGTATGGTTAAGAACTGAAAGAGAGGCATGACCAGTGTATGATATAGGAAGACTTGAACCATTTCCGACTGTAACACAAGAAGGAAGATGGTAGGGTTTGGGAGAGACTAGTATACCGGGATTGGAGGACATATGGGAAGAGGCTCCGGAATCCATCACCCAGTCACCATCAGATCCACCAGACGGCTGAAGAGTCATCGCGTTTAACGCAGCGATGAGGCCGGCCGAATCCCATGAGGTCGCTGGCGATCCACCAAAGGAGTTTGCGGGAGGCGCCGACAGAGCTGGAGCGAATGCGGTGAAGGCCTGCTGGAGCGGGGCGTTTGGACGTGGCCCAAGAATGCCGGCCGGTCCAGCACGCCAGGGCGCGCCCCAGCTCGGCGACCACGAGGGTGGCGGCCCGGCCCATGGCGCGAAGCAGAACCACGGCCCTCCACCAGGGAAGGCTGCGCGCCAGTTGTTGCCGAAGCCACCGGTGGCGGTGTTGCTGCCGCCTCTGTCGTTGCCGTGGTTGTTGTAGCCGCCGTGGCCGTTCCCCTTCTTGTTACTTGACTTCCACTTCTTCCCTCCTCCGAAGGATTTCCCATTGGCAGGCTGCGAGCCCTGCGAGCCCGACTGCATGCTGCCGCCGGTGGAGGACAGGAGAGCTGTTCCAGCGGCCACCGCAGACTGGTTGGTGGCTTTGGTCTCAGCCATAGCCAAGATGGATCTTGTACGCAGGAAACTGGGAAAAGGATCTAGCAAGGGAATCAGTTGAGCAGTAGACTCGAAGCGCGGATTCAGACCTCGTAGGGTGTTGAGGACGAGGGCCTTGTCGGAGACGGGTTGGCCAACTTCGCGCAGAGCGTCAGCCGTCTTCTTCAGCTTGCGGCAGTAGTCGTGCACGGACATGTCTCCTTGGACGATGGGCGGAACTCCGCCTCGAGGAAGACAGCCCTGCTCTCCTTGTTGTCGCGGAAGAGATCGTCAATGGCGACCCAGGCTTTCCGTGCGGTCTGGTCTTTCTCAACAATGATCTCAAAAATGTCTTCACAGATGGACCCATAGATCCACGAACGGACGGCGAAATCCTGTCGTCGGTGTAGCTCGTCGAGGTCGGGGTCGGCGGTGCCGTCGATGAAGCCCATCAGACCGTACTTCCCGACGAAAACGGTGAAGAGGGTGCTCCATTGGGAGAAGTTGGAGCCGTTGACGTCGAGCGTGATCGGCACATGCGTTTTAACGCTCGCCACGTTGATGACAGAAGACATGGCGTCCGATGCGACGACGGCGGATGGAGTGGAGGTGAGAGGCGGCGTGGTGCCTGAACCTGACGAGGCGATGGTGCTCATGGCGACCGGCAGGTGCGGAAGAAAGAGAACTGCAGGTTTAGACCTGCTCTGATACCATGTGAAAGAGGAGAACGAGAGAGAAGGAGCAGAAAGGAATGCCACACGCAATCGCAGTGCAGACTCTATCATTGATATATATATATAGTATACATGGCGGAAGCTATACATAGCAAGAAAGCTATACAAGGTAAATAACTATACAAGGAAACACTAAACACGGTAGGAGATCAGGATTTCCAACAAGGAGCCCATCGGCGCTGTCAACGTGGTCGTCATCACTGTGGTGGTGGCGAGTTCATGTCCATGGTGCCGTCGAAGAACTTGAGTCGGATTGTGACCTGTGACGATGTGAACAAGTACATCGATTCTAGCCAAATCAGATGCCTTAGGTTCTGAATTGCAGAAGCCCAGTTTCTAGCTATAATCAATTCCATGGAGCTGGGGTCAAATTCCTACACTCAATTCTAAAAGCATCCAAACAGCCTTGCAGTCGGAATTACAGTTCCAATTCCGCAATTCTACCCTCAATTCAGGGAACCAAACGGAGCGTTAGTAGAATTCATGCCATCTTCACAAGGATTTTCTGGGACAAGCTGCAGAATTAGGTCTCAAGTATCAAGCTACGTTGGAAGCACCGCAGTGGCAAGTGATGCGGTCAGTCAGTTATTGGGGACAGCAGGGGTTCTAGGTGGAGCATAATGTCACGTAGCATACGATTTTTCAACACGCTGATAGTTTCTTAATTCATAATTTAATAGGACAATGCTATCTTACGCTATACCGTTGGAATCATTTCCAATAGTATAGGCAGATTTTACCTAGTTTTAATGGGTTTCATTCATATTTCACAGGTTTCAAAAGAGTTTCAAACATATATCGTTTCTACGTGTTTCAATAAAATTCAATAGGTTTTAAATATGAAACTATAAGTTTCATCCAGTTTCAAATATGAAACTTAATTAAATATGAGTTTTAGAAGAATATCATTTGAGTTCCAACAGATAAACTTCAAAGTTTTAGAGCATGTTTCGTAGGTTTCACAAAAGTTCAAATGGATTTCATATAGTTTTAACGCATTTCAACAACTTTTAATGGATTTCAACTCTTAAACTATAGGTTTCAGAGTGTTTCGAATATAAAACTTTATTAAAAATAAGTTCGAAAAGTATTTAGGTGACTTTGAAAAGACAAACTTCAAAGCTTCAGGGCACATTTAGCAGGTTTTATTAGGTTTTAAATATAGTTTCAAACGGGTTTTATAACGTTTCAGCATTATAAAATAAAGTTCAATGGATTTCAAATCTAAAACTATAAGTTTCGCCTACTTTCAAACCTAAAAGTTGATTAAAAAAACAAGTTTCAATAAAGTTTTGTGGTTGTCAAGTTTTAGAAATGAAATTTCATGTTTTATAGGTGCTTCCGAGTTTCAAGCAAGTTTATCATGAGTTTCAAGTTTTCTTAAAAAATAGAACTTAAAGTTAGAAAGGTGTTGAAACTTCAAAAAAAAAAAGAGAGACTACAAGTTTCACATGTGTTTCGTCTTTCAAAATAGCACATTTTGTGGAGTTTTGGGTTTGGAATCCAATTTCATGAAGTATCAGCTAAAAAAATCATCAAGTTTTAGATGAGGTTCAAGTTTCATTAGGCCTCACTATTCGAGTTTGGATGAATCTTAACAAGTTTTAGACTAGTTTCACCGAGTTCTAAATAAGTTTCATCATGAGTTTAACAAAAATTCAAAAGTTTCAACAAGTTTCATATCTCAAAAGCAAGTTTCAAAAACAAATTTGAAGATTCAAAACAAGTTTCAAAATTTAATTCAATTTTCAAGCAAAAAAAATTAAAATAGGCATGGAAGGCGAGAGGACATGGTTGCAACCACGACAACTGCTTGCTACCACGAGCCTTCACCGCCCCTTCATGGCCTCACATACCATTATCGCATGCTCACCTATCGCCTCCGTAGCCACCCCGGATCGGTTGCCATTGCTTGCTCATCGTTCCTTTTGGCCACCATGCGCTCATGGCCACTCGTCTCGCCTATGCGCTGCGTTTATGCTTGCATCGTCGAATCCGTGCACTAGGCTTTGCTTGCTTGTGTGCATCGCCGAGCCGACCACCGCCATTCCCGCTGACCTGCTGCCATATCCACTAGCTACTAGAATGGCACAACTGCTAGCTGCTGCATTCCAGTGATGGAGAAGGAGAGAGAGAGAGAGAAGGAAAAGGATGTGGTTGAGACGGTAGCCACTAGCCACGTTTGGATAAGGATTGTTTGGATAAAGATAGGAAACCATGGTTTATCGAGCGATTGCATGAGACGCATTAGACGGTGATTTGTTATGCCCGTCAGTTAGGCAAAAAAAGGGTGTAGCGTGATCTAGGTTTTCCAAATTTAATAAATTGCCATCCATATGACGTTATTAGGCCAGTAAAAATTTTGGGAGAGAGCAAGATCAAACCAACATTATTACACGCAACCTCCAGGCCCGCCGTAAAAGCACTCAGCGCGAGTGTGACACCCCGGCCTATGTTGGCTCATGTGTGTGTGCACATGAATTTCTAGGTTAGTCTCACCTTGCTAGCTTAACTTGAGAAGCACTTATATATAAGCCTAGGAGTTCCAATGGTAGCACCCCCGGTTAACTGTTTTGCGCGAAGCGATGACGAAAGTGCAAGCGGGTTGTTACGTGTGCGTGGCCTATCCAGAATGTAGTTAGGTCTGAGCCGGTTTGGACCCTAGGGCGTTACAAATGGTATCAGAGCCGACTCTCGCGGTCACATGGGCGCGTGCGGGTCAGAGGTGCGGGCATATGGCGCATGGCGCGTGTGGGCCCGGAGTGGACACACGGCATGATATATGTGCTGACACTGAACGCACAGACATGTGCCAAGAGGGGAGATCCTTATCATTTACCCCGGTGTGGGTATGTTGGTCCGACGAGGACGTCGGGTCCTTTGAGGGGGGTGTATGTGACACCCTGCCCATGTTGGCACATGTGTATGTGCACATGAATTTCTGGGTTAGTCCTACCTTACTAGCTTAACTTGAGAAGCACTTATATATAAGCATAGGAGTTCCAATGGTAGCACCTCCGGTTAATTGTTTTGCGCGAAGCGAGGACGAAAGTGTAAGCGGCTTGCTACATGTGCGTGGCTTATCCAGAATATAGTTAGATCTAAGCCGGTTTGGACCCTAGAGCGTTACAACGAGCAACAGGAGTAACAGAGTAACAGTCGCCATTGTCCACTCTACTGGGTAAGGCCCCCATGATAGGGTTGCTCTTGCCGTCCTGATCAACAAGGCAATAGGCCGGTGAACGATGCGGCATGGCCCTGGCCGGTATTCGGGTGGACACCGCTCCCCATTGGAGGAGTCAGGAGCGTCCTGTCAGTGGCCACGTAGTCACCAAATGCGATGTAGTTTGCCTTTGCTGACAAGTAGGTGAAGAGCGATCTTGGGTAGTAGCCCACTGCTGTGGGGACGCTGTCGAAGCCGTGGTACACCCACCAGTCTCCACTTGACGTGTCCTGCCATTGATCAACAAGTAAGCTAATAATTCCCTTGTTAAAGAATAAGCAAAGCCTCTGGATTTGACTAGAAAAAGGACTATCATTTTAGAGCAGTGCTTTTATGTTTTCTACTCTAATAAAAATGGTACTAATCTCAAAGCACATGAAGGGGATAAGTAATCACTATCTACTATTCAGTTCTACTTTAAAAATTATGCAAATCACTTTGAAAAAAAACATAGAAACACCTCTCATCATTTTATCTGTTCGAATGGTTATGAAAAGGGCTATAAATTGTCGACCTTACAGTAAGATATGATTAAGAAATTATTGTCGAGAATATAGCATGACTCTAAAGTGTATCTAAAACTAGGAGGAGGAGGATGCAACTCTTACCTTAAAAACTTTGAGTGATATTCTGTAGGCGTCCATTTTTAGCATCAGAAACTGGATCTATCACAGTACCTGACGCTACCGTAGCACCCTTCGCTGCTACGAAACCAGGGTAGGGGAGAGGGAAAGGAGCTTCGACGAATGGGAGGTGGTGTAGGGTGAGACGAGATGACACAGTGCTGAAGCAACGCAACGCAACGCAACGCAGAGCCAGGAATCCAGGAACTTGTGAGGCAGGCGAGTGGCGCAGAGCCTAGGCGTGCACGGCGCGATGCGTGCTAGTGCGGTGCGTGCCCGGCGAGGTGAGGGCACACGTAGCGTGTGGCCAGAACGTGTCTGGGCGGCATGGGCCGTTCCAGGCCAGGCTAAAGGTGTTTTGGGCTAGGCCAAAGATCTGGCAGCCGAGGGGAGCTACGGTGGGGGTGGGCCAACCCAAGGATGGTTTTGAATTTTCCAAAATTTGAATTTTCGGTTGAATTTTGAGAGGAACTTTTGAATTGGACTCAAATTTTGAAGTGTCAATCAAGACAATTTGAAATTCCCAAAATGGGATGTTACACAGGATCAACAATTACTTTTTGATCCGATGGATAAAACAAAAGAAGTAATGGCTTGGTACGATTGCCTGGCAATGGCTCCTGTGACTGTGATGCAACTGAAAGAAATGCGATTTGAAGAAGTCTATGTAAAAATGGGTACCAACAATTGTGGGCGAAACCAAAGAGGGAGATTTGCCAAGTGAGAAGTTCATGAGTCACACGAATCAGTTCGATTTTGTCTTTGTATAATAGTTTTCTTCATATTTTCCGGCTAGCATTCCATTCATGTATAGCTTATGGTTGAATTTTCTACTCAACTAGTCAAGTGGCCCTCGCAAATAGGTGGCCTTCTATAAATAAATTTCTGATATGTAGCATGACACAGTTTTTAACAACCTCGAAAGGAAAGTCCTATGAAGTTCACTTTGAATGCTATAATTTTTCCTACTCTTAATTCCATCTCTTCCGTGTTCTTTTTTGAAGGCATCTTTCGTGAAATTTGAAGCTAACATCTCTTCTAGAAGAAGGATAGTGCACCTGGCTTGTTTTGTACCTGCATAAGCATCTCAAGGAAACCCTTGTTTTCTCAAGTCTTGAATATATAAATAGAAAATCTCGGGTCGAAAAGAATTAAAAACATATTTAATTAGATATAATTCTTTGCCCCCAACTTTCCCGATTTAATTGCAAGCATCATGCCTTCACCAAATGCCTGTCCAAAATCGCTACACATTACGGTACGAGTTGATGTAGCGTGCTAGTTGAGAACTATAGGCCACTACAGAGCACAACTAAATCTGATTGTTTCTTGTGTTGGTATTTTGTATCCACGGCAGTCCAGCTTTCCCATCACAACAACAGCATTACACATACAAAAAGAGTAGAGTTTGATCGAGGAAATTTTATAGCCAACATCAAGTAGCCGTGTGGCACAGCACCAGTTATCATTGATTTTAAGTCTAAAAAAGACATCATTGACTAGATCTCAACTCTTCTCACTCGCACATTGCAACTACTAAGATAGAACTATTTCTCAGAAAAATCTACGTGATCGCAGACTAAATAGGGCATGTGGCAGGCTACGCTGCGCCCGCGTAATTCAATGTGAAGCAGACGTGGAGCGCGCTGTTTCCAGGCAAAGCACTTGGCGTAGTGTACACAGAAGATATCCTATGCATATGTACATGGTAACGAAGTAAATAGGAGATGCACATGGGCACAGATCGTGTTAAGAAGGTGAAGATCCAAACTTTGAGAAGAATTTCGAGGTGAGTCGCATGAAGGAAAATGAATCGGTGGATGATTTTGCCATAAAACTGGCGATGATCGCCAAAAGCATCTGAGTGTTGGGCGAGTAGGTGAAGGAGATCAACATCGTCCATGAATTTCTCCAAGTAAATCCGACAAAATTCTTATCAATCGTAACATTAATCGGGCATTTCAGTGACCTAAATACCATGTATGTTGAGGAGCTAGTCGGTCGCCTCAAAGCCTTTGAGGAGAGGGTTCGAAGCTACGGTGACTAAGAGGAGCAATAGCATCTATTGCTAAAAAACAGTGGATGGCACGCATGAAGAAAAATGGGGGAGGAGAATTTTCCTTTGACTCGAAGGGATGCGTCAATAATGACAGAAAAAGTTGTGGCCATGGAAGAGGATGTGGTCGCAGCTGTAGACACGGCAAGGGTGGCTATGATGACACCAACGATGTAACCTGTGTCCACGACGGTTTAAAACCAACGACATGACTTGTGTGTCACTCCAATTATGCAACCCGCACTGGTGGATATAAATTATTTAGCCAGATCATACCTTGTGGTTATACTATTTTATATTAGGAGGTCATTACAAGATTAAGTCCTTAAAGTTATCTGGGCAGTACACACAACCATTTCTTGTGCTACATCCGCACCAACCATCATACCATCTACCCAGATATGGAAACAACAAGTTTTAGGGTTTTGAGAAATACAAAACTAAGTTATCTCAACTACACCAGTCATTTCCCTCCAACGACGGTTTTGAGAAGTACAAAACTAAGTTATCTCAATTACACCAGTCATTTCCCTCCAACGACTGTCCAAAGTAAGTTTCATGATTAAATGATGATGATTAGGACAAGTTAATGTCCTGATACTTAAGCAAAACTAGCATGACGCTTAAGTACGATGTATAGCTAGTAAAGTTACAATTAATTATCTAGGGTGGTAAGGATCATGTGACTCAAGTGTCCAAAGAATGGTATAATATTATTACAATGTCTAGTAGACATATATCTAACCTTAAATTTAACATACATTTGCATAAAAAAATAATAGCATACAATTTAATAATTTAAATAAACATAAATTTGCAAAAATTTTAGGTTCAAAGCCTCAAAGCCTTTGAGGAGAGGGTTCGAAGCTACGGTGACTAAGAGGAGCAATAGCATCTATTGCTAAAAAAGAGAGAATGGCACGCATGAAGAAAAATGGGGGAGGAGAATTTTCCTTTGACTCGAAGGGATGCGTCAATAATGACAGAAAAAGTTGTGGCCATGGAAGAGGATGTGATCGCAGCTGTAGACACGGCATCATCAGTATGAATATGCACGCTCGGTTTCAGAAAGTATGAATATGCACGTATAATGGAAAGAAAATTAAGCAGCATCTGCTGTGACCTAAGCCGAATAGTATTTATTAAAGGAAATGCATAAAAAATAACGAGTAGATGTATATAGCGTCAGTGGCTCGACAATTTAACACAAAACCTATTTTGCCCCCAATTAGCTACATCTACCAAGGCATTCAACTTATTCTGCTATCATTTATACAGGACTAAGGATCTATTAACAGAGCATTGGGCGTCCAGATCAAATTGCATAAAGGAAAACTGGGACATAAGTTCCGCTCGTTATGAAGGCAACGGGTATCCTTGCAGGCTGCAGCTTCGCGATACACATGTTGCAAGCACTGGTCCTAGCCACATATACACACAGATCTAAACTGCATGAGGCTGATGCCTGACACACAGATCTAGGCATCATCGCTGGGCATAATGAAATGGAGTTAACATTTTGAGTATGATAACACTATTAAGAACCAAAACATGTAAAGGGCAAGAAAGGTTATGGTAAGTACTTCTTGGTTACGACGTCGATATTTTGGCTCGTCCATGCTGAGCTTTGTGACGACTTGTGGTCTATGTTTGCCTTCTGTGATGCATTGTTATAACTGCATCATGAGTTCAGATCGATGGTGGCGCCACTATACAGAAGGGGGCTGCTGCTAAGGCTGGATGGAAAATAAAAAACCATAACTAACCTGGTATCACGGTCACAAGTAAAAAGATGTGGCACATTGTTAGGGGCAGCCCGTCCAGTCTTCCCAAGGAAGTGAGGCAGCCTATGAGTTCAATGGGAAATTTAACTTTTTGCCACTCTTAACATTGCCACCTACTCAAATGCCATCCTCTACATTGCAATTAATATTTTGCCACTCTCCAGCCTCCGTGGCGCCTACGTGGCCGCCATGTCACGCCGCGTCGGCGCGCGCGCGCCGCCCGCCGGCCTCAGCGCGCGCCGCTGCGCCGCCGGCGCCGCGCCGCCGCCGGCCTCCCGTGCCTCCCGCGCGCCGCCGGCCGCCGCGCCGCGCCCGCCGCCCGCGCCGCGCCGCTGCCGCCGCCCGCCTCCCAGCGCCGCGCGCCGCCCGCCTCCCGCGCCAGCCGCCCCGCCGCCTCGCAGGGAGGCCGGCGGCGCAGCGCCGGGCGCGGGAGGCGGGAGGCATGGGGAGGCCGGCGGCGGCGCGGCGCGCCGGCAGCGCAGCGCAGGGCGAGCGCCGGCCGCGGCGCAGGAGGCACGGCAGCGGCGAGGAGGCCGGGCAGCGCGCGAGAGGCCGGCGCGCGCGGGAGGCACGGGAGGCCGGGCGGCGGCGCGGCGCGGCGCGGGGAGGCGGCGGCGGCGCGGGAGGCACGGGAGGCCGGGTGGCGCGGGAGGAGGCGGCGCGCGCGCGCGCCGACGCGAGGCGTGATATGGCGGCCACGAGGCGCCACGGAGGTGGAGAGTGGCAAAATATTAATTGCAATATAGAGGATGACATTTGAGTAGGTGGCAATGTTAAGAGTGGCAAAAAGTTAAATTTCCCGAGTTCAATAGGCCATTATTGTTGGAAGGAATTGCAGCAGTTAAAAAGACATAATACGATATGGCACGTCTCCTTACGGATCTAAAGAGGTATACCTCAATAGCCATAGGTATGGCACTAAAAAATTGGCATGTTGGCTGAGCAATTAATATCATGTCATGGTCTTTGGGCCTTCGGCCGGGTTGTGGCCCACCAAGATATGAAGGGATGGCAACATATTTCATTTGGCAGTGCTTGGTAAGATAGGAATTGAATAGGTTTGGGTGGGTTTTTTTAAAGGTTAATGGCTTATAGTTTAAATATTTAAATTCTGGTTGTTCGTGAGAGATAATACACAGAGAGAAATAGTCGTATACGATTTTAGCCGGTACAGCTGAACTCAGTACACTTTTTACTACAATTTTCCTATTGACTCTGCCTTTAAAAAACACACCGTTTAAAAGCTAGTTACAGTAGACAGTACAAGTATGAACCAACTTAAGCCTAAAAGAACTCAGCCTTGCCTGTCTTCCTCTCGAGTGCTCTCTATTCCCAGTCCCCTTCTTTCTTCCCAAAATCCCCTCTACTATCCCATAGTTCTTCTGAAATCTTCCTAATTACTTGTGTGATTTGTATCGAGTGATTAGGACCATGACAATTGGCATCAGAGCCTTTTTCTCCTGCTCGCGATTCTAGTTTCGGTCAGAAAATCTAAGGGGAGGAAGCAATTTCTAACCAAGGTGTGATTAATCGAAAGGAAAGGTGTTGTTGGGGTCATGTGACTCTAAAGCGTATCTAAACTAAAATAAGAAGGATGCAACTCTTACCTTAAAAACTTCGAGTGTGATATTTTGTATGCGTCCATTCTTAGCATCAGAAACTGGATCTATCAAAGCACCTGGCGCTACTGTAGCACCCTTCGCTGGTACGAAACCGCAGTCCATGTTGAAGCACCCGGTTGCTTGCTCGCCATCTCTCTGTTGTATGTATGTTCTTGGGTGAGTACTGTATATATTTACCATCAGAGCAAGATCACTCGTCTGGAATTAATCCAAAACAGCAATTTCACATACCGTCCAATAGGTATAGAAGTGAGGACTAGAGTCTCCATAGTATCCTGGGTAAATCTGTAAAAGGAGATGCAGATCAGACCAACATCGCCTGACATGAAAAAAAGCTAAGAACAGAGAAGACGTGACAAAATAATACAATAAATGAAAAAAAATCACGTGGCAATGCTCTTCTTTTTCTATTTCGACAATTAAGGCATAGTTTGCTTTCCAAATTGTTTCCTTTAACATCAAACAGTAGTCCCTAGTTTTTGGTTATAAATTACACGCAATGATAGAGGATAATCACATCTTTCACTCACTAAGGGGCACAATTAGATCTCATAAATCATCAAAAAGATCAAGTCATTTTGTCTTTTTTGTTCCACAATTCAGTTGAGTTTAATGATCTTTCAGACGTTTATTGCCATGTTGGCATCGAGTCGTTGTGTCACAGAATCATTGCATTATCTTGCGAGTAGCAATTGACTAGTACCAAATTGAGTATTTGAACTGTTAAAAGCTTATATCTGAATGGAACGGCAAAATGGTGCTTACATGCCATCCAGCGTGAATCCAATTAAGGCTTGATCTCGCACCATCTCCAACATTACTAATCTCAATATAAGTCGAACTCCGCTGACCACTTTGTAGTTCGTGGCCATACACATCCAGCATGGCAAGTAACCCGTAGTAGTTGTCATCAGGACCTCCAGAATAAGTATGGTGTGCGGCAAACTGTACAGTGAAAGAACTCAAATAATCAACACAACAGGCAATTGTAACATTGTAAAAATGTGTAACTATGAAACCAACAATAATTCAAAAATTGAGGGCTGCTCTTTACTGTCAACAAACACGAATATGCCAGAATAACAATTAAGAAATTACACACTTTGGCCTTTTTTAAAAAATAAATGAGGACAGGGGTTAAAAGGAAAATTTTAAATTGAACGGAAAAGCATCTGTATCTAGGGGCCGTTTGGTTGCAGCCACAGTTTACCATGCCTAAGGTTAGGCAAGTTTGACCAACTGTGGGAGTTGTTTGGTTGCAGCCACAGTTGTAGCAAGATTCCCTTCCAGCAAACTAGGTCCCACGCGTCAATGACTCAAAAAAGTGTGGCAAGATTCCCTTAGGCTTGCTACGGTGTGGCAAAGAATTTGAGCACCTCAACTTAGGCAAGTGTGGCAATTTTTGTTGGCAAAGTATGGTTAGCAACCAAACACCCCCCTAATCTATTACATGGCTTCAGACATCATTCGGACAACCTAACCCTTCTCCCCCTATCATGGGAACAAGAAACCACAAGTTTTAGCTGAAGGCACTTATTCTCAGGTTTGTTAGCAACATTTGTGTCATCGTTTAGAAATAGCAAAGTCACACGCTATTAATTAAATGGTGACAACTAGATTTCTACAAATCAGCCTTAGATGCACATATATGATTAACATGAAAGTTGTTAGATGTGTATTATATAACTGTGTATTTACCCCATTGTATAAGGGGTTATTTGCATATATGCCACCTGTACATGTATATATATATTGGCCCTTTGGCCACATGATGAATACATGCGCTATTCATAACATGGTATCAGAGCCCAGATTACTTAGGGTTAGGGTTTTTCGCCGTCGTTGCTTTTAGGCCGCTGGTTCATCTTCCAGCCCCACTGCCGCCGGTTTTGCCCCCTGCCGCCATTGCTTCTTCCAGCCGGGTTGCCGTTCATTGGCTCTTCTGCCCGCTCGTGAGGTCGCCGCTCAGAGGTGCTGCCGACCCAGATCCAGATCTACCGCTGTCGCCCGGAACTTTATCTTTACCGCCGCCGTCGGTGGAGCCGCCGCCGCCGACCGAGTTATCCGCCGGTGTTCGCCGTCTCTCGACCGCGCGCGCCGTCGCCGCGACGCCGCCGCGCGCTGCTCGCCGTCGCCGACCCGCGGCGCCGCGCCGCCGCCGCCGCCGACCCGCGGCGCCGGCCCGCCGACCCGATCGATCGCCGATCCGCGGCGCCGCTTTTTACGGTCTTCTTTTGTTCGCGAGTGGTGACCGAGGCGATCGATTGGTTTTGTAAACCGACCGGTTAGAAAAAAGAAAAAAAGAAAAGAAAAAAAGGCAAAAAAAAGGAAAAACATGTCTTCTTTTGCGAGCACCGTTTCGATTCCTCGTTGCGGTGATCTTGATGGTCTCAATTATCGGACTGTTTTGACACATGCGCATCCACATGCGTGGTCGGCGCTTTGGGAGTTTCTTACGGGCGAGTTCCTTGCCTGTCTCGTCCTACTCCACTGTTGAGCACAGTCGGATAATTGTAATGTACTATCATACTCACTCGCGTAACATGATATACGAATATCATAAGGGACCAACTATTGCACAGTGGCCTGAAAAAAGCTTAAATTTCAGCCGATTTTTGGACCTTCTGATGATCATCCAATGTTTGTCCTGTTTTGTTTGTTTTTATGTGCTGTGTTGTTTACTTTAGGTGGTTATCGGGCTGCAATTTTCAGTAGTGTTAACCCGTTAAGGCCCGCCTCATATGCTGCTCAAGTTTGTTTCTTAATGGGCCCAAGTTTCAACTGTTGATTCGTTATGGGCCTAGTTGCTCACAGGCCACCCATTCAGCACAGATATCGTTATCTTATACAAAGCTCAAAGTATACCGTGATGGGCTCTGTTGGGTTGTTTTTGTTAACTATCTCGCTAACAAGCCCACCATATCAAAAAATTTAACCAGATCCATGTTGGTGGCTTGTTAACTGAGAAAGAATTTATAGAGTAAAAATTGCATATTAAATCAACATAACTTGCACGAAACATAACTTTGCAAAATTAATATCAATTTGGTGTAACTTTACCTAAACATAGGCATCTTCCATAATCCTTTTCTTACCAAGCCTCATAACCTATTTGAACGAATCATGACTACTCTAATGTGCACCCTTTTCTTACCAAAACCTCATAACCTATTTAAACATATCAGCACTACTCCAATGTGCAGCCTTTTCTTACCAAAGCATCATAGAACCTACAGGTTGCACTAGTATTAAAATGCACACCCTTTACAAAAATAACTAAGTTCAAAAATAATTGTTTTCCTATTGTTTGCTTTGCTTCTTGTACAGCACAACCTAATTACTTTTCTTTCTTTCCCCCAAAATGTGAAACAATTCCATTTCGGTAAAGGTCTATGGCACTGCAAGAAAAGAAAAGCGAGAGTTCCACAAACAAAATAAGAAATCATCTCGCATGCTTCCATGAAAAGATTATGCTCCTAAGACCTGATACTTACACAATTTATTGCATCCACTACCTTGCATCTACCAAGTGATTAGATCTGAAAAAAGATAGGGATTTGATATGAACATTAGGGATTTAATTCAAGACAAACATAAAACTCTAAAGTACACCCTAGGGGATTCAACATGAAATCTATACAAAACTCTTAGCAAATGTGAATTTGACCAAGACAAATAATCTGAACTCTGAAAAAACTAGATACACATGACTTCGATACAACCATTCTTGTACAACTATATTTACTATGCCATTAAATTAAATCTGTATACTTAGGAGATAAAAAAATCTATGTGAGGCAAGGCACTAAATGACATTCCAGTACATAAAATACTAAAAATGACCTAAAATATAATTCTAGCCTAAACAAAATTATTCTAACCTTGGTGAAGCTCAACACATAACAAAAAAATTATTCGAAGCTAGACAAATTTCCGTAAGCTTGGTGAACCCCTACAAATGACAAAAACAAGATACTATTCTAACCTAGACAAAATTATTCCCTTGATGAACCCCTACGAAGTATAGATACAAAATACAAAAAAAAAACCAAGATGTACGTAACTATGCTGACATGCACATTTACTCTTTTTTTGTACGGTTTCAACGGTAGTGAAAGTACACATAGAGCTGTACCAATTGGGAGAACTACATTCAACAAGATGGGAGGTAATGCTACTATTGTGTATTAGAAAGGACATTGCAAAATCTATTAGATACCAAAAGGAAAATTTAAATTACAAGTAGGTGATACTAAAAAGGACATGTTCGAATAAAATTTTGCATAAGACGTAAACACATATTTGGATAGGCAAAACATAATTTCCATATAAAATCAAAACCTGCAGAACAAAAGATGGAAACAACTAACAAATATTTTCCTATGGAGGACAAAATATTTCTAACCATGTGAACCCTCAAAGAAAACATAAACCAAGTCAAAAGGGCCAAATACTTATTCTAAGGACAGAAAATTCCAAACCTAAGTGAACCCATACAGAAAACAGAATCAAACCACAAAAAAACTATGACCTAGAAGAGCTAGTTACTACTTCATGTGATCCACATATCAATGAAACACACACAGAGAATTAAACTGCTGGAAAGCACTAGTGCTAGGTTTAAAAGGGACATTGTCAAAAAAGGCTGAATGGAATTTGCACTGAATAAGAACTAAAATTGCACAATGCAAGGGGCTTAAAGTTTAGTCCAAATAGAACACATATTTTAATCAAACATGACTTATTCATAGGTTATCTAATTAGCATTTTTCATATATTAATTCCATGGTCTAATTACAATGAACTAGGTGAAAATAGGTGAGCAAATTCAAATAACCAATGGGCAGTAATACTATGAACTAGGTAATCTAGTTACTACTTCATGTCATGAAGATAACAATAAAACATAATTAGATTTAACAACTATTAGAAACGACTAGAACAAAGTTTTAAAGTAGCCACTTTAAGAATTCATTTTACGATTTTCACTGCAAATGAATTGAAATTGCATATTGCATTGAACATAAAGTGTAATTAAAATGTTATGCAACTTTTCTGACAAGTTTTGTTGATAGAACCACAACAGAGTACTTCGCTGCTTACAAACAATCCTTACTCTTACTAGATTAACCAGAAAAGATTAAGCCAAAACATAGTTCCAATGGATATATTTCATAAAAGAATGATAGGTCATTCCCGACATAAAGACAAACTGATACTTGCACTGAAAAGGTACTAAAATTGCACATTGCATGAAACTGAAAGTTTAAATGAAATAGACTTATAAATGAAAATTATTTATATGAATACAATTTATTATACATCATAACAACATGCAATCACAAAATTACAGAAACTTGTGTTGTTTTTTAACATTACCTGAATTGCGAGCTTCGCAAATGCAGAACTCCATCATGGTTGTGGAACCTACCAAACCAGCCCACCTTGGAAGTCGGAAGAGAAGAAAGCATGAATGTGAGTAGCATATAATAGCAACATATTAGCATTGTACAGATGTAGATTCAAAATCAAGTAAATTCTAACCACTTAATATATTATAGAGGTTGCACTGCATGTACTATAAAAATTGCACATAAATTATAATTGAAAAATTAAGGTATGTGGCCTGCAATTTTTCCATCCTAACACATTATTAAAAAAATTTGCAGATCTCCATCTATCCAAGTATATTGGAGAGCATTCTTAGAAAGATGTCACATGAATGGAGCAATAAAGAACAGGTATATTATCATAGATGGAAACAAACTATATAATACTTGATAACAGGAAGGTCAATTTATATCAATTGTTACAGCTCACAGAAAGTCGATCATATGGAAAATAGAAACTACAGGAAAGGTATTCTAAAGTTGCACATTAACCACCACTAAAATTTTAAATAAGGTACTATTAATTTTGTATCTGGCAGCTATTTCTTAAGGATATAGCAGAACCTAGGAAAAATCATGATGGAAAACAAGACAAAGAAGAACGAAAAATGTGAAAATTGAACTTAAAATCAAATTCAATTACCACTGTAACATGTAAACATATTTCAATGTACAAACACTACAGTGGGCTCAGAATCCATATACAAAATTTTATAGTTCACGAGTATTTATTCCTTATGTAAGTGTCAAATTTTATAGCTCACAAAAAACAAATCCATATAAAAAATAAAAACACATAAAAGGTCTTCTAAAATTGCACATTATGTACATTGCAATTTTAACTAAAATATTGTGCAATTTTTTATCTGACGTGTATTTCTAAAGGGTGTAGCCGAACCAATTCAAAAAATGTAAGATGAAGAACATGGAATAAGAAAAGTGGGTACGAAAATGTCAACTTAGCATCAGATTGCCCTCATTTTAACCTCACTATTTCTATAGTATCTAACATCAAACATAGGCAAAATAGATTTGATAAACAAATTACTTTCTAGCTGAACCCTAATAGAAGTATGCAACAAACTAATATTTCAGTAAACACATTTGTGATGCAACAAACTAATATTTGAGTAAACACATTTGTGCCAACAGTACTGCACAGTTGTCTCTAGAGAAATGCTCAATAATTAGATTTGCTAAGAGAAATGCATGCCGTGCAAATATTACGAAAGTAACTATTACTTAAGACTTTCAGGTGCAAGTTGGGGGAGATGCATACAAGGATTAAGGGACAAAGGAATAATTTGTTGTTTGCTAACAATAGTATGAGCTTACAAAGCATACAGATTACAGAAAGAGTGAAAGCCACACATGATCATGTTCCCAAAATTATTTTTAGATTTTCTAAGGTCCGCATAGGAAAATTGATTCTTTCAGTTAAATCTAACACATGTTCCTGCCAACACCATACAGAAGAGCTCTTCTATGTTTTCCCAATCATCTCTAAGTGCCATGTTTCAGTAATGCTTTGTCGGACCTCGGGTTAGCAAAACCCAGATCCTCTGTGATTCACCGCACTATTCCTGGATCGGTAGATAGTGCTCACGGATACATTATCAGTATATCGAAAACATATCATGCGAAGCGTAAATAATACAGAATACTTACTCATGGGCAGTTAGGCCAAAATGATAAAATGCGCGGCGGAAACTTCACACGGTGGGACCCGCGGGACTTGCCCACAGGCAGCCAACTGGGGTTCGCGACCTAGTCCATGACCTCATCGCCTTCCAGCTCTATCGACCCTTTTTAGGCATCGCAGGGCTTGACTTTAGTTCCTTTCTGACTGAATGATAGCAGTTAAGCAAGAATGAGTACGATGATACTCGACAAGCCACCACACAGATGCAATAATAATAGATGCAAGGTTGTCAAAGGAGGCTTGAGGTTCTTTTATTTGCTTAGTGCGACATTTGCAATACTCATAATTAAAATTCCTATAACTTGGCATTTTATAAACATGCTTTAAAGAGTTTGAAAATGTGCAATATTTATAACGGTGTAGGTTCCATCCACCGATTACATGGTTCCAACCACCTATGCTAGCTTTTGATCCTTATGCCACTTCCATATTATCAACCACGCTGGAGTACGTCCCTCCAGGAAAAATTCAAAATCAGAGTACCTCCCCTCGATAAGTTTTGCCCCACCCACAAAGGTTTTGAAATAGAACTAACTCGAGGAAGATTTCCATGTCCGCCCTTGACCGTGGGCACGGCTATTCGAATAGTTGTATACTCTGCAGAGTCCTGTACATCTTTACCCACAAGAGGTAATCGTCCGATGGTTCTACATGATTCCTTAGTCATGCGGATCGAGACTACCACGAGGCCTTTACAATACCTCGCTCTCTAGCATCTCACTCCTATGGGGTTGCTTCCATAGGTTGTGCAGATGTCACCACAAAGTTGGCGCACTCGGACTCCACTCTCCACCATACGCTAGCCTTGGCGACGTCACCTTTATCCGATGTCCCATTTCACGGGGCTTTATTACCCACCTACACACGTTCTCCGTGAAATGGCTAGAGAGTTTAGTAAATTATTCAGCCAAGCCTACAGCTTGCCACCTTGTGGTTGTCTTGTTGTACACGGAGGGTCATTACAGGATTAAGTCCTTAATGTGTCAGGCGGTTCATTCCACAAACCACAATCCTCGTGTTACATCCACACCCACCACTCTTGCCATCCGCCTGCATGGTATAGCAGGTTTTAAGGGTTTTGAGAAGCATAGAATAAGTAGTCGCAAAGTATTCACCACGCACATCCCGTGATTGTCCCAAAACAAGTTCTTATGTTTTTGAAGATTGATGATCAGGGCAATTAGCGCCCTGGACTTGACAAGACTAGCATGGCATTTAATATGACTTATAGCTAGTAAAGTTATCATTAATATCTATGGTGACAAGGATCAGGTGATTCAAGTATCAAAGGATGGCATAATAAATTTAATACAGCATCAAGTGGGCATGTAGCTACCTTAAGCTTTGACATATATTTGCATAACAAATTAGGCATGCAAGTTGGTAGTTTAAAAGAACATAGTTTTGCATAAAATGTAGGATCGTGATGATCAAAGTGATGACTTGCCTTGCTTGGTGTACCACGGCCTTGATTGATCTATGTCAAAGCCTACTCGATCAGGTGATCTTAACTTCCTAGTCGCCGCTTACCCAAGTCTTGATCCTGTTCGACTATGTCGCCTCGTCGAGTCTTCAGATTCTAATACGGCCAAGAAAGAAAAACCAAATAAATCCAAATACTTTAAATGCCCAAGTTAATTTAAATTATACATTTATTACGGTTTGAGAATAGAAGGATGATCCGGTTAGTGTGCCGTGAGCACAGCGGAGGATGAATTGGGCGAAGGAATGAGGTGGCGGAATAGCTTTACCGTGAGGGAAAATTAAGATAAGAAGAGATTCAAGATGAAGGAGTATTTTACAGGAATTACCTGCTTTGGGAAATAAGGTGGCCAAACACAGCCAATTGGGGAAGGGCGAGGCTCGATCTTTTATTTGGTAACTTTCTCTTTATTACTGTATATTTATCAAGGAAGTCCCGTGAGTCGGGCAGGACTTAGGGTCAGATAAAAGAGTGTATCGGGGGTAGTGTAGAGAAACATGATTTTAGGATTTTAGGATACGGATACGCAAGATGAGTATATTTGTATACGCGGTGTAACTTTGATATTTCATGCGGCACTATTTATCTAAGATGGCAACAGCCAAAACAATGAATCAATATTTTTAATAACTTAATTAAGGTATGGAGTTAATCATTTAACCAACTATTATTATGGACAAGTTTGGTTATTTTACTAATTAACCACTCCATTTTCATAGTCGGACTTTTATTGAGTGAGTGAGTCATGAATTAACGGGGATTGCCTCGCTGAAGTTATTTCTTTTGGTATTAGTTATTTTCAACTATTACATTTGAATTTATGAGATAATGAGTGGAGGTTCGGATGTGAGGCAAGGACTATTTTAAGTACTAATGAGTGCGATGACATGATTCTTGATACGAGCGATTTATGATTAATATTTTATGTGGCAAAATCATGTTAAATTGATTTACTTAATTTGTTTAAATATATTTAGATCGATGGAGGAAGGATAGTATCTAAACTACTCGAGATAGGATTAAATGTATTATTCGAGTTTCTAGAGTAAAGTTTGAAAGCATCGAAATATTCGTTATAAAGCTCCAACATATATCCTTACTCAATCAGGATCAACTTCTCGTACATTTGATTTGTAAGAGAGAAACTTTTAACTCGTTTTACACATTTGATTTCGTTAACATCCACATGCATTTAACCCATGTCGATTTCCTGTTATCTGAAAATAGATCATGCATGCTCTTGTCTTAGTTTTACATGGGGATTAGTATATTAACCTAAACTGGCATATAGTTATCCCATGTTAAGTTTTTAATTTAGTTGCCTAAATCTTTTCATTATAAACTTATAAATACATGCTCATTCCTGTTATCATGCACAGATTACTTCAATACATGCATGGATATTTCTTACACAGGGAATTATTACTGAGCCAAAAGGTGAAAAGTTGAGCAACTAGCTTGCTGGGCCCACATGCCATACACGCACACGAGAGAGGGCCGCTCACCGAGGCCGAGCAGAACCGGCAGAGGAGGGAGGCACCGAGCTGGCGACGCCGACGCCGGCGAGCGGCGGCCGGGGAGGCGGTGGCGACCAAGAAAACGAACGCCGGCGACGAGGAGGCTCTCGTGGCGTGAGCTCCGGCCGGGAGGGGCCGAGCACGCGGGCGCGGCCTTAGGTGGCCGGCGGTGAGGAGAAATGGCGCCGCGCGGAGGAGAAAAGGGGAAAAGTGAGGCGCGAAAGCATAAGGGAGACACGGGAACTCACCGAAATGGTTGGAGTGGCGGAGGAGGCCAGTCGGGCCGGCGACATGTGCGGCGACGGCAAGCCGGTCGCCGTGGCGGGACGCAGGCGGCGGTGGCGGCGGCGACCACCGGGTGTCTTCGGGCGGCGCAGGTGGTGCTCTCGCCGTGGGGAATCGGCCGGGGATCGACCACGGGGTAGGCGGCGGCGAAAACGATGGTGACCGGCCGGAGGCGGAGAAGAAGCGGATGCGGCGTGCTCGGGCGTCGTTTTCCCGATTAACGGTGAGGGGAGGCGGGAGACGACTGGAGGCTTGAGGCGACGCGGTCGATTGGTGGAGGGAGTGGCCGGAGCAGCGGAATCGGTGCGGCGGCGCGCCGGCGTGAGCTCGGACAGCTCGAACGAGCTCCAATGGGGAGAAGGAAGAGGGGCGAGCTAGGCCCTTTATAAGCGAGGCGCGACGGGCGGCGGCATGGGTGGCGCGTCCGAAGCATGGGCGAGGCGTATCACGCATGGCTACGCGCCCGCGGCCCGGTAGCGGCATGGAGTAGGGGATGGCGCCAAGGGTAGGCCGGTGGTAGGGTATCGCGCGAGGTGACCGGGGGAATCCGGCGCGCGAGTGGGGCGGGCGGAGGCGCGGGCCGGGCGGCAGCGCGACGGAAGGAGAGGGAGGAGGAGGAAGGAAGAAGAAGCAGGAGGAAGGGGATGCATGGTCGGGTGGGCAGAGGCCGAGAGAGGGAGAGGAAGGCCGGACGGCCCTGAGGAAAAGGAAAAGAAAAAGGAGCAGCCGAGGAAAAAGAAAGGGGGCTGCCCCAAAAGGGATTTTGGTATTTTCTAGAATTCCCGATTTTGGGATTTAAGATTTGGTTTTGGGAGTCCAGATTTCAAATTTTAAATATGAGAGCAATACTTCCAAGGGGATTGTATCTCTCATTTTGATTTTCAAACTTGGTTCTTGATCCCAAGATTTGAATTTTATTAATTGGGCTTTGCAAGAAAATCCAATTCGAGAGATTTGAACTTTGGCAAAAACTTTTGAGAAGCACTAGGAAAAAATGATTAAAGGATTTTAAGATTTTTTTAAATTACACTAGCTCCTATTTGGGATGTTACAGATCCTACCCCTTAACATGAATCTCGCCCCGAGATTCGAGTGGAGCAGATAGAAGTGGGTGGAAACAAGTCGCTAGCAAAAATGTTTTAGGGTATTGCTTGATACTACATCACGCCCTTGGAGCCATTCAAAGAGAGGACATTCAAACAAAAGCGGATCAACACTTTGGAGAAAACACCACACAGAGACCTTGTTCTTCCGGATAGCTTGCGCCTAGCTTCCTCCATTGCTTGGCATTTCGGGGTTTCTTTGTTTCTTTAGTCTTGATTGCTAACTTCTCTTTATCTTTGGAGTGGTAGTAGGGCCTAACCTCGTGGTACTTTGACACTTCTTATTTATTTAGGCTACCCCTTAACATGACGGGTGGCGGTACTAATTCTTCTTGTTATGTTTCGCATGATGAGTCTGATGGCAGCTTGAAGGCTCAGTCTTTGTATTTCAGCAGCCTTGGTCAGTAACAGGCTCATAGAGCAATCCTTGGGGCAATGGTCTTGTCCCTCACAGAGAAAACAAGTAACCTTGCTCATGGAGGATTCTCCAGGTTGATGATCTTCTTCACGATTGGGGCAGTTTGCAGTGCATTGATTCACTTGATGTCCTTTTTCTCTACAGCGTGTACATGCCACTAGGTTCTTGAGATAGCTTTCTAGTATATGGTGTTTCTTGCAAGAAGGACAAGACTGGTCGGGCAATTGTAGCTGTAGTGTCCTGTTTGTCCACAAGCAAAACATGTAACTGTCGCAGATGGAGGGCATGATTGGGCGCCAGTCCTGTCTTGCCACATTCAATGCATGCAATAGCCAACGGAGTTTCGGACTCGTGGTGAGCTTTGCCACAGCGTTTGCTCCTTGGGGGTACTTGAAGCCGACGCAGTCCTCTCGGCCGTGGCCTGAGGTTGATGGTGACGACATTCTTTTCTTGATTGTTCAATCTCCGTTGAGGGCGAGATCTCACATGGTGTCCGGGTCACCACATTTGAAGCGCTTGTCCCTTTGTCTTGCTTTCTTTGAGGGCATTGGTTGGCGTAGTGTCCGATATCTTGGCAAATGAAGCAAGCAATATGCTTTCGAGGTTTGCTTGGGGCCATGCCATCGTTATTCCCATTGTGATGATCGCTTCTCGGCAATCTCTGCGGAGTGGGTCCGAGCGAATATTTGGTTGAGTGGTAGGGACCAAAGCATGTAGGAGCTCTGGTTCCTTCTTCTTGCTTCTAGTCGTGTTCTTGACCATTGCTTGTTCGATGATGACTGGATCAATGAGTTCTCATGCGAGTTGGGGACTTGAGTCTTGATCCTTTGCAGGCTAGGCCTCTTAGTTGTTGTCCTTTTCAAGGTGTTGCCTCTTTAATTTCAAAGCTTTGAGTGTCTCGACTTGGCTATCTGCTACCTCTTGCCTCGCAGACTGACGAGGTTTTCAGTAATAAGGTGAGGGGAGTTAGCATGAGATGCGCAAAGGATAACAGAGATGAGATATTCTAACCCATTCTAAGGTGTGCACACCTAAACCAGGGCAAGATACACAAGCCACACAGAATAACCAAGCTTTTTGAAAACAACTTTTCCCGTGACTACGAAATACAACGCCCAAGGGTAAGAAGGCAAGGCATGGGCCAAATAAAATCTCCTTTGACCAAGCAACGTCTATGCACGAAGGCACACACAAGAGAGCATAGGGTTCTCAACACTAGGTTTGTTGAGCGAGGCCACCAAATTTTCACGAGCATCCCCGACATCTTCGAGCTTAAGCCTTTGAAGCAAGGAGAGAGAATAGGAAAACGACTTCCTTTTCGCATGAGGTAGAGAAAGGGAGTACCGAGAGGGTTTTGGCAGCCAAGCTCATGCTTCTTATTATTATTTTGAAAGGTAGCTCTTTAGAAAACAGTTTTCAAAAAATGAGGCTGAAAACATTTGTTTTTCCAAGATAACCCTATCAATAGTAATTGATTTTTTTCTCGAGCAACTAGATTCCCAAGTTTTGGTTTTAAGAGCAAGTTCTCTGAATTGAGCTTTTGGTTTGTTTCACATCAGCCAAGTTTTGGAGTAACTTGAATCAAACCTTTTGCATCGAAGTACATTGTATACTCTTGATATGGAGTTCTCTATCAAGAGTGATTTTTTTAAAATACTCGAACTTTTAAAATACCCTTTTTGGCAAAGGTATCCTAGCATCCTCCAATATCACAAGATCAATAGACTAATTTACTCCCATAATCTTTTCATTCGAGGCTTAGAATCCATAGCCTTGTTAAACTTGCTTATACTTGATTGAATCTAAAACCGACTTCCTTCATTACTTAGTCTCACAGATTGTTCTGCCTAATACTCCAAGCAGTGAATGTTATCATTTATCCGATCCACGATCATATAACTTCCAAGGTATCATCTATGGTTTCTTCACCAAATCGAGTTACCTATTCCTCAAATGGATCTCACTTTCCTACATAAAATCATAAATCCAGTCTTGGGTTCATTATTCCACAATCCCATTCAATTATTTACCTGCACATTACTCCAAATTCTTTACCTCTAAATCCACTCGTATTTGTTTGTATCATGGTTTCAATATCTCCATGTTTTAAATCCACCAATACTACACATCTTTTGCATTTTAAATCCAAATGCCACTTGTAGTATGGTTCCGATATTTCAATCCACCAATAGCATTTGTATTATAATCCAACCTTTCTCACCATGGATCTATACTCATAATCTTGTTTACCAAGTGATCAGTCCTACTATCCGCAAATTTCCTTTCAAGCGACTTCATTGTCATAAACATCCACCGAGAATAAGATTATTACTCAAATCTATAAATCAAGGATTATTATGACTTATCGTAATTTTCTCTAATTGTCAATAATCCATGCACTAGTCAAGCTATATTCCATTATCCCACTAGTGTAAACACTCTGGGCCATGCTATTTATTAAAGCCGCAATCCACAAATGTTATTAAACTCCCACTTTTCTAAAATTCCATCGATCCACGTATTTTAGCCAATCCAATCTTTTGAGTTGATCCACTCATTTAGCCAATTCAATCATCTCAGACGCTCCATTTATTAACCAGTCCGATTATCTTACCAATCCAGTCCCTTTTACATTGGTCTACCTACGTAGTCAATCTAATCATTTAAATTGGTCCATCCATGTCAACCAATCCAATCATGTAAACTGGTCTATCCATTCAGTCAATCTGATCATTAAGTTGGTTCACCGATGTAGCTAATTCAATCATTCAAATTAATTTGCCTATTTTTCGCCCAGAAATTCACACCATTGATTCTTTCTTACGATTGACTTGAATCCACCAAGATTTACTCATATATCTAAGAAATCAAAATGATCTTTTGGCATAAATTGGCAGGGAGTTGAATTTTGGGGAAACTTTTTCCTGGAAGCTTAGATTTATTGAAATGAGCTTGGAAATAAGCTTTGCAAATAGTTTTGATAATTTGATCTTCCAAGGATAAACAACTTTTGTAAATAAAACTCAATACAGGTTTTATGATTTTGGCCCAAGATAATTTTTCAGAAGAGAACTCATGCACGCGTTAGTTTGACTTCAGGATAAGAGAGCCTTGGAGCTACAAATGGCAGTGGCAGCAAATAGATGAGAGGAATCATCTAAGAGGGATAAGAGTAGCAATACTACTTATATTTTGCATTTAGATTTTGAAGAAATAATTCTAGTCATAGAGCTAACGGCCATGCTAACTAAGGTTACAACCTACAATCGATATGCTCGATACTCACTGTCGGACCTCGGGTTAGCAAAACCCAGATCCTTCAGGATTCACCGCACTATTCCCGGATCAAGAGATAGTGCTCACGGATACATTATCAGATATCGAAAACATATCATGCGGAAGCGTAAATAATACAATAATACTTACTCATGGGCAGTTAGGCCAAAATGATAAAATGCAAAGAATGAAACTTCACATGTGTGGGACTGCGGGACTTGCCCACAGCAACTAATCTGGGTTCGCGACCTAGTCCATGACCTCATCGCCTTCCAGCTCTATCGACCCTTTTTAGGCATCGCAGGGCTTGACTTTAGTTCCTTTCTGACTGAATGATAGCAGTTAAGCAAGAATGAGTACGATGATACTCAGCAAGCCACCACACAGGATGCAATAATAATAGATGCAAGGTTGTCAAAGGAGGCTTGAGGTTCTTTTATTTGCTTAGTGCGACATTTGCAATACTCATAATTAAAATTCCTATAACTTGGCATTTTATAAACATGCTTTAAAGAGTTTGAAAATGTGCAATATTTATAACTGTAGGTTCCATCCACCGATTACATGGTTCCAACCACCTATGCTAGCTTTTGATCCTTATGCCACTTCCATATTATCAACCACGCTGAGTACGTCCCTCCAGAAAAATTCAAAATCAGTACCTCCTCCGATAAGTTTTTGCCCCACCCACAAAGGTTTTTGAAATAGAACTAACTCGAGGAAGATTTCCATGTCCGCCTTGACCGTGGGCACGGCTATTCGAATAGTTGTATACTCTGCAGAGTCTGTACATCTTTACCCACAAGAGGTAATCGTCCGATGGTTCTACATGATTCCTTAGTCATGCAGATCGAGAGACTACCACGAGGCCTTTACAATACCTCGCTCTCTAGCATCTCACTCCTATGGGGTTGCTTCCATAGGTTGTGCGGGATGTCACCACAAAGTTGGCGCACTCGGACTCCACTCTCCACCATACGCTAGCCTTGGCGACGCCACCTTTATCCGATGTCCCATTTCACGGGGCTTTATTACCCACCTACACACGTTCTCCGTGAAATGGCTAGAGAGTTTAGTAAATTATTCAGCCAAGCCTACAGTTTGCCGGCTTGTGGTTGTACTATTGTACACGGAGGGTCATTACAGGATTAAGTCCTTAATGTGTCCGGCGGTTCATTCCACAAACCACAATCCTCGTGTTACATCCACACCCACCACTCTTGCCATCCGCCTGCATCGGTATAGCAAGTTTTAAGGGTTTTGAGAAGCATAGAATAAGTAGTCGAAAGTATTCAGCCACGTACATCCCGTGACTGTCCCAAAACAAGTTCTTATGTTTTTGAAGATTGATGATCGTGGCAATTAGCGCCTGGACTTGACAAGACTAGCATGGCATTTAATATGACTTATAGCTAGTAAAGTTATCATTAATATCTATGGTGACAAGGATCGGGTGATTCAAGTATCAAAGGATGGCATAATAAATTTAATACAAGATCAAGTGGGCATGTAGCTACCTTAAGCTTTGACATATATTTGCATAACAAATTAGGCATGCAAGTTGGTAGTTTAAAAGAACATAGTTTTGCATAAAATGTAGGATCAGTATGATCAAAGTGATGACTTGCCTTGCTTGGTGTACCACGGCCTTGATTGATCTATGTCAAAGCCTACTCATCGCTGATCTTAACTTCCTAGTCGCCGCTTACCCAAGTCTTGATCCTGCTCGACTATGTCGCTCACGAGTCTTCGATTCTAACACGCGCCAAGAAAAGAAAAACCAAATAAATCCAAATACTTTAAATGCCCAAGTTAATTTAAATTATACATTTATTACGGTTTGAGAATAGAAGGATGATCCGGGTTAGTGTGCCGTGAGCACAGCGGAGGATGAATTGGGCGAAGGAATGAGGTGGCGGAATAGCTTTACCGTGAGGGAAAATTAAGATAAGAAGGGATTCAAGATGAAGGAGTATTTTACAGGAATTACCTGCTTTGGGAAATAAGGTGGCCAAACACAGCCAATTGGGGAAGGGCGAGGCTCGATCTTTTATTTGGTAACTTTCTTTATTATCTGTATATTTATCAAGGAAGTCCGTGAGTCGGGCAGACTTAGGTCGATAAAAGAGTGTATCGGGGTAGTGTAGAGAAACATGATTTTAGGATTTTAGGATACGGATACGCAAGATGAGTATATTTGTATACGCTGTGTAACTTTGATATTTCATGCGGCACTATTTATCTAAGATGGCAACAAGCCAAAACAATGAATCAATATTTTTAATAACTTAGTTAAGGTATGGAGTTAATCATTTAACCAACTATTATTATGGACAAGTTTGGTTATTTTACTAATTAACCACTCCATTTTCATAGTCGGACTTTTATTGAGTGAGTGAGTCATGAATTAACGGGATTGCCTCATTGAAGTTATTTCTTTTGGTATTAGTTATTTTCAACTATTACATTTGAATTTATGAGATAATGAGTGGAGGTTCGGATGTGAGGCAAGGACTATTTTAAGTACTAATGAGTGCGATGACATGATTCTTGATACGAGCGATTTATGATTAATATTTTATGTGGCAAAATCATGTTAAATTGATTTACTTAATTTGTTTAAATATATTTAGATCGATGGAGGAAGGATAGTATCTAAACTACTCAAGATAGGATTAAATGTATTATTCGAGTTTCTAGAGTAAAGTTTGAAAGCATCGAAATATTCGTTATAAAGCTCCAACATATATCCTTACTCAATCAGGATCAACTTCGTACATTTGATTTGTAAGAGAGAAACTTTTAACTCGTTTTACACATTTGATTTCGTTAACATCCACATGCATTTAACCCATGTCGATTTCCTGTTATCTGAAAATAGATCATGCATGCTCTTGTCTTAGTTTTACATGGGGATTAGTATATTAACCTAAACTGGCATATAGTTATCCCATGTTAAGTTTTTAATTTAGTTGCCTAAATCTTTTCATTATAAACTTATAAATACATGCTCATTCCTGTTATCATGCACAGATTACTTCAATACATGCATGGATATTTCTTACACAGGGAATTATTACTGAGCCAAAAGGTGAAAAGTTGAGCAACTAGCTTGCTGGGCCCACATGCCATACACGCACACAGAGAGGAGGGGCTGCTCAGCTGAGGCCAGAGCAGAACCGAAGTAGAGGAGGGAGGCACCGGAGCTGGGCGACGCCGACGCCGGCGAGAAGCGGCCGGGGAGGCGGTGGCGACCAGTAAAACCGAACGCCCCGGCGACGAGGAGGCTCTCGTGGCGTGAGCTCCGGCGGGAGGGGCCGAGCACGCGGGCGGCGGCCTTAGGTGGCCGGCGGTGAGGAGAAAATTGGCGCCGGCGGCCGGAGGAGAAAAGGGGAAAAGTGAGGCGCGCGAAAGCATAAGGGAGACACGGGGAACTCACCGAAATGGTTGGAGTGGCCGGAGGGAGGCCAGGTCGGGCCGGCGACATGTGCGGGCGACGGCGCAACCGGGTCGCCGTGGCGGGGACGCTGGGCGGCGGCGGCGGCGCCGACCACCGGGTGTCTTCGGCGGCGCAGGTGGTGCTCGCCGTGGGAATCGGCCGATCGACCACGGGTAGGCGGCGCAAAACGATGGTGACCGGCCGAGGCGAGAAGAAGCGGATGCGGCGTGCTCGGGCGCCGCTTTCCGATTAACGGTGAGGGGAGGCGGAGACGATCGAGGCTTGAGGCGACGCGGTCGATTGGTGGAGGGAGTGGCGGAGCGGTGGAATCGGCGGCGGTGGCGCGCGGCGTGAGCTCGGACAGCTCGAACGAGCCCAATGGGGAGAAGGAAGAGGGGCGAGCTAGGCCCTTTATAAGCGAAGCCGCGCGACGGCGGCATGGGTGGCGCGTCCGGCATGGGCGAGGCGTATCACGGCATGGCTACGCGTCCGCGGCCCGGGTAGCGGCATGGAGTAGGGGATGGCGCCAAGGGTAGGCCGGTGGTAGGCACCGCGCGGAGGTGACGGGGAATCCGGGCGCGCGAGGCGGGCGGGGCGGGAGGCGCGGGCCGGGCCGGCTTGGCGCGACGGAAGGAGAGGGAGGAGGAGGAAGGAAGAAGAAGCAGGGAGGAAGGGGATGCGCGCGGTCGGGTGGGCCAGAGGCCAGAGAAAGGGAGAGCGGGCCGGACGGCCCGGAGGAAAAGGAAAAGAAAAAGGGAGCAGGCCGAGGGGAAAAAAAAGAAAGGGGCCGGGCCCCAAAAGGGATTTTGGTATTTTCTAGAATTCCCGATTTTTGGGATTTAAGATTTGGTTTTGGGAGTCCAGATTTCAAATTTTAAATATGAGAGCAATACTTCCAAGGGGGATTGTATCTCTCTCATTTTGATTTTCAAACTTGGTTCTTGATCCCAAGATTTCGAATTTTATTAATTGGGCTTTCGGCAAGAAAATCCAATTCGAGAGATTTGAACTTTGGCAAAAACTTTTTGAGAAGCACTAGGAAAAAAAAATGATTAAAGGATTTTAAGATTTTTTTTAAAATTACACTAGCTCCCTATTTGGGATGTTACATGCTTCTACTAACATTTTAACTACAGACTCACATGCATAATTAGCTCATTCAATCATCTAAGAATTTACTCAGAAATCAGAACATGTAAACATATTTCAATGTACAAACATCTACAGTGGGCTCAGAATCCATATACAAAATTTTATAGCTCAAGTATTTATTCCTTAGGTAAGTGTCAAAAATTTTATAGCTCACAAAAAACAAATCAATATAGAAAATTAAAAACTAACATAAAAGGTATTCTAAAATTGCACATTATCTACATTGCAACTTTAACTAAAATATTGTGCAATTTTTTATCTGACATGTATTTATAAAGGGTGTACTAGAACCAATTCAAAAATTGCAAGACGGAGAACATGAAATAAGAAAAGTGGATACAAAAAATGTCAACTTAGCATCAAATTGCCTTCATTTAAGCTCACTATTTCTATAGTATCTAACATCAAACATAGGAAAACCAGTAAGCAAATTGAGCAAAACGTGGCACTAATCAAAAATTCCAATTCCAATGCACTCATCACTTCTCTCAATTCAAAAGGCAACATTAGTAAAGAAAAACCTAGCATTAGCGAATGGGAACTAGCTTCGTTTGCAAATAAATCAACTCGAGCATGCTTTCAAACCCGATTTGACCAATTAGGACTAATTCGCTGATAGCAGCAGCCCAAAATAGCCAATTCTGCAGAACTGAAGCAGTCTTAAGCGAGATTACCGAGATATCCAGAAGAAAAATACCACAGGGAAGGGAGATCTCGTGGCGGCTGAGCAATGAGGCCGAGAAAGGTGCATGCAACCCATCGCCACATAGAAACCCAACTGAATCACAAACAAGCACCTACAAAATGAATACTGTGCAACCTACAAGATCACCGCGAGCCACCGCATGATCCCGTCTATCGCGGCACCATTGGCACGGAGAGATCCGTAGATTTGCTACGCCGGAGCACCCCCACCAACTGCTCGACCTAATGCCGAGGAGTGTGTGCATGAGAGCGTATGGTTGGAAGCTAACCTTCCGAGCCGAGGTGGAGCCGGAGGCGGAAGCGGAAGGAGGTGGAACTCTTTGGGTCTCTGAGACGGAAGGAAGCGGAAGGTAGCTGAAAAGGCGAGAGACCAAACACCGATGAATCGCCAAACAATTCGCTGCCGAGCTCTCGAACCCGGACACAAATGAACCGAAGAGATAAGGACAGACGCGCGGATCGAGAAATACAAAAATAATTCATAACGGGTAAAAAAACTGACGAGCGGATCCGAAAAAGCGCTACGGGCCCGTTTCATACCATCGAAGCCAACCAAAACGTGAACATCTCAAGCAACATCCGACGGACAGCAAAATGGACTGAAGCAACAAAAAATTCCAAACGACTGTGCAATAGCAAACTCGATATCGTAAACTAATTAGCAATATAATACTTTGACAAGTCTGATATTATTGACAATAGATAAGCCATGATATATGTTCAGATTTATAGTACTATCATGATAATTGCACCTTAATTTTTATGATGGCTGATCCTATATATTATAGGTAAGTAAAGGCGAAAATGAAATTGATATTCATACTAAATTAAGATCGAGAAGTGTAACTCACATATGCTACATCCGGTGAATTAGAATCTTGTCCATAAAGTATTGTCTGATTGGTGTTTGACTTCAAGCTTGTCAGCCTTCGTTTGGGTGGATCATGTAGCAAACCTCGTGCTAATGAACCATTTTCCTTCAAGGAGAAAACGGAAATGTATGCTAAGAGGGAAATAATTCATACAACGTGTCTAATATAGAATCAAGAACTTGCAGCCAGTGCTAGTTTTTGGGGCTAAAAACCGTTATATTTACACCAGTCAAGACGCTGACTACTGCAAGAGTGGACCGAAATATAATGTATAGATTATTTTGGTATTACAATTGGTGGTTGAAAGAGTGATTTGGTGCACGACCTAGTGGAATTCAACCATCATAAAAGCAGTGTACTTCCTTTGAATCAAAGTCTCTGGACCTCTCCACATAGATCTACTTTCGGTGGCGTCTTTGCCTCGTTGATTAATCGATCCTTATTCCTAACGTTTTTTTATAGATCCATCTTCCTATCATGTTTCTCAAGGTGCCAAGGGGACACCATATGAACCAGTACAAAGCAGAGAAAAGGATCTCAGGAGGAAATGACAAACAAATAGATATGAGCAGAGTCAACAACGGCGACGGTGATCTGCAATCAGATTTCATGGTGATGGGCCGATATCCGATGCCAGCACTGTGAGTGCCACGATAGCAAGCTGACGATGATAGCAAAGCGGTAGCCAAAGCATCACATCTACTGCCTCGACCCCGGATCGGCGCGCCGTCAACTCTGATCCCCTTTTGCATAAGGCTTAGAGCAAGTAAGAGCATCTCCAACAGTATGAGCTAGTTACTAACTCTAAGACAATTTCTCCAATAGTACTAACTTTTAGCACATAGCTCATAACATAAATAGCCTCACATAACACTCTCACATAATCTTGGAATGTGTGTATGAGACTAGCTCTTGATCAAGAGATAGCTTTTCTCTCTCTTCTATTAAAATATGAAATAATATGCTTAGAGCTAGCTCATAAGTCACTATTGGAGATGCTCTAAGGGGCTGTAAACTGGCTGTATGCTGAGGTGGAGGAGAGAGAGGAGGAGAGAGAAGAGAGGTGGGCTGTAAGCTTACAGCCAGCTGAAGCACAGGAACCAAGAAACTTTGTGAGAGGAAGGGGTAGGTCATACAGCCTTCAGCTGGCTGTAACTACTATATGAGTAGGCTGAAAAGTGAGCTATAAGTATTCATACAGCCAGCTGAAGGCTGTATTAGACTTGCTCTTAGCGAGGTAACAAACAATGGCAAGCTCCAAAAAGCACTGTACCCCTAACTCCAAGATGGCAAGGCGACATCTTGGTGACAATGCTTCGTATCACCCTTTAGGAGCTTAATTCCTTATCTCCCATCCCCCACCCTTTATAAATTCATGCTCCCAGCGGTTCGTACTTCGTACTGTACCCCTAAGCCCACCCCATCTCCTTGATCTCTCTGCAATCCTGGGCTATATTATACTAAAGAAAATATAGGAGTAAAGTCCATTACCGGTCCTTAAATTTTTTATGCTGTGTCATCCCGATCCATAGACTTTCAAAGTGTGTCATCTCGGTTCTTAAACTTTCAAAGTGTGGCAATTTCTTTTGAAAGTCTATGGACCGGGATGACACAGCATAAAAAGTTCACTGCTACAACTACATAGGATATTGCCACACTTTGAAAGTTTAAGGACCGGAATGACACACTTTGAAAGTCTATGGACCGGGATGACATAGCATAAAAAGTTTAAGGACCGGTAATGGACTTTACTCAAAATATAGCATTAAAACATTTACCTCTTGAATAGTAGGACATGATCGGACACCCCTGCTTGGATGTGCAAGAAAAAAGACAGAGAGAGCAATTGCTGGTAGAAACAGACTAAGTCTAAACATTTTGGGATGAAGAGCACAACATACTTTGAGCAACTCGTTTATATAGAACCTGCGTGTGTGAGCGAGAGGATATACACAGTCATAAACAGGCAGCTTAATTGTAGCAGAAAATTCATCGACACACTTTCAAAACCGATTATTTCAAACACAAATGTTCAGTAGAAGGGACAGTGGCGGAACCAGCAAAATGATAAAGGGAGGGGGCCGACGCGCGACACCTCGATGCCTGACGCGGATGGCCGACGGGATGGCGATTGGCGGCCTGACGCGGCGACGCCTCGATGCCTCTGCTCTCCGCCGCTGTCCGCTGATAGCGCGGAGAACTGGAAGCGACGCGAGTGGCGACTGGCGAGTCACGCGAGGCGCTGAACGTATGATGTTTCCTCTCTACGATGTTTCTGCTTTCGTGCTGGGCTGAGCCGCTGAGGGGGTCCAAAAAAATTTGGCCGCTTTGGGGGGGGGCGCGGCCTCGCTGGCCCCTCCCCAGTTGCGCCACTGAGAAGGGAATCCTCATCCTTGTCCTCAAACATAAAAACGCATTTTACATGTATGCGCATTTACAGGCTTTAATTGTGTATTTACGCCCTTCCAGAAATGCATTTACAGTCATATATTGCCAATACAACAATACGAAAGGAAATAGGGATAAATGCTCCAGGTAAACGTGCTGCTACATGTAAGTTTATATACAATGGTATAATGCCAGCTGTCTATAAACTTGTTACATAAGACACGAGATGATATAGATGAGAGAACTGTAATACGATAAACAATACACATTGTGTCATGACGAAATTGTCTATAGAGTCATGTAAAAAGACAACCTATTATATGAGCTGTCTTTAATACCGTCTATAAATAATGTGAAAAAAATTATAAACAACAGTTGCCTATATATTCTACATTCCTTAAGCAGCCACTAATCACCATGAAAACAAAATGAATCGTCACAATCTTAATGGTGGACGCCACATGTCATTGTACCTATGCGTGTAATCGAGTAGTTAGTGCACATGGAATCTGCATGGCCAAAAACAAAAAGAACGATAATAAATGACTATGTAAAAATACAAATATGTACACTCCGGATCAATGCATATCATTAATTATATGTATCTTTTTGGTACACCTCATAAAGCCAACAATAAATTAATTATGCAAATTTATTTTTGGATTTATGTTTTCAATTTATATGTCATTAATTATATGGTACACCTTTTAGGCCAGTCTCAGTGGGAGTTTCATCTGCATTTAATAGGCTGCCACATAGGCATTTTTGATGATATGGCAACATTTTTAAGAAGAGAAAGAAAAAGTGAGTTTCATCTAGATGAAACTCTCTTGGCACAATTACCAACTCTATATGAGTCATGAAATTAAATGTCTATGAAACAATAGAATGAAACTATGCATTGAGGATGGATGTTTCATCCATGTTTCATTTCATTTTACATGGTGTGGCAGTCTTGGAAACAACGCCATGAAACTCTCCACTGAGAATGGCCTTAGGCCAGTCTCAATGGAGTTTCATGGAGGATTTCATGCACATTAAATACGGTGCCACATCAGCCAAAAGAAGCTTTTTGCATGAAACTAGGAGGAGAGAGAAGGAAAACGTTTCATCCCCATGAAACCTTTGAGCGTTGTTTCCAAAACGTTGGTAATCGTGTGAAATCCCCACTGAGAGCCTTGTTGGGTTTCATCCGTGCAGCGTGCTTCTGATTGGAGAAGAGAAGGAAGAGGGGACCACAGAAAGGCTAAAATAACCTATGAAACCGCGCAATGAAACTATACACTGAGAGAAAAGACTTGTTTCATGTTTTGTTTTATATCTTGGAAACTGTGAGGTGAAATCTTGCATTGAGACTGGCCTTATAGAAAAGTTTAGGAATATGTGTCATTAATTATATATATCTTTTTGGTACGCCTCATAAATCCAACAGTAAATTTGTAGTTATATGTCATTAATTATATGGTATACCTTTTATAGAAAAGTTTAGGAATATGTGTCATTAATTATACGTATTTTTTGGTCGGCATGAGTTGAGAGCTTTGACAACTTTAAACAAGAACAACTTCAAGTAGATGACATTAGCCTACTCAAAGAGAAGAGTAATCAAACCTTAATCCGATCGGCAGTCTATCAACAAGCCATGAGTAAATGCTATGACTGTAAGATCCAACCTCGTAGCCTTGCTGTAGGTGTCTTGGTATTGAAGAAAATTCAATTCTAGTCAAACCAGAACAAACTTTCCCTCAAGTGGAAAGGTCATTACAGTGTGGTCGAAGTTACACGACCAGGTTCAGTACGACTTGCCATGGAGGACGGCCAGATTCTCTCCAACTCTTGGAATATCGACCAATTGCGTAAGTTGTAAGTGTAATATTTCTCATTTTTTCAATAAAGTTTTTAGTCTGTTCAATATTTATTGTCGTATGTTGAGTAGAGCTTCTTTTATGTTTATTCGACCGCTTTTCGTACATTCAATCTGTTCAAATTGATCGGGGAAGGAAACATCCCTAATCGAAGCTCTCCTCTCTGCATGTGGTCCTACCTACTAGAAGGAGTTTTCTAGTGTCGAACTGTTTCCAACTCATGCTGTTAGCACAACACAGGTGAATTTCCTGAGAAAAGTTGACCGAATTTAAAGAAACCCTTAGAGCTTGCCCTATTTTCGTTAATGACTTCTATTTGATTAACCTAGTCAAAAAGAGGTAACATCACCTAGTCGAAGTCTCTTCTCTCTGCACGTGGTCCTGCCCACTAAAAGGAGCTTCCTAACATCAACTCGTTCCTCACTTTTGCTGCTAGAACATGACAATCATAGTCTACAATGATAGCCAGATAAATTGCTCTGATCTCTACATACTAAGTGTTTATCCTATTCTTGTTTATACCTTTGATTTGATTAATCTGATCGAAGAAAGGTAACATCATCTAGTCGAAGCATTTCCCTTCTTCATGAGGTCCTACCCACTAGAAGGAACTTTTTAGCATCGACTCATTCTTAACTTCTGCTACCAGAATATGAATAATGAGGATAGACTAATCCTCAAAATTATTATGTTATTATATTCTCTAAGTATACGCTCTTTATCGATAAGGGAGAAGCTTTACATAATCGTAAGCCCTTCTACGACAATATGGTTGTAAGTTCTTCTACGACCACATAGTCGTAAGCTCTAATACAACCACATAGTCGTAAGTTATCTTGTGACCACTTTGTGGTCATGGACTTATCCGCAATTACCTTATCTCCAATTGACTTATCTAAATGACGTCTTACCACATCGTAGGGCAGTCTGACAAGGCGGTTAAAATGTGCGTTTATCCCTAGTAACTACATACGATCTTTCTCTGACAACAACCGTCACACGATGAACAGGTCACCATGTTTCTCTAACAATAACATCTGTCGGACAGTTATCACCTAAAGCATTGAGACATCTGTCGGCGTGAGACAACGGTCGTCACTTTGTCAGCTATATAAAGGTTAATATTGGAGAGAAGAGAGGAGGAGAGGTTGATTCAAGTTAGGCATAGTGCAAGGTTTTTCGCATTACTCTTCATTGTAATCGATTTCTCTGAGCAATAGCCACACAGAAAGTAGAGTTATTATTCTCCCAGGAGAAGGCCCGAACCCATATAAAAACTCCCAAGTCTTCTCTCTGCATGAGCATAATCTGAGTCTTCAAGAGCTTTCCCTGAATCCAAACAAATCATATATAAAATCGATATTAAAACATCGATAGTTGGAGCCATCTGTGGGGAAACTTTGTCCAAGACCCTGATAATTTCTTGGTCCGCAACTCCTCTTTCTTCTGATGTCCTCATGGCATGGGAATGGAATGAGCAGAACTGGTTCGACTTGGCCAACTATGCAGATCTCGATATGGATGCTTGCTACGACTTCAGGCTTGTTTTTTGATGGTTCAGCCTATCCTTTGTTTAGTGCATACCCCCATGTTAGATCGACATTTTATATTTGTTTTCACCTTGTACAAGTTAAAATCTAAACCTTGTCTTCATTTACCTTTCCTTTTGGAACTTGATACATATATACCTTGTTCTTCATCTTGCATTTTCCTTGGCACTGCAACATCTTTTAGAGATACCAACTGGAGATATGTAATTTTAGAAGATCTTTTTTGCAATTTAATTGCATCATCCTTTTGCGATATGTAAGTACCAAAAAGATAATGTGTATGTGTGCTGTTATTTTTTCACCTGCCAGGTAAAAAATTGCAGGAAAGTTGTATAAATATTGCAATGTTACTTAAGGAATAATTTCAATAGATTTGTTCTGCAATTTAAATTTTAGTTATGTTATTCAGTGTATTTTCCTACTTTGAATTGGGATATTCATTGTTTGGCATGTTGAAGCTCAACTAGAAATAATGTAAAACTAGCACGTAGTTGCAACATTCATTGTTGTCACTTCACCAATGAAAACATATGTTTAGTTTGGCAAACTAATGCAAGTAATGTCTTGTGACATTATATACTATCTATATCAGGTTCTTGAAAGGGAACAAGTTCACTGGTAGATGCACTGTTTGTGCAGTTGTGCTGATCCCAGGGATGAGTTTCAACCAATTGTCTGGTCCAATAAGATCTATACGGCAATTTGACATACACTAAGAAATTGTAAGCTTGTTACCTTTCGCAATTGCTTGTGATGGTCCCTATTTTGTACCTTCGGCGCACTCTGTTCAATAGTTTCTTGTATATATTTTTCTTAACATGTTGCAATGAGAAATGCTTTAGCGTAGTTTCTATTTATGTCATTTTATACACAAAATGACTAGGGATGATTTTGAGTCATATGAAGAGCCATCCAGTGTCAATGTTCTTTTTCTGTTCGTATTTATTTGACATTATTAATTAGTTTGTTGCATAACCTTATGACTAATCTTGCTTTTCCATTTAATTTGCAATCCTAGTTCATTGTCAGTACGTGCAATTTTTCATTCACTTTTCTTATGCACCATTCAAAATGTGATCTAGTGCTATCTAGTAGTATAATTCTTTTAGCATGTTTCAATAATATTTTGGATCTCCTTTAGTACTCACTACTTCATCTATGTCCTACGTATTTGAAAAATTTATGCGTACCAATTGGCCCAAATGGCCAATAAATTGTATAAGTTGATATCTCTTTTTAGGTGAATGGTTTGCAGCATTTTAGCTCTTTGTTTACCATGGAAGTGACATGTTAGCAATCAAATGTTAAATTTTGTATGAATAAAAATCCTTTTAGTGTATAGGATGCATTTCATTAGTACTAAACTTTTACTTCCATGTAATATGCAATTTCAGTATATTGTCAATGCAATTTCCATTTTGCCAGTTTTTTATATGTTCTTTTTAATTCTAGTCATTCCTTTGATATGTACCATTTTAGGATGTGCATTTTTCTTTGGCCATATTGCTTTTACCATTTTAAGGGTTTACTTTGATATGTACTTCTTAGAGTAAATTGGCTTTCTGTATTTTTATTTTTTCTCTGTTAGGGTTCACCTAGACCATAACCTATATGTCCTTCTTAGAATTATTTTCTGTTTTGATTTTGTATTATGTAAGGTTCATCTCAGTCTAGCAATTTGTCCTTTATGAGTAGTATTTGTTTCTTCAATTTTTATTATGTTTTATTGTTAGGTACTGAAGTTACATTAGGACGCCATGTTATTGAGGTTAAACTGTAATCATGCCCTCAGCATTGCAAGTTTAGAGTTGACATCTATGTGTGTTAAGGTTTATTTCTGAATTAATGCTATGATCTGAAAGGTAATCATGTGTAGGGTAATGTTTTTCTCAGCTTTATGTGCATTTGGTGGAGAAGAAGCACGGTGAAGAAATCGATGCCATGTGTTTTCCTACTGGATTACATTGCGGGAGAAGAAGCAAAGAAATTAGTAGTACCATGGAGAAGAAAGAAGTAATCCAGCAAAACAACATTAACCTTGGGTTTCTTGTTCATCTTCTCAGACACACGCACACAAGCCAATCCTTCTCTCCTGTTCTTTTTTTCTTTATCGTGTGGTCCTTGTCTGTTGTCTCTGGTTCTTCCCGGTTTCTTTTCTTTGGACATGTGTAAGATTACAACCTTAAGTGAACCTGCTTTTTATTTTTTTGGACCTTTGTGTTTATCTTTTTCTGCTATTAAATTAGGCTGAAAGTTTTGGGCTTTTATTAGTTTGAGGATGTTAGGTTCATATCTGAGGCTTAATGGGTCGTTCCTTGATGTAGAAGGCCGTTATTGGGTCACTCTATTTGTGCACTCATTAATCCCCCAAAATCGTCAGCCCATCAAAGCAAGAGCAGAGGAGTAGTCAGGCCGAGGAAAACAAATCAGAAGAAGCACAGATACATAATGGGCAATGGCAGAGCTAGGGGGGCCAGCAGGGGCCACGGCCCCCCCACGCTGCTGAAAATTTTTAACCCCTATGTTGTAATTGGGTCTAATTAATTTGATATTGTTTGGATCCTAGAGATTCATTTAGATCATTCAAAATTGATGATATTTGCTTGCTAGCTTCAAAGTTCTATCCTGCTGATTTTTCTGAACAAGAAAGAAATAATTTGAGACATCAATTACAACATTATGAGCTTGATGTCCTCACAAATCCACAGTTCCAGAATTTATCAACTTTTGCTGATCTATGCCGTCGACTAGCTGAAACTAGAAAATCAAATGACTATTATTTGATTGACAGGTTATATAACGTCCCTCATTTTTTATCTGTTGTCCCAAATCATTTTTATAGATGGCAAATACTAAGTATTTTTTCTTTGTGATTGATTCGCTTGTTCTAACTCTACCGGTTTCGACACTCACGTCGAACGTGCATTCTCTGCATTGAAACTTGTGAAGACAAGACTCGGAATAAAATGGAGATGAATTTCTAAGAGATTGCTTGATAATCTACATTGAGAAGGAGATTGCAATTGAGTTCACAACCGATACACTTATTGATAATTTCTATGATATGAAGACACGCAGAGTAAGACTAAAATGAAAATGGTTAGTTCCTATGAATACTTTTGCTGCAAAGAACTTTTATGTAATGAAAATATGAAACCATGACTTTATATGTGATACATTTGGTAAAGTATATCCAATCTTCATCTTTCCAGGCAGTTCGATTATAGCAATCTATTAATTGTACTTGGCTGGCCCCTGTAAAATTCCTTGCTCATGCGATAATGGGCACAAGATGGGGATGTAAGGTTGCAGATTCTCACGAAAATTTAGGTTTTCCAGCCACTGTGCAATAGAGGCCCTTAATAATACTTATTAAGTATTATTGCCGTTGTTTAATTAGGTAATAACATTGTAAGCGATTGCACGCAGAAGCCAACCTAGTAATCCACCACGACGGTGGCATGCGCACCACCACCTCCGACCTCGGCGATGCGGCGCACGGTGGGGTGGAGGAGCCAAGGGCGGAGGCGCTTCCATAGTGCCACCCCGCAACGGCGATGAAGCCCACCAAGGTGACGGCACGGCGACAACAGCGGTGTTGTGGCGGCGGTGAGGTTGCACGTCGGAGAAACGTCTCGGGCGGAAGGAGGGCGGTGGCGGTGCGTTAACGAGTTCGTAGAGGTCGGGAGGTCGGGGCTCAGCGGTGGCGGTCTTTGCGAAGGCGGCAAATAGGACAAGTAGGAGGAGAAGCACTCGGTCTCCGGTGATCTTTAAGAAGAGAAAAGCGATTCAATAACTATGTAAGAAGGAAAATTGATGGACTTGATCATCTCGAAGGATGTTATTCATTTTTTTATCATGACCTAATGAAACGAAGAAATATACGCATGCATCCCTAATTACATCAAGCCTTGAAATAAAGAAAATGATCATCAAACGAAGGTGCGCAGTGGCGGAGCTAGAGGGGCCAGCAGAGGCCACGCCCTCAACGCTGCTGAAAATTTTTAACCCCTTTGTTGTAATTGGGTTTAATTAATTTGATATTGTTTGCTTTACTAATTTACTTACATGGGCTTCCGATTATCTTATTTGGGCCTGGTACTAGTGTCATTTAGATCATTCAAAATTGATGATATTTGCTTGCTAGCTTCAAAGTTCTATCTGCTGATTTTTACGAACAAGAAAGAAATAATTTGAGACATCAATTACAACATTATGAGCTTGATGTCCTCACAAATCCACAGTTCCAGAATTTATCAACTTTTGCTGATCTATGCCGTCGACTAGCTGAAACTAGAAAATCAAATGACTATTATTTGATTGACAGGTTATATAACGTCCCTCATTTTTTATCTGTTGTCCCAAATCATTTTTATAGATGGCAAATACTAAGTATTTTTTTCTTTGACAGATTGATTCGGCTTGTTCTAACTCTACCAGTTTCGACAGCTACGTCAGAACGTGCATTCTCTGCATTGAAACTTGTGAAGACAAGACTCCGGAATAAAATGGGAGATGAATTTCTAAGAGATTGCTTGATAATCTACATTGAGAAGGAGATTGCAATTGAGTTCACAACTGATACACTTATTGATAATTTCTATGATATGAAGACACGCAGAGTAAGACTAAAATGAAAATGGTTAGTTCCTATGAATACTTTTGCCTGCAGCAACTTTTATGTAATGAAAATATGAAACCATGACTTTATATGTGATACATTTGGTAAAGTATATCCAATCTTCATCTTTCCAGGCGAGTTCGATTATAGCAATCTATTAATTGTACTTGGCTGGCCCCTGTAAAATTCTGGCGCCACCGATAATGGGCACAAGATGGGGATGTAAGGTTGCAGGATTCTACTGAAAATTTAGGTTTTTCCAGCCACCTGTGCAATAGAGGCCCCTTAATAATACTTATTAAGTATTATTGCCGTTGTTTAATTAGGTAATAGCATTGTAACTGATTGCACGCAGTAAGCCAACCTAGTAATCCACCACGACAGGTGGCATGCGCACCACCACCTCCGACCTCGGCGGTGCGGCCGCTACGGTGGGGTGGAGGAGCCAAGGGCGGAGGCAGCGCTTCCATAGTGCCACCCCCGCAACGGCGATGAAGCCCACCAAGGTGACGACGACGGCGACAACAGCGGTGTTGTGGCGGCGGTGAGGTTGCACGTCGGAGAAACGTCTCGGGCGGAAGGAGGGGCGGTGCGTTAACGAGTTCGTAGAGGTCGGGAGGTCGGGCTCGCAGAATGCTGCGCGCCGGCGGCAAATAGGACAAGTAGGAGGAGAAGCACTCGGTCTCCTGGTGATCTTTTAAGAAGAGAAAAACGATTCAATAACTATGTAAGAAGGAAAAATTGATGGACTTGATCATCTCTGAAGGATGTTATTCATTTTTTTTATCATGACCTAATGAAACGAAGAAATATACGCATGCATCCCTAATTACATCAAGCCTTGAAATAAAGAAAAATGATCATCAAAACGAAGGTACGCAGTGGCGGAGCTAGAGGGGGGCCAGCAGAGGCCACGGCCCCCCCCCAACGCTGCTGAAAATTTTTAACCCCTTTGTTGTAATTGGGTTTAATTAATTTGATATTGTTTGCTTTTACTAATTTACTTACGTGGGCTTCCGATTATCTTATTTGGGCCTGGTACTAGTGTCATTTAGATCATTCAAAATTGATGATATTTGCTTGCTAGCTTCAAAGTTCTATCCTGCTGATTTTTCTGAACAAGAAAGAAATAATTTGAGACATCAATTACAACATTATGAGCTTGATGTCCTCACAAATCCACAGTTCGAATTTATCAACTTTTGCTGATCTATGCCAGTCCACTAGTGAAACTAGAAAATCAAATGACTATTATTTGATTGATGAGTTATATAACGCCCTCATTTTTATCTGTTGTCCCAAATCATTTTTATAGATGGCAAATACTAAGTATTTTTTCTTTGTGATTGATTCGGCTTGTTCTAACTCTACCGTTTAAGCGACTACGTCGTAAGCGTGCATTCTGCATTGAAACTTGTGAAGACAAGACTCCGGAATAAAATGGGAGATGAATTTCTAAGAGATTGCTTGATAATCTACATTGAGAAGGAGATTGCAATTGAGTTCACAACTGATACACTTATTGATAATTTCTATGATATGAAGACACGCAGAGTAAGACTAAAATGAAAATGGTTAGTTCCTATGAATACTTTTGCCTGCAGCAACTTTTATGTAATGAAAATATGAAACCATGACTTTATATGTGATACATTTGGTAAAGTATATCCAATCTTCATCTTTCCGGGCAGTTCGATTATAGCAATCTATTAATTGTACTTGGCTGGCCCCCCCTGTGTAAAATTCCTGGCTCCGCCACTGATAATGGGCACAAGATGGGGATGTAAGGTTGCAGGATTCTACTGAAAATTTAGGTTTTTCCAGCCACCTGTGCAATAGAGGCCCCTTAATAATACTTATTAAGTATTATTGCCGTTGTTTAATTAGGTAATAGCATTGTGGCTGATTGCACAGAGAAGCCAACCTAGTAATCCACCACGACAGTGGCATCGCACCACCACCTCCGACTCGGCGGTGCGGCGCTACGGTGGGGTGGAGGAGCCAAGGCGGGCGGCGCTTCCATAGTGCCACCCCGCAACGGCGATGAAGCCCACCAAGGTGACGACGACGGCGACAACAGCGGTGTTGTGGCGGCGGTGAGGTTGCACGTCGGAGAAACGTCTCGGGCGGAAGGAGGGAGGCAGTGGCGGTGCGTTAACGAGTTCGTAGAGGTCGGGGGAGGTCGGGGCTCAAGCGCGGCGGCTGCGCGAAGGCGGCAAATAGGACAAGTAGGAGGAGAAGCACTCGGTCTCCTGGTGATCTTTTAAGAAGAGAAAAACGATTCAATAACTATGTAAGAAGGAAAAATTGATGGACTTGATCATCTCTGAAGGATGTTATTCATTTTTTTTATCATGACCTAATGAAACGAAGAAATATACGCATGCATCCCTAATTACGTCAAGCCTTGAAATAAAGAAAAATGATCATCAAAACGAAGGTACGCAGTGGCGGAGCTAGAGGGGGGCCAGCAGGGGCCATGGCCCCCCCCAACGCTGCTAAAAATTTTTAACACCTACGTTGTAATTGGGTTTAATTAATTTGATATTGTTTGCTTTTACTAATTTACTTACATGGGCTTCCGATTATTTTATTTGGGCCTAGTACTAGTGTCATTTAGATCATTCAAAATTGATGATATTTGCTTGCTAGATTCGAAGTTCTATCCTGCTGATTTTTCTGAACAAGAAAGAAATAATTTGAGACATCAATTACAACATTATGAGCTTGATGTCCTCACAAATCCACAGTTCCAGAATTTATCAACTATTCGTGATCTATGCCGTCCACTAGCTGAAACTAGAAAATCAAATGACTATTATTTGATTGGCAGGTTATATAACGTCCCTCATTTTTATCTGTTGTCCCAAATCATTTCTATAGATGGCAAATACTAAGTATTTTTTCTTTGACAGATTGATTCGGCTTGTTCTAACTCTACCAGTTTCGACAGCTATGTCAGAACGTGCATTCTCTGCAATGAAACTTGTGAACACAAGACTCCGGAATAAATTGGGAGATGAATTTCTAAGAGATTGCTTGATAATCTACATTGAGAAGGAGATTGCAATGGAGTTCACAACTGATACACTTATTGATAATTTCTATGATATGAAGACACGCAGAGTAAGACTAAAATGAAAAAGGTTAGTTCCTATGAATACTTTTGCTGCAAAGAACTTTTATGTAATGAAAATATGAAACCATGACTTTATATGTGATACATTTGGTAAAGTATATCCAATCTTCATCTTTCCTGGCAGTTCGATTATAGCAATCTATTAATTGTACTTGGCTGGCCCCCCTGTGTAAAATTCCTGGCTCCGCCACTGATAATGGGCACAAGATGGGGATGTAAGGTTGCAGGATTCTACTGAAATTTTAGTTTTTCCAGCCACTGTGCAATAGAGGCCCTTAAAAATACTTATTAAGTATTATTGCCGTTGTTTAATTAGGTAATAGCATTGGCGATTGCACGCAGTAAGCCAACCTAGTAATCCACCACGACAGGTGGCATGCGCACCACCACCTCCGACCTCGGCGGTGCGGCCGCTACGGTGGGGTGGAGGAGCCAAGGGCGGAGGCAGCGCTTCCACAGTGCCACCCCCGCAACGGCGATGAAGCCCACCAAGGTGACGACGACGGCGACAACAGCGGTGTTGTGGCGGCGGTGAGGTTGCACGTCGGAGAAACGTCTCGGGCGGAAGGAGGGGGCGGTGGCGGTGCGTTAACGAGTTCGTAGAGGTCGGGGGAGGTCGGGGGCTCAGCAGCGCCGGCGCTGCCGATGGCGGCAAATAGGACAAGTAGGAGGAGAAGCACCCGGTCTCCTGGTGATCTTTTAAGAAGAGAAAAACGATTCAATAACTATGTAAGAAGGAAAAATTGATGGACTTGATCATCTCTGAAGGATGTTATTCATTTTTTTATCATGACCTAATGAAACGAAGAAATATACGCATGCATCCCTAATTACATCAAGCCTTGAAATAAAGAAAAATGATCATCAAAACGAAGGTACGCAGTGGCGGAGCTAGAGGGGGGCCATGGCCCCCCCAACGATGCTGAGAATTTTTAACCCCTATGTTGTAATTGGGTCTAATTAATTTGATATTGTTTGCTTTTACTAATTTACTTACATGGGCTTCCGATTATTTTATTTGGGCCTTGTACTAGTGTCATTTAGATCATTCAAAATTGATGATATTTGCTTGCTAGCTTCATAGTTCTATCCTGCTGATTTTTCTGAACAAGAAAGAAATAATTTGAGACATCAATTACAACATTATGAGCTTGATGTCCTCACAAATCCACAGTTCCAGAATTTATCAACTATTGCTGATCTATGCCGTCGACTAGATGAAACTAGAAAATCAAATGACTATTATTTGATTGACAGGTTATATAACGTCCCTCATTTTTTATCTGTTGTCCCAAATCATTTTTATAGATGGCAAATACTAAGTATTTTTCTTTGTGATTGATTCGCTTGTTCTAACTCTACCAGTTTCGACAGCTACGTCAGAACGTGCATTCTCTGCAATGAAACTTGTGAAGACAAGACTCCGGAATAAAATGGGAGGTGAATTTCTAAGAGATTGCTTGATAATCTACATTGAGAAGGAGATTGCAATTGAGTTCACAACTGATACACTTATTGATAATTTCTATGATATGAAGACACGCAGAGTAAGACTAAAATGAAAAAGGTTAGTTCCTATGAATACTTTTGCTCGCAAACAACTTTTATGTAATGAAAATATGAAACCATGACTTTATATGTGATACATTTGGTAAAGTATATCCAATCTTCATCTTTCCTGGCAGTTCGATTATAGCAATCTATTAATTGTACTTGGCTGGCCCCCCTGTGTAAAATTCCTGGCTCCGCCACTGAAGGTACGTCATGAGAGCGAACGCGATCCCTGAAGCAATGACCCCTTGCATGGCATGCACGCTAGTTCGTCAGAAACGCCAGTTCAGGCCGCACACTGACTGTGCCCTGATCGATTCGGCTTGAGCTTCTGGCTTCTAGCTTATTTTTCACTATTCATAAATTTCGTCTTTTTCTGAACTTTTGGTTTTTTGTTGAGCTTTTTTGTCGATTCTTTTTTTCCCGTATTCGTTTGTGTTATACATATTGGGGTAACATATTTTATATATATTTTTAATTTTTTTAAATTTAATTATGTTAAATAAGCCTCTGTCAGCTACAATACTTTTTCAGTCAGCTACAGTGTTTTCAGCCATAAGCCATGAGCTTTTAAGCCCAACTGATCACCATATGTAATGGTCTACACGTTGAGCCGCTACGGTCGATGAGCTTGCGATGTAGAGCACAGAGTACAGCATGATGTCGAACCCGACCTTCCCCGCTGAGAGGCTCCCGTCCATGAACGCGCCCGCGCGCTGCACCCCGGCCATCAGGCACATGATCGCCGTGCTCGTGTACGGCACCGAGAACCTCTCCGACATCTTGGACTGCAGAAAAAAATTGATCATTACTCGCTAAGTACTCCTAATGTACTTGTATAGGGATGCATATAAACCTGGATTACGAGGCAGATGGCACAGACGACGCAGCTAACGATGACCAGGACGTCGGTGTGTTTGGTGAAGCGCCAGTGGATGGGGGAGGCCCGGACCCTGAGGAGCGTGCCCTTGAAGAAGGTCATGATCATGGGGGAGATACTAGTAGTGTAGGTGCAGGAGAGAGGAGTGTGTGCGTATATATGGGAGGAGAACTACAAAGAGATCGAGGGGGGAGGGCCCAATTAAGGTTGAGACGGTTGCGGTAACCTGCTGCAGTGAAATTAATGTGATCCAAAGCAATGCATAACTGTTTTTTATTATTCTATTTTTCTTTATTTTTTAATTAAATGTTTAAGTCAAAAATTAACAGCTGCTACAGTGCCTATTTAAATGAAAGACAATAGCCATAACTAAAAATTATCAGTAAAAACTATTTTAAAGAGACCTAATCAGGTAAGTGCCTTGCGTGCTTCTCAAGCTCTAGCTCGGGCTAAAATGCTAAATCTGCTTTCCTGAGCGGTTTCTTGTTCGGTTCTCCTACCATTTCCGTGTCCACACATACGTGTGTGTTACTGTGTTAAGAGGGTCGTGCGTGAGCGCGATGTGTTAGTCAAAGTGGTCCTTCCTTTCCTGTAAATAGGCATAGGTGGATCTAAAATTGTATCACGTCTTGAGCTAAACTTTAAGTGACTAATGTCATAGTTTTTAATACCCACATCTAGCATCATAGTTTTTATACCTATATTATGGTATTCTAAAGTACAACACGGAGATTAATTTGCTCAGTGTGACTACCTCCGGTCCAGTTGCTACTGTTTCTAGAGTGGTTTGGTTGGTATGTGCTGAAAAAATAAGATGACAACGTCTTTGTCCTCTTTATATCGTGTTTCTAAATTTTCTTAATCTTATTTTCCTTCATATAGCAAATTATAATGACATATTAACATCAATGTCTGATTCAGAAATGAAATCAAATAATTCATACTCAAATAATTTTGATTTTCAGATTCACAATTCATTGATTGTCAAATACTCAAATTCATACTCATTAACTCACAGAGAGATCGAAATTAGCAACTTGCATTCAAGAATCATGATTCATACTCATAGGGCTATAAGATCACGCGAGGGGAGGGGCGCGGGGCCTTGTCGAAGGGCCAGGCATCGGCCAACACGCTAGCCGCGAGGGAAGGGGCCGACTGGCCGACGGGGCTTGCCGAAGTTGCCCTTGGTGTCGGCAGTTGGTCAACACGCGAGCCGCGAGGGGAGGCGTTGAGGGGGCTTGCCGCTGCGCCGAGCGTCGACCAACACGCGAGCTGTAGTGGGAGGGGCTAACTGGCCGAGGGGGGCTTGCCGGAGTTACCGCGGGCATCGGCTAGCACACGAGCCATGAGGAGAGGGGGGATGGGCCAAGGACGCGTGCGAAGGGAGGGGCCAACCGGCTGAGGACGCGATGAGGTGAGGGGCCGACGGCTGGGAGACTCGGTCACTTGAGAGCAGGGTTGAAGGGCGACTAGAGTCTGGAGAGGGAGACGAAGCACTAGGGTTAGGGGGCAGTCTGCAACCAGGTTGGCTAATGGCTTCAGGCCATATTTTGGCTGGACCGTGGACTTAGGACCTTGGGCTATATCAGGAGCCAGGAGGTTTGTGGCCTGCTGGCAATGGGCTGAATACTAGGAATAATATGGGCTGAAGTATAGGATTTATATCTCTGGCTGGGCTGAAATTACCTAGGCTACGTACTAGTAATTTTTTCACATCTCAAGCTGAAGCCTATGTTGCCATGGGCTCTAATTCGCCCCTGAACAAAAACATTGTAAAACCATTTCAAAATGTGCTATAAGTGCCTAGTTTGTTGCATGTTGTTTGCGTGCGTGTATGAAATGAGAGAACATTGTAAACATCGTAAGATTCTAACTGGAACCACTCACTTGGATAGAATGCACTAAAACAAAAATAAACATGAGGAGCTCATGCTTCATGCATGTTGACATGTTTCTTTTCTCTTTCTATTTGTGAATGTGTTTAAGCTTTTTTTTCAGATAAATATAGTTCTTAGTATATGAGGACACTAGTTTTTGCTATATAGAGGTATATATTATGTAAGCTTAGACTCTAAATAACAAAAATTAAAATCGGCACGGGAGCTATGCCCCTACCCTTCAACGTGCATCCGCCCCTGATTAGCTATTTGGGTGATCTATCTATATATATACTAACTTGTTAAGCTTCTCCAGTAGCAGAGAAAATCAAGCTAGATTGAATTAAACATCTCTACGTGCGTCAATGAGTTGCTTTTAATTTGATTTATCATTGGGTTGTGGAGTCAAAATGGAAACGTACAGCAAATTGATCACTTTGATTTGGCTTTCCCCAAAATTAGCCTATACTTATGCTATTATCGGTGCCTTACCATTAGTACCGATCATCGATCCCATTATTGAGGTTTTCTTTACGCCTCAATATTTGTCGAAATTACGTACCCACTCTAACAATATTTGTTATTGAGGATGAAAATGTTACACCAATTATTTAATTAAGAAGTCTTGAGTCGGGTTCCATTCCTGAAACGGAAAACACCCTTTAAAGTAGCACGTTTTTATAGGGGCTACGTTTTCTTTTACAGTATAGATCGACTTGGACCATATATGTTACATCGATCCAATGTATCGAGAGCAAGCAGGCATGTATACCCGGAGTGTACCCATCACCACCACGTACTGAAACCGTTTCACAAGTGCCTAGCTAGTTTGTTCCATGTTGTTCCACGTACTGAAACCGTTTCTCAGACTTGATAGGGCATGCATGGCGGCACGCTACGCTGCGCCCGTGTAATTCAACGTGAAGTAGACGTGGAGCGTGTTGTTTCCAGGCAAAGCACTTGGTGTAGTGTACACCGAAGAAATCATATGAAAATGTGCATTGTATATGGACGTTGCAGATTTGGATTAGCGAAATGGGGGCTTAATTATCCGCTTATGTAGGCCGGGTTATGATTAGTACTGCTTTGTTACTTACGACGTCGATCTTTTGGCTCGTCCAGGCTGAGCTTTCTGACAACTCGTGGTGTGATGCATTATTATAACTGCATCATGAGTTCAGATCGATGGTGGCGCCACCATGCAGTTACAGGTGGGGCTGCTCAGAGGCGGAACTTGGGGCAGGAGGGCGCGCGCCCCCTCCAAGCGGCCAAATTTTTTTGGACCTCCCCTCAGCGGCCCAGCTCAGCACGGAAGCAGAAATATCGCAGAGAGGAAACATCGTAGGTTCAGCGCCTCGCGTGACTCGCCAGTCGCCACTTGCGTCGCTTCCAGTTCTCCGCGCGATCAGCGGACAGCGGCGGAGAGCAGAGGCATCGAGGCGTCGCCGCGTCAGGCCGCCAATCGCCATCCCGTCGGCCGTCGCGGCCTCGCTGCTCACGGCCCATATTTGTCTGGGCCCCCCTTTATCATTTTGCTGGTTCCGCCACTGGGGCTGCTGCTAAGGCTGGATGGAAAATAAAAGACCATACCTAACCTGGTATCACGGTCACAAGTAGGTGGCACATTGTCAGGGGCAGCCCGTTTATGTCCAGCCTTCCCAAGTGAAGCAGCCTATGAGTTCAATAGGCCATCATTGTTAGAAGGAATTGCAGCAGTTAGAAGGGCATGATATATACGATATGGCACGTCTGTTTACGATCTAAAGAGATATACCTCAATAGCCATAGGTATGGCACTAAAAAATTGGGACGTTAGTTGAGCAATATTAGTACGGCAGGGATGGAAAGCAATCACAAACCTTGCCAATTGAGCTCCTTTCTTTAGCAGGTTTAGGTGGTGCAGCGACAATTGGAGTTGATGCACTGATCTGACACCCACAGCAACAGCCAGTGACTCAGACAGCATACAATACACAATAGAGGTGACTTGGGATCCTCACTCTCTACTGCGATAGAAGAGGTCGAGCCAAGCTGAATACGTGCAGCTGATTTCTCAGGAGTTGCGCCACTTCCCCTACTAAACCTCAAGCGGAAGAGCTTGATTCAGCCTAAGTAAGCGTTGCTGATTTATTTCACTTAGGGCCTGTTTGGGAGAGCTCCACCAGCTCCAGATCCACCAAATTCACCTGGATCCACCGTGGAGCAGCTCCATCGTGGATCTGTGATTCGTCAAAGTGTTTGGTACAGCTCCACCTCCCTCTCTATTTCACTTCCACCTAGGCCCCACGCGTCGGTGGAGCAGCTCCATTCCTCTTCCTCTCGATGAGAAGCACGCCAGAGGAGGAGGAGGAGCGGGCGGCGGGGCAGCGCGCCGGCCGGCGGCGTGGCGGCCGGCGGCGCGGCGCGGCGGCCGGCGGCGGGCACGAGAGCGACAACGCGGCTGGGGCGGTGAGGCGGTGGCCGAGGCGGCGGCGACGGGAAGAGGACGGGAAAGAAAGAACGAACCATTTTTTTGTGTAATCAGTGGCATGGTGGGTAATTTTCCCCAACTCCACCAACTTGAGTTTGGTGGAGCACCCCTTGAGGTGCTCCACTAATTTGGTGGATCTGGAGCCAGATCTATGGTTTTGGTGGAGCAGATCTACGGTGGAGCTGCTGGAGCTAGAACTGTTTGGCTAGCAAAATTGAATCCGGATCTGTTTTTCGTGGATCTGGAGCTGGTGGAGCTCTCCCAAACAGGCCCTTACTCTGTTAGCCTGTATCGTCTACTATAGAGGCGAGCCGAGTTATTTCCGGTGGAATAAACCCAGGAAGGCCTTGAGCAGTTGCAGTCAGTGTGAGAGGTGGACCACCAAATAACTCCACAGCTATGCCACCAAACTACACAAATTCAACCACTGGCGGATCATGATCATCTTCATCTTCATCATCATCATCATCTTCTTCTTCTTCTTCTTCTTCTTCTTCTTCTCTACTGGATCATCTTTGGCTGTGCCAGATGCATCTATGCCGAGTACTACCAACCGATACCTAGCATGGAGGAAACAATAGGCAGGCAGTAAGAAAAGTTTAAAAACATCATGGAGGAGAGCATAAAACAGACAATAATTGAACAGCTAGCAGAAAATGGCACATCGGCTCAGCTGCTGTTGCTGTGCACTTGGGACACCTATAGCCATTGTTGGCCCAGACACACGAGAGGACTCACATATCACAAGTGGGAAACGATGAACAAACAAAAAACACACGAGTTTGCTGCTCTGCAATAGCCTAGTGCCCTTTTTTTCTATTCTCTTCTCTTGTTCTCTTGTTCATCCTCTCACACGTTACAATTTAATATAATCAAATACATGAAAACACACCAACTAACAAGGAAATAAATTAGCACTTACGTAACAAATTCCTGGAATCACTCCATGATCCAAACTTACCAAAAACTAGAGAAAAATACCAAACTAAACTAGGAAACGTATCACCCTTATCTTTACTTTCCATAACAAGATTATTCCTAACATTTACCCCCTTAATCTTGTTATGTCAACTCACCAATATGGATCACTCACACATTCTTGTCGCATCTCTAATTTGTTGAGGCAATCAGTCTCAACTATGACTTGCCCAACTTATATTCGACATAGGACAACGAATATATCTTCTAAATATTTCGAACTCAACTATATAGACTCGACTCAGGATGGCAAACACATCTCCTCAACGCCTCGGACTTATCTCCCAGCGGCATCACACCACCATCTTTGTCAGTCTCACACCGACTCGCCTTGTGATCACCATCGGCTTCATGCACATTCCCGCGATGTAGCGCTGGATAGCATCACCTTCGACTCCTTGCATGCATCTTTGGCAGACTCCTTTTCAGCTAGTAGAAAGAGCGTCTACTCTAGGATGCCCTGATAGATGCCCGTCAGTGCCATTCGGTCCGATCCTTACGCTCATCGACGTTGCCATTCTCGACTGCGTCCCACACTCCTTGAGCTCTGATGTATAACTTAGTCTTAATTATCCAGGCTGCATAATTACTTGTCATAAGCATCGAATAATGCAGCGAGACGGTGAAACTCTCTTTTGCATCACACCCAATCTTGCCTCATAACCAGTGACACTATTTTTAGAGAGCGCGGCATGATCTTGAGCATACACAAATCAAGAACTCAGGCTCGGATACCAATTGTTGGCCCTGACCTAGAGAGAACTCACACATCGCACTCGTGAACACATGCTATCACAAGTGGGAGATGATGAACAAACACAGAACACACGAGTTTGCGGCTCTGCAACATAGTGCCCTTTTCTTTTCTTTTTCTATTCTCTTCTCTTTTTTTCCTATTCATTCTCTCACACGTTACATCCTAATATAACCAAATACACAGAAACACACAACTAACAAGGAAATAAATTAGCACTTGCCTGACAAACTACTGGAATCACTTTATGATCTAAACTTACCAAAAACTAGAGATAATTATCAAACTAAACTGGAAAACATATCACCCTTATCTTTACTTTCCATAACAAGATTATCCCTATCATCCATCACCATATACATTTTCTCTCTCTCTCTCTCTCTCTTGCAGTAGCCACATCCCTGGTACCACCATCCCACATGCGGAGTAAGGCCCTGTTTGGATCCTATGGTCTAAAGTTTAGTTGTCTAAAGTTTTGGACTAAACTTTAGTTGGCTAAACTTTAGCCACTAAACTTTAGTCGAAGATCCTGTTTGGATCCTGTACTAATGGATAGGACTAAAGTTTCAAAAAGACCATACTACCTCTCCTCGTTTCGTGCGTCAGCCATTAAATGAGAGGTGAGAGACCAACATGCATGGGTAAACACGTCTTTGTGCCTAAGAACCCAAAACTTTAGACCACTTTAGTTCACTTTGGTGGACTAATGGTCTAAAGTGTTTTTTAGGGGTTAGCTAAAGTTTAGATCTAACTTTAGACCACCTGTTTGGAGACTTTAGATCTAAACTTTAGTGACTAAACTTTAGATGGAGGGATCCAAACAGGGCCTAAGTTTCTTTGATAATTGTGGCAACAGTATAGCTGTTAACCTGCAGACAATTCGAACATGATTGTTTAACCGTCATAGTATGCCAACTGTGACTGTTTTAATAGCTGATACCTGAGAGCAACTCCAGCAGGGCCCCTACTTGAGCCCTCAAACCTCATATTTGAGGGCTCGAGGCAAAATGCAACTCAGCAGAGCCTACTAGAGCCCTCAAATTTGAGAGCCCTCAAATCCCCTTCACCCTCATTCTCGGGGCCCCTACTCGCCCTCATTCTTCTGTTTCTTCCCGTGGTGAAATTTCACCGCCTCCACCGCCCAAAATTCCCCCGCGCCTCCCACTCCCCGCCTCCGCCCCCCTCCCTCCCACTCCGCCCCGTCCCACGCCCGGCGCCTCCTCCTGCTCCTCCCCGCCCCTTCCCGGCGCCTCCCTCCTGCTCCTCCCCGCCCGCCTCCCGCCGCCCCTCCCCCACCGCGCCGGCTCCCGCGCCCCTTCCCACTCCGCCCGCCTCCTCTTGCTCCTCCCCCGCCGCCGCGACTCCGCCTCCCCGCCGCCCCCCGCCCCCTCCTGCCGCCTCGACTCCCGCCTCCGCGCCCCCACCACGCGCCGGCCCCGCCGCCCCTTCCCACTCCGCCCGCCGCCCCTCCTTGCTCCTCCCCGCCGCTGCGACTCCCGCCTCCCGCCGCCGCCACCGCGCCGCGGCCCCCGCCGCCTTCCCGGCGCCTCGCCTCGCCCCTCCCGCCACCGCCGCCTCCGCCCCTCGCCTCGCCCCGACTCCCCCTTCCCCTTCCGGCGCGGCTCCTCTTCTCCCGGCGCGGTTCCGGCGGCTCTTCTCCTCGGCGAGGTCCCCGACGGCTCCTCCGGCCCGGTTCCCCGCCGCCCCTTCCCACTCCGCCCCGCCGCCTCCTCCTTGCTCCTCCCCGCTGCCGCCGACTCCCGCCTCCCCGCGCCCCCCGCGCCGGCTCCCCCGCGCCCCTTCCCGGCGCCCGCTCTCGCCACCGCGCCTCGCCTCCGCCTCGGCCCCGACTCCCCCTTCCCTTCCCTTCCCGGCGCGGCTCCTCTTCTCCGGCGCGGTTCTCGGCGGCTCTTCTCCTCTCGGCGAGGTCCCCGACGGCTCCTCCCGGTTCCCGGCGTTCCCGGTGGTTCCTCCCCTCCGGCGACGTCCCGGCGGCTCCGCATAGCTCAGTAGGTGAGGAGGAGAAGATGACGGGTGGGTCCAAGGTGTCATTGTCTGCTAGGATGGATTTGAGAGCCTTGATTTGAGGGGTGCTGTTGGAGTAGAAGCAAAAAAATTGGGCCCTCAAAAGTAGGGGGAGCCCTCAAATAAAAAGTAGGGGTTTAGATTTGAGGGCTACTGCTGGAGTTACTCTGATAGGTGGGCTAAAAGAACCAACCCACAGTACCATGTGCATTTCAGGTTGGCTAGCTGGCTAATTGTCGTGGGTTCAGTGGTTTTCTCGGTTGGTGCACGGTCAACGAACTTAACCTCATGCGACGTGCCTGTAAAGCTGAAGAGAATGTGGGTCTCTCCTTTTTTTTCTTCTAAAAAATTATTTTTAAATTTTCTATAATAACTACCTTTCAAACAAAATGTCTTTTTAAGATAGAGTCTATAAATTGATTGTAGTACATACTGCAGCGACTTTATTTACAACTCACTTAGTTCGGCTGAAAAAATATGGTTTATGGCTGAAATTACATTGTAGCTGGCTAAAATTACACTGTAACTGATGGTGACTTATTTGGCGTAATTAAATTTAAAAAATTTTAAAAATAAAAAATAGTTTAACCTATCACGAACAATACAAATGAATACGGAAAAAAGAACGGGCAAAAAAGATTAAAAAAACCAAAGCCAGAAAAAATAAAATTTAGGAATAATGAAAAATAAGTTAGAAGCCAGAACCTTAAACCGAAATGAGCGGGGCCTTATACCGACTAATCGTACGTAAGTTTTTGTTACTCTATACTCTCTTACGAATAGCCCAAAAGTCATAAGTCAAAGTCATAATACATATAAGAACTTCATAAAGGCTTATACAATTCCTTCATTAGCGGATAGGAAAGAAGGCAGGAGCTGGGTAAGAAAATACAGTGGAAATGTTTGAATTACATCAGCATAGGCAAACAGGGAAAAGGAATGGCATAGTCTCTCTCTGTTGACTTTTATTAGGTATAGTTAGAAAAAGACCTAGGATAAAAATTGAGTTAGTGTACAAATAACTTTAGGTTTGATTTTCTATTTTTTACTAATTCTATACCTAATATGAGCACTTTCGATGGATCAATGAGGGTATAAATGATAAAATTTAACTGATATAGATATAGGCTAAAAATTGAGAGGGGGAGGGGCTTTTGCAGGGTTCGCCTCTAGGCATAGCTTAGTTTGATGTGATCTAAAAGTTGATTATTTTTTATAATATTTTGTTCCTATGTATAAAATCATAATAATTGGAAAATACTTTTAACTACGAATCCATTGTTATCATTTTATGTCACATAATCAATATATTGTTAAATTAATTATTTATTAAAATTTATAAACTTTAAATATCTAAATGCGTAGACACCCTACAAAATCAACAGAGGAAAGTACATGACATTTTTTTATAACCGGAGCGGCAAGAGAGCTGAGGAGATTAATTAATAGGAAGAAAGAAACATAAATTTAGAGTACAAGACCCACTCACGGTGCTGCTACGCACACGGAAAAACTCGAAAACCTACGTAAACTGCAAGTCACGTGATTTCAGTCGACGCCACATCCCACAGGCCCACGAAGCCCACCACCCCCTTCCCGTCTGTTCCCAAATATTGAATAAGCTTATGCCTCGTTTTCTTCGTCCCATGATTTTCCCCCGACAAATAAGGAATTTGCTACGTGATAATCGAGTGTTTTTTTATTTGTGAGCACTTAATTTTTTTATCTATTAGATGTTGCTTTATTTGTGTTTTATAGTTTTGACTTTATGATTTTTTGTGTCAACAATATAATAAGGGAGTAGTCAATTTGTTTAGTGTCGTTGAAAGCCACAACATAAACGACAAAGTATGATTTTTGTATAGTTTTTGTTGTGTTCCTTATAGTTTGTTTTGCTCATCTTTTTTATAAATTGTCATATAATTTTTTTTACATAATTTAATTTATGTAAAACTAATATATAGTTGATGTAAGAAGACCATAAAAAATATGTATTAGAGTATTTCTCAATGTATCACATCACATACGAATAATTAATGAGCAAACTAGTGGATGGAAGTGATATGCATCCAACATCTAAAAAATTGAGTACTCCTTAACAAACTCAAATAGAAGGGGCGAAGACAAAGTGATTTCACCCATTGGATCTAGATCTAAAGGCTCAAAATTTGAGCGCTATTTAACAAGAAAACACTCGAGTTCTCTCTAAACATCACCGACAAATAATCCGACAAATAATTAGGATAGCTTTTTCTTCATCTTTTTGAAGTGACTTATCCAGATAATCTTTTCGGAATGGTTTATCGGTATTCGGTTCATTCACATAAGCACTCATACTATGATCAAAAGCCATCAGCCACAGCTATAAACCACTAGCCATAGCCGAAAAGAACATACCTTTACTCTGTTTTCTGCTAGTACTAGTACATGTGGAGCAAATCCTCCGATTCAGGGCTGTTGCTACCCTACCCTCTTAGAAATTACCATGATGTGTCACTGGAGAGCACACCGCCGGCGACTTTAGCTGGAGAGCACACAATCGCCGTCGAACGCGTTGCACTGATCGGTTCGGCTTGAGCTTCTGGCTTATTTTTCACTATTCATAAATTTCGTCTTTTTCTGAACTTTTGGCTTTTTGTTGAGCTTTTTTGCCGGTTCTTTTTTTTCCCGTATTCGTTTGTATTATACATATTGGGCTAACATATTTTTTTATATTTTTTAATTTTTTTTAAATTTAATTATGCTAAATAAGCCTCTATCAGCTACGGTATTTTTTTCAGTCAGCTACAGTGTTTTCAGTCATAAGCCATGAGCTTTTAAGCCCAACCGATCACCACAAAACTCCTCTACTTCGCCCGTAAGGCTATGATGACGAGATTTGTCAAACTGATGTTGCGGAATAACCCTGAAGATTTAGGTGTACTGATGCTACTGAAGATTTAGTTGTGCTGTTGCTACTAGTTCTGCTTTCTAAAAAATTGGTCCTGTTTTTTTTTCTTTCTTTTGCAATAATCAAAGCTTGGAGTCCTTCAATACATTGACGAAAAAGAAGACTGAACATAAGAGTTGACATGAAACAGTGATGTTGGTTGATTCTCCTCCAACAAAAATATCTACTGTCTTGGTTGATGCAAAGTATTGATTGGATCATTGGATCAACACCAGAAAATATTTACTGTCTCTATATTCACGGTGACTGTTAAGTTAGAGTGACTCATATCTGATCCTACAAGAAATTTGAGTATCGGTGATGATACGTATTTGTCACAAAATCATGAATTTTTGTCATAAAAGCATAATAGTGACGTTTTCCTTGCGTCACGCGTATCGTCACAGATTCTGCGTCATAGAATGTTAGCAGTGACGATAATTGGGAAATCGTCATAAAATAGAGCACATTTATGACGAATAAGATATCGTCATAAAATAATATGTATGACGATTTACTAATCGTCATAAAATATTTTCTGTGACGATACCGGTACCGTCACCAAGTTAAAACATTCTATGACAATCGCTTTCATCATGACATGTGGTCCAGGACGTGTAATGTATGCGGTCCAGGACTGTAATTTATGACGAAATTATTCATCATGAATATATTTGCAACGTCACAAAATTTAATCCAGACATACATGAATGACAAAAAAACATCATGAACAGTAGCATAATTCTCCAGATAATCCCCATAGAATTGTTCCATCAAAGCATATATTCACAGTTCCATTACAAAACTATATTAGCATAGTCACAGTCACAGTTCCATTACAAAACCATATTAGCATATAGTCCCCATAGAATTATCCAATACATGCCATTACAACCATTGGTTCAACACAAAAGTGATCACCATTCCATCACAAAACCATATTAGCCAAATGTCACTAGCAGTAATAAATATGTCTTGTCAGAAGGCATATTGCTACCATACTTCAAAATAAGTCTAGCAACTACACCTTTGTGACTACAAAGATGATCAAACTATTGATGATTGGCCCGAGCCGCATAAAACAAGGGAATCAGTTTTTCTTGCATTTCCTTGAACATGGCCATTTGCTCTTCATTCCTCTTGTTTGCCTCTTTTGCTTCTTCAACTTGCCTCTTCAAAGCCATGATTTCTCCTTGCTGAGAGCTAACTTGAGTACGCAATTCTTGCTCATTTCGACTAGCATTCTCGATCTGCAATGTTTGTCCTTGAACCATTTCTTCAAGTTCTCTTATGCGTGCGAGAGAAGTGTGAGTGGTAGATTGGCTTGAACAGTGAAACACCCATATTCACCAAAAACTTGCTTGATTGGTGAACTCGGATAGAACTCCACCCACAATGTAATCTCTGATTTGGGTTCTTCACCTTCTGTGGAGTTTCTTCCATTGCGGTTTCCATGGCATCCTAGCATTGAATAGAGACAATATAAACATGCAAGATAATGCTATGCTCCATTTGTAACATAAACAGTTGCATAATGCTTATCTTTGAATGTTGAAGACACAACAAAGAAAAATTTTTGTATACACTGTAATATGTATTCAGCTCATTCTTTAATAAGTAATAACAGAACATTGTGTTGCATGGTTGTAGAAAATGAAAAATGAATATGACATACTTAAACAACAATTCAGTTTAGTTTTCCTTTACAAAAACACCTTCATATGCAGATCAACATAGCATTCAAATATATGTGTCACACACGCACATTTCAATATTTGGCAATTAATATACTTACCATTGCTTCTGTGCAATATCACTATAACCCTTTTTCCTGCTAAAATGGCTTGCCTTGAAAAGATCCATTGAATTAGGTTCTTCCCATTATCTTGGACTTTCTACATTAATGATACAAATATTTCAGAATAGGTAGCTATGCAAGTGTAATGAATTAGTCAACAATTTAGCTTACCATAGAGTATCTCTTAGCAACATAAGATTGAGAACACGTGGTTTGGTGCAGCCTAACCTTTTCTCTATTTTATTTATTCTTTTCACATGTTTCCTACAAATAGTAAGCCCATGTAATAAATGTCAATCCTATGTATATTACTAACTTTTGCAAAAAAAGCTACATACATATCTATGATACCTTGTGCTTAGGATCACTCCATACGCACAAGACTTGCCCAATCTTCTTGAGAAAGATCCGTGGTTTTCTTGAGAGTACTTCATTCTCGGAACACCATCAAAATATTTTCGTTCAGCTTATAGCGCTGTTGGCGTACCCATCCTTGAGGAGAGCGAACAAACTTTTTGGTTGTATTATCATATACATCCATATCAAAGCGAATCTGTTTAAGTTAGATAATAGTGTAAGATCAATGCACTTAAAATGGCACAAATTATCAGATTATTCTGCTTGAAGAAAGAGTTTCTGTATTATAAATTTGGAACTAATTCTTGGCAGAAATTTTCTACTTCTAGTCTCTTTTGTGCATCATTTCCTTAGTTACTATGTCTTGGTCTTGTGCACTCAATACTCATAAGAAGTATTTTTCTATAAATAAAATAGTGCAGCAAGAATAAAGGATGAAGCATGAGCAATTGTTCCTAACAAAGGTGGTTGAGGGTTGCACAAGCAATTCAGTATTAATCAAGCTGACATATTTAGTACTACAAAAAAATTTTACTTGAGGAAAAAGTTTAAACTTACAGCTAGATAACTCATGTGATCTTTTAGGATATCTCTATCATTGTTCTTCTTGTAATCCTTCCAATGCGGGTAGATAGGCATATGGTCCCTCACTAGTATGCCAGACTCCGAAGCTAGCTTTGCTGCTTGCAATGGCTGTTCAGGTCGTTTCTTCCCTTCGACAAATGTGAGAGGCATTTTAGAACCCATAGCTTTAGTAAGCTTGTTAAGCCCTCTTCCCCAAGTTGGCTTCCGATGTCCCTTGGCGCTTGGTGCTGCAACTCACAACATGTTTGCAAGGTACAAAGTAGATAAGAAATATAATGGATTAGAACTATGTTTGCAAGATACAAAGTGGAATGAAAATATGTTGCAATTTCATACCTTCATCAAACATCCAAAGCATTATCAATTGAATTCATGCTAGAAGTTCCTCATTTCCATCGATGAATTAGTGAGTTGTCCTCAAAAGCATTGCCTTGTTGACTTCTCTTGGCTCAGATTCAGAATGTGACATAAGCCCTTCTTCCATTCTATTTTGGTTCCTTTGTTGAACATAAGTGTTAGGCGATGGTTCGATCCGACCTTGTTGACTTAGAACATGGTCCACGACCTAGGAATTCCTTGATGCCTTTGGATTTCTTGATCCAGAGCCATTTGAGAATACTTTGAAACCTACATAACACACAAAAATAAAGAGAATAAATTTTCTACCATCAACAATATCAAAAGCAAAAGCAAAAGAATCCGTAGAAATAAAATCGGTGAGTGAAATAAAATCGATGAGTGTACTAGATGTAGAAAATATATTTTAAGTGAAGACCCTACACATAAGCTAAAGTTTACAAGAATAAGTGACAACCTTGAACCTAGATGATATGTTCATTTGTCACGGCATTTCATCTTCCTCTCCTAAACTGTCATCACTTTCATCCGATTGATTGGTGTCATCCTCAAGAGGGTCGTAGTCTGATGCGGATTCTTCAGAGTTATTTTTCTTGCTTGGCACTGTTCTGTAATCATCTTTTTTCCCTCTGCCCATCTCATCCAAAATGTTTTTTACATGACCTATGCCAAGTGATCCCATTCGTGCTATGTTTCTCTTGATATTGTTACGTCTCTCCTCCTCATATTTATTGATCGGCATTGCTTTACATGGTCCAATAAGGATAGTGTTAAATAAAAGCATACAAACTAACCACTTGGTTAACAAATTTAATATTACAACACTATACATAATCTGTATCAGCATATTAAATATAGAATTAGAGCGGATATAGGAATGAACCATGGGTTACCATAGCTACAAATGATGTTATACTTGGTTCTTTATAAGTGAAAAATAGTAATTGAAGCCAACAACTCACATATCAATTATTAGATAATGAAGCATTGAAAAAGCATAGGCGGGAGACAATTGAATAGACTTACCTAGGACACTGAGTTCACTGGAAAGAGATTTCGTCCAGCAAAATAAACTCTACTCCTTATGTCAACGAGTTCTGACAAATAGATCAACAACAAGGGATCAATTAAACCAAAAAGATACAACAAAATTGTCTAACATTACCTTAACATGCAGAGTCATCGCTCTGCAACATCCATAACCATGCTCATGACTGCTGCATTTTCTACAGATGGAGGATACGAGCTAGGGTTTAGAGATTGGGAGGGGGTGGCCACGAGCAAGGGTTTAGAGATTGGGAGGGGGTGGCCACGAGCTAGGGTTTAGAGATTGGGGGGGTGGCCACGAGCTAGGGTTTAGAAAGGTGGCGATCTGGGGAGGGAGGGGGGCGATCTGGGGAGGGAGGGGGGCGATCTGGGAGGAGAGGGGCGATCTGGGAGGAGAGGAGGCGATCCGGGAGGGGAGGAGAGGAGGCGATCTGGGAAGGAGGGAGAGGGGGCGATGGAGGGAGGAGAGAGTGAGGGGCGATGGAGGGGGGCGACCTGGACTGGGTGGGATGGAGGGATCTGGGGAGGGAGGAGAGGAGGGTGATGGAGGGAGGAGAGAGTGAGGGGCGACGGAGGCGACTGACCGGGAGGGAGGGGGCGATTTGGGGAGGGAGGAGAGGAGGGCGATCTGGGGAGGGAGAGGGGGCCGATGGGAGGGAGGAGAGAGTGAGGGGCAACCCGCGACGGCGTGACTTGGATTGGAGGGATTGGTGCGCGCCAGTCTGGGATTTCATGCCCCGCCGCGCGAAAGTTTGGCGCGCATGAAAATTTTCGTGAAAAAATACCAGAATCGTGACATTTTGCGTGAATTATGTTAAATTTCTGCGGTAATTTGTAATTAGGAGGAAATCGTGGCATTAAAGAGGGAAATTTGTAATTAAGGAGGAAATCGTGGCATTTTTCGCCAATTCAACAAGTGGCAGTGCTATACTTGTGTACATTTGTAATTAGGAGGAAATTTTTTAATTGCAGTACTAGCTGATATTTAAACCAGGACAATTCTACATTTTGCCAGTACGATTACAAGGTTATACATATATATTTTTGACGGGGTAGCAGCAATGCTTATACAAAAAGCCCCTAGAGCAATGCAAGATTTTACACTGTTCATCAGGTATCCAAGAAGATACATACAAATCTATTCATCAGTTTCATCATCATCAGTTTCATTTGTTGGGCTTTGTGGACAGTCATGACCACTGCAATATTGTTGCAGAGTGTCATCTGCATATTCACTGTCACTATCATCAGAAGTATCATCAGTGCTATTTCTAATATTATCAACTATTTCAGCATCAATTGTACAGCCATCCTCATCAATACGATGCAAAGTCTCCATATGTGGATCAATATCACTCAAAATACGCTCTGTACCGGAGGAAATATCATCCTGAAGTGCAACATCAGGAGTATGATCTTCAGTTTCAGTCACATCATAGAGATGCCTATGCTCAAATTTTTGCACCACTTTCCACCCTTTACCAAGCTTTGTGTCATTCAAATAAAATACTGTCGCTTGAGTGGCTAAAATATAAGGGTCATTTTTATACCAATAACGCTCTACATTGATGCTTCTAAAGTACCCATCATCTTTCATGGTTGTCTTTTTCCTTCAAGATTGTACAGTCACATTGAAATAAAACAATCGATCGAGTAAATTGGTTATTTGAAGGATATAGCAGCACAATAATTTCATTAAGAACACCATAAAAGTCAATGTATTGATCTTTATGAGTACCCTCGATCATGGTACCAGCATTACGTGTCTTTCGATGTTTCTCACGGTGACGAGTTCGATAGCGGACTCGTTGGCAATGCAAGATGAGTAAATTTCAATTCGCTTATCCGGGCCACATGACAACGCATACATATCATCACTTACTTCCTCTGTCCCATCACATCTGTAACTTTGCAATCTGTCCATAAAATACAACAGAGCATGTTATGCAAATAAATAAACATACAATAATCTATATTTCTCTAAATGTGAATATAACTTACATGGTTCTTAAACCATTTTGCAAACCCTTTTCCAGCCTTTGGTCAATATTAACTGCATTTTCACGTTCCAACTCTTCTCTAAAAGGCTAAAAATTTACATAAAACATCAGCAATGGAGCCAAGAAAACATTTATGAAGAAAATGAACAAGGCAAATGTGAGTACAGACGTCTTGTATTGATCAACTTCTGGACAATTGTTGAGCACATACCAAACCAATTTATCATAATCAACATCATTATATGAAACCTTTGAGGCTCCAAGTAAATTAACACCAAGCCTAAAAATTGAGAGACCATCAGCTCGTATACTAGTACCTTGACAATTGTTTTGTCTTCCCGCCGATTAAATCTTGTTTCTACATCACTAAAATATCTTGAGCAAAAGTCAAGCATTCATCAACTATGTACGCCTCAAGAATGGACCCTTCAGTCTAGCCCTATTTCTCACATAACGCTCGAGTACATAATCTCCTTTCAATAGGGTACATCCATCCATATTGTCTTGGACCTCTAAGTAGTGCCTCATCAGGTAAGTGCACAGCCAAGTGTACCATGACATCAAAAAAGGCAGGTGGGTAAATTTTCTCAAGTTTGCAAAGAATTATTGGAATCTCAGCCTTTAGTTTATGCAGAACATCCACCTTAAGAGTCTTTGAACATATTTGCCTAAAAAAGTTTCCTAGCTCACATATGGCTTCATATATATCATTACGGGTCATTCCTCGTAATGCAGCTGGTAGAATTCGTTGTAAAAGGATATGGCAGTCATGAGTTTTTAACCCTTGAACCTTATGCCCATCCATATTAACACATCTTGTCAAGTTAGCCGCATATCCATCTGGGAACTTAACATCTCTTAAAAATTCACAAAATGCAACCCTCTGCTCCTTTGTCATTGTATAGCAAGCATGTGGTTTTTCATATGAATCACCGCTCTGTTTTAAGTGTAGCTCCTTTCTGATACCAAGATCTTCCAAATCAAGCCTAGCATTGATAGTGTCCTTTGTCTTTCCATCAATATCAAGAAATGTCCCAAGTAAATTCTCACATATGTTCTTTTCAATGTGCATGACATCAAGATTATGCCGTAGTCTTAGTTCTGACCAATAAGTTAGGTCGAACAAACTAACCCTTCGGTGCCAAGTTGGCTGATCCTTATTTGCGCGCTTCCTCTTTCTATTGAGACTATGCTTTCTGGTCTAACGTCTTTTACTTCTTCCAATTTCTCCAATAGCTCGATGTTGAAAACTCTCTTGGTTTGCCCTTCTTTTCATGCTTGCCATTAAATACTTTGCTTTTCTCGCCAAGGATGATTTATTGGAAGGAAACGGCGATGACCAAAATAACCAATTTTGTTCCTTAGAGCTGCGATAGAGGATCTTCATCACAATGAACACAAGCAAAGTAACCTTTGTGCTACGCCTGGACAATGTACTCAAGGTGGATAATCGTGGATACACCAAAGAACTGCAGCATGTAAACTAAATATTTCACCAGTAAATGCATCATATGTCTGAATTCCTTTCCATAGTTCAAGCAAATCCTCTATTAATGGCTGCAAGAATACATCAAAATCCTTTCCTGGAGCATTTGGACCTGGGATAAGCAAGGTCATCATAAAATTAGATTGATTCATGCATGCCCATGGTGGCAAATTGTATGGGATTACAAACACTGGCCACATGCTATAGGAGTTACTCATGTTACCAAATGGGTTAAAACCATCAGTGGCGAGACCAAGTCGGAGATTTCTAGCATCTTGTGCAAACCATTCATACTTTCTATTAAAATCTTTCCATGCCTCACCATCAGCAGGATGCCTCATTTCATTCTCAACAACTGTCGCTTCAACTTGTGCCATCTGAGTGTTCTCTGCTGTCTCTTTAGACATGAACAATCTCAAGTCTTGGCTTCAAAGGAAAATAGCGCAGATACCTTACGAGCAACTCGCTTTTTCCCATTTGGATCTTTCCACCTTGACTCTTTACATATTGGGCAATGATCATGTTTGGCATACTTCTTCCAAAATAGGACACAATTATTCACACATACATGAATTGACTCATACCCAAGCCCCAGTTCGCGAAGAAGAGTTTTTGCTTCATTATATGATTTGGGTAGTGCATTGTGAGCTGGAAATGCCAAGGACAGCAACTGGAGAAGTGCATCAAAGGCAACATTGGTGATCCGATAATATGACTTGAGATGAAGTAGCTTAATAAAAAAAGAGAATTTTGTAAATTTGGCACACCCAGGGTAAAGTTCACAGTTGGCATCTTCTAAAATCTTTCCAAACATCGACTGACTCTTATCCTTATTTGCGCTTGTGTACAAGTCACCTAGTAGTTCTGGAATTCCATCATCGTCATCATCATCTTGGTAGTCATGTGGAGCAATCTCATCAAGATAATCAGTGACCATTTGATCAGGAACCTGAACTTCATGCCCAACATCTTCATTGCTTTCAGCAATAAGTGGTTCCCCATGATATATCCACCTAGTGTATGTACTGCACATGCCATAAATATATATGTGGTCTTCCACTTGAGCTAGATGTCCATACTTTCTATTATTGCATTCTGAACATGGGCAATGTATTTGAGAATTCACATCGCACCGTTCCCGAACAAAGCGCATGAAGGTCTTCACACCCTTAATATATGTAGCGAAACATTGCCTATCATTTATCCAAGACTTATCCATCTGAAAAATATAAGAGATACATTTTTCAAACACATAGGAGAAAAAAACCATAAACTAATTAACATGTAGGGTTGAACTCAGCTTTTTCTTAATTATAGTATTCACCACAAATATTTTACGAATATTTTTGAACTACCATCCTACAACAACCATTTTGCAACGGTTATTTTAAAAAGGTTGTATATGATCTGACCAACAAAAACAAATTTAGCCAATCAACTAATCTGATATTTTGAGATATAATTTCAATATCTAGCACAAGCATGCAATTTTATCAAGCTGTTCTACATAATTTGCACTTTCAATCCAGGCAATTTTCAGTTCCAACAAGATGTCAATATTTCAGTAACAAAATTGACAGAACTACATCTACAAAACTAGCAATTTTGCATAGGATCAAATATGTATACAACAATCAAACAATAAAATTGCATTCCTCAACTGCATAGCATCAATAATCTACATATACACACAAGGTGGGCGGCGACGAGGTGGGCGGCCCAGCACGGGGCATCCGGCGGCGCTGGCTTGGGGGAGACGGTGAGGCGGCGGCGACCTTGCTGGGGACGCAAGGAGCGGCGGTTCGCCTTGCCCGGGGAAGATGGGAGCAGAGCCGGCGGCGGAGAGGCGAGGAGGAGGAGGAGCCGCCGGCTCGTGGGAGGTGATGAGGCGACGGCGACCTAGCCGGGGGGCAGGGCGCGGCGACCTAGCCGGGAGGCAGCATCCGGCGCGGCTTGGGAGACGGTGAGGCGGCGGCGACCTTGCTGGGACGCAAGGAGCGGCGGTTCGCCTGCCTGCCGGCGTGGAAGTAGGCGGCGGGCCGTCCGGGAAGATGGGAGCAGAGCGAGGCGAGAGGCGAGGAGGAGGAGGAGCCGCCGGCTCATGGGAGGTGATGAGGCGGCGACCTACCGGGGCAAAGGCGCGATGTCCTTGATCACGCGGGAGGCGGCTGCCGTTGGGTCATGGCCGATGCACAGTGGCCCCATTCGCCGAACTTTTTTGACAACATTTTTCGTCATCAATAAATCGTCACAAATAATAATTTATTTTATGACGAATATAAACAATCATCATGGTTTTCTATATATTCTGTGACAAATATTTGTTTTCGTCACAAAACTAGGCGTCGAAGGTACCGTCCCGCATATTAATGACGAAATCACTTGAATCGTCACGGAATGATAGCTAATCTATGACATTTTCGTTTCTCATCATAACTATATTCGTCACTGATACTCAAATTTCTTGTAGTGAATTTTTAAAATTTAGAAAGGTGTTATATAAAGAGTTTTACATAAATTCTACAATAATTAGGACTCCTCATATTTAGATTATGATTTCTACTCTAAATTGCAGAAGAGCAAAGAAAAACTATATAAATCATAGGGTGACCATGGACAATCAACCAAGTAATCAAGTCTATTCATCCAAAATAGAGGGCACACGAGCAGATTAGAGAGTAGGATATTATTTAACACTAGATTCTTGTATAAGACAAGTATCCGAGGGTCCTAAAAGATTCGAGAATATTATGAGTGAGCGACAATTCCTTGTACTCTTTTGATATTGTGCTTAAGAAATTTGCGGTCGGCTTCGTTAAATATTTTCTCTATTGTCATGGTTGTTTCAAAGTTATTATTTTGGTTCTCTTTGTGAGATTCATCTTCTTCATTCTTGATACTGTGCACATTCGTACCATATCTCATAAACTCTGATCCAATCTAAGGGCTGCTATGCATAAGAAAGAATATTAGAGTGGAACACTGAACATAAGCTGAAAGACTATGTGAGAGTATCCAAGGTTTAGTTGCGATGAATCATTGCTATTTTAGAGGAGTATGAAATTGGATTTTCTAAATTTGTGGTTTTTCTGGAAGTTCTGTAGATCAGGCAGTCTGACTGGCCAGGGAGGCACTCAGACTGGCCACCACCAGTGTGGCTTGACTGGCTGGTTTTTGGGATTTGGGTTTTAGTTTTGAGGTGATTTTGTTTGATCTAGGACGGTGCATATGAGTTTCACACTACATGTTACAGCAAACATGGGTCAAGTTACGAAGAACTTGTGCCGAAAAATGATTTCAGTGCAATTTTTCATTCACTTTTCTTATGCACCATTCAAAATGTGATCTAGTGCTACCTAGTAGTATAATTCTTTTAGCATGTTTCAATAATATTTTGGATCTCCTTTAGTACTCACTACTTCATCTATGTCCTACGTATTTGAAAAATTTATGCGTACCAATTGGCCCAAATGGCCAATAAATTGTATAAGTTGATATCTCTTTTTAGGTGAATGGTTTGCAGCATTTTAGCTCTTTGTTTACCATGGAAGTGACATGTTAGCAATCAAATGTTAAATTTTGTATGAATAAAAATCCTTTTAGTGTATAGGATGCATTTCATTAGTACTAAACTTTTACTTCCATGTAATATGCAATTTCAGTATATTGTCAATGCAATTTCCATTTTGCCAGTTTTTTATATGTTCTTTTTAATTCTAGTCATTCCTTTGATATGTACCATTTTTAGGATGTGCATTTTTTGCTGGCCATATTGCTTTACCATTTTTAGGGTTTACTTTGATATGTACTTCTTAGAGTAAATTGGCTTTCTGTATTTTTTATTTTTTCTCTGTTAGGGTTCACCTAGATCATAACCTATATGTCCTTCTTAGAATTATTTTCAATTTTCAGTTTTTGATTTTGTATTATGTAAGGGTTCATCTCAGTCTAGCAATTCTGTCCTTTATGAGTAGTATTTGTTTCTTCAATTTTTTATTATGTTTTATTGTTAGGGTACTGAAGTTACATTAGGACGCCATGTTATTGAGGTTAAACTGTAATCATGCCCTCAGCATTGCAAGTTTAGAGTTGACATCTATGTGTGTTAAGATTTATGTCTGAATTAGTGCTATGATCTGAAAAGTAATCATGTGTAGGGTGATGTTTTTCTCAGCTTTCTGTGCATTTGGTGGAGAAGAAGCAAGGTTAAGAAATCGATGCCATGTTTTTTTCTACTGGATTACATTGCGGGAGAAGAAGCAAAGATTTCAGTAGTACCATGGAGAAGAAAGAAGTAATCCAGCAAAACAACATTGACCTTGGGTTTCTTGTTCATCTTCTCTGACACACGCACACAAGCCAATCCTTCTCTCCTGTTCTTTTTTTCTTTATCGTGTGGTCCTTGTCTGTTGTCTCTGGTTCTTCCCGGTTTGTTTTCTTTGGACATGGGTAAGATTACAACCTTAAGTGAACCTGCTTTTTATTTTTTTATCAGGCTGACAAAATTTGGTCCTTTGTGTTTATCTTTTTCTGCTATTAAATTAGGCTGAAAGTTTTGGGCTTTTATTAGTTTGAGGATGTTAGGTTCATATCTGAGTCTTAATGGGTCGTTCCTTGATGTAGCAGGCCGTTATTGGGTCACTCTATTTGTGCACTCATTAATCCCCCAAAATCGTCAGCCCATCAAAGCAATAGCAGAAGAGTTATCGGGCCGAGGAAAACAAATCAGAAGAAGCACGGATACATAATGGGCACAAGATGGGGATGTAAGGTTGTAGGATTCTACTGAAATTTTAGTTTTTTCCAGCCACCTGTGCAATAGAGGCCCCTTAATAATACTTATTAAGTATTATTGCCGTTGTTTAAATAGGTAATAGGATTGTAACTGATTGCACGCAGTAAGCCAACCTAGTAATCCACCACGACAGGTGGCATGCGCACCACCACCTCCGACCTCGGCGGTGCAGCCGCTAGGAGCGGTGGAGCCAAGGGCGGAGGCAGCGCTTCCACAGTGCCACCCCCGCAACGGCGATGAAGCCCACCAAGGTGGCGGCAGCGGTGACAACAGCGGTGTTGTGGCGGCGGTGAGGTTGCACGTCGGAAACGTCTCGGGCGGAAGGAGGGGCGGTGGCGATGCGTTAACGAGTTCGTAGAGGTCGGGAGGTCGGGGCTCAAGAACGCGGCGCGCCAATGGCGAGCTAGAGGGGGCCAGCGGGGCCACAGCCCCCCAACGCTGCTGAAAATTTTTAACCCCTATGTTGTAATTGGGTCTAATTAATTTGATATTGTTTGCTGAGATTCATTTAGATCATTCAAAATTGATGATATTTGCTTGCTAGCTTCAAAGTTCTATCTTGCTGATTTTTTGAACAAAAAGAAATAATTTGAGACATCAATTACAACATTATGAGCTTGATGTCCTCACAAATAATTAGGTAATAGGATTGTAACTGATTGCACGCATAAGCCAACCTAGTAATCCACCACGACGGTGGCATGCGCACCACCACCTCCAACCTCGGCGGTGCGGCGCTACGGTGGGGTGGAGGAGCCAAGCGCGGCGGCGCTTCCACGGTGCCACCCCGCAGCGGCGATGAAGCCCACCAAGGTGACGGCAGCGGCGACAACAGCGGTGTTGTGGCGGCGGTGAGGTTGCACGTCGGAGAAACGTCTCGGGCGGAAGGAGGGGGCTGTGGCGGTGCGTTAACGAGTTCGTAGAGGTCGGGGGAGGTCGGGGGCTCAGCAGCGCCGGCGCTGCCAATGGCGGAGCTAGAGGGGGGCCAGCAGGGGCCACGGCCCCCAACGCTGCTGAAAATTTTTAACCCCTATGTTGTAATTGGGTCTAATTAATTTGATATTGTTTGCTGAGATTCATTTAGATCATTCAAAATTGATGATATTTGCTTGCTAGCTTCAAAGTTCTATCTTGCTGATTTTTCTGAACAAGAAAGAAATTATTTGAGACATCAATTACAACATTATGACCTTGATGTCCACACAAATAATTAGGTAATAGGATTGTAACTGATTGCACGCAGTAAGCCAACCTAGTAATCCACCACGACAGGTGGCATGCGCACCACCACCTCCAACCTCGGCGGTGCGGCCGCTACGGTGGGGTGGAGGAGCCAAGGGCAGAGGCAGCGCTTCACAGTGCCACCCCCGCAACGGCGATGAAGCCCACCAAGGTGACGACGACGGCGACAACAGCGGTGTTGTGGCGGCGGTGAGGTTGCACGTCGGAGAAACGTCTCGGGCGGAAGGAGGGGGGCGGTGGCAGTGCGTTAACAAGATCGTAGAGGTCGGGGGAGGTCGGGGGCTCAGCAGCACCGGTGCTGTCAATGGCGGAGCTAGAGGGGGGTCAGCAGGGACCACGGCCCCCCCCAACGCTGCTGAAATTTTTTAACCCCTATGTTGTAATCGGGTCTAATTAATTTGATATTGTTTGCTGAGATTCATTTAGATCATTCAAAATTGATGATATTTGCTTGCTAGCTTCAAAGTTCTATCTTGCTGATTTTTCTGAACAAGAAAGAAATAATTTGAGACATCAATTACAACATTATGAGCTTGATGTCCTCACAAATAATTAGGTAATAGGATTGTAACTGATTGCACGCAGTAAGGCAACCTAGTAATCCACCACGACAGGTGGCATGCGCACCACCACCTCCGACCTCGGCGGTGCGGCCGCTACGGTGGGGTGGAGGAGCCAGGGCGGCGGCGCTTCACGGTGCCACCCCGCGCGGCGATGAAGCCCACCAAGGTGACGACGACGGCGACAACGGCGGTGTTGTGGCGGCGGTGAGGTTGCACGTCGAGAAACGTCTCGGGCGGAAGGAGGGGGGCGGTGGCAGTGCGTTAACAAGATCGTAGAGGTCGGGAGGTCGGGGCTCAGCGACACGGTCTTTGTCAATGGCGAGCTAGAGGGGGTCGGCAGGACCACGGCCCCCAACGCTGCTGAAATTTTTTAACCCCTATGTTGTAATCGGGTCTAATTAATTTGATATTGTTTGCTGAGATTCATTTAGATCATTCAAAATTGATGATATTTGCTTGCTAGCTTCAAAGTTCTATCTTGCTGATTTTTCGAACAAGAAAGAAATAATTTGAGACATCAATTACAACATTATGAGCTTGATGTCCTCACAAATAATTAGGTAATAGGATTGTAACTGATTGCACGCAGTAAGGCAACCTAGTAATCCACCACGACAGGTGGCATGCGCACCACCACCTCCGACCTCGGCGGTGCGGCGCTACGGTGGGGTGGAGGAGCCATGAGCGGGCGGCGCTTCCACAGTGCCACCCCGCAACGGCGATGAAGCCCACCAAGCGGCGGCACGGTGACAACAGCAGTGTTGTGGCGGCGGTGAGGTTGCACGTCGGAGAAACGTCTCGGGCGGAAGGAGGGGGCGGTGGCAGTGCGTTAACGAGTTCGTAGAGGTCGGGGGCTCAGCAGCGCCGGCGCTGTCAATGGCGGAGCTAGAGGGGGGCCAGCAGGGGCCACGGCCCCCCCAACGCTGCTGAAATTTTTTAACCCCTATGTTGTAATTGGGTCTAATTAATTTGATATTGTTTGCTGAGATTCATTTAGATCATTCAAAATTGATGATATTTGCTTGGTAGCTTCAAAGTTCTATCCTGCTGATTTTTCTGAACAAAAAAGAAATAATTTGAGACATCAATTACAACATTATGAGCTTGATGTCCTCACAAATAATTAGGTAATAGGATTGTAACTGATTGCACGTAGTAAGCCAACCTAGTAATCCACCACGACAGGTGGCATGCGCACCACCACCTCCGACCTCGGCGGTGCGGCCGCTATGGTGGGGTGGAGGAGCCAAGGGCGGAGGCAGCGCTTCCACAGTGCCACCCCCGCAACGGCGATGAAGCCCACCAAGGTGACGACGACGGCGACAACAGCGGTGTTTGGCGGCGGTGAGGTTGCACGTCGGAGAAACGTCTCGGGCAGAAGGAGGGGGGTGGTGGCGGTGCGTTAACGAGTTCGTAGAGGTCGGGGAGGTAGGGGGCTCAGCGGCGCGGCGCGCCAAGGGCGGAGCTAGAGGGGGCAGCGGGGGCCACGGCCCCCCCCCCCAACGCTGCTGAAAATTTTTAACCCCTATGTTGTAATTGGGTCTAATTAATTTGATATTGTTTGCTGAGATTCATTTAGATCATTCAAAATTGATGATATTTGCTTGCTAGCTTCAAAGTTCTATCTTGCTGATTTTTCTGAACAAGAAAGAAATAATTTGAGACATCAATTACAACATTATGAGCTTGATGTCCTCACAAATAATTAGGTAATAGGATTGTAACTGATTGCACGAAGTAAGCCAACCTAGTAATCCACCACGACAGGTGGCATGCGCACCACCACCACCGACCTCGGCGGTGCGACCGCTACGGTGGGGTGGAGGAGCCAAGGGCGGAGGCAGCGCTTCCACAGTGCCACCCCCGCAACGGCGATGAAGCCCACCAAGGTGACGACGACGGCGACAACAGCGGTGTTGTGGCGGCGGTGAGGTTGCACGTCGGAGAAACGTCTCGGGCGGAATGAGGGGGGTGGTGGCGGTGCGTTCACGAGTTCGTAGAGGTCGGGGGAGGTAGGGGGCTCAGCAGCGCCGGCGCTGCCAAGGGCGGAGCTAGAGGGGGGCCAGCAGGGGCCACGGCCCCCCCCCCCAACGCTGCTGAAAATTTTTAACCCCTATGTTGTAATTGGGTCTAATTAATTTGATATTGTTTGCTGAGATTCATTTAGATCATTCAAAATTGATGATATTTGCTTGCTAGCTTCAAAGTTCTATCTTGCTGATTTTTCTGAACAAGAAAGAAATAATTTGAGACATCAATTACAACATTATGAGCTTGATGTCCTCACAAATAATTAGGTAATAGGATTGTGGCGATTGCACAAGTAAGCCAACCTAGTAATCCACCACGGCGGTGGCATGCGCACCACCACCACCGACCTCGGCGGTGCGGCGCTACGGTGGGGTGGAGGAGCCAGAGGCGAGGCAGCGCTTCCACAGTGCCACCCCGCAACGGCGATGAAGCCCACCAAGGTGGCGGCGATGGCGACAACAGCGGTGTTGTGGCGGCGGTGAGGTTGCACGTCGGAGAAACGTCTCGAGCGAGGAGGAGGCGGTGGCGGTGCGTTAACGAGTTCGTAGAGGTCGGGGGAGGTCGGGGGCTCAGCAGCGCCGGCGCTGCCAATGGTGGAGCTAGAGGGGGCGGGGCCACGCCCCAACAACGCTGAAATTTTTAACCCCTATGTTGTAATTGAGTCTAATTAATTTGATATTGTTTGCTGAGATTCATTTAGATCATTCAAAATTGATGATATTTGCTTGGTAGCTTTAAAGTTCTATCCTGCTGATTTTTCTGAACAAGAAAGAAATAATTTGAGACATCAATTACAACATTATGAGCTTGATGTCCTCACAAATCCACAGTTCCAGAATTTATCAACTATTGCTGATCTATGCCGTCGACTAGCTGAAACTAAAAAATCAAATGACTATTATTTGATTGACAGGTTATATAGCGTCCCTCATTTTTTATCTGTTGTCCCAAATCATTTTTATAGATAGTAAATACTAAGCATTTTTTCTTTGACAGATTGATTCGGCTTGTTCTAACTCTACCAGTTTCGACAGCTACGTCAGAACGTGCATTCTCTGCAATGAAACTTATGAAGACAAGACTCCGGAATAAAATGGGAGATGAATTTCTAAGAGATTGCTTGATAATCTACATTGAGAAGGAGATTGCAATTGAGTTCACAATTGATACACTTATTGATAATTTCTATGATATGAAGACACACAGAGTAAGACTAAAATGAAAAAGGTTAGTTCCTATGAATACTTTTGCCTGCAGCAACTTTTATGTAATGAAAAATATGAAACCATGACTTTATATGAGATACATTTGGTAAAGTATATCCAATCTTCATCTTTCTGGATTCGATTATAGCAATCTATTAATTGTACTTGGCTGGCCCCCTGTGTAAAATTTCTGGCTCCGCCACTGGGCGCTGCCGAAGGCGGCAAATAGGACAAGTAGAAGGAGAAGCACTCGGTCTCCTGGTGATCTTTTAAGAAGAGAAAAACGATTCAATAACTATGTAAGAAGGAAAAATTGATGGACTTGATCATCTCTGAAGGATGTTCATTTTTTTATCATGACCTAATGAAATGAAGAAATATACGCATGCATAATACATACACCCCTAATTACATCAAGCCTCGAAGGAAAGAAAAATGATCATCAAAACGAAGGTACGTACCTTCCGACGTGTATCTTCTCCTGGAGGGTGGCCCAGCCGACGACGACGGCGACGATGAGCATCAGCGGGCTGAGCTTGGACACGAACAGCGGACCGCGCGCCTGGATGCACCACGACATGAGAGCGAACGCGATCCCCGAAGCAACGACCCCCTGCATGGCATGCACGCTAGTTCGTCAGAAACGTCAGTTCAGGTGACTGTAATGGTCTACACGTTGAGCCGCTACGGTCGATGAGCTTGCGATGTAGAGCACAGAGTACAGCATGATGTCGAACGCGACCTTCCCCGCTGAGAGGCTCCAGTTCATGACCGCGCCCGCGCACTGCACCCCGGCCATCAGGCACATGATCGTCGTGCTCGTGTACGACGCCGAGATCCTCTCCGACATCTTGGTCTGCAGAAAAAAAATTGACCATTTCTCGCTAAGTACTCTTAATGTACTTGTATAGGGATGCATATAAACCTGGATTACGAGGCAGATGGCACAGACGACGCAGCTAACGATGACCAGGACGTCGGTGTGTTTGGTGAAGCGCCAGTGGATATATGGGGGAGGCCCGGACCCTGAGGAGCGTGCCCTTGAAGAAGGTCATGATCATGGGGGAGATACTAGTAGTGTAGGTGCAGGAGAGAGGAGTGTGTGCGTACATATGGGTGGAGAACTAGAGAGAGATCGAGGGGGGAGGGCCCAATTAAGGTTGAGAAGGTGGCGGTAACCTGCTGCAGTGAAATTAATGTGATCCAAACCAATGCATAACTGTTTTTTATTTTTTTATTTTTCTTTATTTTTTAATTAAATGTTTAAGTCAAAAACTAACTGCTGCTACAGTACCTATTTAAATGAAAGACAATAGTCATAACTAAAAATCATCAGTAAAAACTATTTTAAAGAGACCTAATCAGGTAAGTGCCTTGCGTGCTTCTCAAGCTCTAGCTCGGGCTAAAATGCTAAATCTGCTTGCCTGAGCGGTTTCTTGTTCGGTTCTCCTACCATTTCCGTGTCCACACATATGTGGAATTTTTTGTACGGATAATCTATTTTTTATTCGAAATTACAGAAATATACCCGCGGAAATTTTTTTTTACAAAAATAGGCTCCAGTCGCCCAACCATTGGGCGACTGGAGCCTTTCGCCCAACCTAGCAGCGACAACTGGAAAATCTCTCAACCATTGGGCGATTAATTGCGATCGCCGCTTCACGGTTTGGCGACTTTCATCCATCGCCCTCCCATTGGCGATTGCATGAAAGACGCCCAATGGTTGGGCGATCGCACTCAGTCCCGAGAGAAAAAAGAGAGGAAAGAGTCCATTTTGCCGAAATTTGGAAAGTGCATCAAACCTTCGCCAAAAATAGTGAAAATTGGTGGAGCTGTTCTTCATACATACAAAAGCCTCCAGAAAAAAATTTGAGCAATTTCGGCTATGGGATCAAAAGTTATAGCAGTTTCAATTGAGGCCGAAACGAATTCGAGTCCGTTTCCGACACACCTTCAGTAAAACGGGCATAACTTTTGCATACGGTGTCCGTTTTTGACGTTCTTGTACTCGTTGGAAAGTTAACGACGAGCCCGATCCAAAAATAATGACCTACTTGCGCCAGTCGCCCTCCAAGACCCCAAAAATCGGCTATCTTTGGACCTAAACCTGCGTCACAAGTTTTTTCTTTCTGTTTTTGCCCTTTTTCTTGTTCTTCCCTTCGGAATTTGGATTTTTCTTCAACTGAAAAGTTGTAGATCTTGTCGAAACCTTTCAAATGAGTATATATAAGCCATATAGAACTTTGCCATTTTATCTTTTCAGACTAGTTGTTTATATTGCGTCGGTATATAAAACGATCGGTACATACGGTTTTGTCGGCCCCTGAGTGTAGTCGCCCAACCATTGGGCGACTGCATGAAAGTCGCCCAATGGGAGGGCGACTGCATGAAAGTCGCCCAATGGGAGGGCGACTAGATGCGATCGCCGAGGGTAGAGCGACACTATTGTGTCGTCCATTGGTTGGCGAAGGCTCGATCGCTCAACCATTGGGCGATTAGAGCCTATTTTTGTAAAAAAATTTCCCGCGGGTATATTTCTGTAATTTCGAATAAAAAATGGATTATTTGTACCAAAAATTCCACATACGTGTGTGTTACTGTGTTAAGAGGTTCGTGCGTGAGAGCGATGTGTTAGTCAAAGTGGTCCTTCATCTTTTCCTGTAAATAGGCATAGGCGGATCTAAAATTGTATCGCGCCTTGAGCTAAACTTTAAGTGACTAATGTCATAGTTTGTATACCCACATCTAGCATCGTAGTTTTTATACATATATTATGGTATTCTAAAGTACAACACGGAGATTAATTTCCTCAGTGTGACTACCTCCGGTCACTACTGTTTCTAGAGTGGTTTGGTTGGTATGTGCTGAAAAATAGGATGACAACGTCTTTGTCCTCTTTATATTGTGTTTCTAAATTTTCTTAATCTTATTGTCCTGCATATAGCAAATTATAATGACATATTAACATCAATGTCTGATTCACAAATGAAATCAAATAATTCATACTCAAATAATTTTGATTTTCAGATTCACAATTCACTGATTGTCAAATACTCAAATTCATACTCATTAACTCACAGAGAGATCGAAATTAGCAACTTACATTCATGAATCATGATTCATACTCATAGGGCTATAAGATCATGCGAGGGGAGGGGCGCGGGGCCTTGTTGAAGGGCTAGGCATCGGCCAACACGCTAGCCGCGAGGGGAGGGGCCGACTGGCTGAGGAGGCTTGCCGGAGTTGCCCTTGGCGTCGGCAGTTGGCCAACACGCGAGCCACGAGGGGAAGCGTTGAGGGGGCTTGCCGCTGCGCCAGGCGTCGACCAACACGCGAGCTGTAGTGGGAGGGGCTAACTGGCCGCGGGGCTTGCCGGAGTTACCGTCGGGCATCGGCCAGCACACGAGCCGTGAGGAGAGGGGGATGGGCCAAGGACGCGTGCGAAGGGAAGGGCCAATCGGCTGAGGACGTGACGAGGGGAGGGGCCGATGGCTAGGAGACTCGGTCACTTGGGAGCAGGGTTGAAGGGCGACTAGAGTCTGGAGAGGAGGCGGCGCTAGGGTTAGAGGCAGCGCAACTGGTTGGCTAATGGCTTGTGCCATATTTTGGCTGGACCGTGGACTTAGGACCTTGGGCTATATCGGGAGCCGGAGGTTTGTGGCCTCACGGCAATGAGCTGAATACTAGGAATAATATGGGCAAGTATAGGATTTATATCTCTGGTGGGCTGAAATTACCTAGGCTATGTACTAGTAATTTTTTCACACCTCGAGCTGAAACCTATGTTGCCATGGGCTCAAATCATACTCAACAAAAACAATGTAAAACCATTTCAAAATGTGCTATAAGTGCCTAGTTTGTTCCATGTTGTTTGCGTGCGTGTATGAAATGAGAGAACATTGTAAACATCGTAAGATTCTAACTGGAACAACTCACTTGGATAGAATGCACTCACCGTTGGCTATAGTGGCGGATCTAAAACAAAAATAAACATGAGGAGCTCATGCTTCATGTACGTTAACATGTTTCTTTTCTCTTTCTATTTGTGAATGTGTTTAAGCTTTTTTTTAAGATAAATATAGTTCTCAGTATATGAGGACAAAAGGTCCACTACTCACTCCTTTGTGCAGGTTATTTTCAGGGGGACTTACTGGATCAGAAGCTGGTCGCAACTGTCTAAAGAGGAAGCGAGAAGGGCACTCTTAAATGGTTGCAAAAGACTTGAGTGGGTGGTGATGGAGTTTTTTAGCAAGTTTGGGTGGAGTACTGGTTTTAGATTAAAGGATTAAGTCCTTTTGACTTTGGTTTGGTGCCTAAGTGTGGTTGTATCACCAGTATGTTGGTGTGTGGTCTGGATTTTTGTTTTGTTGCTTGAACGGTTGTAGTCATTCGAATGGAATGATCAAGGCCGGAATATTGATATTCCGTTTTCTAAAAAATATGAGGACATTAGTTTTTGCCATATAGGGATATAGATTGTGTAAGCTTAGACTCTAAATAACAAAAATTAAAATCGGCGCGGGAGCTGTACCCCTACCCTTCAACGTGCATCCGCCCCTGATTAGCTATCTGGGTGATCTATCTATATATATACCAACTTGTTAAGCTTCTCCAGTAGCAGAGAAAATCAAGCTAGATTGAATTAAACATCTCTACGTGCGTCAATGAGTTGTTTTTAATTTGATTTATCATTGGGTTGTGGAGTCAAAACGGAAACGTACAGCAAATTGATCACTTTGATTTGGCTTTCCCAAAATTAGCCTATACTTATGCTATTATCGGTGCCTTACCATTAGTACCGATCATCGATCCCATTATTGAGGTTTTCTTTACGCCTCATTTGTCGAAATTACGTACCCACTCTAACAATATTTGTTATTGAGGATGAAAATGTTACACCAATTATTTAATTAAGAAGTCTTGAGTCGGGTTCCATTCCTGAAACGGAAAACACCCTTTAAAGTAGCACGTTTTTTTATAGGGGCACATTGTCAGGGGCAGCCCGTTTATGTCCAGCCTTCCCAAGTGAGGCAGCCTATGAGTTCAATAGGCCTTCATTGTTAGAAGGAATTGCAGACATTAGAAAGGCATGATAAGATATGGCACGTCTGTTTACGATCTAAAGAGATATACCTCAATAGCCATTGGTATTGCCACTATGCAGTTACAGAAGGGGCTGCTGCTATGGCTGGATGGAAAATAAAAGGCCATAGCTAACCTGGTATCACGGTCACAAGTAGGTGGCACATTGTCAGGGGCAGCCCGTTTAAGTCCAGCCTTCCCAAGTGAAGTGAGGCAGCCTAGCTTTGAGTTTCAACAGGTCATCATTGTTAGAAGGAATTGCAGCAATTAGAAAGGCATGATACGATATGGAACGTCTATTTACGATCTAAAGAGATATACCACAATAGCCATAGGTATGGCACTAAAAAATTGGGACGTTAGTTGAGCAATATTAGTACGGCAGGAATGGAAAGCAATCACAAACCTTGCCAATTGAGCTCCTTTCTTTAGCAGGTTTAGGTGGTGCAGTGACAATTGGAACTGATGCACTGATCTGACACCCACAGCAACAGCCAGTGACTCAGACAGCATGCAATACACAATAGAGGTGATTTGGGATCCTCACTCTCTACTGCGATAGAAGAGGTCGAGCCAACTGAATAGGTGCACCTGATTTCCCAAGAGTTGCGCCACTTCCCCAACTAAACCTCAAGCGGAAGAGCTTGATTCAGCCTCAGTAAGCGTTGCTGAATTCCCCGGGGGCACGCTACTACCTTCTCCAATTAAACCACTAGAGCAACATGATCATTGAGTCAACCTGAAACGAATTACACGCCCTCTATACGTAATGCAGCACGAGAGCCGCTGACTGTTAGCCTGTATCGTCTACTATAGAGGCGAGCCGAGTTATTTCCGGTGGAATAAACCCAGGAAGGCCTTGAGCAGCTGCAGTCAGTATGAGAGGTGGACCACCAAATAACTCCACAGCTATGCCACCAAACTAAACAAATTCAACCACTGGCGGATCATGATCATCATCATCATCATCATCATCATCATCATCATCATCTTCTTCTTCTTCTTCTTCTTCTTCTTCTTCTTCTTCTTCTTCTTCTCTGCTGGATCATCTTTGGCAGTGCCAGATGCATCATGGAGGAAACAATAGGCAGGCACTAAGAAAAGTTTAAAAACATCATGGAGGACAGCATAAAACAGACATTCATTTGGGCTGCCGTATCATTCATTTGTAAATGAAGGGTGTGTCAGCCCAAAGATTTTTTTTGTACCTAAGATAACAACCAAGCCCACGTGCAGAATGATAAGGACGAAGAGACTCCGGTCATAACTTACTTTATAGAATCTGAGACACTGGCTGTAGATTTGGGATGTTAGTATTGCAAAGAGACTTTGTAGCAATATTATATGTCACCGAATGTTCTTATTTCTTGTAAGATCAATCATGTGTTAATGTTTACGCTCATAGCTCACTATAATTAGTTTTTTCTTGTAAGAGAGATGACGTCATTGTCGTCGCCATCGACGTCGCTGAATGGGTCTGACGCACTAGAGACTGGGGTAACTAAGCATGCTAGAGGAGTATTGAAAAGGCCAGAGGGCTGAATGACCATCACAGCGGTCTCTCCAAATGGGGTCCCTCTGCAACCGAAGGAAGCAGCTACAATATTTCAGACTACCTGTGGGATAATTGAAAGGGAACGGGTCCTCATTACCATAGCAAACTAGAAAGGTTTGACAAAAGACAAGAAAAATAGGCTATGGGCAAAAATTTTAAACTCATTCGAGATCCAAGTAGAAGTCTAGGGACACATGCGATGGCATGCGTTCCTCATGGTGGGAAAAGTGTGGAAGACCTTCAAGAGCACGTTTGTCATGTAGTACATGACCAAGGATCACACGTCCTTCACAAGGTATCCTTTTGTGTCACCGGAAACATGGGAGGCTTTCGTGTGGATAAAGATGACGACCGAATTTCAATAGGAAAGTGCAACACATAAGGCTCTCCAGGCACAAAACACTCACTCTCACAGACTCAGCATCGTGGGGTAAGAGGGTAAAATCCCGTAATGGAGGATGGAGGATGAGGTCGCAATCTGATCGGAGGCCTCCCCACCATTTGTTGGGATCACAAACGAGCGCGCTTGAAACTGGTTAAGAGTGAGGTCATCAACCACGTCTTCGGGCATCACCTCTTTCAAAAACCCCGCAGACGAGGAAGTGTCCTAATATCTGGTAAGATATGTCAAACTAGCTAGTTGTTAATAGATCCATAACTTCATGGGGTCTAAAATAGCATGATTACCTCTTGCAGAAAACATTGACTACCGAATCTTCCAAAAACTCCTTCCAAGTAGTCAGGGAGAGGGATATACTATTCATAGCCAAGGAAAACAAGTAGCACCCAGGTCGCACACGAGGCCTAGGTGTTTACGTATCTTGGATGCGTAGATTCCCAAATAACTCCAAGGCGTATAGGAGTAGGAAGAGATCCAAGGTCGACCGCAAGGAATGTATGAAACAAGATTTTGATGCAAAACTTGATGAGATAATTGCCTCACTTCGAGGAGAGATAGATTCATTAAGGGAAGAACTAAAAAAAATCAGCAACCACTCGCAACCACCCCTCGTTATTGTGATACCCAGTCCCCCTCAATGTTGGAGTAGCTACGAGTCCGTGCCACTTTCTAAACATAGAGATGTCCACTTACCTATCGACGACATCCAGGTAATGTACATCTCTTGAATGCTACATAGATAGACCTAGTGGACGCCTTAGCTCATTGTGTATCGTTATGTAGGGGCCCACGCCATGCATCCTCAGAGTCAAGATTGTTGGCTCCATTCTCGTTGACGTTGGGCGGGGGATGGCATGTCAATGCCTGCTAGGGATATTGGTGTACAATACCCAGCTAGAGACCAGTTTTACGAAGGTCCAAGTGAACATGATTAATGATGTTTTCAATACCGTTCCACTGGAGAGACCCCCAAACAGAGAAATCATGACACTAGGGGATGCTATCCACACATTCGTCCAATAGCCCAAGAGGGATATCACCCTGGATCCTTCCATGCTGCGATCTCCACACGACCATACCTATCAAACAGAACTCTCTATGACTCCACCTCAAGCTTCTCTTCAGAAGGCCAACGCATCAGCTTCCATGGATACAACGCCAAAAATGTATCGCATGCAAGGCGATAAGGCCCAATCGAAGAAGATTAAGGCGCCTCCTAGGCAATGATTCATCACAACAGTATCATGGATCTTCTCACATAGTCCTTCATATTCTAATCTGCTCTCCTTGTGTTTGCATGACTTGGCATGCACCGACGAGATTGCTTGGATCGACAAGTGATGCTATTATACCGCATAAGTCTTGGCCAAGCCCAAAGAACAACTTATCAACTGAAGCCCCTAGTACTAGCTAGGGGTAGCAATTTCCCCCATGAGGCCAGGGCCTGCAGAGAATATCCCCATGGAGGGCGGGAGCAGGGGATGATCTCCCCCACGGGGGGAACGGGGCAGGGCCCACTATGCTATCGGGGTGGGGCCATCCGGCCATGGGTCATCCTCCTCCCACGGGGTCTTGGTAAAAATAAAAATAAATATTTTGATAATAGATTATAGTTTTTTAATACGAGAGATTGTGTTCTTTTTTGTATATTTAGACTAAAACTTGAATTTACATGTTAGAATATATTTTTTGAAGCTATATTTTAAAAAAATAGACTTAAATAATTATAAATTAATAAATAAAGTCATACTATTATTTTTAAAATAAATTTAGTCTTTTTTATCACTCGTGAGGACTTCATTAGAGTCGGCCCCCGCGAGGACCAGTGACGGGGGACCATCTCCCCTAGGGCCCCCCCTGCTTGCAAGTCCTTCCGTTCAGATTGTTGCAGCTGACGTGAGGCCCGCTGCTTCCTCTCAGTCGCCGTGAGGAATCCGATCACCCTTAACTTTTCTTTTTCAGATGCCCCTATTGGCAACGCATCAATGGCAAATCAACACTTTCATTGCGCCTGGTGGCATGGCAAAGGAGACCATGCTGGTGGTTCCGGCCCATGTTTTTGCACGCCAGCCCGGTAGCGTCCAGGAGTACGTAACGACGCTGAAAAATCGGTATGCCGGAGTAGGCACGGCTGTTCCATGCATGACGTTCGATGCATGACACCAGGTAGTGACGTTCGATGCATGACGCTCGTCTGCTTGCATCCGCGCGGTATGTAGGCACCGCTGTCGCGTAGAGGTGGGACATAGGCCGTACAGGCCAGCATAGGTCTGATGTGCTCCAGGCTGTGTCGTGTGGTGGCATGCCAATCCGTGTTGCTTCCGTTCAAACTCAAGGTAACTCAAAGTTCGTCGTGCTAGTGTCGGTGCCGTGTCAGTCTTCGGTAGCTTTTGATTTATTTTTCACTATTTATAAATTTCATCTTTTTTGATTTTTTAAGTTTTTTTGCCGGTTCTTTTTTCCTGCATTTGTTTGCGTTGTCCGAGATAAGCTAACATATTTTTCTATTTTTAATTTTTTAAATTTAATTACGCTAAATAAGTCACCTTCAGCTACAGTGTAATTTCAGCCCGCTACAGTGCATTTTCAGCCATAAGCCACAGCTTTTCAGCCCAACCGAGCAGAGCCTAAGATGGCGGAGGTAGAGGTGGAGGCGGCGGATAGATGGCGAAGGTAGAGGTGGAGGCGGCAGTGGCAACGATGCTCAGATGCTCAGAAGATACATGCACAGGTAGTATCAGACGTGGTGTCAATCTGTAGCAACCGACTCTGATTCGGTTTCCTCTCCGTATAGGACTCTTTTCTCTCATGCTATATATATGTACCCCAGTAGCCCATAGGAACAGCAAGCGCTCTATTGTAAACTCTCCTCATCATAGTGATTTGCCTTCGAGCGCCCGTGGTTTTTTCCCGCAAAGGTTTCCCACATAAAAATTCGTGTCTCTTATCTCTATTTTTTGTGCATTATTTACAACAAGTGGTATCAGAACACAGGAATTTAGAGTCCGAGAGATTTGAAACAAAATTGTCCACATCTGAAGCAGCTATCCGAGCGCTCCACAGCGCTTCGTCCCGAGGATCACGTCACGCAAGGAAAAGCAAGTCGGGAGAAGCAGCGCATGCAGAAAAGGCAGGCATTGAGATCAAAGCAATGCAACAAGTTTAGAGAAAGCAAAGCAAGAGAGGGGAAATCAAGCGCACGGAACCCAAGACAGCAAAAGAAAAGCTTGATTTGGATGATGCACTTCTAGGGATCGATAAGATGCCAGTCACATTGCCCGCTAATGAAAAGAAATGAGGTTGTGAAGGAGACATCCGCCGCCGCATTATAGCTGAAACTGGAGTAGATTTGCATGACCAATGATCTGACGATTCTGACCAGCAAGATGTATCTGAAGCAAAAGCTTTATTCCCACAAGATGGCGGAGGGTGCCTCATTGTTGAACTACCTGACAGCTTTCAAGGAAATTCTTGCAGACCTCGAAGCTATGGAGGTAAAGTATAATGATGAAGATTTAGGTCTTATTTTGCTACGCTCTCTGCGCAGTTCATACTCTACTTTTAAAGATACTATTCTATATAACCGAAATACTCTTACTCTCAGTAAAGTTTATGAAGATCCATAAGCTAAAGAAAAGATGGAACTTATGGTTCCAAGTGAAAATTCAAGTACGTATGAAGAAAAGATGAAACCGTTGCCTAAAATAAATCACCTGATTCTATTGCTACTAATCTTTGGCATATGCGTCTAGGGTATATGAGTGAAGCTGGAATTATGGAATTATGCAAAAGAGGATATCTTGATGATCAAAGCATCAACAAGTTGAAGTTTTGTGAACATTGTGTCTTCGACAAGCAAAAGAGGGTAAAATTCAGTACTGCGACTCATTCTACAAAAGGCATGTTGGATTATATTCACTCTAATTTGTGAGGAGAATCCCGCGTTCCGTCACTTGGAGGTGCAAGCTACATATTGACCATCATTGATGATTACTCAAGAAAAGTTTGGGTATATTTTGTCAAGCATAAATCAAATGTATTCAAAACATTCAAAGAGATGGAAGATTATGATTGAATGACAAAGTAGCAAGTATGTCAAGAAGCTGCGTACCGACAATAGCTTAGAGTTCTGTTATGGAGAATTTGAAGCCTTATGCAAGTCAGAAGGTACATTGCATGTTATCAAACTCTGGATTATCCAAGAGTTATTGGGCTGAAGCCGCTTTCACTTCTTGTTATTTGATTAATCGGTAACCAAATTTGGTTATTGATAAGAAGACTCCAAATGAGGTATGGTCTGGCTCTCCAGCAAATCATTTAAACTTAAGAATATTTGGCTGTCCTACTTATACTCATGTTAACAATGGTAAATTAGAGCCTAGAGCAGTTAAGTGCATTTTTCTTGGTTATAAAACTGGTGTGAAAGGATATAAATTGTGGAATCCTGAAACTAAAAAGGTGGTTATTAGCAAAAGTGTTACGTTTGATGAGTCTGCTATGTTGTATTGTGGCTATGCATAATTATAAGCTTGAACAATTGGATATGAAAACTGCTTTCTTACATGGGGAATTAGAATAAGACATTTATATGGAGCATCCGGAAGGTTTTGGCTTTCTGGGAAAGAAGAATTTTGCTTGCAAATTGAAAAAAATCTCTTTATGATTTGAAGCAATCACTTAGACAATAATACAAGAGATTTGACTCCTTTATATTATCTCAGAATTTTAAAAGATTTAATTATGATAGCTGTGTTTACTTGAAGACTGTTAATGGTTCAGTTGTTTATTTGCTCCTATATGTTGATGATATGTTGATTGCTGCAAAAGACAAGGCTGAAATTTCAAAATTAAAGGCACAATTAAATAGTGAATTTAAGATAAAAGATCTCGATGCAGCAAAGAAAATTCTTGGTATGAATTTATTAGAGACAAACAGTTTGGCAAATTATATCTAAGTCAAAAGGGATATATTAATAAAGTTTTTCGTTGTTTCAACATGCATAAGGCCAAACCTGTGAGTACTGCCTTAGCTGCACATTTCAGACTTTCTTCAGCGTCATGTCCACAATCAAATGATGAAATTAAGTACATGTCTAAAGTTCCATATGCGAGTGCAGTTGGTTCGCTTATCTATGCCATGGTATGTTCTCGTCCCGATTTATCTCAATCATTAAGTGTGGTTAGTAGATACATGGCTAATCCTGAAAAAGAGCATTGGAAAGCAGTTCAATGTATTTTCAGATATTTGTAGGGCACATCTAATTCTTGTTTATAATTTGGAAAAACTAGAGATGGACTCGTTGGTTGTGTGGATTCTGATTTTACTAGAGATTTGGATAAAAGAAAATCTCTCACTGGTTTGTGTTCACTATTGGAGGGTGTGCCGTTAGCTGGAAAGCATGTTTGTAAGCTACCGTTTCTTTGTCTACTAAAGAAGCTCAGTATATAGCTATTTCTGAAGCTTCCAAAGAAGCCATTTGGCTAAGAGATTTATTTACTGAGCTTTATAGAAGTACATCTTACACTATAATATTTTGTAACGGTCAAGGTACTATTTGCCTTACAAAAAATCAAATGTTCCATGAGAGAACGAAGCATATTGATATCAGGTATCACTACATTCGAGGTGTCATTGCTCAAGGTGATATTAAAGTCAGTAAGATAAGTACTCATGATAATCCAGTTGATATATTGACAAAGCCAGTTCCTGCTACTAAGTTTGAGGTTTGCTCAGACTTAGTTGATATTACTCACTAGTCCTGGACTTTCGGTACTCAAGGTATACACGATAATTTTATTGGACGAGTCTATCATATTCTTCAACTACTAGAGGGAATTCGGCTCACTAGACCACTGACAGCCATGGCGGATAAAGAGAAACAAACACCCAACTAAACATAGATGCAACTTTGAGTAGCTAACTCAATGGGTGTTACTCACCAATAGGGGGATTCCTCCTGCAAGGAATGGAAAGCCAATGGTGTCGACGAAATCGGAGGTGGCAGTGGCAGCACAGGGATTGGAGACACGGGGAAGGCGCATGGATTGGAGACGAACGCTGGTTGATTGGAAACTCATCACTGGTACAAACATACGTTCATGTAATTAGTCCAAAATACCCTCCAAAAAATTAAATTTGGATATATACCATTCAAAAAGATGATGCTTTGAAAAATACCACTCTAAAGTCTGAAATTAGAAATTTGCCACTCCAAAACTTGGTTTTTTTTTATTTTTGCCACTCTTGGACACTTTTGCCCCCTCCTCCCTCTCGGCCAGCCATCACCACCGCTTCTCTGGCGAGCTCCAGCTACGCCTCCTCCTAGCGAGCCCAAGATCGGTGGCAACGAGTTGGATCTGTGAGCCGTGTTGTCTCCTTCACTGCCGCCGTGAGCAGGGGAGCACGGCATCGCTATTGAGGATGATGAGCTCATCGTTGCCCATGTTGATAGAGTCGTAATTCGAGGCGTAGTGCGCCTGGTCGTGCACGGGCCGGACACACCTAGCGATGACGCGGCACACCAGCACCAGCTTGCGCTTGGGCATATATCCAAATTTGCCACCGGTCTCGGGCATTTTTCAGAGTGTTATCTTTTTTAGTGGCATATATCCAAATTTGCAAAAAAAAAGGTTTAACAACTAGAGTCTAAAATATCCTCACGATATTTATACTCTCATTTTTTTTACTATCATTATAATATACTGTAAAATATTTTTAAAATAACGTTTGCAGTGGGAATGAATTATCACAACTCCTTTTTTCTCTCCTTATAATGGAGGTCGCCGTACTCTAAAAGACTTCGACCCTGACCGTGCTTTAATGTGATGATATCAATAAAGAGTTCAATGAGCAATGATATCGATAAAGACTTCAATGAGCAATTGCCTTTAAGGCAAGCTCGCTGGTTGATTCCGAGGCTGTTTGGTTGCTAACTACACTTTGCCAATAAAAATTGTCATACTTGCCTAAGTTGAGGTAGTCAAATTTTTTGCCACACCTTAGCAAGCCTAAGATAATCTTGCCACACTTTTTTGAGTCATTGACGCGTGAGATCTAGTTTGCTGGAAGAGAATCTTGACACAACTGTGGCTGCAACCAAACAGCTTCCAAAGTTAGTTAAACTTGCCTAACCTGAACCGTGGTAAACTGTGGCTGCCAACCAAACACCCCCTCCGTCCGCTTGCGCTGGTGGACCTGAAGCGCACGTTCTGCCTGCGTCCCCCGTTCCCAGCACGCGTTGACTCGTGAAGGCATTCACTGCCAGGATTTCTGTTCTTCATGATTACGCACGAGACCGCGTGAAGGCGACACGCCGATCGAGGCGGAGTCACCACGCCAGAGGCGCTTGCCGCTGTCTTCTTTTTCGGCGCTACCGACCGACGGGCCGAGTCGCGCGCAAGACGACGAGAACGAGGTCAGTTATTACGGCTGAGCATTTCAACTGATGGTATCTTCTGTCCTGACTGTCACTTTCTCCGTTCATACGGCAAGGGGATTGCAAAATTTCAGCATTTGCTCTCAATCGAGAACGACTGTCGCATTTCAAGCCAACATCTTTCCCCACAGATGAAACCTGACGTTGACACAAGATGTAAGATTAGGCTCCACAGAATTTTAACGCAATACGATTACTGCTCCTTTCTCTGCAGCAACTAATTCTTTTCGCGTGATGCAGAGCATTGCCACCAGAGGGATGCAATATGCGAATTCCTCAAAAAGATACACACTGTAAGCATAAGAGTTGTACTAAAATTTTCCTTACTTAAAAATCTAAGCATTCAGGCAGCACATCTGCAGCACCTGGCACACACCAAAACCCGACCTTACCTGCCGAGAAACAGCCAAAGAAGAAAATTTTCGCAGCAACTAAGGCCACTCCGAAACTGGAATCAAGAACCTCCATTACCTGGGCAAAACTTGCCTAGAACCAGATCGACACGCCAAATGGAGACAGAGATGAGTATCTTTCCTCTTTCTGCTTCCCTCCCTCAAGGAGCAAAAGGATATTGTTAGAACTCAACCTAGAGATTGGATTGTACCGTGACCGGCCGGGCCTCAGCCTGACATGCAAAGGCACGGCCTGAGTCCCACTGCTACTGTCGCGTCCATCGGGCATCAGGCCCGGGCAAACCATCTCTTGCGGACTTCCGGTTGCCGCCGTCGTCGTCGTGGCTAAAGCAGTTTAGATTTCAAACTCATTTTTCTGTGGTGATACGGCTACATTGGTCGGTGCCCGGTTTTACACGTTAGATAGGATCGAGATTCCCATGTCACTGTACGGTCACACCTTCACTGTCGCGCGCGCGTCGACTAGACTTGACTCTTCCAAGTCACAAGATGGCAACCAGCACGGGCAATGCGTTCTAACGCTGTATCTCTATGCTAGGATAGTATATAACACAACCTGAGTGATTAAGTTCGTCCCTCAGCAACACAAAGCATTCTCATTCTGCTGTAAATGGGTTCTACTATTGTCCGAGCCAGCATGTGGGCCGTGTTGACGTGCCTCGCCGCCGCCGCCGCGGCGCGGTGGGCATCCGCCACGTCGCCCTCCCCCAAAGATCTTGCGCACTGTCCTAAATTATGCGGTGACGTGAACATAGCCTATCCCTTCGGCATCGGGGCCGGCTGCTCCCTACCGGGATTCGAGGTCACCTGCAACCATAGCTCCCGACCTCCGAAGCTCTTCTTGGGTACCACCACCACTGAAATTGTTAATCAAGATCCATCTGGTGTTGAAGCCTTGATCGTCTTCAACATCGCCACCACACCCGGTGTACTCGGCACCTACAACAGGTCATGGGAGTCGCCTCGGAAGAGCCTTAACATCAGCCCTTCTGATAATTTTTTGGTGATTGTCGGTTGCGGAATCGATGCCTACATGCTCAATACTGACACCGACGATGTCTGGGGGTATTGTTCAAGCAAGTGTGTTGACATGGCGATCATGCGGAAGGACGCAGACGGAAGAGGTTGCAGTGGCATGGGCTGCTGTACCATCACCTTCCAAAGACCTGTTCGGGCCTTCAGAATTTCCATCGTTCAGAAAGAAGAAACACTGCCTATTGAAGTTGCTAATGCTACTCTTAAGGCTTTCTTATCATGCACAGACTACAATTTTACCATAGCAGATCTCCGGTCCGATAAGATAGACGCAAGCACCATTGGCTCTACTTGGGCCTACCTGTCTACAGTTATCACAGATCAACCAAACTGTCGAATGGCTCGGTTGGAGCAGAAGTCGTATGCATGTGATAGTAACAACTGCGTGGACGATGATCATGAAAACGGAGGCTACCAATGTACCTGCCTCACTAATTTCAATGATGGCAATCCCTATCTTCGGGGTGGCTGCATCCAAGGTATACTCTTGTTAATCTCTGCGTGAGCGGAACTAGGACAGAGGATAGCACATATGGGTAGTTGCTCTAGTGGTTGGTTTGTGCGTACTTAGTTTGCAGAACTTTCAAGCTGGAGTTAAGTTGCAGCTAGTTCAACTTGCAACGCTACGTGACAATCATTGCCTACAAATTTTCAAAAATTTTGGTACCATATAAAGTAGAAACTAGTACAGATTTGCTGCTAAGCGTTTTCCGGTCTTTTTTTCATCTTCACGTTATTACGTTTCATCACGAACTTTGCAGATCTGCGAAAAAATTTCACTCCAAACATCCATTTACACTTTGTTAGATTTTTTGTTTATATCTTCTACTATACATTCTTGGATCCAAAATATAGATGAGCATTCAAAATATAGATTTTTGTTAGATTTACTATAAGAGGTATGCATTCAAAATCGCATTATCATATATTAGTATATTTTTTTGATCCAAAATATAAATTGAACTCCACAAATAGTCCAAAATGAATATGTGCATATGTTTTCGTTATACATACTTATATGCACACATTTAGGGGTCGAAAGTCAGAGCGATCGAGCCTAAGTGGTCGAATCGACTTGGTTGAACCAACGTGATCGAGATCTGTGTGACCCATTTCTACTCCTTTGAGCTAGTGCGAGGCTCTCTACTCAACTGTGCATGTGTTGTACATTGTGAGCAAGGAGAAGGGATCTAGATTGCATGTGTTGCATCTAGAGATGGACTTAGTGTCCATTTGAGCTTATGCATTCATTGCACGTAGTGAGAGTCAAGCGAGGGGCTTGACTTGTTACTCTTGGTGTTTACTGACTCCTAGACAGCATTGTGCGCGGTGATCTTCTAAAAGAAGATTGTGAAAAGACCCAACGAAGTGTGAAGATTGGAGCTCAACTACACGGAGTGGGAAAGAACTACCACTAGTGGATTTGAGGTGGGATGCTTAATTCGTGGAACCAGTCCAAATTGGAGCTCACCTACTCGGAGTGGGAAAGAGCTACCACTAGTGGATTTAAAGTGGAAGGTTTAATTCGTGGAGTCGGTCCAATTAGTTTGGGCTTACCTCAATGTGGACTAGGGGAGACCGGCAAATCTCCGATCACCACAGTAGAGAGATACCTTGTTTTTGTGGTTTGTTTTCCTGTGCTTAATTTACCTTTAAGCAATTTACTTTCATAAAATTAAATTGATTGCTTGTCATCTAAAATTACACACCTTGACATAGCCTAAAATTGTTAGTGTACTTAAGTGAACTTAATTGATATATGTGTTGTTTGTGCTAAACTAAATTGATTTAAGCTTCTGCATTGTTTACTTGGTATAGACAAATAGAAAAGGTCTTGAATTGTTAATAATAATTAGAAGAGATTTTTAGACCGCCTATTCACCCCCCTCTAATCGGCCTCGTCGATCTTACACATGGCCACCTATAGTCATAAAACTAATTAGCATACCCTTCGCAATCTTATCTAAGCCATCCATCTAAGAGGGATCCAATCTAAACCTGCCATCTTTTTTGGTACTCTTCTCACTCTTATTTTTAGCTTTCAGGTTATTTAAGCCAGAAGCCACTTGGAATGCATGGGCTTTTAATTTTGGCTTATTTTGACTTTTTGTTGTCATTTTTGCTTTTATTCATTTGCATTGTCCGGTGATATAACGGATTTTCAATTTTTTCTTAATTTTTTTTATCTTTTCTTTTTTTCCTCAGAAAAAGTAAACAGCCGCTATAGTACAATTTTAGCCAAATTCACAGTCATAAATTTAAAACAAAAGCTAGTTAGAGTGCCACCTTTCTCTCTTGTTGGCCTAGTCACAATAAAAAATGCAATCAAAAATTCCCCCTAGGCGTAGGCGTGCGTACGCTGACACCTTGGCCCTAGCCGTGCGCCCGTGCGCATACATCGACACTGGCGCTGTCTTGGCCATGCGCCTCCGCCGCCGCCGCCTTAGGGAGAAGGCTGTTTGGAAACCCCCTACTACAGAGGCGCTCTCGCCCTACACAGCCATCACGCACACGTATCTGTCGCGGTGAGCGGGGCTAATTGGCATGCTAGATGAGGCCCTACGCCGTGGCGTAGGAGGCCAACCACGTGCTGTAGGAGGGTGCGCAGGTGGTGACCGAGATGCTGAAGCCGCCCTACAGCTTGCCACACCGTCCCGGTAGCAGTTGATGACGTCCTCTCATTGGTTGGCGGCTCGAGTAGCTTCTCCATGGTTGCTGGTTGCAGCTAGGTGGCAGCGGGTGGATTGGGTTGTTGGGGAGATCGGTCTTGGAAGGGAGGAGTAAGGATCGCGGAAATTTTGTTCATTCCAATCGAAAGGAGGGGTAAATTGGTCTTTTCGTATCAAACTTAGCCTTTGACTCAGAACTAACGTTCAACAATGGCATGGAGTGCCAAACTTTTGAAACTGATGGCATGGATGGTATAAATACGTATTCAGTGGCATGTCATGGAATCGGGAGTTATCTAGTGGTACAATGGATTTTATGTTAATATAAATGCAATATGCGTGTTTTTAGTTTAATATAAATACATTGAATGGTGTCTATATATTCGTTTAAAAATTGGGTTAATTCCTTATATTCTATTGAAAATTTCAAAAATTCTTGAATGTATCACTAACATATAGGATCCAACACAACAAGTGTCATTCAATAGGTGATGCAAACTTTCGATGGCAAATAAAAAAATTACCCTTAAAAATTTTAGATGTAAGGCCGTCTAATTGCTTGATATTGCCGAAGCAGAAATTATATGTACTTAGTGAAATACTTCTTTTTCAACTTTTATTAGTATTGGTTTCTCATTAATATACGTGATTTATTATTTTAATATTTATTAATTGGAACAGAGTATGATCCCACTCGGGACAGGCAGAATTGTTCTAGAGCATGTGGCAATACAAGTATTCCTTTTCCATTTGGGCTTGAGGAGGGCTGTTCTGGAAACAAGAAGTTTCAACTGAATTGCACAGCCAATCAAACTCTTATTGGAGCAACACAATTCCAAGTGACAAAAATTTCAGTAGATGATGGAGAACTGTTCGTTAGCAAGCCTTCCGAACTTGGAGATGATAGAATACGTACGTATGAAGTACAGGACACTGCTGGCGGATGGACTGTGGAGGTCTTGGAAAGCTTTGACTTTTCAGAGGAATATGGTGTTTTGAAGTTGACTGTCGCAAACATGACTTGTAAAATGGCGAGAAGCAACATTACTGCATATGCTTGCGTCAGCCCTAAAAGTGAGTGTCTTAATGTCCGCGGGCATATCCAAGGTTATCGTTGCAAGTGCTCTGCCGGCTACCCAGGAAATCCTTATGTCCAGAATGGCTGTAAAGGTACACAACTCTTATTCACCCGTTTCATAATTTAACGCCCCATTATCCATTCATCTTGTTTTAAAATATATAAATGCCCCTACGAAAAAACATGGGTGCGTTTAGCCCATATTTTCCTAGTTATATCCCTATCAACACAGTAGCATTAGCTGATGAATTGAAGCATTTAATAGGCGTAAACAGGTGAACCTTTTATTCTCTCACCCTGGTTCCACCGGTTCTTAATTAATCTTGACAAGAAGTGGAATATCGACCACCTATAATATGAGATGGAGGGAATAACTGATTCTTTCTTTTTCTCTACTTTAATTACTTTCGGGCTCATTTTGTAATCCCTATTCTAAAATAACCAATTCACGCTTAACATTAGGGCTATGGTTTGTTTGGATAGTCGGAAAGATGATTTTAGCACTTCGTGCATAATGATATATGTTAATATAACACATAATACATATTAATTTTCGAAGGAGCCTGGATGGATGAGATCCGGTGTGGTGCAGGTGAGCACTAACACTAGAGGTCCCGTGTATTCCCATCCACACAGGGGAGAACACTCGGTTTGAAATAATGAAAAAAAGCTTATTTTACTTCTGAATACTTGTAAAAGTCTAGGTTTCAATCCTAAAACATAAAATCAGATATTTTACAAACCTTATATCATAATACCGAAAATATTACCTCTTATAACCAATTAAAAACAGTTTTAGCTAGCATAATACTAACATAGAAGCGGATTTGACATGTAAAAGTGTGCAGCCTGCCGCCTTGTCCATATTGGCAAACCAACCTCCGACTGACTAGTCTCCTTGCCTCCCCTAGTCCACCACCGGCTGCCACACGCCTCACCTCTGCCTGGCCATGCAACCGCGGATCGCCGCGCACCCCTCCTTCCACAACCCCTCCATGCCTCTCCCCACCCCATCCAAGACCCGTCTCCCTGCCTCCACCGCCGCGTCCCTCTACATCGCTGTGCTCCTTCGCATCCTTGTGCTCCACTCGCTCTTCCTCCTCGTGCCCCACCTCCTCACCCTCCTCTCCTCTCCACTGCCGTCGCCCTCCTCCTCCCCGCCACCTCCAATAACCAGTTCCACCCTTCCCAGCCCTCACCCACCTCCTCCACCCTGTCGCCCTCCTCGCGCTCTCCCTCCTCCTCCGGCTCGTCTCTCTCTGCCTCCCCTCACCCAGCCTCCTCGTCGCTCGCTGCCATCTCCTCTTCCCCTTTCGTGCTCCTCGTGGTCCCCTTCGCCTCCGGCCTTCTCTCCTCCGCTAAGCACTCTGCCTCCGTGCGGCATGTCACTAGCAATCACCGCGCCCCTATGTCTATATTTGCCTTCACCGCTGCCTTGCTCTCCGTGCTGGCACTTGTGGGCCTCATTCTTCCTTGGTGGTGGCAGTGACGCCGGCGATGGTGATGAATGAACCTGTACATATCGGCCGGCTCTAGTGGCTGCTTCTTAACGCTGCTGTCTTTGGCATGGTCTTGGGAGGTACAGTAGACGGTTTTGATAGTTGAGAGGATTGGATACTCAGTTTCGTAGTTAAAGGTTGAAAATTAAACAAACATGATAGTTTAAGGGGGTAAAGTAGATTTATTTCTAAAAATAATAATCCATCAGTATCATGCATTTGGTTTGAAGATTTTGATCCAGGATCATCTGAATATAAACTTGTTTGGTTTAAGGAATACGATGAGCTAGTTCATTTCAATCCCACTACACATGCTTATAACAACGGAGGGGATGCTATTTGGAGGATATCATCTACATAGCTTTGCAGTGGACACTTCCATTTGAGATATCAAAACTTTTAACATGGGAACTTTCAACGGAAAATTTTCAAACTTTGAACTGAAAACAAAATAAGAAGATATGAACTTTCAAATCAAATTTGCAACTTTCAATTCAAATTTGAAAGAAGAGTCACCATGGCGGCATAGTGGGGGAGTTGGGAGGGCGAGGATGTGGCACGTCGGGAGGTGGAGTCAACAAGGCATCTGGGTGCATGCAAGGGTGCGAGAAGGTGGACCGGACGAAGGAGATATGCGGACGAAGGAGACAACCACACGAGAGAAGATGCGTGTCCATGCACCAGGAAACATGGATGGGAATACAGATTAAGAAGGGAATATCCTGGCTTACGCAAGATTTTGTGTTTGAGCTAGATGGCCAATTAAGCATGGCAAATGATATAGTGCTTAGTGTACTTGTTTCCTTGCACCCAAATACTACTATAGGGAAAATTCCAACAAACAATGTAAAAGTCAGTCTTAATTTGTTACTAGCCGTCTCCTCTTTATTTCGATTTATTAATAGACATACAAGTCATTTTACCATTATATTAGCCTTCTTAGGATATTCACCAATTTATCCCCACCTAGCTAGTCAGCTATATATGGAAAAGTAGCAAATAAGCTTTCCAATGGTCTATCCAATGGCAAGGACTAAAGGAATTACGGCTACTTCAATAAGGGGAACATTTGCAAAATGGTCTTTTCCGAAGTAAAAAAGCCTTGTCGAAAAAAAAGACGAAAAAAGAGAGTAAAAGGCCAACATGACCACTAAATGTGTTATATTATCTGTACATGGGATATCTGTTGATCTCGCTTTTTCCCCTTCTTTTGAACACCTTTTCATCTTGCAGAACGGAAATATTCTTCCACTAAGCGACATAACGTTCTTTCGGGTATGTCTTCTCACTTAACCTTTTTATTTTATTTCATATTTTGCGGTCATAAAAAATGGTTTGTTCATTGAGATATCTTATATATCTATATGAACTATGCAGGAGTTGCTATCGGACTTGGCTGTGGTTTTGGAGTTCTAGTTCTCACGATAAGTTCAACCGCATTTGTCGGAAGGTGGAAGAGACGCATCCAAAAGAAAGTTAGGAGGGCATACTTCCAAAAAAACAAAGGCCTGATCTTGGAGCAACTGATCTTATCCGATGAAAGTGTTGCACACAATACAAAAATATTTTCCTTAGAAGAACTAGAGAAGGCAACCAATAGCTTTGACTCAACACGTATTGTTGGCCATGGGGGTCATGGCACAGTTTACAAGGGCATTTTATCTGATCAACGAGTGGTGGCAATCAAAAAGTCCAAGATCGTGGAGCAAATTGAGATTGATCAATTCATAAACGAGGTTGCCATCTTGTCTCAAATTATTCATCGTAATGTGGTTAAGCTTTTTGGTTGTTGCCTTGAATCCGAGGTACCTTTGCTTGTGTATGAATTCATCTCTAATGGCACACTCTATGACCTTCTCCATGGTGATTTGAGTATAAAATGCTTGTTAACATGGGACGATCGCATCAGAATTGCTCTTGAGGCTGCGAGGGCTCTTGCCTATCTCCATTGTGCTGCTTCAATACTAATATTTCACAGAGATGTGAAATCTGCCAATATACTCCTCAATGACAATTTCACTACAAAGGTTTCAGACTTTGGTGCTTCAAGATCTGTTTCCATTGATGAAACTCATGTGGTCACAATTGTGCAGGGTACATTTGGGTATTTGGATCCTGAATATTACCATACAGGCCAATTAAATGAGAAGAGTGATGTTTACAGCTTTGGTGTAATACTTATTGAGCTCCTAACAAGAAAGAAACCAATCTTCCTCAATTCACTGAGAGAAGCGAGCTTGTGTCATCATTTCCTTGAGACAACAAAATAAAACCACAATAGAAATAGTAGATGCTCAGGTTGTGGAAGAAGCAAACCATAAGGAAATTGATGAGATGGCCTCACTTGCAGAAATATGTTTAAGGCTTAGAGGAGAAGAGAGACCGACAGTGAAAGAAGTTGAGTTAAGGCTGCAACTTCTGAGAGGTAAGATAAAAAAAATGAATCAAGAGGAATTACGAAGGGACAATGAAATCAAGCCACTATTACTGTCTACGTCCAACTATACTTCTCGGACCCAGTATGTTGAGATTGGAACAGTTGCTAATTTGGTAACTCAAGATGCCACCCGAAACTATACCATGGAGCAAGAACTTGTTTCTTGGACTAGTTTACCTCGCTAATGATAGATATGGTAAACTTGCGTGATGAAATTTGGTTTTTGGTTATTGCTTTCAGTTTCCTGTTTTACCGCCATGGATCAGCTGAAATCATGGTGCAGTTTGTTGAGGATTGAGACGTGCGCATTCACGTCGAGTCCGCGTCGTAGGGATCATAGGCACGATCTCCGGCTTTCACTGCGAGTGTCTATTTGCGCTCGTTCGTGGCTGGAGATGGCGCCCCAAACATGTTTTTAGTTTTCTATAAATAAAGAGAAGAAAAAACCGAAAAGCTGTGGAAATTTGAGCAGCACAAATTTGTTTTGCGTCCAGTGTTATACTGCGATCGCGTTGTGTATTTCCTTTGCTTGTATTATGCGGAGGGAAGACTCCAGAGCTGAAATTCTTTAGTTACTGTAGCACAATCGACAACACAATTTTCTTCAGTTGCAGACGGATTGTCACCGATCGAGCTCGATTTCTCTAACATTTGGTATCAGAGCCTTGTCGATCTGCGGCAATGTCAGCTCCTGTGAGAAGTGATGATCGCTCGAGGACTCCCCGGCATCAGCGTAGGAGCTCACCTTCGCCCATGATTCCGCGCCAACCACGAGGCCGACCAGGCGCCCGCGACGTCGTGGTGCAGCGGACCGTGTGAGAGGTTGGAGGCGCCTCATACCCCATGCTCACGAGGACTAATTACTCCGATTGGTCGCTCATGATGAAGGTCATGCTCCAAGCGTGAGGCTTGTGGGACGCTGTGGAGCATGGTGATGCTGATCTGCAAGATGACCGGATGGCGCTCGAGGCTCTTCTCAAGGCTGTGCCACCGGAGATGGTGAGAACACTCACCATCAAGCCGAGTGCCAAGGAGGCATGGGGCTACATCATAACCATACGGCTTGGTTCTGATCGGGTCCAGAAGGCGAAGGCGTAGAAGCTCCACACAGAGTATGAGAATCTCGCTTTCAAGGAAGACGAGAACGTCGAGGACTTTGCCTTGAGGCTGATTGGGTTGGTGAGCCAGTTGGCAGAGCTTGGTGAGACCATCAACGGCACCAAGGTTGTAGAAAAATTCCTCCGCGTCACGCCACCAAGGTTTGGGCAAATCGTATACTCAATTGAAACTTTGCTCGACCTTTTGACCCTGTCAATCGAGGAGGTCACCAGGCGCTTGTTGGGAGCGGAAGGTCGCTGCGTCAAGCCACCACCACCACCCACAATGACTGGTGGTAAGCTACTCCTCACCAAAGAGGAGTGGACCGCCCGCGTTAAAGAGCGGCAACAAGGCGAGGAATCTTCTAGGGCAAGCAAGCTCGGCGGTCGTGGCCAGCGTCGCGGCAAGCCTGGTCGAAAGAAGGGCGACGACAAGGGTGGCGCTCGCGATGTTGACCGAGACCAGTGCCGCAATTGCGGGCGCACTGGCCACTGGGCCAAGGATTGTCGGCAACCGAAGCGTGGAGATTAGGCGAATCTGGCAGAGGCCGAGGATGACGAACCTGCGCTACTGATGGCACAGGTGTGCGCGGTAGTGGACACCGTGTGCACCAGGGCCAACTTCATCGAGCTGGAAGAGCTCCGTGCATAGGCGTTTCTCGGCACCGAGGGCGATTCGCACGTGGATGGATGGTACCTAGACACAGGCGCCACCAACCATATGACGGGGAGGAAGGACGCCTTCACCAACCTCGAAACTAACATTACAGGGACCGTGAGGTTCAGTGACGGGACAGTTGTCGAGATCTGAGGACGCGGCGACATCCTGTTCTCATGCAAAAAACAGTATAGCGTGATCTAGGTTTTCCAAATTTAATAAATTGCCATCCATGTGTTGTTATTGGGTCAGTAACAATTTTGGGAGACAGCAAGTTCAAACCAACATTATTATACGCAACCTCCAGGCCCTCCGTAAAAGCACTCAGCGCGAGCAACAGGAGTAATAGAGTAACAGTCGCCATTGTCCACTCAACTTGGTAAGGCCCCCATGATAGGGTTGCTCTTGCCGTCCTGACCAACGAGGCACAGGTCGGTGAAAGATGCGGCACGGCCCTGGCCGGCATTCGGGTGGACACCGCTGCCCATCGGAGGAGTCGGGAGCGTCCTGTCAGTGGCCACGTAGTCACCAAACGTGATGTAGTTTGCCTTTTCTGACAAGAAGGTGAAGAGCGATCTTGGGTAGTAGCCCACTGCTGTGGGGACGCTGTTGAAGCCGTAGAACACCCACCAGTCTCCACTTGACCTGTCCTGCCGTGCCTTTTTGCAATTAGTTTCCTTTGGTCATGTAATTTATTGGTTCTTTCGATGAAAACACGTTAGGTTAGCACCAATCAATATAGATTACTGGTGGTACGTACTAGCGTTTTTAGTTGTAGATCCCGGGTTTTAGTGGTTATGTCACGAGTAGTGCTGTAGAATGTAGGTTATTTGTTTAGATGTTTTAACGTAGAAACGGTATGTAGTCCCATTTGCAGATAGATTAGTGCAATACCTACATTGCTTAGGTATAGATCCACACGAGTTAGTGCTACAGGACTAAGGTTTTCCGTATGTTGTAGTTAAAAACTTAATCGAATAATTGCAGTGGTGTTGTATGAGACGTAGGTGAAATAGAGCGGATTTTCGATAGGCATGATATGGTTTATTCATGCGGGGTGTAGTTCATCTTATATGCTGCGTAGCATTGCATGTTTACATTTCCGCATGTTGCATTATTGCACAAGCTATTCAATGATTATGTCATGTGCTATTGAGTTTTCCCCTATCCTACGCGCCATATAATTCTCATGTTAATGGTCCAAACATTTCTCGTGGTCTAAATATCAAAGAAAATCTTGCACAAACATCACACCGCGACATCAATCAATCCTTAAAGAAGAATATTACACGTGGAAAAAATTGTCACAAGAACCTTGCTTGAAGAAGTGCCAAAATCGCAATATGCATGGGGGTGTCGGGGCGGCAGGAGCCCTAACAGGCCGCCACATTAATGCGACAGTTGGGCCACTGGGCTCTGTCACACGCCGGTGGGCCGAATGGGCCCAGACACCCACTGGCCCTGCGACTGAGCCCAAATCGCTCGCCAGCTGCGCGACTAAAGCTATCTGGGCTGCCACATGAGCTACATCAGCACAAAGCAGATCTTTCTTGATGGCCGGAAACCGTGAGGAAAAGGCGTGAAACCATCAGGATTAGTCTTCTTGTCGGGGAACCGTCAGGCAAAAGCCGTCAGCCATAGGGGGATGTAGAAATTCAATTTTCCTGATGGGTTAGGAGAAATATTTGTGACGGCTATCCCTATCTGTGGCCGTCAAAAAAATGCATTGCAGTCAGGTTTGGCATCTGAGTTCACATACATATACTGACAGTTCACCCTGTGAAGAATAGAAAGTTTTCGTGATGGAAACAACAATACCGTGAGGAAAAAAAGGTGAGTAACAAACAAAAAACCTACATACACATATTTGCTCACTTAATTGGTCCACAAACTTGCATATCCGTACCCACACAGATATGTACTAATAGATCACACCAAAGAACTTCACTGAGCAGTTGCCTTTAAGCTCGCCGGCTGATTCTGTCCGCTTACGCTGGTGGACGTGAGGCGCACGTTCTGCTTGCGCGTTGCGTCTCCCGTTCCCAGCTCAGGATTTCTGTTCTTCACGATTACGCAGGAGACCGCGTGAAGGTGACACGCCTATCGAGCAAGGAGTCACCACGCGGGTCGCGGGGCGCTTGCCGCTGTCTTCTTTTCCCGCGCTACGCCAGCCGAGGAAAAAATTGACGCCGCGCCCAGCCGACCGGCGGACCGAGTGACGCGCGAGACGACGAGAACGAGGAACGAAGCCGCGCCGTCTTTTCCTCGATCCACGCGCCGCGATGGATTCGCGGTTAAGACGCAGCAAGCGGCGTTCGTGGATTCGACGCGTCTGCCCGCGCGTGGTGATCTCTGCCTGCAAGTCCTTCCGTTCAGATCGTTGCGGACTTCCGGTTGCCGCCGTCGTCGTCGTGGTTAAAGCAGTTTAAATTTCAAACTCATTTTCTGTGGTGATACGGCTACATCGATCAGTGCCCGGTTTTACACGTTAGATAGGATCGAGTTTCCTATGTCACTGTACGGTCACACCTTCACCATCGCTCGCGCGTCGACTAGACTTGACTCTTCCAAGTCTCACAAGATGGCAACCAGCGGGGGCAATGCGTTCTAACGCTCTACCTCTACGCTAGTATAGTATATAACACAACCTGGGTGATAATTCGTCCCTCAGCAACACAAAGCATCCTCATTCTGCTGTAAATGGGTGCTACTATTGTCCGAGCCAGCATGTGGGCCGTGTTGACGTGCCTCGCCGCCGCCGCCGCCGCGCGGTGGGCATCCGCCACGCAGCCCTCCCCCACCGATCTTGCGCACTGTCCTAAATTATGCGGTGACGTGAACATAACATATCCCTTCGGCATCGGGGCCGGCTGCTTCCGGCCGGGATTCGAGGTCACGTGCAACCATAGCTCCCGACCTCCGAAGCTCTTCTTGGGTACCACCACCACCACCACTGAGATTGTTAATCAATATCCATCTGGTGTTTATGCCTCGATCGTCTTCAACATCGCCACCACACCCGGTGTACTCGGCACCTACAACAGGTCATGGGAGTCGCCTCGGAAGAGCCTTAACATCCGCCCTTATGATAATTATTTGGTGATTGTCGGTTGCGGAATCGATGTCTACATGCTCAATACTGACACCGACGATGTCTGGGGGTATTGTTCAAGCATGTGTGCTGACATGGCGATCATGCGGAAGGAAGCAGACGGAAGAGGTTGCAGTGGCATGGGCTGCTGTACCATCACCTTCCAAAGACCTGTTCGGGCCTTCAGAATTTCCATCGTTCAGAAAGAAGAAACACCGCCTATTGAAGTTGCTAATGCTACTCTTAAGGCTTTCTTATCATACGCATATAGTCTGGACCAGTATAATTTTAGCACAGCGGATCTCCTGTCCGATAAGATAGACGCAAGCACCATAGGTTCTACTTGGGCCTACCTGTCTACAGTTATCACAGATCAACCAAACTGTCGAATGGCTCAGTTGGAGCAGAAGTCGTACGCATGTGGTAGTAACAATTGCGTGGACGATGATCATGAAAACGGAGGCTACCATTGTACCTGCCTCACTTATTTCAGTGATGGCAATCCCTACCTTCAGGGTGGCTGCAACCAAGGTATACTCTTGTTAATCTCTGCGTGAGCGGAACTAGGGCAGAGGATAGCACATATGGGTAGTTGCTCTAGTGGTTGGTTTGTACGTACTTAGTTTGCAGAACTTTCAAGCTGGAGTTAAGTTGCAGCGAGTTCAACTTGCAACGCTACGTGACAATCATTGCCTACAAATGTTCAAAAATTTTGGTACCTAAAGTCCCAACCTAGAAAGTAGAAACTAGTACAGATTAGCTGCTATGCGTTTTCTAGTCTTTTTTTCACCTTCACGTACGTTATTACGTTTCATCACGAACTTTGCAGATCTGCAAAAAATTCAGTCCAAACATCCATTTACTTATTTGTTAGATTTTTTGTTTATATCTTCTACTATGTATTCTTGGATAGGTTGTCATGACTAATAACCCTAGTGCATAGATTCTTTCGTAAATAATGATGATGTTTTATCCTAACAAAAATAAATCCTCCTCCATGTCTTGTTATTTGTCATGAAAATAAAATCTATCTAACCACCTGAACTATTGCAAAAGTGTAGAAATCAATTTTAAACTACAAAACTAGACATTTAATACTCTACCCTCTAAGATCAAAACCATCATTATTTCGTTGACATGGCATTTAGGTGGTATGGCTTCGACAATGTGTCGTCCATGTGTCAACACTATATTTTACAAAAAAAAATTTAAAGATTTTTAGAGTGGTTGGGTTCACATGTCAACGAGTCAACTTCTACAACACGGTTTGATGACTGATGATGTCCTCTGATTGGTTGGCGGATCGAGTAGCTTCTCCGTGGTTGCTAGATGGAGCTACTAGGTGGCAGTGGGTGGATTGGGTCGTTGGGCAGATCGGATTTGGAGGGAGGAGGAAGAAGAGTAAGCGCTGCTTGGAAGGCCGGTTTTAGGCTTAAAACCGGTGTAAAATATTGGCCTTTAAATTTTTTTGTGTTGCATCATAAAAATTCGTTTGGATGGGCTAGAAATCCAATAATATCATATTTATCTCCTGATACTTTTTGTGTTGTAATCCAATAATTACATTTGGTTTGGGTCTTTAATTACCACCGGATACTTTTTATCTCCTGAGAAGACAATTTTTTTTATACGATAGATATCGAGCTCATGGCTCACCTCACTGCTCACGAGTCGCGGCGCGCAAGCTCCGAGCTCATCAGGAACCTAGGCGACGGTGCAGCGCCCACCGGGGGCGCAACGAGCCCATCAGTGCTTTTAAAACGAGAGGCAAATTAGTCTTTTCGTATTAAACTTAACTTTTGTCTCACTACTAATATTCAACGATGGCATGTAGTGCCAGACTTTCGAAACTAATGGCATGGATGATATAAGCACGTATTCAGTGGCAGGCAGTGGAATCGGGAGTTATTTAGTGGTACAATGGATCTTCCGTTAATATAAATGTAATGTGATTGTTTCTAGTTTAGTATAAATACAATCAATGGTGTCTATATATACGTTTAAAAATTGGGTTAATTCCTTATATACCACTAAAAATTTCTAAAATCGCTGACATATGGGGTCTGATACAATGAGCGGCATATAAAAGATGTTGCAAAATTTCGATAGCAAATAAGAAATTGCCCCTTAAAAATTTTAGATGCAAGGCCGTCTAATTGCTTGATATTGCTGAAGCAGCAATTATATATACTTAGTGAAACATTTCTTTTTCAACTTTTATTAGTATTGGTTTCTCGTTAATAGACGTGATTTATTATTTTAATATTTATTAATATGAACAGAGTATGATCCCACTCGGGACAGGCAGAATTGTTCTAGATCATGTGGCAATACAAGAATTCCTTTTCCATTTGGCCTTGAGGAGGGCTGTTCTGGAAATAAGAAGTTTAAACTGAATTGCACAGCCAATCAAACTCTTATTGGAGCACCACGCACGCAATACCAAGTGACAAATATTTCAGTTGCCGATGGATATCTGTTCGTTAGCAACCCTTCCAAACTTGGAGATGATAGAACACAAACGTATGAAGTACAGGTCGCTGATGGCAGATGGTCTGCTCAGTTAATCGAGGACTTGGAAAGCTTTGACTTTTCAGAGCAATATGGTGTTTTGAAGTGGGCTGTCGCAAATATGACTTGTGAAAAGGCGAGAAGCAACATTACTGCATATGCTTGCGTCAGCCCTAACAGTGAGTGTCTTAATGTCAGCGGGCATTTCCAAATTGGTTATCGTTGCAAGTGCTCTGCCGGTTACCAAGGAAATCCTTATGTCCAGAATGGCTGTGAAGGTACACAACTCTTATTCACCCGTTTCATAATTTAACGCCCCATTATCCATTCATCTTGTTTTAAAATATATAATGCCCCTACGAAAAATCACGGGTGCGTTTAGCCCATATTTTCCTAGTTATACCCCTATCAACACGGTAGCATTAGCTGATGAATTGAAGCATTTAATAGGCGTAAACAGGTGAACCTTTTATTCTCTCACCTTGGCCCCACCGGTTCTTATTTAATTTTACAAGAAGTGGAATATGGACCTATAATATGAGATGGAGGGAATAACTGATTCTTTCTTTTTCTCTACTTTAATTATTCTCGAGCTCATTTTGTACTCCCTATTCTAAAATAACCAATTCACACTTAACATTAGGGCCATGGTTAGTTTGGAAAGTCGGAAAGATGATTTTAGCACTTCGTGCATAATGATATATGTTAATATAACACATAATACACATTAATTTTCTAGGGAGCCTGATGGATGAGATCCAGCTTGTGTGGTGCAGATGAGCACGAACAATAGGGGTCCCGTGGATACCCATCCACACAGGGGAGAACACTCGGTTTGAAATAATGAAAAAAAAGTACCTCTAAACTTTTATAATAGTCTAAGCTTCAATCCTAAAATATAAAATCAGATATTTTACAAATCTTATATCATAATACCGAATATATTACCTCCTAAGACCAATTAAAAACAGTTGACAATATATTATCTTAGCTGACATGATGCTAATGTAGAAGCGGTTTTGACATGGAAAAGTGTGCAGCCTACCACTCGGTTCATATTGGCAAACCAACCTCCGACTAACTAGTCTCCTTGTCTCCCCTAGTCCATCACCAGCCGCCACACGCCTCACCTCTGCCTGGCCATGCCACCGCGGATCACCGCGCCATGCCTCTCCCCACCCCCATCCAAGATCCATCTCTCTGCCTCCACCGCCTCGTCCCCCTACGTCACCGCGCTCCTTTGCCTCCTTGTGCTCCACTCGCTCTTCCTCATTGCGCCCCCACCTCCTTGCCCTCCTCTCCTCTACATTGCCGTCACCCTTCTCCTCCCCGCCACCTCCAAGAACCAGTTCCACCCCTTCATAGCCCTCACCCACCTCCTCCGTCCCGTCGCCCTCCTCGTGCTCGCCCTCCTCCTCCTGTAACATCCCCATTTCTGGGGACGTTAGGATACTCTCGCAACTTCCTAGGATTGTTCAACTGCAAGTACTATAGATGAGTGTACACCATTGCCAACACAAGCTTAAGCATAAAACCAAACTTTATTACAAAATTAAGACTTAGCAGCCAAGTTTTATACAAAGGGGCATACAACCCAAGATTATATTACAATACAAAAGAAACTCCACATGCATGCCTAAGTGTAGAATAAATCTTAACACCAGGCGGCGTCTATATCGTATAGCTCAGCGTCATCTTCATAGACTCCTTCATTTTCTTGATAGGCATTTTATGTTTATGATTTTAGCAAACATGAGTACAACCAACCGTACTCAACAAGTCACATGGGAAAATGCTATATAACTATTTACCAGGACTTCCAAAATGATGAGAGTATAGAGGTTTTATTAAAGTATTTGTGGATGCAATTTTAGTTGTAAACATTTTGTTTTTAAACACAAATAACAAGTCATGAACTTATTAAGGTATTTGGGGTTTCAAAACTTTATTACCAGATTTCAACATTTCCAATCTACTTATGCTTTGCTATTGGAATCACCCATTAAACATAGCTTTATTTACCAGAAGCACAGCGTATTCGAACATCATTTTATATATGACTCTGCAGAGTTGCCCAACTTTACCCACAGGATTCCTCAACTCCCGCATCTGGGTTCAAGAAAATAAGATGGTTTCACTGCTCATCTCTTTATGTAGCCTCTACTCGGTAGGACTTGGCAACACAGGCAGTCGGCATTCCACTGGCCAACGCGGAAATCGCGATCCGACTCCTATGTAATCCTACCGTTGTTAAGTATGGTTTTACCATTTCTATACCACATTTCATACACGCGGGCTATTCCCTTTCTGGAATCCCAATAATTTGTAGATATTCAATCGATTTGAGCAGCTACTACACCAGGTTTGACAAGTCAACGCTTGTGGTTGGGCAGATGCTATGTTCTTTACTTGGAATAAGAGTCTAGTCCTTATATTTTCACTGAGGCAACTTCCTCCCACAAATCCATATTTTAGTGCCCGCGGCACTGCCTCCATTCCATATCGAGTCTCTATCTTAGGATAAGGTCAAGGGATCCCTACCTAGCTATTCAACTGTAGATATATGAAAAAGTAGCACATAAGCTTTCCAATGGTCTATCCAACGGCAAGGACTAAATGGATTATGTCTATTTCAATAAGAGGAACATTTGCAAAATGGTCTTTTAAAGGCCTACTCGCAAAAAAAAGAAAAGAAAGAAAAGAAGAGAGTAAAAGGCCGACAAGACCACCAAATGTGTCATATTATCTGTACATGGGATATCTGTTGATCTTGCTTTCCCCCCTTCTTTTGAACACCTTTTCATCTTGCAGAAAGAAAATATACTTCCACTAAGCGACATAACCTTCTTTTTGGTATGTCTTCTGACTTAACCTTTTTCTTTTATTTCATATTTTTCGGTTATAAAAAATGGTTTGTTCATTGAGATATCTTATATATCTATATGAACTATGCAGGAGTTGCTCCCGGACTTGGTTGTGGTTTTGGAGTTCTAGCTTTGACGATAATTTCATCCGCATTTATCCGAATGTGGAAGAGACGCATCCAAAAGAAAGTTAGAAGGGCGTACTTCCGAAAAAACAAAGGCCTTATCTTGGAGCAACTGATCTCATCCGATGAAAGTGTTGCACATAATACAAAAATATTTTCCTTAGAAGAACTAGAGAAGGCAACCAATAGCTTTGACTCAACACGTATTGTTGGCCATGGGGTCATGGCACATTTACAAGGGCATTTTATCAGATCAACGAGTGGTGGCAATCAAAAGTCCAAAATTGCGGAGCAAATTGAGATTGATCAATTCATAAACGAGGTTGCCATCTTGTCTCAAATTATTCATCGTAATGTAGTTAAGCTTTTGGTTGTTGCCTTGAATCGAGGTACCTTTGCTCGTGTATGAATTCATCTCCAATGGCACACTCTATGACCTTCTCCATGGTGATTTGACCGAAAATGCTTGCTAACATGGGACGATCGCATCGAATTGCTCTTGAGGTGCGAGTGCTCTTGCCTATCTCCATTGTCGCTTCAATACCAATATTTCACGAGATGTGAAATCTGCCAATATACTCCTCAATGACAATTTCATTGCAAAGGTTTCAGACTTTGGTGCTTCAAGGTCTGTTTCCATTGATGAAACTCATGTGGTCACAATTGTGCAAGGTACATTTGGGTATTTGGATCTGAATATTACCATACAGGCCAATTAAATGAGAAGAGTGATGTATACAGCTTTGGTGTAATACTTATTGAGCTCCTAACAAGAAAGAAACCGATCTTCCTCAATTCTGTTGGAGAGAAGCAGAACTTGTGTCATCATTTCCTTCAGAGGCAACAAAATGAAACCACAATAGAAATAGTAGATGCTCAGGTTGTGGAAGAAGCAAACTATAAGGAAATTGATGAGGTGGCCTCACTTGCAGAAATATGTTTAAGGCTTAGAGGAGAAGAGAGACCGACAATGAAAGAAGTTGAGTTAAGGCTGCAACTTCTGAAAGGTAAGATAAAAAAAATGAATCAAGAGGAATTACGAAGGGACAATGAAATCGAGCCACCATTACTGTCTACGTCCAACTATACTTCTCGGACCCAGTATGTTGAGATTGGAACAGTTGCTAATTTGGTAACTCAAGATGCCACCCGAAACTATACCATGGAGCAAGAACTTGTTTCTTGGACTAGTTTACCTCGCTAAATGTATTTTACTGTCAACACTTTATGAATTAGTTTTCCTTTCTTGTATTAGACAGTTCCATTTATTGTTCGAATACATCTGGAATTATGCCATTACCTGCTATGCTTTGACAAACAGAGTTCCTAGTCAGGGAGCAGGAAAACAGGATTTTGGTCTCAGTTATTTGGTTACATCAATGCTATGTTCTTGTCCTAATGAATTAACAGAATAAATTTGTTTCTTCAAAACTTGCACTAAAAATTGTTTGAAGAAATCTATTTGGAAAATCCAGTATCCAAACGATCCTCAAACATTGAATAATGTACTCTGGTTAAGGTAAGCAAATTCACTTGGCTACTGTGGCAAACCAAAGTTTCTTTCTCGCTTTGTTCTTTAGGCTGCTGAACTGAGGATGTAAACACCAAAGATTTATGCAGATTTTTTTTTCTAGGAGGTACTAAATACTCCCTATATTCATTTATCCAAGAAACACTTTTGAGAGTCCATGTGGAGGTGACCACATGTTTGTGATGAGTAATTGACTCTTGTTTTAGAAAGTTTGAGTTTGGGTTGAGCTCTTCCTGCCAAGTCATAGCCTTAGAAGTGATCGGAATCGCCTTCTGTGCAAAGTCGTAGCTTCTGACTGTGGTCGTAGGCTCTTACGACCACATTGGTTGTGGTCGGAAGCCTGTCGGGCAGGTTATGAACTTATTGTCGTAAATCGGGAGCCAGCCGGGTTGTTTACGACCACTCTATCAGCAGTCGAAAGCCGGAAAACAATGTTTTACTCTTTCTGGCCGTGGTCGGAAGGCTGTACGACCACATGGCGTTTACGACCACTCTGACCTTGGTCGTAGGTCACCAGGGAAGTCTACGACTGGTTTTGCCGTGGTCGAAAATCTATTCGACCACGCTTGGCGTGGTCGAAGTTTCAATACGACCACGCTTGGTCGTGGTCAGCGCGATACGACCACACTGACGGAGAACGCGGTCGTAAGGCGTAGTCGGTGGTCGAAAGCAGTCATACGACCACGTTGTCGCAGACTTCACTTCCTAAGAACGAAAGCGGGTTTCGACCACGTTATGGGCGAACATGGTCGTAGCTCGGTCGGATGCGGTCAGACGAGCTTGGAGCGTGGTCGCAGCGGGCGGCGCGGTCGGAAGTGTTCAAACGTTGTTGGAAGGGCTTCACCACGGTGAACCAAGTAAATGCGTGATCGAGAAGGGTTTCACCACGGTGGAAAGCGATGAACGTGGTCGGAAAGTGGTTCGACCACGATGGAATCTCTGGTTTTGGTCGTAGTCTCAGGAACCGGTCGTATGGACTTCGAGGTAGTCGTATCATCTTGAGATATGGTCGTAGGACTTAAGAAAGTCTTGATCTATGGTTTCACCAGTCATAAGTTGGTACAACTTGGTGGTAAGTTGGAACTGAAACTTGTGATGGTCGTAGCAAGCTTTAAGGCGGTCGTAAGGACCACTGGGGTGGTCGTATGGTCTATGGTAACGATCGTAGGTCTTGAGAATTAATGTTTAAGTATTTTTGACCGATCGTAGTGAATGTACGACCTTGTGAAGCATGTTTTGAGTTCCTTTTTATGCAGATGTCTGTACACATTGTGTTGTGCGGTGCTATGTAACGGTTTGCTTGTCTATGTGGCTGCAGGACTTCGGAGCTATTTCATGGTGAGGCGTGGGAGGACCGGGACTAGGCACAGGAGGTGTTGAGGTCCAGACGGTCGGAGACGCCAAAGATGATCGATGCTGGTGAGGTGGTTGTGAGCCGGGAGACAAGGAACCGGAGCTAGAGTTACCGGAAGTGGACACGACGGGCAACGACTGGGTGAAGCCGAAGAAGACTAGGGGCTCAAGGTGGTTGCAAGCGTGATCGGCAAGGCAGGAGGAAGCTTCCGGGAAGGCAGTGGAGTGGCATTTTGGAGAAATGCGGAAAGCTGCAAAGGGAAGCTGTGTCTCTGCCAATGCACAGGAGTTGTTGGCACTAACGGGCAAAGCAGTGGAGCCGTTGGGTGTAACGGGTAAAGCACTGGAGCTCGTTCTCGCTAGTGGGTAAAGTGAGTTGAAAACCCGATGTTAGGTGGGGGTTTGCGGGTTTTCCCCCTCTTTGGTGTGTGAGTGTGTGGCTATAAATAGAGAGGGTAGAGCTCGGGTACTTGTGAGATTCTGATCCCCGAGTTGCTCTGTTCTTCCTTTGTTATTTGTGAGTGTGTGGGTTCTCGGGATGGAGCAAGTGTGCTCATGTATCTCCCAGTTGGAGTGGTCAGAAACCTCCATTATCAATCATTCATCTCTCTTCCTCTATTTGTTTTCTCTGCGTCTTGAGATGTTGTGATTGACTTGTTTGCGATCTGTTTTGAGAGCTTGGACTTCTTGCTATCCTTTTCTCTCCTCTCTTCTTCGTGAGTCTGCTTGCGTCTTTGTGTGCTTTGATTAGCTCGAATCGAATCTGTCTCAAGGCCACTTGGCCGATTCGGTCCGAGAGCAGAGTCGAATTAGAGAAGTTCACTTTACGGATGATTGTGCGCCTCGAGTCCGTCTGTTCTTAGTTCATCCTCTCGATTATCACCGTTGATTTCTTTTGTCGGCTCAGCAAGTGTTCGACCACGTGGTGTTCGACCATCAGTTGGCTTACGACCACGTGTGTTCGATCGAAGAAGCTAGTTCTTTCGCCCGATTTGTCGTGTGAGTACTTGGGGAGTTTTTAGAAGGCACCATTCACCCCCCCCTTTGTTGCCATTTCGGTCCTACAATTGGTATCAGAGCCGGTTAGCTCTAATTCATAGATCTTAACCGGTCTTAAGAGCCATGGCGACGGACAAGTACTCGACCAAGCCGCCCGTGTTCGATGGCATCGATTACCCCTTCTGGAAGAGCCGAATGGAGACATACATCCAGGCCCAGGGGTATGCCATCTGGCGGAAGGTCAAGGTACGATTCGTTGTTCCTGCCGATGAGAACATCAATGCCGGGAACATGGCTGATGTTGAGGCGAATGCAAAGGCAAGGAACATCATCATCCAGGGGTTGAGTCGTAGCGAGTTTGATCGTATATCTCACCTGTCGTCCGCCTACGACATCTGGGTGACCCTCGACGCATACCATGAGGGCACCACCCAGATCAAGACGGTTCGACAGGACCAGTTCAAGCGCGAATACAACAAATTCGAGATGCTTGCTGGTGAGTCCCTGGACGAGTGCTTTTCGCGATTTCACAAAATCTTGAGCAACCTCCGAGCGGTCGGTCTCACATACCCCGACTCGGACAACGCTCGTCAGATGCTCGCGGCACTCGATCTGCGCGTGTGGGAGATGAAAGTGACCACCATCAAAGACACGACAGACCTCGACCGACTCTTGACGCGCAGTACTCACGCCTCAAGACTCACGAGATTGACGTTGTCTCTCGTCGGTCGAAGTCACAGTCGATGGCTTTGGTCACCGATCCCAGTTCTGCTTCTGGTCTCTCTTCTGATTCTTCTTGCGGTTTTTCCCTCGCTGCTCTCTGTGACATAACTGATGATCAGTTAGAGCAGCTATGGATGATCACCGCCCTCCTAGCCCGGTTTTCACATGCCTACAAGGGTAGGAGAGACAGAAAGAGAGGAGGACCCGTGATTTGCTTCGAGTGTGGTGGCCCCAACCACATTCGGCAACCGCCCCAAGCCGGAGAAGGGCAAGAACGACCACGGCGGTTCGAGCAAGATCGACTACACCGACAAGAACCGCAACAAGAAGCCTCCAGCTCCGACGACGGAAAGAAGAAGTTCCGCAACCGGGAAGGCCAAGCTCTTCCACCGCGTCCTCACCGCTTCGACGACCTCGACCTCGGCGAGGTGGAGGGATGGAGCGACGACGACGGACGGGTGATCAAGAGCCCAAGGACGGCGCAACGACTTCTCCGGCATGTGCTTCATGGCCCTTGAGGGCGAACTCAGCGACAATGAGTCTGTACTCGACTTCGGATGAGGTACTCCTTCTTATGACCAGCTAAATGATGCTTTTCTAAAGCTAGGTGGATTTCATGCTAGAGCTAGGTCTAGATGTACCGAGTTAGAGAAGGAAGTAGATAGACTGTCACGGGAGATTACTTCACTTACATCTGCTCCCTCCCGTGATGACTGTGATACATGCTGTGCCTTGCTTGATGACATGGAGAAATTAAGGACCTCTCATGATAGTGTGTCCTCCGAGCTTGATATTGTTAAGGTGGAGAATGTTAGTCTGCTTGCTGAGTTAGAGTTGAGTAGGATGGCTGTTACCCTACTTACTACTGATGAGACTACTTCTCCCACCTCATGTGAGGATAAGGACATTGCTGCTAGAGGACCTTATGCCATGCTCCTTGATCTGCCCGAGTCTTGTAAAAATTGCAATAACTTGAAGATGAACCTAAAACGGGCAGATCACAAGATTGCCGAGTTGAGTGCTTCTTTACTTGAGCCTATTGATTCATGTTTGAATTGTCCAAAGTTAACTGCTGAACTTGAATCTGTCTCAAAACAGTTTCAAGAAATGATTGACAACAACAAGAAAATAGCTCAGTTTGCGACTAAGGATCCTGTTAGCTCACCATGCATTAGTTGTGATAAACTAAAACTTGAACTCGTTGCTTTGAATGACAAATGTGTGAAGCTAACTAAGGACTTACTAGAGAAGCCACAATCTGTTGTGATGTGATTGATGGTGTGGGGAGAAGCCCTGTGGTAAGGATGAGACGCTAGAGACGCGAACCAACCTCGCTAGTAGTAGGACTGTCTCTCGAGTCGGTGTGCGTGCACAAGCCATTCTTTCCTCTCTTGTTGGTTCTTCTTTCGCTCCCTTACCTCCTCGCTGTTCCCTCTTCTCCTGCTCTTCTTGCACCTCTCTCTTCGGGAGTGTCAGTACCTTATGAACACTCTCGAGAGATTTGTAGGCGGCAAGAAGAAGCTTAACCTTATTCTAGACCAGTCCAAGATTTGCAGACTTAATCAGGGTCTAGGATATGACTATTATGAGGATATGAGGAAGCATCCACCTGCTGTGCTCAGACCCATAGCACCAGGTGTGATCGAGACCGAGCCCAGGACCGAGAAAGTCCAATTTAAGTCAGCGGGCTATGTCCAGGGGATTTCTGACAGCAAGGTGATTGCACCTGCTGCTTCGGCCTCTCAGAAGGCGAAGCCTGACCGTGCTACTTCTACCTCTCAGAGGATGAAGTATCACTGCACCTTCTGTCAGAAGGATGGACACACGGTTGATCGATGCTTCAGGCGCGCCAAGATCGCGCGAGACCGTGTTGAGTCTTCTAGGCGTATTCGTGGTCGCCCAGATCCCGAGTGCACCTAGGACCAGCGACGAGGTCTAGGTTTACCGCCGTTGATGGGTTTGGGCAGCATCGAGGACTTGGTTTTTCCGAGTCTTCTGCTTTTCGTCCTCATGCTGCTCTGGTCATGACTTCCGCCGCCCCGAGGGTACATCTCGCTTCCGCCGAGACAGCTTACCCGCGGCGTGTTCAGCGTGTTGCGGTGTTCGACTCGCTCTCCGTAGCGCGGACCCGCAGCGGCTTCAGTGTCCGCCACGCACCTTCGCGTGAGTGACAGAGAGCGTAGGGTAGATAGAGGTCGATCGTGCTTGACTACTTCATCCGCTCGACGTGTTGTTCAAGATTGGTGCCAAAATCACTCTTGATTTACCCCAAGATCGAGACTTTACTGCTTGACTCGAGTTCGCCGGCGAGGAAGGAAAGGTTTGGCTTGTAGACTCCGGGTGTTCACGACACATGACTGGAGACTCCCGTTGGTTTTCTTCCCTTGCCCGTGCTCCAGGTGATGAGACGATCACCTTCGGAGACGCTTCGTCTAGGCGCGTCATCGCCAAAGGTACTGTGCGCATTAATGATTCTTTCATTTTGAAAGATGTAGCCTTAGTTAGTAAGTCGCAGTACAATTTGCTTTCGCTTTCTCGACTACCGATGACGGTTTCGAGGTGAGATTTAAGAAAAACAATTGTAAAATTCTTGATTCTTCGGGTAGTCTGGTTTGCGGGATTTCTCGTTTTGGGAGGATCTTTCGTGCTGATTTTTCTGAGTCTTCCGTGATCCTCTCAAGTGTTTAGTTGCTTCGAGTCCCGCGACCTCTCTTTCTCGGCATAGGAGACTTGGTCATATCGATTTGACCATTTGACCCGAAGTTAGCGGCCACGACCTCATTCGTGGTCCGCGAAGCTCAAAATGGTCAAAGATCTAGTTTGTGCTCCATGCCGACACGGCAAGATGGTTGCCGCTCACCCTCCAAATACAAGCATTATGACCGATGCACGGGACATTGCTCCACATGGATACATGGGACCAGCTCGAGTGCGATCAAGAGGAGGAAGTGGTATGTTCTTGTCGAGTCGATGACTCTCGAGGTATTCTTGGGTGTTTTTCTTAGCCTCGAAGGATGAGACGTTTCGCATTTCGAGGTCTTTTCGGAGGCTTTGTTGAGCTCCCGGTGCCTTACGAGCGATCCGCATGACAATGGCACGGAGTTCAAGAATTCCTACTTTGAGAGTTTCGTGGTGAGACAGTGTAGAGCACCGCTCTTCTCCGCACGCCCCACAATGAGAATGGCGTCGTGGAGAGGAAGAACCGCACCTTGGTCGAGATGGCCGGGACGATGCTCGATGAGTACTCTACACCTAGGAAGTTACGGGTGAGGCTATTGCAACCGCGTGCCATGTTTCGAATCGAGTTTTCTTGGCACACTTGCACCGCACTTATGAGTTGAGATACGGCGAAAGCCCAGCGCCTCTCATTTTCGTGTGTTTGGTTGCAAGTGCTTTATTCTAAAGTCCGAAACCTAGATAAGTTCGAGTCACGTTCTTGTGATGGGATCTTTCTAGGTTACTCGCCTTCTTCGCGGGTTTATAGGGTCCAGGCTGCGAGTCTAGCAAAATGGTAGAGACTCGTGAGGTGACTTTTGACGAGGCCACCGGGACTAGGCACGATATCGCGAGTTCTTTAGAGCAGTCCGATACCATCTTCGTGGATGACGAGGACGATGGAGATGAGGGTTGTCTACCCGATCCAGGTCCTTATCCACCCCTTGAGGTGCCGTCTTCACCGCACCTCGGTGATCGACCCATGCCTTCGCTTCCTCTGGAGCTAGTGGCTCTGTTCCTATCTCGTCACTCACGAGGTAGAGGCCACTTCTTCATCTCATCCTCGGACCTCCCGACATATCCGAAAAGGCATCCTTCGAGCGGATGATTGGAGACTGCTCGAGCGTGTTACTCGCTCAAAATCGCTTATCTCAATTCTGTCTCCACTCGCTTTCATTGCCTCCTTTGAGCCCAAGGATGTTTCTCATGCTCTTTCCGACGAGTCTTGGGTAAATGCCATGCATGAGGAGCTAGAAAATTTCGAGAGGAACAAGGTCCGTCGCTTGTCGAGTCCCCGCGAGGTCACAATATTATTGGGACTAAGTGGGTGTTCAAGAACAAGCGAGCGAGGATGGAGTGGTTATTCGAACAAGGCTAGACTGGTAGCTCGGGGGTTCTCCTGTGTTGAGGGTCTAGATTTCGAGAGACCTTTGCCTGAGCTCGACTTGAGGCCATTAGAATCCCGCTTGCCTTTGCAGCTTCTAAGGGTTTCAAGCTCTACAGATGGACGTCAAGAGTGCCTTCCTTAATGGAGTCATTGAGGAAGAAGTTTACGTCGAGACGACCTCCGTGTTTCGAGAACCCCAAATACCCACACCATGTCTTCAAGCTTTGAAGCGTTGTATGGACTTAAGCAGCCCCCGAGCATGGTATGAGAGGCTTAAGTCCTACTTGTTGAGTCATGGGTTTGAAATGGGTAAAGTAGACAAGACCTTGTTCATCCGCCGTCATGGCAATGACCTTCCGCTCGTCGGATCTATGTCGATGACATCATCTTTGGCGGCTCTTCCCATACTGTTTCACAGCTTCTCGGATGTCATGAGCACCGAGTTTGAGATGAGTATGATGGGCGAGTTGACCTTCTTCCTTGGCTTCCAAATCAAGCACTCGGAGGGTACATTTCTTCATCGTGAAAGTACACTCGTGACCTCCCGAGACGTTTCGACATGAGTGATGGTAAGCTGTGTCAACTCCCATGGCTTCTACAGCCTATCTTGACCTGATGAGGACGGCGAGCCGCTTGATCGAAAGAGTTCGAAGTATGATCGCTCCTTCTTTACCTCATCGCCTCGAGACCGGACATACACTTCTCTCGTGTCCGCGTGTGCTCGTTTTGAGCTTCTCCTCGTGTATCTCACCGCCAAAGTGTGAATCGCATCTTCGGTACCTTCGAGCTACCATTGACTATGGTATCCGTACTCTTCCTCATCTGTCTTTCCTTGAGAGCCTTTTCGATGCGGACTTTGCTCGGGTGTAGGATAGATAGGAAGAGCACTTCCGCACCGCCGCTTCATTGGCACTTCTCTCGTTTCTGGTCTTCGAGGAAGCGATCGGTGTTGCACACCGCTGCGCAGAGGCCGAGCACGCTGTCGCCGGTTGTTGCGACCAGTACTTTGATGGTTTCGACCTCGCGGGACTTTGGGTTAGCTTTAGACAGGTGTTCCACTCTTTTTGTGATAACACGCCCGCTATCAACATTGCTAAGAACCCGTGCAAGCACTCTCGGACCAAGCATATTGATATTCGCTTCCACTTCCTTAGAGACCATGTAGAGAAGGGTGACATAGTGCTCCGGCCAGGAGAGTGACCACCGGCTATCGACATTTTCACCAAGCCTTTGGATAGTTCGAGGTTTTCAGCTCATGGGAGAGCTTGGGGTGGTTTGTCCTTATGGACTGTAGTGAGGGGAGCTTTGGGCTTTCTGCTTTACTATATTGATTATGCTTCGTCTCATTTACGTTGCTTTGCACTTGGGGTGCATCGGGCTTAGTCCTTCTAGCATAGGTTAGAGTGCCTCTCTTGTCTAGTTGCTTAGACTTCTTACTCTTATCTTATGCTTCCAGGATACTTCTTATTAGCTGTTTCTTATCTCACTAGATTGAGCTCACTCACTTCTTGTAGGATCTAGCGAGGGTCGGGCCACCCTCGAGTAGACAGGGTACGTGTTTGCTCTCTAGTGTGTGATTTACTGTTAGCCGATTGTCCTGGAGTCATATGGGGTAGATGAGAGTCAGTCTGAGCCATAGTTGTCTCTATATCTTATCTATGCTTTAAGGATCGCTGCTTTGGTTTTATTTGCCGACTTCTCGATTTATTGCTTTGGTTCAGGGAGAGTTCATTTGGGAGCTTCTGGAGCTTAATTGTGACTTAACTCAACTTGAACTAAAAGTTGCATGTCATGTTGAGGGGGAGCTGGATTTTTCTGCATTTTAGCATTTCGCATTGTAATATAACTACATTGAGCCTTGATTATTATCCTGTTATGACATGCTTCAGTGCTTTACACCTTGTCATGACTTGTGCTTAGCTTGCTAAATTTATCATGACTTCATATGTGTAGACTAGCGTTTGCCATGATAAGTTAAGTAAAACTGATCAACTTAAATTAAACTTGTCATGCTAGCATTTGAGTTTAGTCTTTCTTGAGCTATCCTTTTATGATTCATGCCATGTCAAATAGGCTGAGTAGAGCGTTGAATCTATATTGAGCCTTAGTTTGAGCTGGTTTAGTCTCCTGATGATACATGAGTTAGTACAATGTGTTTAAAAAGGCAAAAAGATCTCTTTTGTGCGAAAAAACTGATCTCACCAATTCTTTCCTATGAGACAGCTTGCCATTGCACTAGGCATGAACTCAGGGGGAGTTTTGGATGACCTAGACTATCTTCTTAAGCTTATTGCTTGGAGTAGTCGCATAAGGCTTGAGATCTAGCACATAAACAAAAAAATTGGGTTGAAAACAACCATATGCTTTCAAAAGACAATGTTTAATGTGCTCAATTTGATTAATCTACAATCAGAACCAAGTACTTTAACCAATGTTTCAATCTTGAGCTTATAGCACTCTATTTGGACTCAATGTTAGCTTCTTTGTTCCGCTTAGCTTATTGACATGGCCTGCATCATCCTTGGATATCTCTAGTTAGACTTTGCTCATTGATGACTTGACTTGCTCACTAAATGCATTACATTTCAGATTGTCATCTATGTGCTCTAGCTGGTTTATATATATGCTGTCATGATCTAGATAGCGTTTTATTGAGTTATGGCTTGGTGTATTACATTATTGTCATTATGGATAATTCTCATGGCTCTAAATGCTTAAATAAACAAACTTCAGCCATATTCATCCATTGACATGTCATATTCTCTCTATTGCATCTTGATGTGTTTATTGCCAAAAGGGGGAGAATAAAAAAAAGTCTGTTGGGATCATTTTAGAGCTTTGGAGATCAATTTGCTCTTTCAGTTGTTGCTCTAGTGTTCCTTATGTCGACATGGTCATTAGCTCCATTCTCTTTCTTTGGACCATGTTGGATTCTTAAAACTCAAACTCATCTTCATGGTTTTTCTGGGTTTGTCAATATACTCATCAAGGGGGAGATTGAGAGTCCATGTGGAGGTGACCACATGTTTGTGATGAGTAATTGACTCTTGTTTTAGAAAGTTTGAGTTTGGGTTGAGCTCTTCCTGCCAAGTCATAGCCTTAGAAGTGATCGGAATCGCCTTCTGTGCAAAGTCGTAGCTTCTGACTGTGGTCGTAGGCTCTTACGACCACATTGGTTGTGGTCGGAAGCCTGTCGGGCAGGTTATGAACTTATTGTCGTAAATCGAGCCACCGGGTTGTTTACGACCACTCTATCGGCGAATAAAGCCGAAAACAATGTTTTACTCTTTACGCCGTGGTCGGAAGGTCAGATGCGACCACATGGCGTTCGACCACTCGACCTTGGTCGTAGGTCACGTGGAAGTCACGATCGGTTTTGCCGTGGTCGGTAATCTATTCGACCACGCTGGCGTGGTCGGTTTCAGTACGACCACGCTTGGTCGTGGTCAGCGCGCGATTCGACCACACCGACGAGAACGCGGTCGTAAGGCGTAGTCGGTGGTCGGCGATCATACGACCACGTTGTCGCAGACTTCACTTCCTAAGAACGAAGCGGTTTCACCACGTTATGGGCGAACATGGTCGTAGCTTCGGTCGGATGCGGTCGACGAGCTTGGAGCGTGGTCGCAAGTGGCGATCGCGGTCGGAAGTGTTCAAACGTTGTTGGAAGGGCTTCACCACGATGAACCAAGTCGCACGTGATCGAAGGGTTTCACCACGGTGGAAAGCGATGAACGTGGTTGAAAAGTGGTTCACCACGATGGAATCTCTCGGTTTTGGTCGTAGTCTCAGGAACCGGTCGTATGGACTTCGAGGTAGTCGTATCATCTTGAGATATGGTCGTAGGACTTAAGAAAGTCTTGATCTATGGTTTTGACCAGTCATAAGTTGGTACAACTTGGTGGTAAGTTGGAACTGAAACTTGTGATGGTCGAGCAAGCTTTAAAGCGGTCGTAAGGACCACCGGGTGGTCGATGGTCTATGGTAACGATCGTAGGTCTTGAGAATTAATGTTTAAGTATTTTTGACCGATCGTAGTGAATGTACGACCTTGTGAAGCATGTTTTGAGTTCCTTTTATGCAGATGTCAGACACATTGTGTTGTGCGGTGCTATGTAACGGTTTGCTTGTCTATGTGGTCTGCAGGACTTGAGCTATTTCATGGTGAGGCGTGGGAGGACCGGGACTAGGCACAGGAGGTGTTGAGGTCCAGACGGTCGGAGACGCCAAAGATGATCGATGCTGGTGAGGTGGTTGTGAGCCGGGAGACAAGGAACCGGAGCTAGAGTTACCGGAAGTGGACACGACGGGCAACGACTGGGTGAAGCCGAAGAAGACTAGGGGCACAAGGTGGTTGCAAGCGTGATCGGCAAGGCAGGAGGAAGCTTCCGGGAAGGCAGTGGAGTGGCATTTTGGAGAAATGCGGAAAGCTGCAAAGGGAAGCTGTGTCTCTGCCAATGCACAGGAGTTGTTGGCACTAACGGGCAAAGCAGTGGAGCCGTTGGGTGTAACGGGTAAAGCACTGGAGCTCGTTCTCGCTAGTGGGTAAAGTGAGTTGAAAACCCGATGTTAGGTGGGGTTTGGGTTTTCCCCTCTTTGGTGTGTGAGTGTGTGGCTATAAATAGAGAGGGTAGAGCTCGGGTACTTGTGAGATTCTGATCCCCGAGTTGCTCTGTTCTTCCTTTGTTATTTGTGAGTGTGTGGGTTCTCGGGATGGAGCAAGTGTGCTCATGTATCTCCCAGTTGGAGTGGCTGTAGAAACCTCCATTATCAATCATTCATCTCTCTTCCTCTATTTGTTTTCTGTCGTCTTGAGATGTTGTGATTGACTTGTTTGCGATCTGTTTTGAGAGCTTGGACTTCTTGCTATCCTTTTCTCCTCTCTTCTTCGTGAGTCCGCTGCGTCTTTGTGTGCTTTGATTAGCTCAGAATCGGGAATTGTCTCAAGGCCACTTGGCCGCCATCCGAGAGCAGAGTCGAATTAGAGAAGTTCACTTTACGGATGATTGTGCGCTCGAGTCCGTCTTCTTAGTTCATCCTCTCGCTATCACCGCTTGATTTCTTTTGTCGGCTCAGCAAGTGTTCGACCACGTGGTGTTCGACCATCGGTTGGCTTACGACCACGTGTGTTCGATCGAAGAAGCTAGTTCTTTCGCCCGATTTGTCGTGTGAGTACTTGGGGAGTTTTTAGAAGGCACCATTCACCCCCTTTGTTGCCATTTCGGTCCTACAACTTTCCTTTTGTTGTTGTTCAAAATTGTTGTGATAGCCATTCAGTAACCATGTCTTGACATTTTATCATGTGCCAACTGCACGCTCAAAAAATTAGGTATGTCATGTGTGATTGTGGGTAACATGTCTGCATGATGATTTCAAATTTGTGTTTCCATTGAGAAGAAGAAATGGTGTGTGTGCTTTCCTTAAATATCTTATAATGCTCAATAGTCGGAGTAATTTTTATACATGACTGATGAAATATGTATGTTGTAGGACAGCCATACAGTTTTTTTCCTGAGTAGTAAATAATGACTTATCTTAGGCAACAAATGTATTTTTATCTCTTCATAAAATTTGAGAAAATTGCTGATTTCCGTATGGGGTACTGTAACAGACTCGATTTCAAATTTCATATAAAAATAATTATTGTAATAATTAATGAATTTTTGAGACATTTTCTGAATTTATATTTGCCTTTTCCTATTTTCCTGAGACTAAAAGGATTTTTTTATAGAATTTATAAAACACTATCAAAGTCTTGAATTATTATTGGGTTCGAAATATTTTAAATGCCTCTGTGATTTTTTTTATGGAATTTGGGATTCATTTGGTATTTTTCAGAGCTCAAAACTATTTCTGCAAATTTCCAAAATCGGAAACCAAATAAAAATCTCTAACTCAATATGGCCAAAACAGTAATTCCAGCCTTGCCCATATTTACTTCCGGCCCAGCTCACCCTTCTCCTCCCTCTCACTATCGCACGGGCCCGACCCCACCTATCGGAGTCGTCTTCCTCCTCCAGCCGCGCCCGCGCTTTGCCTCGCCTTTTTTCCATAGCCTCCGCCGCATCCATGCTTTCCACTCGCCAACCTGCACTCACTCCTCTTTCTCATCCTTTCTCCCTCCTCCCACCCGCACCCGCCATTGATGCCTTTCTTCCGCTTCTCTCCCGGCACCATGGATCCTCCTCCCCTCTTTTCCTGTAGCACTCGAGCGAGAGAAAATTGATATTATGCCACTCTTTTGGAGTGGCTTCGATAAAATGCCACTCTCTAGATGGCAATTGTTAAAATGTCATTCAATACATGATTAGCTCTATGATTTGCCATTTTAGGGGTTTTAGCTATTTTTTTCATTTTTTATTTCCCCCCCCAAAATTGCATAGAAAATGTCCATAATACCCTCCTTTTAGCCATTTCTTTTGAGTCTCTTTGTCTCCGTTCGATTTATTCCAGCAGACTCAACGAGGAGACGCCGAACGAGAGGGTCAGAGGGCTTCCGTCGTCGCCGCTGGAGGGCTTCGCTGCCGCAGGCACGGGCCGCCGCCGCCAAACTAGCTTTACCATGGCGTCGCCGCAGGCACGGGAGAGGGCGTCGCCCACGCCGCACCATGGCGGCGAGCTTGTTGTCGCAGCGCCTTAAGGCCCTCGCAGCGAACTTGTTGGAGAAAGCGAGAGCTCGAGGATGGTGTCGGCGGAAGTCATCGAGGCGGTCGGTCGGCTGTAGGCGGCGACGGCGCGATACCGCGCGGCGTGATGCCGCCGCTGGTGAAGTCAATGCGCGTCGCTGCGCGCTCGGCGAACTCGCCAGAGGAGTGTGGTGAGCGGCTTGGAGACCGCAGCGATGCAGGAGCACTCGCACGCCACTTCATCCTGGCCGATGATGAACCATAGGTCATTGGTCTCCTCCTCGTCTTCCTCGCCTACCTCGTAGGTGTTTGATGTGTTGCGCCTGAGGCGGTAAGAGGGAGGGGTGGCGGGAGGAGGTGGCGGGAGGCGGCATGGGCAGACGGGGTCCACGCCGGAGCCACGACCGCGACCACGATTACCTCTGGAGGTCGAGTCTGCGCCTCGGTTCTTCATGTCTTCTCTTACGAGCAGCGCTTGCTGTCCGTTATCATCTTGATAAATTTTTCTGGCAGTACTCTCAAGTACTTTTTCACCGCCACTTCATCCTTTAGATCGTCGCCGAGAGATTTGATCTCATTCACGACTTCGTTGAATCGACCAGAGAACTCTTCTACTGTCTGATTCTTCCCCATCTTCATGGCTTCAAATTCACTCCTCAATGTCTGGAGTCGAACTTCCTTTACTCGGTCTACCCCTTGATGCATTGTCTGCAGAGTAGTCCAGACATCTCGAGCGGTCTCCTTCTCAATTAATTGTCGCATCATTGAATCGGGAACGGCTTGATAGATCGCCTCCATCGCCATCTTGTCAAGTCGTTCGTCGATGACCTTGTCTTTCTCCTTCGGTTCAACTGGGCCCCAGACACCCTGCGCGATCATGTTGACCTTCATCTTCATCGCCTAGATTGGGTAATTATCCGAACTGAGGATCGGATACTGCAGCGACACGCTTTCCTTCACCTTCTCTGCCATGGTTCACCAGGCTCTGATACCAACTGTTGGAAAGTCTTACGACCTCCCAAGATCTTTTACGACCGTTAGAGTCGCTACGATCGATTTCACCACTTACGATGCCGTACGACCACTCAAACTCGCCACCGATCGCTTTGAGTCGTGGTCGTAATTTCACTGTAGCAGTTTACGACTGCTCCGCTGTATCGCAGCGCTGTCTTCCTCCAGTTGCTCACGAGTTACCGTAATCGAAACCTTCTACGATCACGCAGTGATGCTGGCGATCACTGTTCACCGTGGTCGAACACCCTTTCGACCACGTTCACTTCCTTCAACGTGGTCGGAGTCGCTTTCGACCACGTACTGGTCTTCTCGTCGTAGTCGCAGCTCCTTACGACCACGTTCTCCGTGGTCGTAGTCTTCTCTGCGTGGTCGAACTCCTTCAACGTGGTCGATAGCCCTTTACGACCACGTTCTGTGCTTCTTCAATCACCTCCGCCGATGCTTTGCTGTGGTCATAACTCCTCCCGACCATGTTTGACGTGATCGTGAGTTCTTCCGACCACTTCTACGAGATTTCTCAAGAGAAACCAAGAACACAGGGATTGTGTTTCTCCTCCTTTTTTGGTATTTTCTCAAATACTTGATTCAACTTGGCGGGGTACAGATTACACGGCTCAAGGCCTCTTTTTATACCCGGTTTTCTCAACTTTATCTCGGGTTCGACTACGATTACAACTCGGACTCCGACTTCGATACGACTTCTACTTCTACTCCGCTTCCGATGCGACTTCCAATTGCGGCGCGTTTTGACTTCGATTACAACCAGACTTTCCACGAGACTTCTAAACAAGATTATTTACAACAGCCACTAGCCACGTCTAGGAAACCGTGATGGATAAGGATTGTTTGGATAAAGATAGGAAACCGTGGTTCATCGAGCGATTGCACGAGACGCATTAGACGGTGAATTCTTATCCCGTTAGTTAGGCAAAAAACAGTTAGCGTGATCTAGGCGTAAGTTCGAAAGGACCCGCGTCCTCGTAAGATCGACTATTCGGTCGTCGACAAGGATGGAGGTAGTGGTCGGAGTTGAGGATCTATGGCAGCGGATTTGCAGCAGCAAAACGAGTGGCAGTGGAGGAGGAGAGGAGACGCCAGTGATTGGGTCGCTGGAGGATGAGAAGAAGGCAGCCGATAGGAGTGCATCGGCGCCATCAACGGTGGTCGTCATCACGGCGATGGTAGCGAGTTCATGTCCATGGTGTCGTCGAAGAATTTGAGTCGGGTCGTGACCTGTGTCGTGTCGATGCGAACGAGTACATCGATTCTAGCCAAATCAGATGCCTTAGGTTCTGAATTGCAGCAGGCGAGCTTCTAGCTATAATAAATTCCATGGAATTGGGGTCAAATTCCTACACTCAACTCTAAAAGCATCCAAACAGCCTTGCAGTCGGAGATCCGAACGGGGTGACAGTAGAATTCATGTCATCTTTAGAAGGATCTTCTGGAACAAGCTGCAGAATTAGGTGTCAAGTATCAAGCCATGTTGGAAGCACGGCAGTTGCAAGCGATGCGATCAATCAGCTAGTCATTGGAGACAACAGGGGTTCTTGGTGGAGCATAATGTAACAACGTAGCATACAATTGTTCAACAAGAGGATATATAGTTTCTTAATTCATAATTTACTGCCATCCATATGATCGATGTTATTAGGCCAGCAACAATTTTGGGAGAGCAATGCAAGTTGAAACCAACATTATTACACGCAACCTCCAGGCCCACCGTAAAAGCACTCAGCGCGAGCAACAGGAGTAATAGAGTAACAATTGCCATCGTCCACCCTACTGGGTAAGTCCCCCATGATGGGGTTGCTCTTGCCGTCCTGATCAACGAGGCTCAGGTTGGTGAAAGATGCGGCACGGCCATGGCCGTCATTCGGGTGGACACCGCTGCCCATCGGAGGAGTCGGGAGCGTCCTCTGAGCGGCCACGAAGGCACCAAACGCGATGTAGTTTGCCTTTTCTGACAAGTAGGTGAAGAGCGATCTTGGGTAGTAGCCCACTGCTGTGGGGACGCTGTTGAAGCCGTAATACACCCACCAGTCTCCACTTGACTTGTCCTGCCATTGATCAACAAGTAAAATAAGCTAATCTCATAATTCCCTTGTTAAAGAATAAGCAAAGCCTCTGGCTTTCACTACAAAAGGGACTACAATTTTACTTGTTAGCATGGTTATAAAAAGCAGGGGTGGATCTACACGTAGTTGTTGGGGTCATGTGACTCTAAAGCGTATCTAAACTAAAATAAGAAGGATGCAACTCTTACCTTAAAAACTTTGAGTGTGATATTTTGTATGCGTCCATTCTTAGCATCAGAAACTGGATCTATCACAGCACCTGGTGCTACTGTAGCACCCTTCGCTGGTACGAAACCAGGGCAGTCCATGTTGAAGCACCCGGTTGTTTGATAGCCATCTCTCTGTTGTATGCATGTTCTTGGGTGAGTACAGTATATATTTACCATCAGAGCAAGATCACTCGTCTGGAATTAATCCAAAACAGCAATTTCACATACCGTCCAATAGGTGTAGAAGTGAGGACGAGAGTCTCCATAGTGTTCTGGGTAAATCTGTAAAAAGAGATGCAGATCAGACCAACATCGCCTGACATGAAAAAAAAAGCTAAGAACAGAGAAGACGTGACAAAATAATACAATAAATGAAAAAAAAATCACGTGGCAATGCTCTTCTTTTTCTATTTTGACAATTAAGGCATAGTTTGCTTTCCAAATTGTTTCATTTAACATCAAACAGTAGTCCCTAGTTTTTGGTTATAAATTACACGCAATGATAGAGGATAATCACATCTTTCACTCACTTTTTAAGGGGCACAATTAGAGCTCATAAATCATCAAAAAGATCAATTCGTTTTTTTTCTGTTCCACAATTCAGTTGAGTTTAATGATCTTTCAGACGTTTGTTGCCATGTTGGCATCGAGTCGTTGTGTCACAGAATGATTGCATTATCTTGCGAGTAGCAATTGACTAGTACCAAATTGAGTATTTGAACTGTTAAAAGCTTATATCTGAATGGAACGGCAAAATGTTGCTTACATGCCATCCAGCGTGAATCACATTAAGGCTTGATCTCGCACCATCTCCAACATTACTAATCCAAATTGCAGTCGAACTCCACTGACCACGTTGTAGTTCGTGGCCATACACATCCAGCATGGCAAGTAACCCGTAGTAGTTGTCATCAGGACCTCCAGAATAAGTATGGTGTGTGGCAAACTGTACAGTGAAAGAACTCAAATAATCAACACAACAGGCAATTGTAACATTGTAAAAAATGTGTAACTATGAAACCAACAATAATTCAAAAATTGAGGGCTGCTCTTTACTGTCAACAAACACGAATATGTCAGAATAACAATTAAGAAATTACACACTTTGGCCTTTTTTAAAAATTAAATGAGGACAGGGGTTAAAAGGAAAATTTTAAATTCATTACATGGCTTCAGACGTCATTCGGACAACCTAACCCTTCTCCCCCTAACATGGGAACAAGAAACCACAAGTTTTAGCTGAAGGCACTTATTCTCAGGTTTGTTAGCAACATTTGTGTCATCGTTTAGAAATAGCAAAGTCACACGTTATTAATTAAATGGTGACAACTAGATTTCTACAAATCAGCCTTAGATGAACAGATATGATTAACATGAAAGTAAACATCCACAGAGTTATCACAATTCCAGGTGAAGTTAATGTACTATCATACTCACTCGCGTAACATGATATACGAATATCATAAACTAATTAGCAATATAATACTTTGACAAGTCTGATATTATTGACAATAGATAAGCCATGAAATATGTTCAGATTTATAGTACTATCATGATAATTGCACCTTAATTTTTATGATGGCTGAAACTATATATTATAGGTAAGTAAAGGCGAAAATGAAATTGATATTCATACTAAATTAAGATCAGAAAGTGTAACTCACATATGCTACATCCGGTGAATTAGAATCTTGTCCATAAAGTATTGTCTGATTGGTGTTTGACTTCAAGCTTGTCAGCCTTCGTTTGGGTGGATCATGTAGCAAACCTCGTGCTAATGAACCATTTTCCTTCAAGGAGAAAACAGAAATGTATGCTAAGAGGGAAATAATTCATACAAAGTGTCTAATATAGAATCAAGAACTTGCAGCCAGTGCTAGTTTTTGGGGCTAAAAAACCGTTATATTTACACCAGTCAAGACGCTGACTACTGCGAGAGTGGACCGAAATATAATGTATAGATTATTTTGGTATTACAATTGGTGGTTGAAAGAGTGATTTGGTGCACGACCTAGTGGAATTCAACCATCATAAAAGCAGTGTACTTCCTTTGAATCAAAGTCTCTGGACCTCTCCACATAGATCTACTTTCGGTGGCGTCTTTGCCTCATTGATTAATTGATCCTTATTCCTAACCTTTTTTTTATAGATCCATCTTCCTATCATGTTTATCAAGGTGCCAAGGGGACACCATATGAACCAGTACAAAGCAGAGAAAAGGATCTCAGGAGGAAATGACAAACAAATAGATATGAGCAGAGTCAACAACGGCGACGGTGATCTGCAATCAGATTTCATGGTGATGGGCCGATATCCGATGCCAGCACTGTGAGTGCCACGACGGCAAGCTGAAGATGATAGCAAAGCGGTAGCCAAAGCATCACATCTACTGCCTCGACCCCGGATCGGCGCGCCGTCAACTCTGATCCCCTTTTCCATAAGGCTTAGCGAGGTAACAAACAATGGCAAGCTCCAAAAAGCACTGTACCCGGCCCTAACTCCAAGATGGCAAGGCGACATCTTAGTAACAATGCTTCGTATCACCCTTTACGAGCTTAATTCCTTATCTCCCATCCCCCACCCTTTATAAATTCATGCTCCCAGCGGTTCGTACTTCGTACTGTACCCCTAACCCCACCCCATCTCCTTGATCTCTCTGCAATCCTGGGCTATATTATACTAAAGAAAATATAGCATTAAAACATTTACCTCTTGAATAGTAGGACATGATCGGACACCCCTGCTTGGATGTGCAAGAAAAAAGACAGAGAGAGCAATTGCTAGTAGCAACAGACTTAAGTCTAAACATTTTGGGATGAAGAGCACAACATACTTTGAGCAACTCGTTTATATAGAACCTGCGTGTGTGAGCGAGAGGATATACACAGTCATAAACAGGCAGCTTTAATTGTAGCAGAAAATTCATCGACACACTTTCAAAACCGATTATTTCAAACATATGTTCAGTAGAAGGGAAACCTCATCCTTGTCCTTTATGCAAAAACTTTTGCAAGGATAAAAATGCATTTTTACATGTAAGCGCATTTACAGGCTTTAATTGTGTATTTACGCCCTTCCAGAAATGCATTTACAGTCATATGTTGCCAATACAACAATACGAAAGGAAATAGGAATAAATGCTCCAGGTAAACGTGCTGCTACATGTAAGTTTATGTACAATGGTATAATGTCAGCTGTCTATAAACTTGTTACGTAAGACACGAGGTGATATAGATGAGAGAACTGTAATACAATAAACAATACACATTGTGTCATGACGAAATTGTCTATAGAGTCATGTAAAAAGACAACCTATTATATGAGCTGTCTTTAATACCATCTATAAATAACATGAAGAAAATTATAAACAGCAGTTGCCTATATATTCTACATTCCTTAAGCAGCCACTAATCTTAATGGTGGACGCCACATGTCATTGTACCTATGCGTGTAATCGAGTAGTTAGTGCACATGGAATCTGCATGGCCAAAAACAAAAAGAACAATAATAAATGACTATGTAAAAATACAAATATGTACACTCCGGATCAATGCATATCATTAATTATATGTATCTTTTTGGTACACCTCATAAAGCCAACAATAAATTAATTATGCAAATTTATTTTTGGATTTATGTTTTCAATTTATATGTCATTAATTATATGGTACACCTCTTATAGAAAAGTTTAGGAATATGTGTCATTAATTATATATATCTTTTTGGTACGCCTCATAAATCCAACAGTAAATTTGTAGTTATATGTCATTAATGATATGGTATACCTTTTATAGAAAAGTTTAGGAATATGTGTCATTAATTATACGTATCTTTTTGGTACACCTCATATCTTGACCTTTTGCGACTTAGGCTCTCGACATCCTAGGATTGTTCCCAAAAGCATCAAGGGCTTCGAATTCTTTCTTTTTTTTGTAGTTATTGATACATTCATAAAATGGATTGAAACTGGATCTATGACTGGGATAACAACGGAAGCTGTTAAAAGGTTCATGATGAGAAGCGTGATTGCTCGATTTGGATTACCAAGTCGAATAATTACAGATAACGGCAAGAAATTCTTGAGTGCAAAATTTAAAGAATTTTGCGAGGGATTAGGTACCAAGCTATGTTATGCCTCTGTCACCCATCGTTAAAGCAATTGGGCAGTCGAAAGGGCGAATGGCAAAATAATGCAGTGAATTAAGATTCGAGTCTTCGACCAGTTTATAAAGTGCTCGAAAGCTTGGGTACAAGAATTACCCTCAGCATTATGGGCAATTCACACGACTTCTAGTCGGGCGACAGAAGAAACTCCTTTCTTCTTAGTTTTTGGGGTTGAAGCCATGCTTTCTCAAGAACTAAAGATTAGGTCGGCATGAGTTGAGAACTTCGACAACTTTAAACAAGAACAACTTCAAGCAGATGACATTAGCCTACTCGAAGAGAAGAGTAATCAAAACTTAATCCGATCGGCAGTCTATCAACAAGCCATGAGTAAATGCTACGACTGTAAGATCCAACCTCGTAGCCTTGCTGTAGGTGTCTTGGTATTGAAGAAAATTCAATCCTAGTCTAACCAGAACAAACTTTCCCTCAAGTGGAAAGGTCGTTACACTATGGTCGAAGTTACACGACCAGGTTCAATACGACTTGCCATGGAGGACGGCCAGATTCTCTCCAACTCTTGGAATATCGACCAATTGCGTAAGTTGTACGTGCAATATTTCTCATTTTTCAATAAAGTTTTTAATCTGTTCAATCTTTATTGTCGTATGTTGAGTAGAGCTTCTTTTATGTTTATTCGACCGCTTTTCATACATTCAATTTGTTCAAATTGATCGGGGAAGAAAACATCCCTAATCGAAGCTCTCTTCTCTGCATGTGATCCTGCCTACTAGAAGGAGCTTTCTAGTGTCGAACTGTTTCCAACTCATGCTGTCAGCACAACACAGTTGAATTTCCTGAGAAAAGTTGACCGAATTTAAAGAAACCCTTAGAGCTTGTCCTATTTTCGTTAATGACTTCTATTTGATTAACCTAGTCAAAAAGAGGTAACATCGCCTAGTCGAAGTCTCTTCTCTCTGCACGTGGTCCTGCCCACTAAAAGGAGCTTCCTAGCGTTGACTCGTTCCTCACTTTTGCTGCTAGAACATGACAATCATAGTCTACAATGATAGCCAGATAAATTGCTCTGATCTCTACATACGAAGTGTTTATCCTATTCTTGTTTATACCTTTGATTTGATTAATCTGGTTGAAGAAAGGTAACATCATCTAGTCGAAGCATTTCCCTTCTTCATGAGGTCCTACCAACTAGAAAGAACTTTTTAGCATTGACTCGTTCTTAACTTCTGCTACTAGAACATGACTAATGAGGATAGACTAATCCTCAAAATTATTATGTTATTATATTCTCTAAGTATACGCTCTTTATCAATAAGGGAGAAGCTTTACATAATCGTAAGCCCTTCTACGACAACATGGTTGTAAGTTCTTCTACGAACACATAGTCGTAAGCTCTAATACAACCACATAGTCGTAAGTTATCTTGCGACCACTTTGTGGTCATGGACTTATCCACAACTACCTTATCTCCAACTGACTTATCTAAATGACGTCTTACCACATCGTAGGGCAGTCTGACAAGGTGGTTAAAATGTGCGTTTATCCCTAGTAACTACACACGATCTTTCTCTGACAACAACCGTCACACGATGAACAGGTCACCATGTTTCTCTAACAATAACATCTGTCGGACAGTTATCACCTAAAGCATTGAGACATCTGTCGGCGTGAGACAACGGTCGTCGCTTTGTTAGCTATATAAAGGTTAATATTGGAGAGAAGAGAGGAGGAGAGTTTGATTCAAGTTAGGCATAGTGCAAGGCTTTTCGCATTACTCTTCATTGTAATCGATTTCTCTAAGCAATAGCCACACAGGAAGTAGGGTTATTATTCTCCAAGGAGAAGGCCCGAACCCATATAAAAACTCCCAAGTCTTCTCTCTGCATGAGCATAATATGAGTCTTCAAGAGCTTTTCCTGAATCCAAACAAATCATATATAAAATTGATATTAAAACATCGATAGTTGGAGCCATATGTGGGGAAACTTTGTCCAAGACTCCGATAATTTCTTGGTCGGCAACTCCTCTTCCTTCTGATGTCCTCATGGCATGGGAATGGAATGAGCAGAACTGGTTCGACTTGGCCAACTATGCACATCTCGATATGGATGCCTGCTACGACTTCAGGCTTGTTTTTTGATGGTTCAGCCTATCCTTTGTTTAGTGCATACCCCCATGTTAGATCGACATTTTATATTTGTTTTCACCTTGTACAAGTTAAAATCTAATCCTTGTCTTCATTTACCTTTCCTTTCGGAACTTGATACATATATACCTTGTTCTTCATCTTGCATTTTCCTTGGCACTGCAACATCTTTTAGAGATACCAACTGGAGATATGTAATTTTAGAAGATCTTTTTTGCAATTTTAGTTTTCTATATTGCATCATCCTTTGCGATATGTAAGTACCAAAAGATAATGTGTATGTGTCTGTTATTTTTCACTGCAGTAAAAATTGCAGGAAAGTTGTATAAATATTGCAATGTTACTTAAGGAGTAATTTCAATAGATTTGTTCTGCAATTTAAATTTTAGTTATGTTATTCAGTGTATTTTCCTACTTTGAATTGGGATATTCATTGTTTGGCATGTTGAAGCTCAACTAGAGATAATGTAAAACTAGCACGTAGTTGCAACATTCATTGTTGTCACTTCACCAATGAAAACATATGTTTAGTTTGGCAAACTAATGCAAGTAATGTCTTGTGACATTATATACTATCTATATCAGTTCTTGAAGGAACAAGTTCATCGGTAGATGCCTTTGTTTGTGCGATTGTGCTGATCCTGTGGATGAGTTTCAACCAATTGTCTGGTCCAATAAGATCTATACGGAAATTTGACATACACTAAGAAATTGTAAGCTTGTTACCTTTCGCAATTGCTTGTGATGGTCCCTATTTTGTACCTTTGGCGCACTCTGTTCAATATTTTCTTGTATATATTTTTCTTAACATGTTGCAATGAGAAATGCTTTAGCGTAGTTTCTATTTATGTCATTTTATACACAAAATGACTAGGGATGATTTTGAGTCATATGAAGAGCCATCCAGTGTCAATGTTCCTTTTCTGTTCATATTTATTTGACATTATTAATTAGTTTGTTGCATAACCTTATGACTAATCTTGCTTTTCCATTTAATTTGCAATTCTAGTTCATTGTCAGTGCAATTTTTCATTCACTTTTCTTATGCACCATTCAAAATGTGATCTAGTGCTATCTAGTAGTATAATTCTTTTAGCATGTTTCAATAATATTTTGGATCTCCTTTAGTACTCACTAGTTCATCTATGTCCTACGTATTTGAAAAATTTATGCATACCAATTGGCCCAAATGGCCAATAAATTGTATAAGTTGATATCTCTTTTAGGTGAATGGTTTTTGCATTTTAGCTCTTTGTTTACCATGGAAGTGACATGTTGGCAATCAAATGTTAAAATTTGTATGAATAAAATCCTTTTAGTGTATACGATGCATTTCATTAGTACTAAACTTTTACTTCCATGTAATATGCAATTTCAGTATATTGTCAATGCAATTTCCATTTTGCCAGTTTTTTATATGTTCTTTTTAATTCTAGTCATTCCTGGTACCTAGTGTTTAACTTTGATGTGCATTTTTTGCTGGCCATATTGCTTTACCATTTTTAGAGTTTACTTTGATATGTACTTCTTAGAGTAAATTGGCTTTCTGTATTTTTTATTTTTTCTCTATTAGGGTTCACCTAGATCATAACCTATATGTCCTTCCTAGAATTATTTTCAATTTTCAGTTTTTGATTTTGTATAATGTAAGGGTTCATCTCAGTCTAGCAATTCTGGGCACAAGATGGGGATGTAAGGTTGCAGGATTCTACTGAAATTTTAGTTTTTTCCAGCCACCTGTGCAATGGAGGCCCCTTAATAATACTTATTAAGTATTATTGCCGTTGTTTAATTAGGTAATAGGATTGTAACTGATTGCACGCAGTGAGCCAACATAGTAATCCACCACGACAGGTGGCATGCGCACCATCACCTCCGACCTCGGCGGTGCGGCCGCTACGGTGGGGTGGAGGAGCCAAGGGCGGAGGCAGCGCTTCCACGGTGCCACCCCCCAATGGCGGAGCTAGGGGGGCCAGCAGGGGCCACGGCCCCCCCAACGCAGCTAAAATTTTTTAACCCCTATGTTGTAATTGGGTCAAATTAATTTGATATTGTTTGGATCCTAGAGATTCATTTAGATCATTCAAAATTGATGATATTTGCTTGCTAGCTTCAAAGTTCTATCCTGCTGATTTTTCTGAACAAGAAAGAAATAATTTGAGACATCAATTACAACATTATGAGCTTGATGTCCTCACAAATCCACGCCTCAATTTATCAACTATTGCTGATCTATGCCGTCGACTAGTGAAACTAGAAAATCAAATGACTATTATTTGATTGACAGGTCATATAACGTCCCTCATTTTTTGTATGTTGTCCCAAATCATTTTTATAGATGGCAAATACTAAGCATTTTTTTCTTTGTCAGATTGATTCGGCTTGTTCTAACTCTACGGTTTGACGACTACGTCGTAACGTGCATTCTCTACAATGAAACTTGTGAAGACAAGACTCGGAATAAAATGGGAGATGAATTTCTAAGGGATTGCTTGATAATCTACATTGAGAAGGAGATTGCAATTGAGTTCACAATCGATACACTTATTGATAATTTCTATGATATGAAGACACGCAGAGTAAGACTAAAATGAAAAAGGTTAGTTCCTATGAATACTTTTGCTGTGCAACTTTTATGTAATGAAAATATGAAACCATGACTTTATATGTGATACATTTGGTAAAGTATATCCAATCTTCATCTTTCTGGCGATTCGATTATAGCAATCAATTAATTGTACTTGGCTGGCCCCATGTAAAATTCTGGCTCCGCCATCGCCACCTCGCAACGGCGATGAATCCCACCAAGGCGACGATGATGGCGACAACAGCGGTGTTGTGGCGCGGAGAGGTTGCACGTCGAGAAACGCGTCTCGGGCGGAAGGAGGGGCGGTGGCGGTGCGTTAACGAGTTCGTAGAGGTCGGGAGGTCGGCAATGGCGGAGCTAGGGGGCGGCGGGGCCACGCCACCTCAACGCTGCTGAAAATTTTAACCCTATGTTGTAATTGGGTCTAATTAATTTGATATTGTTTGGATCCTAGAGATTCATTTAGATCATTCAAAATTGATGATATTTGCTTGCTAGCTTCAAAGTTCTATCCTGCTGATTTTTCTGAACAAGAAAGAAATAATTTGAGACATCAATTACAACATTATGAGCTTGATGTCCTCACAAATCCACAGTTCCCGAATTTATCAACTATTGCTGATCTATGCCGTCGACTAGCTGAAACTAGAAAATCAAATGACTTTTATTTGATTGACAGGTTATATAACGTCCATCATTTTTTGTATGTTGTCCCAAATCATTTTTATAGATGGCAAATACTAAGCATTTTTTTCTTTGACAGTTTGATTCGGCTTGTTCTAACTCTACCAGTTTCGACTGCTACGTCAGAACGTGCATTCACTTCAATGAAACTTGTGAAGACAAGACTCCGGAATAAAATGGGAGATGAATTTCTAAGGGATTTCTTGATAATCTACATTGAGAAGGAGATTGCAATTGAGTTCACAACTGATACACTTATTGATAATTTCTACGATATGAAGACACGCAGAGTAAGACTAAAATGAAAAAGGTTAGTTCCTATGAATACTTTTGCCGGCAGCAACTTTTATGTAATGAAAATATGAAACCATGACTTTATATGTGGTACATTTGGTAAAGTATATCCAATCTTCATCTTTCTGGCGATTCGATTATAGCAATCTATTAATTGTACTTGGCTGGCCCCATGTAAAATTCTCGGCTCACATCGCCACCATAGCGGCGATGAAGCCCGGCAAGGTGACGACGGCGATGGCGACAACAACGGTGTTGTGGCGGCAGTGAGGTTGCACGCCGGAGAAACTCGGGCGGAAGGAGGCGGTTGCGGTGCGTTAACGAGTTCGTAGAGGTCGGGAGGTCGGCAATGGCGGAGCTAGGGGCGGCAGGCCACGCCCCCAACGCTGCTGAAAATTTTTAACCCTATGTTGTAATTGGGTCTAATTAATTTGATATTGTTTGGATCCTAGAGATTCATTTAGATCATTCAAAATTGATGATATTTGCTTGCTAGCTTCAAAGTTCCATCCTGCTGATTTTTCTGAACAAGAAAGAAATTATTTGAGACATCAATTACAACATTATGAGCTTGATGTCCTCACAAATCCACAGTTCCAGAATTTATCAACTATTGCTGATCTATGCCGTCGACTAGCTGAAACTAGAATATCAAATGACTATTATTTGATTGACACGTTATACAACGTCCCTCATTTCTTATCTGTTATCCCAAATCATTTTTATAGATGGCAAATACTAAGCATTTTTTTCTTTGACAGATTGATTCAGCTTGTTCTAACTCTACCGGTTTGATAAATGACGTCGAACGTGCATTCTCTGCAATGAAACTTGTGAAGACAAGACTCCGGAATAAAATGGGAGATGAATTTCTAAGAGATTCCTTGATAATATACATTGAGAAGGAGATTGCAATTGAGTTCACAACTGATACACTTATTGATAATTTCTATGATATGAAGACACGCAGAGTAAGATTAAAATGAAAAAGGTTAGTTCCTATGAATACTTTTGCCTGCAGCAACTTTTATGTAATGAAAATATGAAACCATGACTTTATATGTGATACATTTGGTAAAGTATATCCAATCTTCATCTTTCCTGGCAGTTCGATTATAGCAATCTATTAATTGTACTTGGCTGGCCCCCCTGTGTAAAATTCCTGGCTCCGCCACTGCCACCCCCGCAACGGCGATGAAGCCCACCAAGGTGACGACGACGGCGACAACTGCGGTGTTGTGGCGGCGGTGAGGTTGCAAGTCGGAGAAACGTCTCGGGCGGAAGGAGGGGGCGGTGGCGGTGCGTTAACGAGTTCGTAGAGGTCGGGGGAGGTCGGCAATGGCGGAGCTAGGGGGCCAGCAGGGGCCACGGCCCCCCCAACGCTGCTGAAAATTTTTAACCCCTATGTTGTAATTGGGTCTAATTAATTTGATATTGTTTGGATCCTAGAGATTCATTTAGATCATTCAAAATTGATGATATTTGCTTGCTAGCTTCAAAGTTCTATCCTGCTGATTTTTCTGAACAAGAAAGAAATAATTTGAGACATCAATTACAACATTATGAGCTTGATGTCCTCACAAATCCACATTCTGAATTTATCAACTATTTTGATCTATGCCGTCGACTAGCTGAAACTAGAAAATCAAATGACTATTATTTGATTGACAGTTATACAACGTCCCTCATTTTTGTGTGTTGTCCCAAATCATTTTTATAGATGGCAAATACTAAGCATTTTTTCTTTGATGATTGATTCGCTTGTTCTAACTCTACCAGCTTTCAAACTACGTCGAACGTGCATTCTCTGCAATGAAACTTGTGAAGACAAGACTCGAATAAAATGGGAGATGAACTTCTAAGAGATTGCTTGATAATCTACATTGAGAAGGAGATTGCAATTGAGTTCACAACCGATACACTTATTGATAATTTCTATGATATGAAGACACACTGAGTAAGACTAAAATGAAAAGGTTAGTTCCTATGAATACTTTTGCTCAGCAACTTTTATGTAATGAAAATATGAAACCATGACTTTATATGTGATACATTTGGTAAAGTATATCCAATCTTCATCTTTCTGGCATTCGATTATAGCAATCTATTAATTGTACTTGGCTCGCCCCCTGTAAAATTCTGGCTCGCCATCGCCACCCCCGCAACGGCGATGAATTCCACCAAGGTGACGACGACGGCGACAACAGCGGTGTTGTGGCGGCGGTGAGGTTGCACGTCGGAGAAACGTCTCGGGCGGAAGGAGGGGGCGGTGGCGGTGCGTTAACGAGTTCGTAGAGGTCGGGGGAGGTCGGCAATGGCAGATCTAGGGGGCCAGCAGGGGCCACGGCCCCCCCCAACGCTGCTGAAAATTTTTAACCCCTATGTTGTAATTGGGTCTAATTAATTTGATATTGTTTGGATCCTAGAGATTCATTTAGATCATTCAAAATTGATGATATTTGCTTGCTAGCTTCAAAGTTCTATCCTGCTGATTTTTCTGAACAAGAAAGAAATAATTTGAGACATCAATTACAACATTATGAGCTTGATGTCCTCACAAATCCACAGTTCCAGAATTTATCAACTATTGCTGATCTATGCCGTCGACTAGCTGAAACTAGAAAATCAAATGACTATTATTTGATTGACAGGTTATACAACGTCCCTCATTTTTTGTATGTTGTCCCAAATCATTTTTACAGATGGCAAATACTAAGCGTTGTTTTCTTTGACAGATTGATTCGGCTTGTTCTAACTCTACCGGTTTATACCACGTCGAAGCGTGCATTCTCTGCAATGAAACTTGTGAAGACAAGACTCCAGAATAAAATGGGAGATGAATTTCTAAGAGATTGCTTGATAATCTACATTGAGAAGGAGATTGCAATTGAGTTCACAACTGATACACTTATTGATAATTTCTATGATATGAAGACACGCAGAGTAAGACTAAAATGAAAAGGTTAGTTCCTATGAATACTTTTGCTGCAAAGAACTTTTATGTAATGAAAATATGAAACCATGACTTTATATGTGATACATTTGGTAAAGTATATCCAATCTTCATCTTTCTGGCATTCGATTACAGCAATCAATTAATTGTACTTGGCTGGCCCCCATCAGAAATTCTGGCTCCACATCGCCACCCCGCAACGGCGATGAATCCCACCAAGGTGACGACGACGGCGACAACGGTGGTGTTGTGGCGGTGAGGTTGCACGTCGGAGAAACGTCTCGGGCGGAAGGAGGGTGCGGTGGCGGTGCGTTAACGAGTTCGTAGAGGTCGGGGAGGACGGCAATGGCAGGCTAGGGGGCAGGCCACGGCCCCAACGCTGCTGAAAATTTTTAACCCTATGTTGTAATTGGGTCTAATTAATTTGATATTGTTTGGATCCTAGAGATTCATTTAGATCATTCAAAATTGATGATATTTGCTTGCTAGCTTCAAAGTTCTATCTGCTGATTTTTCTGAACAAGAAAGAAATAATTTGAGACATCAATTACAACATTATGAGCTTGATGTCCTCACAAATCCACAGCCTGAATTTATCCACTATTGCTGATCTATGCCGTCGACTAGTGAAACTAGAAAATCAAATGACTATTATTTTCTTGACAAGTTATACAACGCCCTCATTTTTGTATGTTGTCCCAAATCATTTTTATAGATGGCAAATACTAAGCATTTTTTCTTTGATGATTGATTCGGCTTGTTCTAACTCTACCGGTTTGAAATGACTACGTCGAACGTGCATTCTCTGCAATGAAACTTGTGAAGACAAGACTCGAATAAAATGGGAGATGAATTTCTAAGAGATTGCTTGATAATCTACATTGAGAAGGAGATTGCAATTGAGTTCACAACCGATACACTTACCGATAATTTCTATGATATGAAGACACGCAGAGTAAGACAAAAATGAAAAGGTTAGTTCCTATGAATACTTTTGCTCATAGCAGAACTTTTATGTAATGAAAATAGGAAACCATGACTTTATATGTGATACATTTGGTAAAGTATATCCAATCTTCATCTTTCCAGCAGATTCGATTATAGCAATCTATTAATTGTACTTGGATGGCCCCCATGTAAAATTCTGGCTCATCGCCACCCCATAACGGCGATGAATCCCACCAAGGTGACGACGACGGCGACAACGGCGGTGTTGTGGCGGCGGTGAGGTTGCACGTCGGAGAAACGCTCGGGCGGAAGGAGGCGGTGGCGGTGCGTTAACAAGTTCGTAGAGGTCGGGAGGTCGGCAATGGCGAGCTAGGGGGCCAGGCCACGGCCCCCAACGCTGCTGAAAATTTTGAACCCCTATGTTGTAATTGGGTCTAATTAATTTGATATTGTTTGGATCCTAGAGATTCATTTAGATCATTCAAAATTGATGATATTTGCTTGCTAGCTTCAAAGTTCTATCTCGCTGATTTTTCTGAACAAGAAAGAAATAATTTGAGACATCAATTACAACATTATGAGCTTGATGTCCTCACAAATCCACGATTCTGAATTTATCAACTATTGCGATCTATGCCGTCGACTATTTGAAACTAGAAAATCAAATGACTATTATTTGATTGACAAAGTTATACAACGTCCCTCATTTTTTGTATGTTGTCCCAAATCATTTTTATAGATGGCAAATACTAAGCATTGTTTTCTTTGACAGATTGATTCGGCTTGTTCTAACTCTACCAGTTTCGACAGCTACGTAAGAACGTGCATTCTCTGCAATGAAACTTGTGAAGACAAGACTCCGGAATAAAATGGGAGATGAATTTCTAAGGGATTGCTTGATAATCTACATTGAGAAGGAGATTGCAATTGAGTTCACAACTGATACACTTATTGATAATTTCTATGATATGAAGACACGCAGAGTAAGACTAAAATGAAAAAGGTTAGTTCCTATGAATACTTTTGCCTGCAGCAACTTTTATGTAATGAAAATATGAAACCATGACTTTATATGTGATACATTTGGTAAAGTATATCCAATCTTCATCTTTCCTGGCAGTTCGATTATAGCAATCTATTAATTGTACTTGGCTGGCCCCCCACTGTAAAATTCCTAGCTCCGCCACTGGAGGTCGGGGGCTCAGCAGCGCCGGCGCTGCCGAAGGCGGCAAATAGGACAAGTAGGAGGAGAAGCACTCGGTCTCCTGGTGATCTTTTAAGAAGAGAAAAACGATTCAATAACTATGTAAGAAGGAAAAATTGATGGACTTGATCATCTCTGAAGGATGTTATTCATTTTTTTATCATGACCTAATGAAACGAAGGAATATACGCATGCATCCCTAATTACATCAAGCCTCGAAATAATAAAAGAATGATCATCAAAACGAATGTACGTACCTTAATTCCGACGTGTATCTTCTCCTGGAGGGTGGCCCAGCCGACGACGACGGCGACGATGAGCATCAGCGGGCTAAGCTTGGACACGAACAGCGGACCGCGCACCTGGATGCACCACGACATGAGAGCGAACGCGATCCCCGAAGCAACGACCCCCTGCATGGCATGCACGCTAGTTCGCCGTAAACGCGATTCAGCCGCGCATCGATCGTAATGGACCTAATGGTCTACACGTTGAGCCGCTACGGTCGATGAGCTTGCTATGTAGAGCACAGCATGATGTCGAACCCGACCTTCCCCGCTGAGAGGCTCCAGTCCATGACCGCGCCCGCACGCTGGACCCCGGCCATCAGGCACATGATCGCCGTGCTCGTGTACGGCACCGAGAACCTCTCCGACATCTTGGTCTGCAGAAAAAAAAATGATCATTACTCGCTAAGTACTCCTAATGTACTTGTATAGGGATGCATATAAACCTGGATTACGAGGCAGATGGCACAGACGACGCAGCTAACGATGACCAGGACTTCGGTGTGTTTGGTGAAGCGCCAGTGGTTGGGGGAGGCCCGGACCCTGAGGAGCGTGCCCTTGAAGAAGGTCATGATCATGGGGGAGATACTAGTAGTGTATATAGGTGCAGGAGAGAGGAGTGTGTGCGTATATATGGGTGGAGAACTAGAGAGAGATCAAGGGGGGAGGGCCCAATTAAGGTTGAGAAGGTGGCGGTAACCTGCTGCAGTGAAATGGATGTGATCCAAAGCAACGCATAACTGTTTTTTATTTTTCTATTTTCTTTATTTTTAATTAAATGTTTAAGTTAAAAACTAACCACTGCTACAGTGCCTATTTAAATGAAAGACAATAACCATAACTAAAAGTCATCAGTAAAATTTTACTATTTTAAAGAGACCTAATCAGGTAAGTGCCTTGCGTGCTTCTCAAGCTCTAGCTCGAGCTAAAATGCTAAATCTGCTTTCCTGAGCGGTTTCTTGTTTGGTTCTCCTAACATTTCCGTGTCCACACATGTGTGTTACTGTGTTAAGAGGTTCGTACGTGAGCGCGACGTGTTAGTCAAAGTGGTCCTTCCTTTCCTGTAAATAGGCATAGGCGGATCTAAAATTGTATCACGTCTTAAGCTAAACTTTAAATGACTAATGTCATAGTTTTTATACGCACATCTAGCATCGTAGTTTTTATACCTATATTATGGTATTCTAAAGTACAACACGGAGGTTAATTTGCTCAGTGTGACTACCTCCGGTTGCTACTGTTTCTAGAGTGGTTTGGTTGGTATGTGCTGAAAAATAGGATGATAACGTCTTTGTCCTCTTTATATTGTGTTTCTAAATTTTCTTAATCTTATTGTCCTGCATATAGCAAATTATAATGACATATTAACATCAATGTCTGATTCAGAAATGAAATCAAATAATTCATACTCAAATAATTTTGATTTTCAGATTCACAATTCACTGATTGTCATACTCAAATTCATACTCATTAACTCACAGAGAGATCGAAATTAGCAACCTGCATTCATGAATCATGATTCATACTCGTAGGGCTATAAGATCACGCGAGGGGAGGGGCGCGGGGCCTTGCCGAAGGGCGTGCATCGCCAACACGCTAGCCGTGAGGAGGGCCGACCGCCGAGGGGCTTGCCGGAGTTTCCCTTGGCGTCGGCAGTTGGCCAACACGCGAGCTGCGAGGGGAAGCGTTGAGGGGGCTTGCCGCTGCGCCGAGCGTCGACCAACACGCGAGCTATAGTGGGAGGGGCTAACTGGCCGAGGGGGGCTTGCCGGAGTTACCGCCGGGCATCGGCCAGCACACGAGCCGTGAGGAGAGGGGGGATGGGCCAAGGACGCGTGCGAAGGGAGGGGCCAACCGGCTGAGGACACGACGAGGGGAGGGGCCAACGGCTGGGAGACTCGATCACTTGGGAGCAGGATTGAAGGGCGACTAGAGTCTGGAGAGGGAGGCGAAGCGCTAAGGTTAGGGGGCAGCCTGCAACCAGGTTGGCTAATGGCTTCAGGCCATATTTTGGCTGGACCGTGGACTTAGGACCTTGGGCTATATCAGGAGCCAGGAGGTTTGTGGCCTGCTGGCAATGGGCTGAATACTAGGAATAATAGGGGCTGAAGTATAGAATTTATATCTCTGGCTGGGCTGAAATTACCTAGGCTATGTACTAGTAATTTTTTCATACCTCGAGCTGAAGCCTATGTTGCCATGGGCTCAAATCCGCCCCTGAACAAAAACATTGTAAAACCATTTCAAAATGTGCTATAAGTGCCTAGTTTGTTCCATGTTGTTTGCGTGCGTGTATGAAATGAGAGAACATTGTAAACATCGTAAGATTCTAACTGGAGCCACTCACTTGGATAGAATGCACTCACCGTTGGCTTATAGTGGCAGATCTGTTGGACCGAAATAGCGACAGAGGGGGGGTGAATGACGCTCGACACTCTCGAAAAAACTCAACCCCCGACAAGCACAAGACAGACCGTCCCTTGGGCAAAAATTCCAGAAACCTGAATTTTCAGAAGATAAGGCTTGAAGGTTCACAAAACCAAAGGAATTGAGACTTCTATTTGTTCTCTTGGTCCAGTATAACAAGGAAATGATTATACCAGCCCAAGGAACCTAAGAGACCACAAAAAATCCAACTCAACAAGAAGAAATTCAGATTTGCACAAGAAACTGAAAGTTACTGGCAGCAGCTACAAAAACTTAAATTCCCACTCAATCCTTGAATCTTTGGCCACGAAACTTTGAGGATAGCTACTTAATAGCCATAGGAATCTGCATGCCAAGTTTCGTCATTTTTCGAGAAGGGAATTAAGAACAGCCCCAAATTGTAGAAAGGGCTGAAAACTGAAAATTTCATATTCTTGCCAATTTCAAGAAAATGAGAGATGAGCTTCTTTCCTATTTAAATAAGGACACCAAGAACCAAATCTAAATATCATGGAGCCTTCAGATCACACAGAAAATCAACTAGAACACATGAAATTCAGATTTGAGCCCAAACTGAAAAAGTACAGGAGCTGAACAAGAACTCAAATTTCTCCCAAACCCTTATCCTTTGCACATGAAATTTTGGGAATAAGTTAGCAATAGCTAAGGGACTCTCCACATCCAATTTCATGATATCACAGCAAGGGAAACACAAGAACCCATCAAACCCTAGAAAAACTTGAAAGATTCAGAGAGGGCACAAGACAACCAAAATACTCCATGGTCTCAACTCCTTGGCTTATGAGATTTTGCAGTTATGAGAGCAATAGCCAAAGGGGTTCCCAGACCAGAAATTAGCCCATCTCTCAAAGAGAATCAAAAACTACCTTAAACCCTAGAACATGCAAGAACTGAACAGAGGAGCTCAAAACTGAAATCTGAGAATAAAATGAAGTTGGCTCTATGGGAAATCGATCAAATGACCTTGAGGCACTATCCCATCACTGAGCAACCCATTTTGCATCTCCACAGCAAGCAAGAACTCGAAAATCAAAAAGTCAAGAAATTGAGCTGAGAGGGCATCGAAGGAAAACTGACAGAGAACTGAGCAGAGTAAAATCAACCAAATTGATTCATTCCATTGAGTCACGATACGCGATTACAGCAGAGGAATGATTACAACACAGCTCACACCAACTCTACTGCTCCATGAATGCTTGGCTCAATCAAGAACACAAGAACTCAACTCCCAGATACATGATTGAGAGGGGACACACTCGTCTCTCCTCACCAACTCTCCACTTCTAAAGCACAAAGCAAAACCTACCCTCAAAGCCACCTTGACCATGCAGAGACACCCTCCTTTTATAGCCTCTCCAAAGTGGGTTTTCTTTTGCTTTACCCTCTAACCCTCATGCTTTACCCGCTAATGCCCACTTCCTTTTGCAGCCTGCGTTTACCAAACGCCCTGCTGCACCTTCCGGAAGCTTCCGCATTGCTTGTCTCGCACGCCGCAACCACCTCGAGTCCACGTCGTCTTCGACACATCCCGACCGTTCTGACCTCAACGCCACCTGCGCCTAGTCCGGTCCACCGTGTCTCGATCGCCACGACTCCGCTCGACGTCCTGTAGCCACACAGACAAACAAACACATCGCATAGCACGGTACAAAACATGTAAACATGGTTAGCACCTACAAATCCTACTCAAGCGAGAAATGGCCCACATGGCCAACCGGGACGACGCCCACGCGTCAAATCTGTCTAGGCACAACCCGACCTCGCCAAATGCCGACCTGGCACGAATCACTCAAACTTACATAGACCAAACCACGTGTCAATTACTCATCACCAACATGGGATTTAGACCACATGGTCTCTCAGGATCTAAAACAAAAATAAACATGAGGAGCTCATGTTTCATGCATGTTAACATGTTTCTTTTCTCTTTCTATTTGTGAATGTGTTTAAGCTTTTTTTAAGATAAATATAGTTCTCAGTATACGAGGACACTAGTTTTTGCCATATAAGGGTATATATTGTGTAAGCTTAGACTCTAAATAACAAAAATTAAAATCGGCGCGGGAGCTGTGCCCCCTACCCTTCAACGTGCATCCGCCCCTAATTAGCTATCTGGGTGATCTATCTATATATATACCAACTTGTTAAGCTTCTCCAGTAGCAGAGAAAATCAAGCTAGATTGAATTAAACATCTCTACGGGCGTCAATGAGTTGTTTTTAATTTGATTTATCATTGGGTTGTGGAGTCAAAATGGAAACGTACAGCAAATTGATCACTTTGATTTGGCTTTCCCAAAATTAGCCTATACTTATGCTATTATATTTATCGGTGCCTTACCATTAGTACCGATAATCGATCCCATTATTGAGGGGGAAATTTTACCATCCTTGAGAGGGAAGAGGTACCAAATTTGAGCCGTTGATCACACTGATCGGACGACTGAGATTTGGCAGTACCTAGTGGTACGACGCGAGATACCAAGAGTGCAGGTACCAAGAGGTACCAAATTTTGAGCCGTTGATCACACTGATTGAACGGCTGGATCTAATTTGGTACCTCTTGGTACCTTGTACCTCTCGGTACCTCCTCAAGGATAGAAAAACTGCTCTTGAGAGGTTTTCTTTACGCCTCAATATTTGTCGAAATTACGTATACCCACTCTAACAATATTTGTTGTTGAGGATGCAAATGTTACACCAATTATTTTATTAAGAAGTCTTGAGTCGGGTTCCATTCCTGAAACGGAAAACACCCTTTAAAGTAGCACGTTTTTTATAGGGGCTACGTTTTCTTTTACAGTATAGACTTGGACCATATATGTTACATCGATCCAATGTATCGAGAGCAAGCAGGCATGTATACCCGGAGTGTACCGATCATCACCACGTACTGAAACCGTTTCACAAGTGCCTAGTTTGTTCCATGTTAATTGTTCCACGTACTGAAACCGTTTCTCAGACTTGATAGGGCATGCATGGTGCTGCGCCCGTGTAATTCAACGTGAAGTAGACGTGGAGCGTGCTGTTTCCAGGCAAAGCACTTGGTGTAGTGTACACCGTACCGAAGATATCCTATGCATATGTACATGGTATTTTGACGTAGCAGATTTGGATTAGCGAAATGGGGGCTTATGTAGGCCGGGTTATGATTAGTACTGCTTGGTTGGTTACGACGTCGATCTTTTGGCTCGTCCAGGCTGAGCTTTCTGACAACTCGTGGTCTATGCATGTTTGCCTTCTGTGATGCATTATTATAACTGCATCATGAGTTCAGATCGATGGTGGCGCAACCATGCAGTTACAGAAGGGGCTGCTGCTAAGGCTGGATGGAAAATAAAAGGCCATAGCTAACCTGGTATCACGGTCACATGTAGGTGGCACATTGTCAGGGGCAGCCCGTTTATGCCCAGCCTTCCCAAGTGAGGCAGCCTATGAGTTCAATAGGCCATCATTGTTAGAAGGAATTGCAGCAGTTAGAAAGGCATGATACGATATGGCACGTCTGTTTACGATCTAAAGAGATATACCTCAATAACCATATATAGGTATGGCACTAAAAAATTGGGACGTTAGTTGAGCAATATTAGTACGGCAGGAATGGAAAGCAATCACAAACCTTGCCAATTGAGCTCCTTTCTTTAGCAGATTTAGGTGGTGCAGCGACAATTGGATCGAGCTGATGCACTGATCTGACACCCACAGCAACAGCTAGTGACTCAGACAGCATACAATACATAATAGAGGTGACTTGGTGTTGGATTAATTGGGATTGGCCCATTTTAATTTAGCAATTAATCAAATGAAATTCCTAGGCCCACAACTAATGCTAGGTAGAAAATTGTTTAGTCCCATATGGAGAATTGAATGGGAGTTACACCACTTTAAAAGTTGGAACGTGGTAACCCCCTTGTGGAATTGGAGAGAGCCAATACACGCGCGCGCTCGCCTCGCCACGCCACGCCGCGCCGCGCGCCGTGCCGTGCGCGTGCGTGCGTGCAGCGCGTGACGCGCATGCAGCGCGTGTCGGGTAGGCGGGCGATCAAGTTTTTGGGGAGCGCATCGGCGCGACTACTCTGCGAACATTTTCCTGCATCAAACTTCGTCCTGCATCACGTCTTGATCGACTACATCGAATAGGCCATCATGTCGATCGATGGTAACGGGCGCCCGGTGTCTCGACCGCCCCGCCCGAGGGTATAAATCTAAAACTTTTCTCGTGTATTTGTTTCGTGAGCTATGAATAGGTTAATAGATGTTTCGTTAGCTTGTTCGTTAGCGAATATGAATACATCGTTGATAGATCACTTGTACATGTTTATGTCATGTTTTATATGCTGAATTTCTGGATTAAAATATGCCGAAAATTGACTAGATTTCCAACAATCCAAAAACTTTATCGGTCTTTTTCGGTAGTTGGCTTTGCTGCCGCTTAAACCGCACCCTCCGCTTGATGGTTCCAATTTTAAGAGATGGCGTGCACGCGCAATCTCGTGGTTTACCGCCATGGAATGTTTTCATGTTGTACAAGGAAAGCCCACGAGCCTCTGTCGATGAGGATGAACGCAAGTTCAATGTAGCGGATAACTTTTTCGAGGTGCACTTGTCAACATATCGGCGGATAACATTGTGGATGTGTACATGCATTTGCCTACGCAAAGATATGTGGAATGCACTTGAGGCCAAGTTCGGAGTTTCCGATCTTGGCGATGAGTCGTATGTCATGGAGCGTTCTATGACTACAAGATGGTCGATGACCGTTTCGTAGTAGAGCAAGCTCATGAGATTCAGCGCCGCAAAGGAGCTTGAGAACAATAAGTGCGAGTTACGGACAAGTTTGTGGTGGCGGTATTATCGCCAAGTTACCACCCTCTTGGTCGGATTTTGCTACTTCTCTAAAGCACAAGAGGCAGGAGTTCAGTGTTACTGATCTCATTGGCACTCTTGGTGTTGAAGAGAAGGCGAGGGCGAAAGATACTCGTGGCAAGAAAGTTGCTACGAGGAGGTTCTAGCGCCAATTTGGTGCGAAGAAGAATCCTCGAGCTTTCCACAACAAAAGAAAAATAAGCCTTTGTCAAGCCCAAGGCTACCACCGAGTTTAAGAAGAAAGGCAAAGGAAAGGGCAGCTGCTTTGTGTGCGGTGATTCTGGCCATTGGGCTAAGGATTGTCCAGATCGCAAGGATAAGCAGAAGAAGTCTGCCAACATGGTTATTAGTGACGCTGGAGGAACATCGGGGTACGGTAATTATTTACCTACAGTTCTTTCTGTTTGTCAATCACCTGAGTGGTGGGTTGACACTGGTGCTAATATTCATGTTTGTGCTGATATTTCCTTGTTTTCATCTTATCAGGTCGGTCGAGGTTGCTCCTTGTTGATGGGGAACGGATCGCATGCAGCTGTTCATGGTCTTTGTACGGTCGATCTGAAGTTTACTTCTGAAAAGATCGTGCAGCTGAAGAACGTGCAGCATGTCCCCTCCATAAAGAAAAATCTCGTCAGCGGATCTCTACTGTGTAGAGATGGTTTTAGGCTTGCATTTGAGTCCAATAAATGTGTCGTGTCTAAGTATGGAACATTTGTTGGTAAAGGCTATGAGAGCGGAGGCTTGTTCCGTTTTTCTTTGATGGATTCCTATAATAAATTTGTGAACCATGTGTGTAACGATGATGATGAATCTAATGTTTGGCATTCACGACTTTGTCATGTTAATTTTGGGTGTATGACGCGCTTAGCTAATATGAGTTTAATCCCGAAATTCACTTTGGTCAAAGGTTCTAAGTGTCATGCGTGTGTTCAATCGAAACAACCTCGCAAGCCTCACAAGGCAGCAAAAGAGGCGAGGAATGTGGCACCGTTAGAACTCATTCATTCCGATTTGTGCGAGATGAATGGCGTGTTGACTAAAGGTGGGAAGAAATATTTCATGACGCTTATAGATGATTGCACTAGATTTTGCTATGTGTACTTATTGAAAATAAAAGATGAAGCGTTGAATTACTTTAAGATCTATAAAGCTGAGGTAGAAAACCAACTTGAGAGGAAAATCAAGCGGGTAAGGTCTGATCGTGGGGGAGAGTATTTTCAAATGAGTTTACTTTATTCTGCGAGGAACATGGAATTATTCATGAGAGGACGCCTCCCTATTCTCCCGAATCAAACGGGGTTGCCGAAAGAAAGAACCGCACTTTAACTGATTTGGTTAACGCCATGTTAGACACTGCGGGACTTTCTAAGGAATGGTGGGGTGAGGCTATATTGACCGCGTGTCATGTCCTGAATAGAGTTCCTACAAAGAACAAAGAAATAACACCATTCGAGGAATGGGAAAAGAAAAGTCGACTCTCTCATATTTGCGCACTGGGATGTTTGGCCAAAGTTAATGTGCCAATTATCAAGAAGCGTAAACTTGGACCAAAACCGTAGATTGTGTATTTCTTGGTTATGCTATGCACGGCGTGGGTTATAGGTTCTTAATTATAAAACTGAGTACTGACATGCGTGTTGGTACAATCATAGAGTCCAGAGATGCTACATTTTTGAGAATGAATTTCCTATGAAATGTGATGTACCTAGCTCATCTAGTCAAGAACCTATAATTTCCTTGATTCTTTTATGCCGATAGAACATGTTGAGGAAACGCCTGTGGAAAATCCTGAGGAGGATAACAATGAAGTTACTCGAAAGAGTAAGAGACAGAGGACTGCAAAGTCTTTTGGTGATGATTTCATTGTATACCTCGTGGATGACACTCCAAGAACCATTGAAGAGGCATATTCTTCTCTTGACGCTGACTATTGGAAGGAAGCGATACGGAGTGAGATGGACTCTATTATGTCTAATGGAACTTGGGAGGTCGTTGACCGTCCTTATGGGTGTAAACCTGTAGGATGTAAATGGATTTTCAAGAAAAACTTAGGCCTGATGGTACAATTGAAAAGTACAAGGCAAGGCTTGTGGCCAAGGGTTATACCTGTAAAGAAGGCGAGGACTTCTTTGATACTTATTCACTGTTCTGATCGACCACAATTCGAGTACTACTTGCCCGGCTGCCTCTCATGGTCTTCTCGCTCATCAAATGGACGTTAAGACAGCTTTCCTAAATGGAGAGTTGGAGGAGGAGATTTATATGGATCACCGGATGGGTTTGTGGTACAAGGTCAAGAAGGAAAGGTGTGCAAGTTGTTAAAGTCTTTGTATGGCCTAAAGCAAGCACCTAAGCAATGGCATGAGAAGTTCGACAAAACTTTGACATCTGCTGGCTTTGTTGTGAATGAAGTCGACAAATGTGTGTACTATCGCTATGGTGGGGGAGAAGGAGTAATCTTGTGCTTGTATGTTGATGACATATCGATTTTTGGGACCAACCTCAATGTGATTGAGGAGGTCAAGGACTTTCTGTCAAGAATTTTGAGATGAAAGATTTGGGAGTGGCTGATGTGATTCTTAACATTAAGCTACTGAGAGAAGGTGATGGTGGGGTTACACTCGTGCAATCCCACTATGTGGATAAGGTTTTGAGTCGCTTTGGTTATAGTGACTGCAAACCTACTTCTACTCCTTATGATCCTAGTGTGTTATTGAGGAAAACCAAGAATAACAAGGGATCAATTGAGATACTCCAGCATCATTGGCTCATTGATGTATTTAGCTAGTGCTACGAGGCCCGACATCTCGCTTGTCTGTGAGCAAGCTAAGCCGGTTTGTTTCAAACCGGAGATGATCATTGGCGTGCTCTTGAGAGAGTGATGCGCTATCTAAAGGCAATCGTGAGCTATGGCATTCACTATGCCGGGTACCCAAAGGTACCGGAGGGATATAGTGATTCAAACCGGATCTCGATGTCGATGAGATAAAAGCCACGAGTGGATATGTGTTCACACTTAGAGGTGGTCTTTGTTTCTGGAAGTCTTGCAAGCGCACCATCTTAATGAGGTCAACAATGGAAGCGAACTCACAGCGTTAGATACCGCCATCGTTGAGGCCGAGTGGCTTCGTGAACTCCTTATGGATCTGCCGGTGGTTGAAAAACGATACGGCTATCTCGATGAACCGTGATAATCGATCGTAATTATCAAGGTGAACAGTTCTAAGGACAACATGAAGTCATCTAGGCATGTTAAGAGGCGGTTGAAGTCCGCCGAAAGCTGAAAAACTCGGAGTTATAGCACTGGACTATGTCCGACTAAGAATCGCGCACCAATTTACAAAGGGTTTATCACGTAATGTGATAGATAGTGCATCGAGTGAGATGGGCTCGAGACCCACATGAGTCATACCACGTTGGTAACTCGTTCTATGTGATCGGAGATCCCGTGAAGTAGGATGGTGAAACAAGCCGTTGGTTGATCGGGAGGAGAGACCTTTACAAGGCTCATTTCTTGGTGATGCGCTTCTCTTCTATTCTCAGTATGGCAGGTTGGTTTTTACCTTAATGTGATCCAAGTGGCTTTTTAAAGAGAGATGTCGGTCTACAGACATCTTAGAAAGAACACACCTATATGAGTTCGACTGCTGGTCACAGTCTATGAGATTTGGGTGATCTCTAGATACTCATGAATAGGCATGGAGTATGACTTATACGCTCCAACCAGAGGAGATGCTTTAGGCAGCCTAGTACTAGTAAAGGAATTGGGTAAAGCTTGTTCGCGCAAAAGCTGTCAATTCAAGGCTTAGTCCATTGTTCATTGTGGATGAGTGTAACTCCTTTCCTAGGTGGATGTTCAACTTAACAGTCTCCATCGAAACACCGTATATCAAACAATAGCAGAATCGAGAGCATTTTCGTGTGCCTTGAAATTTGGTGGGGATTGTTGGATTAATTGGGATTGGCCCATTTTAATTTAGCAATTAATCAAATGAAATTCCTAGGCCCACAACTAATGCTAGGTAGAAAATTGTTTAGTCCCATATGGAGAATTGAATGGGAGTTACACCACTTTAAAAGTTGGAACGTGGTAACCCCTTGTGGAATTGAGAGAGCCAATACACGCGCGCGCCGCCGCCTGCCGCCACGCCACGCCGCGCCGCGCTGCGTCGCGTCGCGGTGCGGTGCGGTGCGCAGCGTGTGCAGCGCGTGCGCGTGTGCGCGCGCGCGACGCGCAGCGCAGCGTGTCGGTGCGCGCGCGTTTTCTTTATCTATTCGAAAATCAAACGCATAACGGTGCGATTACGATGGATTATGGCTGCGCGTTACTTTCGAGTAATGGGTGCGAGCATCGTGACTAATGGCGCAAGCATCTGGTCTCTTCATTTTTGTTGTTACAAGAGAACAGAGCATAAGAAGGCTCTCCTCTCCATACGAAAGAACAGCTTTTTCTCTCCTCTGCTTTTGTTGCTGCTCTCGCAATCTCCGATCCGAATCTTGCGCGCACAAGTTTCGGGTGAGTAGGCCTCGGGACTTCGCCCGTTTGTGTACCGCTCGGGTAGGCGGGCGATCAAGTTTTGGGGCGCGATCGGCGCGACTACTCAACTGTGACGCCTACTTCTGGTGGTCAACCGCTCGCGCGATCGCATCGCGAACATCTTCCTGCATCAAGCTTCGTCCTGCATCACGTCTTGATCGACTACATCGAATAGGCCATCATGTCGACTGATGGTAACGGCGCCTCTGGTGTCTCCGGCACTGGCCCCGCCCGAGGGTATAAATCTAAAACTGGTGTATTTGTTTCTGTGCGCTATGAATAGGTTAATAGATGTTTCTGTTAGCTTGTTCGTTAGCGAATATGAATACATCGTTGATAGATCACTTGTACATGTTTATGTCATGTTTTATATGCTGAATTTCTGGATTAAAATATGCCGAAAATTGACTAGATTTCCAACACTTGGGATCCTCACTCTCTACTGCGATAGAAGAGGTCGAGCCAATCTGATTTCTCAGAGGAGCCGAAGAGCTCGAGTCACCTCGAAGAGTTGCCGATTTCCAAGAGCTTGATTCACCTCGTATTCTCCAATTAAACCACTAGGGCAACATGATCATTGAGTCAACTGAAACGAATTACACGCCTCTATACGTAATGCAAGACGAGCCGCCGATTGTTACTCTGTTAGCTTCTGTATCGTCTACTATAGAGGCGAGCCGAGTTATTTCGGTGGAATAAACCCAGAAGGCCTTGAGCACTGCAATCAGTGTGAGAGGTGGACCACCAAATAACTCCACAGCTATGCCACCAAACTAAACAGATTCAACCATCGCGGATCATCATCATCATCATCTTCTTCTTCTTCTTCTTCTTCTTCTTCTTCTCTCTCTCTCTCTGCTGGATCATCTTTGGCGCACGGATGCATCTATACCGCACGCCAACCGATAACTACTTACCTAGCAAGGAGGAAACAATAGGCAGCAAGAAGAAAAGTTTAAAAACATCATGGATGGCAAGACAAAGCAGACATTAATAGAACACTAGCGAGAAAATGGCACTTCGGCTCATTGCTGTTCTTGTGCACTTGGGACACTTATAGCCATTGTTGGCGAGACACACAAGAGGACTCACACATCTTACTCATGGACATACGCTATCACAAGTGGGAAACGATGAACGAACAAACAAAAACACACGAGTTTGTTTGACCGCAATAGCCAAGTGCCATTTCTTTTTTTCCTATTCTCTTCTCTTGTTCTCTTGTTCATCCTCTCACACGTTACATTCTAATACAACCAAATACATGAAAACACACCAACTAACAAGAACATAAATTAGCACTTACGTAACAAATTCGTGGAATCACTCCATGATCCAAACTTACCAAAAACTAGAGATAATTACCAAACTAAACTAGGAAACATATCACCCTTATTTTTACTTTCCATAACAAGATTATTCCTAACATTCACCCCCTTAATCTTGTTATGTCAACTCACCAATATGGATCACTCACACATTCTTGTCACATCTCTAATTTGTTGAGGCAGTCAATCTCAACTATGATTTGCCCAACTCATATTCGACATAGGACAATGAATACATCTTCTCAATATTCCGAACTCAACTACATAGACTCGACTTAGGACGGCAAACACATTGTTGGTTTAATTTGGCTTGATCCATTTTAATTTAGCAATTAATCAAATAAAATTCCTAGGCCCACTATTAATGCTATGTGCAAAAACTGTTTAGTCCCATATGGAGAATTGAATGGGAGTTATACCACTTTAAAAGGTGGAACGAGGTAACTCTTGTGGAATTGGAGAGAGCCAATACACGCGCCTCGCTCGCTTCCTTCGGCGCGCTGCGCGTGATGCGCTGGCGTGCGATCGGTGCGGGCGCGTTTTCTTTATCTATTCAAAATCGAATGCGAGCGAGTTAGTTCTGCTTTTGTGGCTGTTCTCGCAATCTTCGGTCCGAACCTCGCGCAAAGAGCTCAGGCGAGTAGGCTCAAACTCCGTCCGTCGTGTACCGCCGGGTAGACGGGCGATCAAGTTTTTGGGAGCGCATTGGCGCGATCGCTCATTCTCGTGACATCGTCTACTTCACGGTGGTGAATCGCTTGCGAGATCGCACGGCGAACATCTTCCCGCATCACGCTTCATCTCGTCACGCCGATCGACTACATCGAATAGGCCATCATGTCGATCGATGGTAAAGGCGCCTCGGTGTCTCTCGACATCGCCCCGCCGAGGGTATAACCTGAAAACTTATCCGATGTATTCGTTTCAGGCGCTATGAATATGTTAATAGGTGTTTTGTTAGCTTGTTCGTTAGCGAATATGAATACATCATTGTTGAATCACTCATGCTTTTGTATGTCATGTTTTACATGCTGAATTTCTGGATTAAAATATGCCGAATATTGACTAGATGTTCAAGACACATCTCCTCAACGCCTCAGACTCATCTCCCAGCGACATCACACCACCATCTTTGTCAGTCTCACACCGACTCGCCTTGTGATCACCATCAGCTTCATGGACGTTCCCGCGATGTAGCGCTAGATAGCATCACCTTCGACTCCTTGCATGCATCTTTGGCCGTCTCCTTTTCAGTTAGTAAAAAGAGCGTCTACTGTTAGCTTGTCGGTCACCAAAATAGGAGATGAAGATGGCCATGGCAATCCTTGGGAGACCGGACGGCTGGCTAGTCTGGACCTGAGGGTGCCTCTAGCCTTAGAGGCAAATTTGTAGCAGGCTGCAAATCTGACCCTAATCCTCAACCAATCTGGTCAGGCGGAAAGTTTCGAAAACTAGAGACGAAATTTGGACACCGTTGGACCCCGCACATGAAAAATTCCGTTTTGGCCCCGTTGCAAAAAATTCGGTTTGGACCCCTATTGAGCGCTGGATCGCCAACGCCGCCACGTGGGCTCGCGACGCGCCCGACCGCGCGATCTCACGCCGAGCGCGCGACCGTCCGCCCGCGCCCGCGATCACACGGCCGAGCGCGGGACCGTCCGCCACGCGCGATCACACGGCGGATGTGACACCATTTCTTTATGACATGTTGTACGCTCTTTGTACAATGTAAAACATGCTATATTATATGCTTGTTTTAGATGAATCTGGTAGTGTTTTCTTGAGGTTGGTAACCTCTTGTTGCACCCACTTTTAGCCATTAATGCGTCGCTCCCAAATCGTAATAAACAATGAACAAGAGGCATTGAGACAAGTCCGACGGTCCCGCGCCGGCCGTGTGATCGCGTGATGGGGCGGACGGTCGCGCTTCGGCCGTGAGATCGCTGGGTCGGACGCGTCAGATGAGAGTTTCGGCCGTGCGGATCGGTACCGCACGATCGGATGAACAGCGCGATCGTGCGGTACCATCCGCACGCAGCCGGGCCACGTGGCGGCGTTGGCGATCCGTGCTCAATAGGGGTCTAAAATCGAATTTTTGCAACGGGGCCAAAACGGAATTTTTCATGTACAGGGGTCCAACGGTGACCAAATTTCACTAGAGACATGGATTCACAGTATAAAGGTAAAAATATGTCTCTCGACCGCATGTTCCTCGAGAGACTAGGGGACCTGTTTCGAGAAAAATGATAAATTTGAATTGAAGAACTGATCAAATATCCAACTAGTGAAAAACGGCCAATTTAAACCAATCTAAAAATAAGCCTAGAAAATCAAAAATTACAGATGTAATGGTAAGAAATTCCAAACAATGACTTACGTGTGAGCACAGAGAAGTGAAAGGATGTGACACGATTAGCCATTCGAGATGGTGCGGCTCAGTCTTTGGGGCACATGCAGAAGCGCTTGAGGTGCTCAAAGACACGCCACGTGTCATAAATCCCCAAAATTCAAAAATTTAAAAAAATACTTACAAAATCCGAAAATTTGTAAAAGTACTTTTTAAGTATAAAAGTATTTTTGTAAGTATTTAAATTTTTTTTTGATTTATACTTTTCATTAAAAAGTATTTTTTTAAGTACTTGAAAATGCTTTTTAATAAAAGTACTTTTTACAAATTTTCGGATTTTGTAAGTATTTTTTTTTGAATTTTTTGAAATTTTTTGGGGATTTGTGAGACACGTGGCGGGTGCTGGGGGCACCCCCGCACGCGCTAACTGCCGTGCCCCCAGCACCTGAGCCGCACCCATTCGAGATTGCCTTGGGTGTGCCATTTCTGCCCATTAAGCTCGCCTGGCCGGCTATAAAAAGGGATATGCGGGAGATAGATTGCTCTTTCCAAACACCTTTCTTCCCGATCTCTTCTCTCTCTTGGCACTAGCGCTCTTCCATCAGATCTCCAATCTCACCTCCTCTTCATCCACATAGATTGCAATGGCGACGATGGTCTCCGGCCTCCGACCATGTCTGAGGCAGACCTCAAGGGGCTCAAGCATGTCGAGCAACTAGCTAGCCCCTGGAAGGAGGCTGTCAGGAGCCGATAAATTTGTCCCTGCCCGCACGACAATGAGGTCACCCTTTTTACAGACTATCTCAAGTGCAGGTTTACGGTGCCCGGGAGTCAGCTCCTAGGTGATGTCTTCAGCCACCACATGATCGAATTGGTCCATCTTGAACAAAATTCGATTGCCATCCATAGCTTCTTGGCACATTTAAGCGAGGCGTACCTGGGAGTGATGCCTTCAAGGTCATTGCTCTCGTATTTCTATTGTCTGGGACACTTACACTTCTGCCTCCACGACAATATGAGGGAGGAGGGTGTACGTCTCCACGCCACCTAAGACCTCTTGGGCCAATTGGTCCAAGAAGTGGTTTTACTTCTCTACGGGGGAGCAAGACCCCCTGTTCTTCATCGGCGCCCTCCCGGAGTCCGGCAAGACCTAGAAGGCTGGGTCGGAAGAGACCAAGGCCTTGCGCCTCCAGGTGGCTCTGATCGAGACCATGCGCTTGTGGGCTGGGGCATCATGTCATGGCGTGAAGGCACAGGAGATAGTTCCCGACGTAACTGCTTGTGCTACTGATCGAGGGCCGATATAAGAGCAAAGATTTGGCCAGTGTCATTTTAGTTCTATAAAAAAATAGGAGGGAGTGGGCAAGAGGAGAGGAAAAGAGAAGAGAGGAATGGAGAGAGGAGAGGGGAGGAGGAGATTCTGGCATTCTGCACGAGTTCCATGGTGTATTCGTGCCCTTTTTGCAGTGAGTTTCCTTTGGTCATGTAATTTATTGGTTCTTTCGATGAAAACACGTTAGGTTAGCACTGATCAATATAGATCAGTGGTGGAACTAGCGTTTTTAGTTGTAGATCCCCGTGTTTTAGTGGTTATGTCACGAGTAGTGCTGTAGAATGTAGGCTATTTGTTTAGATGTTTTAACGTAGAAACGGCAGGTTAGTCCCATTTGCAGATAGATTAGTGCAATACCTAGATTGCTTAGGTATAGATCCACATGAGTTAGTGCTACAGGATTAAGGTTTTCCGTATGTTGTAGTTAAAAACCTATGTGTGCGGCTGGAGCCCTAACAGGCCACCACATTCATGCGACAGTTGGGCCACTGGGCTCTGTCACACGCCGGTGGGCCGAATGGGCCCAGTCACTCACTGGCCGTGCGACTGAGCCCAAATCGCTCGCCGCTGCGCGGCTAAAGCTAGCTGGGCTGCCACATGAGCTACATTACCACAAAGCAGATCTTTCTTGATGGCCGGAAACCGTGAGGAAAAGCCATAAAACCTCAGTATTAGTTTTCTTGTCGGGGGACCGTCAGGCAAAAGCCGGCAGCCATGTGGTGATGTAGAAATTCAATTTTCCTGATGGGGTAGGAGAAATATTTGTGCGGCTATCCCTATCTGTGGCGGTCAAAAAAATGCATTACAGTCAGGCTTGGCATCTGAATTCACATACATATACTGACAGATCACCCTGCGAAGAATAGAAAGTTTTCGTGATGGAAACAACAATACCGTGAGGAAAAAAAGGTGAGTAACAAACGAAACACCTACATACACATATTTGCTCACTTCATTGGTCCACAAACTTGCATATCCGTACCCACACAGATATGTACTAATAGATCACACCAAAGAACTTCAATGAGCAGTTGCCTTTACGCTCGCCGGCTGATTCCGTCCGCTTACGCTGGTGGACGTGAAGCGCACGTTCTGCTTGCGTCTTGCGTCTCCCGTTCCCAGCACAGGATTTCTGTTCTTCACGATTACGCACGAAACCGCGTGAAGGCGACACGCCGATCGAGGAAGGAGTCACCACGCGGGGCGCTTGCCGCTGTCTTCTTTTTCCGCGCTACGCCAGCCGAGGAAAAAATTGACGCCGCGCCCCGCCGACCGACGGACCGAGTGGGGCGCGAGACGACGAGAACGAGGCACGAAGCCGCGCCGTCTTTTCCTCGATCCACGCGCCGCGATGGATTCGCGGTTGAGACGCAGCAAGCGGCGTTCGTGGATTCGACACGTCTGCCCGCGCGTGGTGATCTCTCCTTGCAACAGCAAGTCCTTCCGTTCAGATTGTTGCGGATCAGAGACACAAGGCAAAATCCAAATCCGGGTCAAGAACCAAGATGGTCCACCAGCTGCTTGTACTTTCCTAGCATCCAGCCATCTACTAGCAATTGCAATTCTGGGAACCAACAAACATGGCAAGGACAGCAACGCTACAAACAAGTTCATCTTTGCATATCTAACCTCGCCAAAACCAGAATTTTGCCTCCACACAAGCTGTGCGGTACCCAACAGTTTAGCTTGAGTACTACTTCATCGTGCATTTCAAAGACTTCAGTAATGTAGCTTAAAAAAAAGCTTAGCAACGTACTGTATCTTCAGAACAGTGTAACAGAGAAATACAGACTGAGGATGCTTGTAGTGCTGATAACCGTGCATGGAAATCCACCAATAACTGTCCTTTCCCATTGGCCTTCATGGAAAGGGCAGGAGCTCTTATTTGCTACCCTGTTTGAACAACGGGTGCACATGACAACTACTCTTGTTTGGAGTAAGATCAATTATGGATGAATACAGCTGATGTATGCAATTGATCTACTGCATAATCTTAGACTCGTTACTAAAATAAGTTTTAGGGTCAAACATCCGGCTTGCTGCACTTGGCCTCTAAAATAAGTTTGCATGGGTCTAAATTATTGAATTTCTAATGCTATATGGCCAATAAACGAACTTATAAGTGTGCCTGTGCTAGGTCATATGGTTAAGAAATGGTTTTGTAGCTAGAGAGAACTACTACAAAAATCAAGTGGATCTGAGGATAGTTGCCATGAGGAGCAAAGCTAATTAATTGCTGCTTCTACAAGACATTTTAATCAGTTTTGGGTTAATAGTTGAATGCCCGTGCGTTGCTACGGATTTTTAAAATTTATCATACTACATGTTTTAAAACTCACGGGTGCATACAAACATGTTCTAAAATTTTTTAAATCTATCAAGTCAAAAGCCGTCGATCACACCTTGTGGAATGACATTTTTTTTGGGCAAAGATAACCAACACAACATTTTAAACGACACATTGATCAAGCAAAATACCCAGCTTGTAAAGTAGATGCATACATATAAATTTCAATTATCACATAATGTATATATACACAAGGAAGACACAACATTTTCTTACTCTGATGATGCCATGCCAGGAGCTTCTTCTTGTATATGCAGTACACACTTCATACATACTAATTTTCTGGGATTGGAGCATAACCCTGTGGTTCTTCCAGCTACCAATGCTGTGAAGTTCACCAAAAATACCTCTGCACCATATTTGTTGAGGCCAAAGCTTTGGAGGAAAGTTAGTTTCTCCAGAAACCCAAGTTCTGAAGTAGCCAGGGAAAAAGTATGTGCCAAGGAAGAGCACACCTTTTTCATGTCTTTTGGTGACCACCAATATGTATTAGTAATAAGATAAAAAAAAAAAGAAGTATGAAAGCTCACCAGCTACCAATAACATATTTCAGGTTTGTGACAACCACACAACAACTACACAAGGATATCAATTCACCCAAAACTATTCAGAAATGGCATGCTACAGCATACTTGAATAAAATGTTCAAAATCTTCTATACGCATACTTGATTAAAATGCTTAAAATATTCTATATTGGTTCTACTGTATGTCAACTGTATCAGTCAGTTCATAATGATTGCAGTTATTTGCAAATATATCAAATTATAGCAATAAATGAAGCTGATCAGTGGTCACTATATGGAATAGAATTGCAATCATATGTGAAGTCTAACATGAATACCATATAAACAAATTGTTCTGATCCCAAGCCAAGAATGCAGACTGTAAAGGTTGGCAATCCCACTTTCATTGTGATATTTGAAAGCACAGTATATCCCAACCGCACCAAGCACAAGCGCAATTGCGTGGAGAATTAGATGGATCAGCTTAGCTGTGTCATGATTCCACGTAGGAAGTACGCTGTATACCATGATAGCTGCCAAAATGAAAGGGATATTACTAAATTATGTTTGCAAGGCAGAAACTTGCAAAATTTTTAACATTACCTTCACTGCCAAGAATAATATAGCCAATCAGCATAAGAACAAGGTGAATCTGCAATATCCCAACATTATAATTCTTTGATATCCAAATGGATTTTGAGATGCTAATGTAAACCAATTTAAAATAGCAAAGGTTACACAAATGACTAACAAACTGTATCTCTCACTGAGAGTTTATAGGAAACCATGTCAAGGGTTAAGGTGAAACAAATGAAATGAGGGTATAGATTTAAAAGGCTCATGTGCAGTTCACTCAGAGAGCCTAGACTTTTAAATTAAACAGACATAAATTATGGCACACACTTAACACTTAAAATTAGTCATTTTATACATCCATATAAAATTAGTGCCATATACAAAGCAGGAACCTCAATTTATACATCCAACTATGGCTGCAAACATGTTACCTGAATGGCCAATACAGGAAAATGACATAGATCAGCAAATAATGCTTCAGTTCCTGAAGAGAGATATTTTGCTTTATGTTACAACGGATCTACAATAAGTCGATCGAAGGTAAACACTGTTGTTAACAATATATAAAAGGCCTGACCTGTGATGCTAAGCATGATTCCTCCTAGAGAGGTCCAGCTGTCAGAATTCCCTCGCCGTCGGAAATACCGGTATATATAGACTGGATTGTATGCTTTTAACACAGAGTTGTCATACTTGTGTATGTTTAATGCTCCAACACTTCCAATTAGAATGAACCAGAGGAGCACTATAGGTGCAAAGAGCCATCCAACTTTGTCTGAACCGTAGTGTTGCATGCTAAATAATCCAATTAAGATGACCACAGCAACAAGTACAACAACATCTGTCAGATGCAGAGGAAACCAAAGATCAAACGATTTTACAACATAAATTAATGTAAAAGATAGATTATTAGATTGGATTTTGGGATACTTGTATTAAGATCAAGAAGCAAGACTGATGCATATCAGAACATAACACATAAAACAGATACACATGCACTGGATTCCTTCATCATTGCAGCAAGAACATTCCTCTACTTACTAACACTACCTAAACAATTTACAGAAGTTACAGTATGCAAGGATCTGAATAAACCATATTGAACAAATGACATTACCAGTACTCATATTCGGATTTTGAACTTTTATTCCACCTGATGCAGAAAGAACTGTGAAAAACACGAAATCATAAATCAGATTCCAAGATCCATTGGATTTACTAAGAAGAATATGATGCTGAGTATTGATTTAGAAGAAATTAAGCTGAGTACCTGATATAGCAGGAGTAAGGATTCCATCTCCAATAGCTGTACAAGTACCAATGAGAACAAGAATAAGAATACAATTCCTTTTATACGTGTGTGCCTCTAGCCATATCTTTATTTTTGCTGCTAGTGAATTCTCCTCATAAGTTTGCCGACTATATGTCGTTAGGTCCTCATCAGTCTTGTGTTGGTTGGGTATGGTGCTGATCTTTGCATGACGGCATAGTAGGGAATAAAGGGCAAATGTACCACCTGTGAGAAAAAAAACAGTAAGTTGTCATCTCTCAAAATATGCAAACAAGTTAAGTGAAGAAGAAGCAGAATTGCACAAGCAACAGTGTTTGCAACATTGATCAACAGTAAAGTGATCTAAGGCTAAAAGTTTCGTCATCTGAAGAATAAAATTTAGCAGTCAATCAGGCATCTCTCCTGACTATAGAGGCATTCTGCTACATATAAAATGCACTATTCACAAATCATTGTCACGTATAAACTTCTAATGTGTTGGTTAATGTGTAGAAATCACACATTTGAGATGAGTTCAAGCTAGTTTTTTTCAAAGTACCAAGATAAGAAACATGTTACTTATACCTTATGAGGATCAGCTATCTCACCTTGACCGTTGTCATTTGCCCGCAAGACAACAAAAACATACTTCAGAAGAGGAATGAGGGTAAGGGTGTAAATGATCAAGGAAAGCGCCCCAATAACATCCTCATTGTCTTCTACTCCACGAGGAAAGATATTATAGAACACATACAACGGTGATGTGCCCAAGTCACCAAAGACCACCCCAAGGCTCTGAAATGCGAGCCGTAGTAACAAAACTGACGAGAACTTCTGCATGAAGGGAAATCATAATCAATAGAAATTATTGATTTAGCAGTCTAGTTACTTCAATAAATAACAAACATCCGTTTTTAGGACTAAAGATTTTCTGCAAGTCGTTTCATCAAGGTGGAATGAGCAGAAAACCGTATAAAACTAAAACATCACTCCTTTAGGAAATTGGTAATTCCATTATATGAATCAAACCAGTTTACTTCATGCCCTACAAATGACAGTACATGTTCGTGCAGTACAATTCATCTCAAAGTAGTGCATCTGTTCTAGATGTGCTCAAAATACAAACTGTACAATGAGATGAATGTCACATGCAGTCACCAATTTTACATCTATTGCGATTATTCTGAATTCTGAAAACATTTAATTCTTGGCAATAAAAGAAATTTAACATGTAACTAATTGAAGAAGAAGAGAAACTTCAGACCTTTTCTGTGTACATATTCTTCAGTCTGCCTGCTTCCTCATCCATGGGCTGATCAAGGTTCTGATCTAGTTCCCACATGCTCCCCCTATTTGTGCCCTCACTCTCTGATAGCGACGCCATGGATCTCTTTTGACCTCAGCCACAGCTCCTCAAATCCTCACACCAACACAGCCCCAGGAACCAAGCCCTCCACTTCCAGTATTTACATCAACCAAAATGGAAATTTAGCTTACCAATAAGCATTCAGCCTCCAACAGGACCAAGCACAATATTTGATCTCTCACTCAAAATTCAATCTCAGACCTCCACACCAACATCTCCCACCTTCAATTCTTGCATCAATAGAAAAACTGGAGCTGTAGCTTATAATACAGGCACTAAGCTTCCAACCAAATCTCCCCACCAAGCAGCTCCTCTCTTCCAGAAGAACCGGGCAAGAAGTCCAGCCTGACCGAGACGGCGTCCTCCATCTCCCGGCGGCCGCCGCAGACTAAGGTGACCCCGTACCTCGGCCACCGCTCCGGCACGCCGCTACCCGTCTGCTGGGAGACCGAGCCATCGTCGGGGCACGATCCAGACGCCGTGCGCGCCAGCCTCTGCCGCTTGCCGGCGCGGTCGTCCTCCGTGGCCGACGTCTCGAGATCGCTCGCGACGCGGAAGCGCCTTATCTCCAGCCTGCGCCGCCGCCTATCTATCGCCGAGGACACGACAGCCGCGGCGGCGGCCGCAGCGGAGACTGCTGCGGCGGCAGCGGCGGTGGCCGGCGTCGACTTGGCTTCTTCGTAGCCATGTCCTCGTTCTTTGGCCGGCGCAGCCTCTGGCGGCGCGCTCTCGACAGATCCGGGCTTCGCAGTGGCGCCGTCGGGGGAGGAGGAGCGGGAGGAGGAGGCGGCGGCGGCGGCGCGGGGTGGGGGAGGAGGAGGCGGCGGCGGCGAGAGGAGCGAGGAGGAGGCGGCGACGGAGCGGAGGAGGGGAGGAGGAGGCGAGGGCGGAGCGGAGGAGTGGGGGAGGAGGAGGAGGCGGCGGAGTGGAGGAGCGGGGGAGGAGGCGGCGGAGCGGAGGAGTGGGGGGGAGGAGGAGCCGGCGGCGCGGGGTGGGGAGGAGGCGGCGGAGCGGAGGGGTGGCGGGGAGGAAGCGTTGGCGGAGTGGAGGAGCGGGGAGGAGGAGGCGATGGCGGCGGCGCGGGGTGGGGAGGAGGAGGCGGCGGCGGCGCGGCGGATGAGGGAGGGGAGGAGGCGGCGCGGAGAACGGGAGGAGGGGAGGAGAACGTGGGGAGAAGGTGGGAGGAGGCAGCGCGGTTTCGTGAGGTGGGAGGGCCACATGTCAGTCAACAGAGTAAAGAAAAGAGAAGGAAGATCACCTTGAACTCCTCTTTTTAAGGAGTATAAATTAAGCACTTCAGCGTTTTCCTCTACCTGCAGTAGTGTTCAGGGGCAACATTCACTTGTCAAAGATATTCCGGATCATTTATATCATCTAAAGGACCCAAAGAATCATCCTTTTATACTTTGGAAAAGGCCGACCTCCATTGATCCCTATTGGTGAGACTAATGTATTTTATTTCAATTTGCACTTTACTGTGATTAAAAATGATGCTAAGGTAGTAAACATTGTTACAGGATCATCAGCGGATCCAGATCTATTTAGTAGTTTATGTAAAACAATGGAGGACCACTTTAATGCTGAAGAAAATATACTGTTTACTCGATGTCAACTATTAAAGGAGGATCTGAAAATTGCAACAATTGATGACAACTCTAGAATAGAAGACAGAACATGATGACTATTGGACCCACCATGGTAGCATTAGAAAATATTCCAAAATAATGGAAGAAATAAGGATATCCTGTCATCCTGAACTACGCTCTCCCATACCAATTTGAAGCAGGCAGCATCACAAATTCATACAATACAAAGCATACAAACATGGCATATCCGTGGTATAAACATAGATGATGAAGGACAAAAATGTTTGTTGCTATCGATTGAGATACCAAATAAAGTTTTAAACCCTTTTCCTTATCCACTAATAATAGCAGTAGTCTCTTACAACTTCTAGTAATGCACACAAAAATGAGTCGATATACACCAACTTGCAAAGTCATCCTAAAACAACCATAGTGTTGAGGATGTGGTATGCAACGAAAATTGAGTACTTGGAAGGTAATCTTGATGCAAATTTGTCGAGCTTATAATGACAAAAGCTATCATTTTCATTTTTCAAGCAAATAATGAAAATACAAACATGCTGTTGGGGTTCCATCTTTATCTTTATTGATAAAATGTTGAGATGCAACAGATTCTTTCGAGATCTTGCAATGTTGCCTTTCTTTCCAGATCTTGCAATCATTGCCTCAATGACATTGAATAGACGCACAATGGACACAAATACTTTATCTCAAGACATAATTCAATTCTATGAATAAAGAAGTCCAAAATAAAAAGTACTCAACAGATCATCTCGACAACATTCCAACGATCGAGTCATGCCCATCCTTGGCCTCCGAGTCAAATGCATGGCAAAGTGGGTTTGAGTTATCAAGTGGATAGACTTTATTGGATCTGGTGCAATTAACAACTTGATTAGAACCACAAGGTGACACTTGTAAGTAACTTTAGCATGCATTCAAGAAGGGAACAAATACTTTGTCATGTGAGTGGAGATCATTGATGAACAGTGTATTAGCGAAGATTGAAGATGATGTACGCGCCTTGCCATCACAATTTAAGCCGAGTCGTCACGGTTCCTCTCTACTTCAAACTGGAATTCCCACAAATTATAGCAAAGATGATCCGTTGGTATGGTTAAATTGGTGTGAGCAATTCTTTTGGAGGCAAAGAACAGAATCGTTTACTCGATGTCAACTATTAAAGGAGGATCGATAATTGCAACAATTGATGCTAATGACATCTCCGAGTCATTTGATAGCTGCCCGTATTATCTACCGTATTATCTAAGGTACTATATACATTCGATGGTTAATAATTCTACTCTTTTGTTCTTTCGTTTTTATGATGCCCTGTTTGTGATATGTTGCAAATGAATTTTGTGATGTGTTGTAAATGAATTTAGTTAAGAGATGGTAGATTATGAATTGAATAATCAATAGCGATGTAGGATACTTCCTTCAATGACCTAGTGCGATTATATGTTTCTATCGTAATTTGCATAATCAATAGCTGATGTAGGGATACTTACTCAGATAAAACATGGATCGTCGCGCCTCCTCCTACCTCCGCCCCAACCGGTGAGAGAAGACGGACGCAACTCGCAACTGCGGCCGGTCTTGATGATCCTTGAGGTGGCGGCGCTAGGTGTTCTTAGCGCGGCGGCCGAATGCGATGTACTGGCGCCCTCGGGATCGCGCTCTTCCGCCGCGCGCGCACGAGAAGAAAGGGCATCAACGGGCGGGGAGGGAGAGTAGGGGTAGGGTTTCAGGAGGCGTCGCCGCTCGGCGGTGATGAAGTTGACGCGAGTGGCACATGAAGTTCTCGGCGGATGCGGAGATCGTCCCGAGGCGACAAAGACGCGGTGGGGAGAAGCGGGGCGCAAAGGAGCCGAGGAGGAGGCGGCGGCGGCAGCGCGGCGCGGTGAGGAGAAGGCGAGGCGGCGTGCGCGGCGGCAACGCACCGGCGGCGGCGGCGGCGGGCACAAAGACGGCGCCTCACCTCACGCCTCACGCTCACGAGTCACGGCGCCTCGGTGCCTTGGCCTCGACCCTCGGTGCCGGGCTGCCACGGCCGGCGGATCGGGCGCAGACGAGAGCGAGGCGAGCGCGGCGCCCCAGTAGCCCGGGCCGCCGCCAAGTTGCCGCCGACCGCGCAAGCCCGCAGCACTGGCCGAGTCGCCGCCCGACCGCCGTAGCCGCGCATCGCCGGCCGCCTGGTCCCTCTACCCTAGCGGCGGCGGATCTTGCGGGATCGGGCGGCGGCGACTGCCCGACCCGAGGCGGGAGAGCAAGGGAGCGGCGGGGCAGCGACGCAGGTGGGAGGAGGGAGGAGGCGGCCGAGGGGTGGGCGGCGGCGGCGCGCGAGCGAGGGCGGCGGCGGGGATTAGGAGGCGGGGCGCGGGGAGAGCGAGGCGGCGGGGAGAGCGAGGGGCGGCGGCACGGGGTGGGAGGGGAGGAGGCGCCGAGGTGGGGAGGAGGCGCGGGGAGGGGAGGAGGCGCCGAGGGGTGGGAAGGCGGCGCGGTGAGAGCGAGGCGGCGGGGATTAGGAGGTGGGGCGCGGGAGAGCGAGGTGGCGGGAGAGCGAGGCGGGGCGCGGAGAGCGAGGGGCGGCGGGCGGGCGCGGGGTGGAGGAGGGAGGAGGCGCCGAGGCGGGAGGAGGCGGCGCGGGGGAGAGAGAGGAGGCGCCGGGAGGTAGGGAGGAGGCGACAGCGCGCGGGGGGAGGTGGAGGCGCCGGGAGGTGGGGGGAGGTGGCGCGCGGTGAGAGCGAGGCGCGGCGGGGATTAGGAGGCGGGGCGCGGGAGAGCGAGGCGGCGGGAGAGCGAGGTGGGCGCGGAGAGCAAGGGGCGGCGGGGAGAGCGAGGCGGCGCGGGAGAGCGAGGAGGCGGTGGAGGGAGAGCGCGGGGTTGGGGCGCGGGAGAGCGAGGTGGCGCGGGGAGAGCGAGGCGGGGCGTAGGATGCACCATCACCTTCAACTCGTTCTTTTAGGAGTAGAGATCTTTGGGCAAGAAACAAGTATAAATTAAGCTCAGTATCCTCAGCCCGCCATGTGCGTGCCGTGTACGCAAAGGTACGGGGCCGATTCCCACCACTACTGTCGCGTCCATCGGGCAAACCATCTCTTGCGGACTTCCGGTTGCCGCCGTCGTTGTCGTGGTTAAAGCAGTTTAAATTTCAAACTCATTTTCTGTGGTGATACGACTACATCGATCAGTGCCCGGTTTTACACGTTAGATAGGATCGAGATTTCCATGTCCCTGTGCGGTCACACCTTCACCATCGCGCACGCGTCGACTAGACTTGACTCTTCCAAGTCACAAGATGGCAACCAGCGCAGGCAATGCGTTCTGACGCTCTACCTCTACGCTAGTGCCTAGTATAGTATATAACACAACCTGAGTGATAAGTTCGTCCCTCAGCAACACAAAGCATCCTCATTCTGCTGTAAATGGGTGCTACTATTGTCCAAGCCAGCATGTGGGCCGTGTTGACGTGCCTCGCCGCCGCCGCCACCGCGCGGTGGGCATCCGCCACGCCGCCCTCCCCCACCGATCTTGTGCACTGTCCTAAATTATGCGGTGACGTGAACATAACCTATCCCTTCGGCATCGGGGCCGGCTGCTTCCGACAGGGATTCGAGGTCACCTGCAACAATAGCTCCCGACCTCCGAAGCTCTTCTTGGGTACCACCACCACCACTGAGATTGTTGATCAATATCCATCTGGTGTTGAAGTCTCGATCGTCTTCAACATCGCCACCACACCCGGTGTGCTCGGCACCTACAACAGGTCATGGGAGTCGCCTCGGAAGAGCCTTAACATCGACCCTTCTGATAATTATTTGGTAATTGTCGGTTGCGGGATCGATGTCTACATGCTCAATCCTGACACCGGCGACGTCTGGGGGTATTGTTCAACCATGTGTGCTGACATGGCGATCATGCGGAAGGAAGCAGACGGAAGAGCTTGCAGTCAAATGGGCTGCTGTACCATCACCTTCCAAAGACCTGTTCCGGCCTTCAGAATTTCCATCGTTCAGAAAGAAGAAACACTGCCTATTGAAGTTGCTAATGCTACTCTTAAGGCTTTCTTATCATACGCATATGATCCGTACCAGTATAATTTTAGCACAGCAGATCTCATGTCCGATAAGATAGACGCAAGCACCATTGGTTCTACTTCAGCCTACCTGTCTACAGTTATCACACATCAACCAAACTGTCGAATGGCTCGGTTGGAGCAGAAGTCGTATGCATGTGGTAGTAACAAATGCGTGGACGATGATCCTGAAAACGGAGGCTACCATTGTACCTGCCTCAATGGTGGCAATCCCTACCTTCAGGGTGGCTGCATCCAAGGTATACTCTTGTTAATCTCTGCGTGAGCGGAACTAGGGCAGATGATAGCACATATGGGTAGTTGCTCTAGTGGTTGGTTTGTACGTACTTAGTTTGCAGAACTTTCAGGCTGGAGTTAAGTTGCAGCGAGTTCAACGTGCAACGCTACGTGACAATCATTGCCTACAAATGTTCAAAAATTTTGGTACCTAAAGTTCCAACCTAGAAAGTAGAAACTAGTACAGATTAGCTGCTATGCGTTTTCTAGTCTTTTTTTTTCACCTTCACGTTATTACGTTTCATCACGAACTTTGCAGATCTGCAAAAAAGCAAAAAAAATTCAGTCCAAACATCCATTTACTTATTTGTTAGATTTTTTGTTTATATCTTCTACTATGTATTCTTGGATAGGTAGTGTAGTACTTAGTAAGTAGTAACTATACTACTGCCCTGTTTGTTTCCATTTAAGATTATTATAATCTAGCTTATAGGTGGGGATTATATAAGCTAGATTATAATAAGCTGATGGAAAATAAGTTGTCAAGTGTTTGGCAGCCTGGATTATCAGAGTTATGGATTGTTGTATTCGAATGTTTAAAGACTACAATGTCCTTGAGAGAGAGGCAAGAGAGTTGGGGGATGGATAAATGGCAAAGGTGGGTAATATTCCTAAAGTTTTATGGTCCTTAAGATAAAAGGTGGATCTATAAGCTGAAATAAACTCCTTTTTTGAGTTTATTAAATTACAATAATCTGGGCTATTAGATTATAATAAGTTGTCTTATAATCTAGGTTGTTTGTTTCCACTTATGATTATAAGTTAGATTATAATAATCTTAAGTGGAAACAAACAGGGCCTACGTGTCATGCCTAATAATCCTAGTGCATAGATTCTTTCGTAAATAATGATGATGTTTTATCCTAACAAATAAATCCTTCTCCATGTCTTGTTATTTGTTATAAAAAAAATTATCTAACCACTTGAACTATTGCAAAAGTGTAGAAATCAATTTTAAACTACAAAACTAGACATTTAATACTTTACCCTCTAAGATCAAAACTATCTTTATTTCACTGACATGGCATTTACCGTGGTATGGCTTCGACAATGTGTCGTTCATATGTCAACGTCTACATTTTACAAATGTTTTTAAAGATTTTTAAAGAGGTTGGGTTCACATGTCAACGAGTCAACTTCTACAACATGTTGATGACTGGTGACGTCCTCTCATTGGTTGGCAGATCGAGTAGCTTCTCCGTGGTTGCTAGTTGGAGCTACTAGGTGGCAGTGGGTGGATTGGGTCATTGGACAGATCGGATTTGGGCCGTTAGAAAGAGGAACCCTAGGGCAACGGCGGCACCCACCGAGGGCGCAGCGAGCCCACCAGTGCTTTTAAAATGAGGGGCAAATTAGTCTTTTTGTATTAAACTTAACTTTTGACTCACTACTAATATTCAACGATGGCATGTAGTGCCAAACTTTTGAAACTAATGGCATGGATGGTATAAGCACGTATTCAGTGGCAGGCAGTGGAAGCGGGAGTTATTTAGTGGTACAATGGATCTTCTGTAAATATAAATGTAATGTGATTGTTTCTAGTTTGATATAAATACAATGAATGGTGTCTATATATACGTTTAAAAATTGGGTTAATTAATTCTTTATATGCCACTAAAAATTTCTAAAATCCTTGACATATCGGGTCCGATACAATAAGTGGCATATAAGAGATGATGCAAAATTTCGATAGCAAATAAGAAATTGCCCCTTAAAAAATTTAGATGTAAGGCCGTCTAATTGCTTGATATTGCTGAAGCAGCAATTATATGTACTTAGTGAAACATTTCTTTTTCAACTTTTATTAGTATTGGTTTCTCGTTAATAGACGTGATTTATTATTTTAATATTTATTAATAGGAGCAGAGTATGATCCCACTCGGGACAGGCAGAATTGTTCTAGAGCATGTGGCAATACAAGAATTCCTTTTCCATTTGGCCTTGAGGAGGGCTGTTCTGGAAATAAGAAGTTTCAACTGAATTGCACAGCCAATCAAATTTTTATTGGAGCACCACCCATACAATACCAAGTGACAAATATTTCGGTAGATGATGGGTATCTGTCCGTTAGCAAGCCTTCCAAACATGGAGATGATAGAACACATATGTATGAAGTACAGGTCACTGGTGGCGGATGGAATGCTCAGTTAATCGAGGACTTGGAAAGCTTTGACTTTTGTAACGCCCCCGTTTCCAGGGGCGCGTACGGACACGGCATTCCGCAACTATTCACGCGTGAACGGTTATGGAACGTCGCGCAAGAGTATACCATTGCACGCTTACAACCAAAGTCCAGCATATACTTTACATAAGGATTAGCATCCAACTTTTGACAACGGGGCGTGCAAGCTCAAAGTATAATTACATTACAGAAGCTCCAAGATCCGCTTGAGCGCGGTCAAGACCTAAAGCCACGGGTCCTCATCGAAGAAGAGACCCTCAGGGACATCCTCGACGGGGAGACCTTCACCTTCGTCTTGATCCTCTAAAGAATAGATTAAGCAAGTCGTGAGCCAAACAACCGGCTCAGCAAATCCCAAAGGGATTCTAACCTACTACATGCACGGAACATCAAAGGAGGGGAAATATATTTGGTTTATTAACTTTGAGTGGATGCAGTTTTATTTGCAAGCATTTTATAAAATGGACTCAAAACTACTTCTTAAGATCTCAGGGGTTTTTTCATAAAGAGTTAATTAACCAACTAATCAAGTTAAAACATGAACAAAACTACTTAAGCTTCTCTGCTGGAATCACCCAAGTGACACACTCCATTAACCGGAGCACGGCGATTCGAATACCATTTGTTTGACTCGCAGAGTTTACTCGGCTTTACCCACACGCATCCTTAACCCTCATGACCGAGTTAAGGAACCGGGTCTTTCACGCTCAACCCTTGGTATACACTCCACCCGATAGATAATAATCCCGCACATCCTCTGGCGTTCGTTGGCCCTCGCGAACGCCGGTCCCGAGTTGTGAGGACCTATCGTTGTCTTGCACCGACTCCCAATGCGGGGTTTCACTTAAGTTGAGCAGATACTAAACCGGGTTGACAAGTCAACACCGTGGTTGAGCGATCACTATGACATTTGCTCAGCGTAAGGGTTTCATCCTTATATTTTCACATGGCCCGCAACCTTACAGTTCGCGACCCAACCTAGGTAAGAGTTGGGTGAATAATCATCCGCGATGCACCACAAACCCCCTTCCTTCAATCCTAGGGTAAGAGATGGGTGAATAATCATCTCGCGATGCACCTCAAACCCCCTTACCCTACCTTGTGCACGCCGGCACTCTCCGCTCTAAGATACGGTGTCCCATACCACCCTACCTTAGAGTCGGGTTTTACAAATTCTATTGGCTCGCTGCCACGACCTTATTAGTATAAGACTTTTGAGCGATAATAATATCTTACAATTATCTAGATTAACAGATAATTATTTCTAGGGTTACAAAGGCATGGCTGCAAGTTTAACATGGCATTTGTCGGTGGTAGGATTAACTACTTAACAGGTCATTCTAAACATTTTATTTTACTTTGAACTAGCATTTCAGAACTAGCTTAATGCAAATAACATAGTAACGTAATTAGATAACAATGGGTTGCAACATGATCAAAGGATTCGGGACTTGCCGTTGACTTGGACGATCTCGGCTAGCTCGAACGAAGAAACGCCTGGATCCTGAGCCTGCGACTGCACTTGTACTTCTGAGATCTCCGACACTAGCGCAAACATGTAAAATAAGTAAGTCCAGCTTGAGACTAATCAAGCGAGGAAAAATAAACTATTAAAAAGGAGTAAAATGCATAAACCATAAATGGGAATTTTAGGAATTTATCGGAATGAAATTGTGAAAATGGAGGTCACAAATGGGTCTAGAATAATATTTGGAGCAAAGTGGTGAAATTTGAGAATTTTTGGGATTTCTTGTGATTTTCTAGAATTTATTTGGATTTTCTGAATTTGAAAATTGGAAAACATCCGGAAAATCGAATGAATAGTAACGGGCGGCCCGAAGCTCTGCGCAGAGCCGTAGGGAATGGCTGCGGGGCCGCAGCAGCGCGCACCTGATCGCCACGCCGCGCGCGCACGGAAACAGCCGGACGCGCCCACTCCCGCGCGCCACGCAGTCCGGATGGGCGACGCGTGTCTCGGTTGGCGGCGAGGATGGGGCGGGCGGCGCGCACGGCGGGAGATCCGACGGAGGAGGAGGGTGATGCTTATGATCATCGGACGGCCGGGAGACGCAAAGATCCGACGGGCGAGGTTAGACGGCACGGTTGGAAGAGGATGGCGGATGAAGCCACGTCATCGTCTTCCTCCTCCGCCGTGATGATTCTCCCGAGCGGAGGTCACGGTGGCGACGGTGGTCCGGGCGCTAGGGGGCTTGCCGGTGGTCACCGAGGGCATCAACGGGAGCGGCTCGACAAGGGGGTTCCGCTTTGGGGCTTAGGAGGAGAAGGAGATCAATGGGAACGAGCGGAGGGAAGGGGCGGCTCGAGTTTGCGGTGGTGAGGAGGTCGCCGGTGGCGAGGCCCAAACGGCGGCGACTACGGGCGAGGAGCTCAAGGGCTCACGATGGCGGTGTTGGTTTCGGCGGGAGGCCCGAGTGGCTCGCCACGAGAGGGTGCGGCGGGAAGGGACTTCGACGCCGGAGCTCCTTGGTGCTTTGCCTGGCCAGGGGAGGATGTCGACGTGTTTAGTGAAGGGTGTAGAAGCTCTAGGCGGTAGTAATTGGAGAATGAGGAGGAGTGGAAGAGGAGCTCGGGAGGGGGTTTATACCGGGCGGTGGGATGAACCCGTGGGGAAGGGGCACGGCGGCCAAGGGGAAAGAACCGAGCGGCCAAGGGGGAAGAACCGAGCGGCCAAGGGAGAGGAAGGAAGGAGAGGCAGTGGGCCGAAGCGGGCGAGGCGGCGCGCGGCGGTGGCGGTCTTGGCGTCAGCGGCGGCGTTAGCACGGCGAGGAGGCGAATCCACCGGTGCGAATCCGGGCGCGATTCGGTCATGCGGGGCGGCGCGGCGTCGCGCGCGAGAAAGGCGGAGAGCGAAGACGCGAGCGGAGGAGAGCGAGGAGGCGCTGGGAAAGGAGGAGGCGGGAGAGGCGGCGGCGCCCGGCGAGCGAGGAAGGAGGAGGGGGGGGGAGAAGCGGCGGAAAAAGGGCGGGCGCCCGCCTAGGAGGGTTGGCGTCCGGCGAGAAAGGAAAGCATAAACCGGGCGACTTTCCAAAAAGGGAAAGTTTCCAAAATTCCCCCAAAAATCAGCAAAAATTCACAGAAATTTTGGGTTTGAAATTTTAGGGCTTTTCAACCTACCCCCCTTAAAATAATCTCGACCCTGAGATTAACTTGGTCCAGGGAGTAAGTTGGGAAAATCTCGCTGCAAGTCTGACTCTCTTTCCCAAGTGGACTCATCCGCGGTGTGATTCTTCCACTGGACTCTGCAAAATCTGACATTCTTGTTTCTGAGCTGCCTTTCTGATGTCTCAAGTATTTGTAGTGGTTCTTCAGCATATGAACAGTCATCTTGCAATTCAATCTCTGACAATGGTACTTCATCTGTGAGTTGGCGTAGACACTTCCGGAGCTGGGATACATGGAACACGTTATGTATTCTTGACAAGTCGGGTGGAAGCTGCACTTGGTAAGCTACTTCCCCAACTCTTGCAATTATTTGGAACGGTCCCACATATCTCGGTGCTAGTTTGACTTTGACTTGAAATCTCTTGACTATTTTGAATGGGGTGACTTTGATGTAGACGAAATCTCCAACTTCAAAGCTTAAATCTTTTCTGCGGTTATTTGCATAGCATTTCTGTCGGTCTTGTGCCATCTTGAGTATGTCACGATAATTCGACATGTTCTCGCATCTTGGGCAATTTGAGGTCCAATGAGTTGACGTTCTCCAGTTTCTGACCAATTCAGAGGTGTCCTGCATTTTCTGCCATACAGAGCTTCAAATGGGGTCATTTGGATATTGGCTCGATAACTATTATTATATGAGAACTGAGCAAATGGTAAACAAGTATTCCATGCTGCTCCATATACAATTGCACAAGCTCTCAACATGTCTTCTAGAATCGTTGGTTCTCTCTCGCTCGCCCATCTGCGTGGATGATATGCTGAACTGAAGTTCAGATCGGTGCCCATAGCTTCATGTAGTTTCTCCCAAAACTTGGAGGTGAATTGTGCTCCTCTATTTGGCACAATCTTTTTTCGGAACTCCATGTAGTGTCACAATCCTTGTCAAATACAACTCAACAAGCTTGTCCTTCCCGTAGGTTTGCTTAATCGGGAGGAAATGAGCTACTTTAGTCAATCTATCAACAATAACCCAGATAGCATCATATCCTTCACGGGTCTTGGGGAGTCCAGTAATGAAATCCATCCCGATACTATCCCATTTCCATTCGGGAATTGGCAAGGGCTGCAACAATCCCGAGGGTTTCTGATGATCTATCTTGATCTGCTGGCAGACATCACATTTAGCTACATATTCTGCCACTTCTTTCTTCATTTGGTTCCACCAATATTTCTTCTTCAAGTCTTGATACATTTTGGTACCTCCCGGATGGATTGAGAATTGGGATGAATGGGCTTCGGATAGGATCAATTCTCTTAATTTTTTTCTTGTTGGGTATGCAATAGCGACTACGGAAGGTAAGAATTCCATGTTCGTCTATCGCATATTCTGATGAATCTCTTTCTTGAATGTCCTTTTTCAGTTTTTGAATCTCTGCATCTTCATCTTGTGCTGCCTTGATCTGATCTGTCAACAACGGTTGAAGTTCTAACGCTGCCATACTGCCTTGTTCTGTGATTACCAAATTCAGTCGTAACATATCCCTTTGCAACTCTGGTGAATACTCTGTGGTACTGGGTTTGCTTTGTCGAACCTTTCGGCTGAGGGTATTGGCAACTACTTTTCCATTTTACATAAGTACACATCCTAAACCTTGCTTTGAAGCATCGCAATAGATTTGAAACTCTTTCTCTTGTAGTTCATCTAACTGTCTCTTGAGCTCTTTCAGTTCATCGCGGCACATCTACGTATTGATGTTTGGCAATTGGCTTTGTGCCTAGGATCAATTCTATAGCAAGTTCTACTTGTCTGTCAGGGGTCTGCCTGATAGTTCTTTCGGAAATACATCTGGATACTCTTGTACATCGGCACTTGATCGATGTAATCGCTAGCATGTTGATCATGCGCCTTTTTGTATCCTCAAAACTTCTCGCCTGCTTCCACTACCACTTTCTCGACCTTCGGATTGACCAAGGACACTGTTTTACTCTCTCAATCCATTTTGCCTTTGTTCTTGGCTAGCGATTCATGCCCAATATGGCATCTAAACCTTACATATCTAGTCTGCAAGAATCTGCTCTAACATCTACCCTTGGATTTTCATATCAAGTCCAAGACACCCACGGTGGGACTCCATTCTAACCCCGTGGGTTTCACCACATAAGGTCTTGGCAATGAAACAGAGGCAAGCGATTTCTTGAAGCAAAACTCTTGAAATAAACGAATGTGTTGCACTGTGGTCAAACAAAATCAATGCGGTATGGAGTTGATTGGGAACATACCAAGAATGATGTCACCGCTTCACCTGCATCTTCTGCGGACACTTGATTTACTTTTGCATAGAATATGGGTCGCACGGCCTTTGTCTCTGCTCGCAGATGTGAAGTTGGCTATGCCACCGGTGGTGATTGGGGTCCGGTTGCTTTGACTGCGGATAGCCTCCTTCGGGGTGCTAGAACTCGATCGTGACCTTGTTTCCCGTCTTTGGTTTTGGAATTGGAGTTTAGCCGCATCGATTTCAAACTCTTCCTCGGACATCGATGCTTGTAGTGTCCATTCTCTCCACAATGGAAACATGCATCGCCCTTCGTGGACACTGCTAGCAAGATGCTTGCCACCGCAGGTGTGACACTTGATGGCGAAGGGTAAAGGAGAACTGTACTGTTGAGACTGTCCAGACTGGTTCTTCGGTAGCGTCACATACTGTCGGGAGGATTGGGATCGAAATGAAGATGATCCCGAGGTCTTGCTTCGCTGAGCATTGTGAGGAGACTGAGATTTGTGCGCTGCCTTACGTTTCCTGTAACCTTCTATTTCACCTCTAGCCTCTTCTGAAGTAATCAGGCTGTCCACCATATCATGTAGGTCTTTGAACTTCATGGCTGAGGTATGGAACTTCAATGACTGTTGCAGTCCTGCTCGAAACTTGCTCATTTTCTTATCCTCGCTGTCAACATCCTCCGGAGCAAACCTGGATAGGTGGTTAAATTGATGTAAGTATTCTATGACTGTGCATCCACCTTGTTTAAGCGTTAGGAATTCCCGGCGCTTAGCCTCCATGATGCCATCCGGTATATGAGCCTTGCGGAATGCATTGGAAAACTCTTCCCAACTAATCTCTCTGTTCTGCAGTGTGCGTTGATAGTTGATCCACCATGTTGCTGCAGCGCCCTGCAACTGATGGGATGCATACAACACCTTTTCTTTATCATCACATTGTACAGTGTCGAGTTTCCTTTCCACGTCCACGAGCCAATCCTCAGCTACTATGGGGTCAGCTGAGGTGAAAAAGACTGGTGGACGTGTTTTCATAAAGTCTGCCCATCGGGTGGAAATTGGTGTACCATCTCGAGGAATATTGCTTCCATCCTGTATGCCTGGTGATTTGGCTGTTATCTGTTCAAGAAGTCTGGCATGCTGATCTAGTACTCGCAAAATATTCTGTTCTCCTTGACACCGATTCTGTTCCATCATTGCTATCACACTGGCCAATGTTGCTTGATCTGTGGCAGGTGCACCCTGCCCGTTGGTCTGACCACTCTGTGTCTTTGGATCCATCGCGATTGGGAACTAGAGATCAGCTTTGCAGCGGCTTTGGAGAACAAGAGTAGATAAGTAAGACTTTGAATTTTCAAGGCAAGTATAGGGTGAAAAAGGTAAGAACGAGAGCGAAAGGGGACAGGAAAAAGCTTTGAATACAGGGGAATTACTGATAATTAAGCAAACAACATACAAAGATAATAGACATAAATTTACAATATGCAAGTGGTACACAAACCACTTAGGGTTCATGATTACACCCGCTTTACATTACAAAGAAACACGACTACCACTCAGGGTCAGTCTAATCTAGCGAACAATCGCTATTCCTCCAACTACCGAGGAACGAAATTTTGAAGTTTAGACAAGAGAGGCAGTAAACATTTTGCAAAAGCAAAACTTAAGCAGAAGTAAACTAAGATAGATAAGGTAGCAACGAGAGGAGAAAAAGACAGCAATAATACTTATATTTTTCGTAAACCCTTTTTATGGCTTAATTAAGTTTTGCGATAAAATCGCTCCTAGTTTGCCTTAGGTCTCAACCTACGGTCAAGAGCCCGCTCGATACCACTTCTTGTAACGCCCGCTTCGTGGGCGCAGACGGACACTGTGATTCGCAACTATTCACGCGTGAACGGTTATGGAACGTCGCGCAAGAGTATACCATTGCACGCTTACAACCAAAGTCCAGATATACTTTACATAAGGATTAGCATCCAACTTTTGACAATGGGCGTGCAAGCCCAAAGTATAATTACATTACAGAAGCTCCAAGATCCGCTTGAGCGCGGTCAAGAGCCTGCTCTGATACCACTTCTTGTAACGCCCCCGTTTCCAGGGGCGCGTACGGACACGGCATTCCGCAACTATTCACGCGTGAACGGTTATGGAACGTCGCGCAAGAGTATACCATTGCACGCTTACAACCAAAGTCCAGCATATACTTTACATAAGGATTAGCATCCAACTTTTGACAGCGGGGCGTGCAAGCCCAAAGTATAATTACATTACAGAAGCTCCAAGATCCGCTTGAGCGCGGTCAAGACCTAAAGCCACGGGTCCTCATCGAAGAAGAGACCCTCAGGGACGTCCTCGACGGAGACCTTCACCTTCGCTTTGATCCTCTAAAGAATAGATTAAGCAAGCCGTGAGCCAAACAACGCTCAAAGCAAATCCCAAAGGGATTCTAACCTACTAAATGCACGGAACATCAAAGGAGGGGAAATATATTTGGTTTATTAACTTTGAGTGGATGCAGTTTTATTTGCAAGCATTTTATAAAATGGACTCAAAACTACTTCTTAAGATCTCGGGGTTTTTTCATAAAGAGTTAATTAACCAACTAATCAAGTTAAAACATGAACAAAACTACTTAAGCTTCATTTTTGGAATCACCCAAGTGACACGGCTCCATTAACCGGAGCACTGGCGTATTCGAATACCATTTGTTTGACTCTCGCGAGTTTACTCGGCTTTACCCACACGCATCCTTAACCCTCATGACCGAGTTAAGGAACCGGTCTTTCGCTGCTCAACCCTTGGTATACACTCCACCCGATAGATAATAATCCCGCACATCCTCGGGCGTTCGTTGGCCCTCGAACGCCGGTCCCGAGTTGTGAGGACCTATCGTTGTCTTGCACCGACTCCCAATGCGGGTTTCACTTAAGTTGAGCAGTACTAAACCGGGGTTGACAAGTCAACACCGTGGTTGAGCGATCACTATGACATTTGCTCAGCGTAAGGGTTTCAGTCCTTATATTTTCACATGGCCCGCAACCTTACGGTGCCCACGACCCAACCTAGGGTAAGAGTTGGGTGAATAATCATCCGCGATGCACCACAAACCCCCTTCCTTCAATCCTAGGGTAAGAGATGGGTGAATAATCATCTCGCGATGCACCTCAAACCCCTTACCCTACCTTGTGCACGCGGCACTCTCCGCTCTAAGATACGGTGTCCCATACCACCCTACCTTAGAGTCGGGTTTACAAATTCTATTGGCTCACTGCCACGACCTTATTAGTATAAGACTTTGAGCGATAATAATATCTTACAATTATCTAGATTAATGATAATTATTTCTAGGGTTACAAAGGCATGGTGCAAGTTTAACATGGCATTTGTCGGTGGTAGGATTAACTACTTAACAGTCATTCTAAACATTTTATTTTACTTTGAACTAGCATTTCAGAACTAGCTTAATGCAAATAACATAGTAACGTAATTAGATAACAATGGGTTGCAACATGATCAAAGGATTCGGGACTTGCCGTTGACTTGGACGATCTCGCTAGCTCGAACGAAGAAACGCTCGATCCCGAGCTCGCGATCGCACTTGTACTTCGAGATCTCCGACACTAGCGCAAACATGTAAAATAAGTAAGTCCACTCGAGACTAATCAAGCGAGGAAAAATAAACTATTAAAAAGGAGTAAAATGCATAAATCCGCAAATAGGGAATTTTAGGAATTTATCTGGAATGAAATTGTGAAAATGGAGGTCACAAATGGGTCTAGAATAATATTTGGAGCAAAGTGGTGAAATTTGGGAATTTTTGGGATTTACTGTGATTTTCTAGAATTTATTTGGATTTTTCTGGATTTGAAAATTGGAAAAACATCTGGAAAATCGAATGAATAGTAACGGGGCCGGCCCGAGCTCTGATGCAGACTGGCCGGGAACGGACCAGCGGGCGCAGCAGCGCGGCCCACGGTCGCTCACGCAGCGCTGCAGCACGGAAGCAAAGCCGGACGCGGCCCACTCCCGCGCGCCCACGCAGTCCGGATGGGCGACGCGTGTCTCGGTTGGGCGGCCAGGATGGGGGCGGGGCGAAGCGGTACGGCGGGGAGATCCGACGGAGGAGGAGGGTGATGCTTATGATCATCGGACGGCTGGGGAGACGCAGCATCCGACGGGCGAGGTTAGACGGCACGGTTGGAAGAGGATGGCCCGGATGAAGCCACGTCATCGTCTTCCTCCTCCAGCCGCGACAGTTCTCCCGGAGCGGAGGTCACGGTGGCGACGGTGGTCCGGGCGCTAGGGGGCTTGCCGGTGGTCACCGAGGGCATCAACGGGAGCGGCTCAACAAGGGGGTTCCGCTTTGGGGCTTAGGAGGAGAAGGAGATCAATGGGAACGGCAGGAGGGAGAAGGGGGCGGCTCGAGTTTGCGGTGGTGAGGGAGGTCGCCGGTGGCGAGGGGGCCCAAACGGCGGCGACTACACGGGCAGGAGCTCAAGGGGCTCACGATGGCGGTGTTGGTTTCGGCGGGGAGGCCCCGGAGTGGCCTGGCCACGAGAGGGGTGCGGCGGCCGGGAAGGGACTTCGACGCCGGAGCTCCTTGGTGCTTTGCCTGGCCAGGGGAGGATGTCGACGTGTTTAGTGAAGGGTGTAGAAGCTCTGGGCGGTAGCAATTGGAGAATGAGGGAGGAGTGGAAGAGGAGCTCGGGGAGGGGGGGTTTATACCCGGGCGGTGGGGGATGAACCCGTGGGGAAGGGGGCACGGGCGGCCAAGGGGAAAGAACCGAGCGGCCAAGGGGGAAGAACCGAGCGGCCAAGGGGAGAGGGAAGGGAAGGGAGGCTGCAGCGGGCCGAGCGAGGAGCGGCGCGGCGGCGGTCTTGGCGTCGGGCAAGGCGGCAAGACGGCGAGGAGGCGAATCCACCGTGCGAATCGGGCGCGATTCGGTCGCGGGACGGCGGCGCGTGCGCGGAGAAAGGCGGGGAGGAGCGAAGACGCGAGCGGGGAGGGAGAGCGAGGAGGCGCTGGGAAAGGAGGGAGGCGGGGAGAGGCGAGCGGCGCCAGCGGAGCGAGGAAGGAGGAGGGCACCGGGAGAAGCGAAGCGGAAAAAGGCGGGCGCCCGGCTAGGAGGGTTGGCGTCCGGCCAGAAAAGGAAAGCGCAAACCGGGGCGACTTTCCAAAAAGGGAAAGTTTCCAAAATTCCCCCAAAAATCAGCAAAAATTCACAGAAATTTTGGGTTTGAAATTTTAGGGCTTTTCAACCTACCCCCCTTAAAAGAATCTCGACCCTGAGATTAACTTGGTCCAGGGAGTAAGTTGGGAAAATCTCGCTGCAAGTCTGACTCTCTTTCCCAAGTGGACTTGAGTTGCTATCGGACTTGGGTGTGGTTTTGGAGTTCTAGCTCTCACGATAGGTTCAATCGCATTTGTCGGAAGATGGAAGAGACGCATCCAAAAGAAAGTTAGGAGGGCGTACTTCCGAAAAAACAAAGGCCTGATCTTAGAGCAACTGATCTTATCCGATGAAAGTGTTGCACACAATACAAAAATATTTTCCTTAGAAGAACTAGAGAAGGCAACCAATAGCTTTGACTCAACACGTATTGTTGGCCATGGGGGTCATGGCACAGTTTATAAGGGCATTTTATCAGATCAACGAGTGGTGGCAATCAAAAAGTCCAAAATTGTAGAGCAAACTGAGATTGATCAATTCATAAACGAGGTTGCCATCTTGTCTCAAATTATTCATCGTAATGTGGTTAAGCTTTTGGTTGTTGCCTTGAATCTGAGGTACCTTTGCTCGTATGAATTCATCTCCAATGGCACACTCTATGACCTTCTCCATGGTGATTTGAGTATAAAATGCTTGCTAACATGGGACGATCGCATCAGAATTGCTCTTGAGGCTGCGAGTGCTCTTGCCTATCTCCATTGTGCTGCTTCAATACCAATATTTCACAGAGATGTGAAATCTGCCAATATACTCCTCAATGACAATTTCACCGCAAAGGTTTCGACTTTGGTGCTTCAAGATCTGTTTCCATTGATGAAACTCATGTGGTCACAATTGTGCAAGGTACATTTGGGTATTTGGATCCTGAATATTACCATACAGGCCAATTAAATGAGAAGAGTGATGTTTACATCTTTGGTGTAATACTTATTGAGCTCCTAACAAGAAAGAAACCAATCTTCCTCAATTCTGTTGGAGAGAAGCAGAACTTGTGTCATCATTTCCTTCAGAGACAACAAAATAAAACCACAATAGAAATAGTAGATGCTCAGGTTGTGGAAGAAGCAAACCATAAGGAAATTGATGAGATGGCCTCACTTGCAGAAATATGTTTAAGGCTTAGAGGAGAAGAGAGACCGACAATGAAAGAAGTTGAGTTTAAGCTGCAACTTTTGAGAGGTAAGATAAAAAAAATGAATCAAGAGGAATTACGAAGGGACAATGAAATCGAGCCACTGTTACTGTCTACGTCCAACTATACTTCTTAGACCCAGTATGTTGAGATTGGAATAGTTGCTAATTTGGTAACACAAGATGCCACCCGAAACTATACCATGGAGCAAGAACTTGTTTCTTGGACTAGTTTACCTCGCTAAATGTATTTTACTGTCAACACTTTCTAAATTAGTTTTCCTTTCTTGTATTAGACAGTTCCATTTATTGTTCGAACACATCTGGAATTATGCCATTACCTGCTATGCTTTGACAAACAGAGTTTCTAGTCAGGGAGCAGGAAAACAGGATTTTGGTCTCAGTTATTTGGTTACATCAGTGCTATGTTCTTGTCCTAACCAACTAACAGAATAAACTTGTTTCTTCAAACCTTGCACTAAAAATTGTTTTAACAAATCTATTTGGAAAATCCAGTATCCGAACAATCCTCAAACATTGAATAATGTACTCTGGTTAAGGTAAGCAAATTCACTTGGCTGCTGTGGCAAACCAAAGTTTCTTTCTCGCACTGTTCTTTACGCTGCTGAACTGAGGGTGTAAACACCAAAGATTTATGCAGATTTTTTTCTAGGATTTAGTATGGTGGAGATACCAAATACTCCCTATATTCATTATACAAGACACACTTTCCTTTTGTTGTTGTTCAAAATTGTTAGGTGCACTCCATAGTCAAGGTAGAATTTGTGAATTTTTCCCTGCTATGCCCCTAATAATTATGCTTAGCTCCCGTGGCATTAAATGATCAATGTTGACTGCTTCCAATGCAATTGAGGGTTACTTGCATTCCTCACACCATGTAGAGAAAACGAGGACTTATCAATGCAAAAGCGTCCATTCATTAAGTACAGACATCCTATGGTTGAATTGGCGTGTACAAATACGCAAGTATTCAATTATGGGTATTTTGGTCAATTTCTTGTGGTCCATGATTGCTGTGCAAAAACTATACACACCTACTAACATATATGAACGGAGGGAGTAGTAAATAATAAATATCAAAAGACAGCAGTATACACACCCTAGGGACAATACGAAACAAAAGTATAAAGCTTCAATTGTCAAATGACAGCCCTACACAGTATACACCCTACTGAAAATAAATTTTAAGCACAATTTTTATTTGTGGAATTTCAAAGATCACTAAAACAGTCAATAAACTTAAACCTACCTCAGGAAAAGAAAAATTTTAACCTACCTCGCAAACAGAAGAAAACATAGCCTGATCGCCTGTAGCTACTTTTACCACAGAATTGAACCCACATGCACGAGCTGTAACTTAGACTTCCATGCATGAGTAAATCACTTCAGCAAAAAGGCGTATAGCTCCGGATTCAAGAGCAACTTTTGCCCTCTTCAGGCACGGAGCAAAGATCTCCGGGTTCGTATGACCAGAGGCGGAACTGGGGGCAGCAGGGCCGTGGCCCCCCCATGCGGCAAATTTTTTGGACCCCCACTTCAGGAATACAGCGGTCCAGCCCATCACGAATTCACGATTCACGCAATCAGCGTTAGCAGCAGAGGAAACGTTGCAGTCAAGACTCGAAACTCGATCACGCGCCCCGCCTCGCCTACTCGAATCGCATCTGTTCGACTGTTCCACTTCCCTGCGCAGCGTCAGTGCCATCCTCAGGAGCCATCACCCATCAGCATCAGTCGTCGGGGACAGTGCTCGAGCCTCGTGGCGATTCAAGAGCACTCACGGTGCGGCAAGGCCAGGCGTCCACTGCATCACTGCATCCATCCAGGCGTCTCGGCCATTAGTTTGCAAATTGCAACACGCAAGTCCAAGTGCAAGCGGCCGCAAAGTAAGAATAGTTTATTAGTTTATACTTTATAGGATATGATTTCTATTTTTTAATCGCTCTATTTCAATGATCATCCGTGCTCGTTGTTTATTAGCTTATGCATTATTTTTAGGTAGAAAATAATGCCCCCCAAAAGGACAATTGATTCCTTTTTCAAGAAGATACCTACTGATGGATTGGAGCAAGAGCAAAATAATTCACCTGTTGTCCAAGAGGAAGCCCCCAACCCTGGAGAACAGAGGACTCCTGAAGAAGCACCAAGAGAACCAGCACCAAAAGTTCAGAGGGTTAATGCTGAGGCCAGCGTTTTGATAGTTGAACGAGATCCGGCTACGCTGCAAATTTGGGAGTATCCTGCTAATGAAAGAGATCAAGTTCGCAAAGTATACATTATGCATGGCCCTTATCAGTTTCACATGGACATATATCCTGCTTCCGGTCCAGCAAGTCATCCACGCAGGTTTCAATCTCACTGGTTCAATGCTTTTCCTTGGTTAGAATATTCTCCCGCAAAAGATGCAGTCTTTTGTTTTCCTTGCTTTCTATTTTCTAAGAAGCCATCCGAAAGGCAGGTCTGATACATTTATAGTGAAAGGATTTAAAATTGGAAAAAGTGAATGATGGTGCTAACTGCTCATTCTTGGTCCACATGGGAAATGATAGTAAATCTGCTCATAATTATAATATGAAGTGTTATGAAAATTTGAAGAATGCAGCAGGCCATATTGAGCATATGGTGGAGAAGCAAACTAAGGAAGATATCAAGAAGAATAGGTTGCGTCTTGGGACATCTATTGATGCTTGTCGATATTTAGCATTTCAATCTTGCCCTTTTCGAGGACATGATGAATCAGCTACTTCAAAGAACCAAGGTAATTTTCTTGAAATGGTGAAACTTCTATCTTCATATAATGAAGAGGTCAATGCAGTTGTGCTAGATAATGCTCCACGAATGCCAAATATACTTCACCTAAAATTCAAAAAGAAATTTTGGATGTTATGGCTTCAAAAGTGCAATCGGCAATTCGTCGTGAAATTGGGGGTTCTAAATTTTGCTTGATTGTTGATGAGTCTAGGGATGAGTCAAAAAGAGAACAAATGGCAGTTGTTGTTCGTTTTGTTGACAAAGAGGGGTTCATTCAGGAAAGGTTTCTTGATCTTGTTCATGTTCATGATACATCATCAGCCACTCTTCACCAAGAATTATGCTCTGTCCTATCATATCATAATCTAGATGTGCAGAATATTCGTGGACAAGGATATGATGGTGCTAGTAACATGCGCGGAGAGTGGAATGGACTGCAGACCAAATTTAGGGAAAATTGCCCTTATGCATATTATGTGCATTGCTTTGCTCATCAATTATAATTAGCTCTTGTTGCTGCATCTAAAGAAGTATATGAGGTTGAAAACTTTTTTGATCATCTTTCTTTTATTGTTAATACTGTTGTTTCTTCTAGTAAGAGAAATGATGATCTGCATGCTAATCAAGTAGCTGAAATGGAACGTCTTATTGAACTTGGTGATTTAGAAAGCGCAAGTGGAGCAAACCAAGTTGGAACATTAAGGAGGTCAGTGACACTAGATGGAGCTCCCATTATGATTCTGTTTGTAGCCTTTTGAGAGCATACAAAGCTACTTATTTAGTACTTAAAGATATTGCTAATACTAGAGGTCCGAGAAGTACCGCTCAAGACGAGGGAAGGTCATTGGTGTCTGTTAGATTGATGATGACATTTGACTTTGTATTTATTTTACATCTAATGAAAGAGTTGATGGGAATCACGGATCTTCTTTGCGAAAGTTGCAATGAAATCTCAAGATATTGTAAATGCTATGGATGATGTTGCCACCACAAAAGATTGATTCAGAATCTAAGAGATCATGGTTGGAGCAAACTTCTCAAGAAGTGACAACTTTTGTGGTAAACAAGGTATTCTTGCTCCGGATATGGATGGGTTCTATGTTGATTATATTCGATCTCGTTCTAGTAGTGAGACAACAGTTGAGCATCACTACAGATATGATGTTTTCATAGTTGCAATTGATCAGCAAATGCAAGAGCTAAATTCTAGGTTCAGTGAACAAGCAACCGAGCTTCTCATTTTGTGTACTAGTTTGGATCCTAAAGATTCTTTCAGTTCATTCAAGATTGATGATGTGTGTACTTTAGCTTCAAAGTTTTATCCCGCTGACTTTTCAGAGCAAGATATGATTAAATTGAGATGTCAATTACAACATTATGAGCTTGATGTGCCTACCAATCCAAAGTTTCAGAATTTAACAAGTGTAGGCGATCTTTGTCGTGGCTTGTAGAAACAAACAAATCAGAGGACTATTATTTGATTGACAGTATACTATTTGCCTATTCCTACTATTCATCGTTTTGTTGTTTTAGAAATAACAAGCTGCATTTCCTTTTAATTTATAGGTTAATTCGACTTGTCCTTACTCTTAGGTTTCAACCGCAACATCGTAACGAGCATTTTTCGCAATGAAGCTTGTCAAGACAAGGCTTCAAATAAAATGGAAGATGCATTTTGAGAGATTGTTTGGTAATCTATATCGAGAAATAACTTGCACTACAATTCACAACGGATGACATTATAGATGATTTCTATGCCATGAAGACGCGCAAAGTTAGTCTCAAATGAAAAAAGCAGTAAGTTTTTATCGTCTTTTCTCTTTATGTGTTGGCATAACAAAAATTATGTTTGTTTGGATACTTATATTATATTATATATATATATATATATATATATATATATATATATATATATATATATATATATATATATATATATATATATATATATATATATATATATATAGGAAAATTACATAAGGCACCATGGTGCCTAGGCACCAACATCCGATACACGTGTATGATTGATAATTTTTTGAGTTTGGGTATGAAAATGTTTTATACTCTTGATATATTTATGGTAAGTAAGTTTTGAACTCAGTTCAAATTAGTTTGAACTACTTTTGAGTTCAATGCAACTCACAAGTGAGTATATACCATAAAAATAGTTCAAACTAATTAAACTGAAGTTGAATTTAAATTTTTTGAGTTTGACATCTCAAATATACTTTTTATGGGTATATGAAGATACCCACATCAAACGTTATAATCTCAAGCAAATCAACGGTATTGATATTGGTGCCTAGGCACCATGGTGCATGAAACACTCGTCCTATATATATATATATATATATATATATATATATATATATATATATATATATATATATATATATATATATATATATATATATATATATATATATATATATATATATATATATATATATATATATATATATATATATATATACATTTTCCAGCCTAGCAGTCTTCTCACACTGACTGCCCCCTTTCTCGTTCGGCTGGTTCCGCCAATCGTATCATATATGATACACACGGCTCCATTGGATGTATCGTTACTTACCTGTAATGTCATCTCCATCTCCACTGAAGGCTGACGAGCCTTCTCCCCAATATCTCAATATTTAGGCTTATGTTAAACGACAGTCGCCTTCTCATCCTTCGGCTGCCTTTTGATGGAGCTTTATTAATCAGATGAGACGGTCGATTCGTCGAAGCAGCTGGTCGTTGGAGCTTCTCTGTTGGAGCATTATGCATCTCTCATGCATGTTGCACTCTGTCAAATGAAGATATATATTGAACTGGGAAACCAGACTCTTTTCATGGAGGTTACCAATAAACAGATATTTACCATAATATTTTGTTTTCTTGCAATAATCGAGTTGATAAATTAATCTGTAGCGGAAAAAAAACAGTACGGTTGCTTAACATGTTTACAACAAGGAATAGTATTCCATCTCTATATATAGTCATGTTCTGCCTTTTCCGCAACAAGGATGAAATATCCATTCAGGATTTGCTATAAGGAAGTTCATTAAGCATGGAAGAAGTGTGTGATAGCCATTCAGTAACAGAGGCGGAACTGGGGGGGGGGGGGGCCAGCAGGGGCCGTGCCCCCCCATGCGGCAAATTTTTTTGGACCCCCACTTCAGGAATACAGCGGTCCAGCCCATCACGAATTCACGATTCACGCAATCAGCGTTAGCAGCAGAGGAAACGTTGCAGTATAAATTGCGTTGCAGCCATGCAGGATGCAGACCTGAAGGCCTCATTTGGAACGTTCGACTCCAGTATAAATTGTTCGAAATACACCCTAAAACTTTTGTGTTAAAAGATTACAATTCTAACGAAATTTTGTTTGGCCACCGGATTGTGACTGCAAGGTATTTACTCCTACTGCCAAGCGCAGTTTACTTTTTTCATATCCAGGAAAATGAAAACTGGAACTGACAGAAGCAAGACAAACGAATGACGCAGAGTTCAAAGTATAAAGGATTTGTGACGTGAACTTCATCAACTGTTACATTATACTGATACCATTCAGGCATTAACAGACAAAAAAATGAAGATAACTGCTCCCTTGGAGAAAATGTTTTTGCAGCAGAGGAAGAAAGGAAAAGAAATTATAGGCATGGGACAACCCCAGTGGCAAAATGTACATCACAATCTCATTATTCCGAATGCTTCCACTTAAAAACTCAACGTTGCAATAAAAAAGAAGAAACAAAGTCCTCAGTTGACAACATCCAGGACCAGCTTGCGTGACTTCAGGACCGACCACCTCATGCGACGGTAGTATGCGGCTTGAAGAAGAGCGAGTGACAGTAGGAAGATCCATTTGACCCCCATCTAGAACAAATTAGAGTAAGTTGGTATTAGGCACATCTGAACAATGGCCAGCTAAGAAGTTGTAACATATAAATCTCTGAGTGAGCTGTGAGGTAGTTACCAGTTTCCTCTCTTCCATCTCAGGCTCAGCTGCCCATGACAAGAATGACACGACATCCTTACCCATCTGCGGTAGAAATATGAAAAGAATCATGCTTCAGTAGTAGCCCAACAAGGCAACAACATAAAGGGCCCCACAAAGGATAGAAGACTTACCTGGGCTTCAGTTGCAGGAGTACCATCTTCATACTCGATAGCTCCATCCATAAGCATCTTGGGCATGGCTATGGCGCCACCAGGGAAGTAGGGATTGTAATGCAGACCCTCACGAATCTAGATTTTAAATCAAAAAGAGAACAGTTTAATTCAGTTATAAGACAGCAGAAAGCAAATAACAAAAAGCAAACAGTATGAAAGTTTACAGCAATGGATAAAGCTGTCTCTAGATGATTCGCAAGAAAGGCTTTTCTAGAAGTGTATTAAGTACTGCATCCATTTGTAGAATATTCAGCAGAATAAATTGGCATTTGCAGGACAGGTTAATATGACTAGCATGGTAATTGCTGGCATGAAAGATAAAGACCGGACCAAGAAAGGGTATTTTGATAAATTGATCAAAATATCGAAAACTATCTTAGATCAAAATTGTGGTGCTTCAGAAGCACTTGATAGAGTAGTTTAGGTTAAGAAGAAGTTGAAAAGATCAAGTTGGATTAAAGGCTAAGGAATTAGCGGATTCGGATTTGTGTGCTTTGAAAAGCGTATATAAGTTTAATGTGTGAGTAAAACCTTGTTGTGAGGGATTAACGGTTTTCTCCCATTTATGCTAAGTGAATAGTATCTACTAGAGTTAGATAAGTGCCAATTTCCTATCTATTTAATGGGGTTGAGATAGAAACTTTCTAATTAACCATCTAACCTTTGCTCATTAAAGCCAAATATTCTAGGGTTGAGATTTGAGAAGTATGAGTGTTGTGGTGTGCTCTCTTGTCCTCTAGGTAAAGTTGTTGTAAAATCTTCATCCTCAAATAGCAATATATCAACATTATTCATCTCTCGTGGACCTTTCTTATTTTTGTTTATTTACTCTTGATTTGGTGGTTTTGATCTTCTCTCTTCTCTTCTTAATCTTGCTAGATGCCAAAGACGAATTAGTGATGGAAATATACCTGAAAATCAATCACATTCATCTAGGCGTCAAGTTTAACAAGTTCTTAAAATTGTTCGATTTTTGCTTAATTTAGCCTCTCGGAGTGGTTTCTTGATCCAGTTATTCTTGGCTCGCTTTCTTGCGTGTTCTAGCTTGTTGTGACACATGAGAATACATCTAAAGCCATCTTGGCTATCATCTAAACGTTGAGGGTCGATTTGCTCAATTTCGCTTAGATCTTTTCTTGTGGTTATTGGTCGTTGATCTTCATAGCTATTAGAGTGAAGAACTACCAATGCTTAAGAAAAAATTCGAATGCACAATTTACATACTTTGTTGCCATCTAATCCTATATTAGTAAAGTTATGATTCAAGGTACCTTCGCCTAAACTGCTAGAGATAGAATTCTTTTTCTTCTTCTTTTCTTTTTTGCGGGGAGTTGGAGATTGAATTCTATTATTCACGATCTGATTTTGGCTACAAGATTAGGAGGGGATAACTTAAGAGGGAAGTTACACTATTTCGGAGGAATGGAGGATGTAGATTTTGTTGGATCCTTAAGGGCAATTTGATAATTTCTCATTTGAGAAAATATAAAAAAGAGGAAAGAAGGGCCCGCCTATCAGATGGAGAGAGAGAGGAGATAAGGCAGCCTCGGCTGCTCAGGTTCTCTTGACCGCACGGCCATTGGGTGCCCTCTCTCTCGGCTGTTCTTCTGGCTGGCGGCGAATAGGGAGGTGGTGACTGGAGAGGCGGCGCTGGAGGCGTGGGCTGGCATGGGCTCCTCGGAGCCAACCATTCGCAGCCACCACACCGTAGCCCCTGCCTCCTCTATATAAGCCACCTCCTCTTCTCACTCAGGAATCTCTCTTCAGATCTAGCCATTATTCCTCTTTGGTTTTCTTCCTTTAGATCTTCGGGTTGGGGAGTTTTGGAGCTTCTGCGCCATCTCCTCTTGGGAATCTCTTCTTTGGGTTCCTGTGTGTGCCCTATCATCCGGTGGGGTTTTTGAAGGGGAACCCGAAGGTGAGGACTTGATTCGGGGGAGGAAGAAGGTCCTGATCACCTTGTGTTGCTCTTGAGTGCACTCGGCCAGTGCGTTTTGGTGGTTTTGTGCGACATTACCTGTACCTCGATTTCGTGTTTCGGTGTGTCCCGAATTGCAAAAGTAGTCATTTTATCTCCCTTAATCCTTGTCTGGTGATTCGTGAAACAGTGAGGCAATCGGTTTTCTGGGACAACGCTTTTGGCGTGCCTTGCTCGGTTCTACTTGGTGGCTTTGAGTGCCAACCGCTCCGTGAGTATTCTGATTTTTGATTTTGCGCATCACCTTGCACATATGAGCTGTACTAGTTAAATTTCTGAGATAGATCTTGAGATCAGTATTGGGAGATATTGTTTGGTGATTTATATGGGTTCGACTACTGCTCGATGAAGATTTGGGGTCAAATTGAGAATTGAATAAAACAATTTGTTATAAATTGATCTTGAGCCTGTAAATTACTTGATGTCAGTTTACTACTTAGATGATTATTGATTCTCTGTTTCATTCATTCAGTCTGTTCCTGTGATCTTAGATCTTTTGTTTGCTCACTGTGACCATGTCGCTTCTGTCTTACGTTGATGTTAAGTTGACATCTTGAGTAAAGGATCAATAAATTCTATCCAGTGAACGCAGACTTGATGAATTGGCTAAATTGACTAATTAGATTTGTAAGATTTATTTGAGCTCAAGATCTAATTTATTTTAGAGAATTGTTGTATTTAATCTGTGAATTAAACTGACTTACGTGGCGAGGAGGTTAAGATTTATCTTGAGCAGCCCGACATCTAAGAGCAATAATCTAACATTAAAATCTGAACAATATGTTAGTTTTATGTGTTAGGATGTCCCTTCTTATAAACATGCAATTTTGTTTAATCGACATGAAAGATCTACTTGTTTATATGTTGATTATGTTAATTAAAGGCTGTTGGAATTATGCTTTTAGTTCTATAATAGCTGCTGGAATTAAATGTGAAAAATTACTAAATCTGCATATTTTACAACAGATATTTGGCGGGACCGCGCGGAAGTACAACTGGGCCGGGATTAGTTAGGCTTTAATTAAGTGGTTAAAATCCTCAAAATAAATCCACAATGGGTATCCTGGAATCCGACCAAATGACCTCAGGACATTCTCGTTCTCGCCCAGCTAACTGAACCGTAATCCTGGTGCCAGCTGCTAGGCTAACGTTATTTTTTATAGTTCTTTTGAATTATGGCTTATAGTTTATGATTTAAAATTTTGAATTCTAGCTGTTCACTAGAGCCAGTACGCAAAGAAAAATAGTTGCATATGATTTTGATCGATACAGCTGAATTCAATATACTTTTTACTATAAGTTTTTTATTAACCCTGTCTTAAAAAAACACACCGTTTAAAAACTAGTTACTATAGCAAGCTACAGGTGGAAAAGAAAATTCGGAAGGATATTACCAGGGTTCGTGTCACATTTGATGCTAGCAGCTAGTCTCCACTCATCATATACTAATGACACGCCACACCTTCCTATATATAATCTCCAGTCACGGTCATAGATTAATATATCCATCCTCCTAAGTTTAGCTGTTTATAGTTTTATATTGGCAAAAGGAACCCAGCAAATGTCGCTGTAACTAGTGCGTACTCTGCCCTGTTCTATTATCCCCTCTAGTACTTAGTTCCTACTGAATTGAGGCTTAGTGTAAATCAGTTGCTAGATCATAAATCGGTAACCGTTTCTTTGGATTCTAATCCGCTCTCCTTGTGTTTGCGTGACTTGGTGCGCACCGACGAGATGGCTTGGATCGACAGCTAATGCTGTTGTACCACTCAAGTCTGGGCCAGCCCAAAGAACATCAACTTATCAACAGAAGCCTCCAGTATTAGCATGTCGCTTGCCAGTGCCATGGAGTTCACTTCCGACTCGCAGCGTTTCACGCTGATACCTATAACGAACGAGAAGAAGCTAAAGACGTACGACTAGCAATAGCAAGATATCCTTTTAATATTTCTTTAAACATTTAGTAGGTTGAAAATTTAAATCTTTCGTAAATTTGAATTTTAACTTAACACACATTAATTATAGTCCATCATAAATATTCCAGGGCTTCTCAACAAACATTAAAGATGATTCACCATAAATATTCCTGAACTTCTCCCATGGTCTGTCATAAAAAGACCGCAAGGCTGACAGCCGTAAACTCATGGACGGACACACCAGAAGACGAAGAACACAGGGCACCGCAGCAGCGTGTGGCTGCTACACCACCGCACGCTCGGAGTTCCTGCACGGGCGAAACATCTTTGCGACCAAAAATTCCAGAAACATTCGCGTGCCTGAGGACGGCGCGCCCCAAGTTACAAGGGTATGCTCCGGGCATGGCAGATTGAGAAGCAGTACCATCCTAGAGGATGATGTCTTGTCTCACTTTCGTTGCTTACCGAATATTTGCTATATTTTTTTCTCGTATTGCATCGAAACCTATTTCATTTGCACTGATGCGCATCTCATCTACATGCATGCCCATCATGTCCTTACACATTGGGGAAAGCATATCCGGGTGAGACTCATACCACGCCGATTTTGTCGCTCCGGGAAGCCTTGGCTGCTATCGTGCACCAGGATGTGTTAATTTTTATCCTCCGAGGAGAGAAGCCTTGGCAATTGTTTGAGGCCAGGAAATATATATATCATGTTGCAACATCGCAGGCGCTTGCACCTCGATCGAATATCTTGGGTCTAACTACACCATGTCCGCACTAGCCTACATTTTTACCTATTATCTATCACCTGCGGTTTGATTTCTAAAACATGGTAACTTATTATGCTAAGACTTTTTCATAAAAGGCACATGTGATTTGTACTAATATCTTGGGTCTAACTACACTATAGACTCAATCCCTAGTGACCCGGACGAGAACCACAAAACAAAGTCTCGTATACCTGCATCGGTCTCAACATACACTCGCCCAAGTCAAAAACAAGATTTTAGTTTTGATTTATGAACCAAAATAATAGAAGTACCTCCTATGAACCTTCATAAAAGTGGTTCCCATTTGTAACCATTTTAACAAGCTATCATCAGTAAGCATGGCTCAGCATCAACTAATTTGTTGCAACTAAAAATTTCACAAATAATTATGCCAATAGTGGATAGCATTACTAAGGTTGTAACAGTGAGAATATCAATTTTAACAAGGCAGGTCAATGCAACAATTAGGTATAACTATCAACCTTACTAACATAGTAAATTTTTTTTTTTGAGAAGCTAACATAGTAATTTTACCAAAATTACATACATGCATAATAATTTTACCAAAATTACATGCATGCATAATAATTTTACCAAAATTACATGCATGCATAATAATTTTGAAACACAACATACATAACAATGAATTATAGAATCAAAATGATCAAATAAAGTGATTTCTTTACTCGTTGAATACTTGGTCTTGTTCTGATTCATTGGCGAAAGTTCCCGAGATATCAGTATCTACATGCAAAACACTGAATAGCACAAATAAGAGCCAAAAGAATACAAAGAGGGAAAATCCAAATATTTTTGCAAATTATGAAAGAGCATGAGTTTAGAAAATTTTAGAGATAAGTTTCACTCAACTTGGAATTCGGATGCAAAAGTTATGAGTATTTGAATTTGGTTCGACGGAGAAATTCTGAAAAAACAAAGGTACTACTGAAAGGGTGACGTCGAAGGCTTGTTACTCAAAATGCACTAACCTATAAAGAAAACATATTCTGACTGAACTTAAGGCATCTCTGTTATTCTTCATATTTTTAAATTGATTTAAGAATCTGGGCCCACATGTCATAGATTCATTTTAATAAATCGGTTTTAATTAGAAAAACTGACATATGGTACCACATGTCAGTGATTACTTAGCAGTAAACCTGATTTAGTGTGTCATTAGGGTCACCTAATAGGTGTCCCCCACCTGACAGAGAGAGCGAATAGAGGAGGTCGACAGAGACCACGGTCGAGCTCGCCGACGATGAGGTGGGCACAGGGAGGCGAGGATAACCAGAGTTGCAGCGACGAAGAGGGCAAGAGAAGGCCACGAGGGGGAGAAAGTTGAATCGCTGAGCGAAGGACGTGGGGAAGACGTGCGGTTGATTTTCGTAACGTGATGGTGCGTTCTGGGGTTGGCTATGCGAGGGGGAAGGTGTGGTCCAGATCTTTTGCAGAGGAGGAGGCGGCGCCGACGCAGAGTGGGGGGAGGAGGAGGCGGCAGAGCGGAGGGGTGGGGGAGGAGGAGGCGGCGGAGCGGAGGGGTGGGGAAGGAGGAGGCGGGGAGACGCAGAGAACGGGGGGAGATTCGGCGCAGGTCTTTTGGGGCCACATGTCAGCGCTGCCTTTTGTGAGAAGGGGTGGGAGAGGCCAGACCAACCACCAACTCTTTCTTTTATAATAGTAAAGATACTCATTTGAGCTTAAGCTTCAAGCTTTTAGGTTCTAACTTCTTAATTTCATTTTTTCTAGCGTTTTGTCTTATTTTGGGGTTTTTTATATTTTCTTTTTCTCTGTTTCCTTTGTATTATCCATGATGGTGTGTCCATTTTTTTCTTTTTTCTAAAATTTTTATAATTTAATTACGCTAAAATGCTACCATAAACCACATTAAAAAATCTACTACAATAATAAAAATCTAAAAACTTAAACTTTATAAGTCCAACTAAAGTACCGCTCGGTTGAGCTGAAATAAGCTGAGTTATGAATGAAATTACGGTGTAACCGATTGTGGCTTATTGGCGTAACTAAATTTAAAAAAATAAAAATAGAAGAAAAATATGTTAGCCCATTATAGACAATGTAAACGAATACGGAAAAAAAGAACAGATAAAAAAACTAAAAAAGTCAAAAAAAACTAGAAAAAAATAATATTTAGAAATAATAATAAAATAAATAAAAATCAGAAGTTTAAATTAAAATGAGCAGAACCTAAGCATCCTACAGAAGCCGCGACCGCGCTTTGATGTGACGACGTTAATACAGACTTCACTGAGCAGTTGCCTTTAGGTGCCGCTCGGTTGCCGCTGTCTTCTTTTTCCGCGCTACGCCAGCCGAGGAAAAAATTGACGCCGCGCGCTACCGACCGACCGACCGACCGAGTCGCGCGCGAGACGACGAGAACGAGGCCAGTTATTTACATCTGAGCATTTCAACTGATGGTACCTTCTGTCCTCACTATCACTCGTGAAGGCATTCACTGCCACGATTTCTGTTCTTCACGATTACGCACGAGACCGCGTGAAGGCGATACGCCGATGGAGGAAGGAGCCACCACGCCAGAGGCGCTTGCCGCTGCCTTCTTTTTCGGCGCTACGCCAGCCGAGGAAAAAGTTGACGCCGCGCCCCGCCGACCGACGGACCGAGTGGCGCGCGAGACGACGAGAACGAGGCACGAAGCCGCGCCGTCTTTTCCTCGATCCAAGCAAGCGGCGTTCGCGGATTCGACACGTCTGCCCGCGCGTGGTGATCTCTGCTTGCAAGTCTTCCGTTCAGATCGTTGCGGCTGACGTGAGGCCCGCTGCTTCCTCTCCTCAATCGCCGTGAGAATCCGATCACCCTTAACATCAATGGCAAATCAACACTTTCATTGCACCTGGTGGCATGGCAAAGGAGACCAAGCTGGCGGTTCCGGCCCCTGTTTTTGCACGCCAGCCCGGTAGAGTGCAGTGCAGCAGTACGTAACGACGCTGACAATCGGTATGCCAGAGTAAGCACGGATGTTCCACCATCTCCTTGTGACGTTCCATGGATGGGTTTTGTTGGAAGTTTGGCCTTATGTAGACATTTCTGAAAGCATCGTGTCTTGGCGTCATGCATGACGCTCGTCTGCTTGCAATACGCGGTATGTAGGCACCGCTGTCGCGTAGAGGTGGGACATGGGTGTACCGTGTCGGCACAGATCTGAGGTGCTTCAGGCCGTATCGTGTCATGCCATATCGGTCCATTTTGCTTCCAATCAAATCTAGGTATGATCCAAGATTTATCGTGCCAGTGTCAGTGGCATGCTAGTCCTAATCTAGCCCTAAGTAATTATAGATGACGGAGATGGAGGCGGCAGCGGTAACGATGGTGGCGGTGGCCACCATTTTCATTTCTTTCGTATCCGTTTCATTAAAAATTTAGTTAAAATTGAATTAGTTACTTAAAATAGGCACATAAACATTTTAGAGGAAAAATAAATTTTTTGGCATTTTATAGGTACAATGTGTCAGCCACATAAGATCCACTGCAAAAGGTTTCTCCTTTTCTAGTCGGATCAGAGACACAATGCCAAATCCAAATCCGGGTCAAGAACCAAGATGGTACACCAGCTGCTTGTTCTTTCCTTTAGCATCCATCCATCTACTAGCAATTGCAATTCTGGGAACCAACAAACATGGCAAGGACAGCAACGCTACAAACAAGTTCATCTTTGCATATCTAGCCTCGCCAAAACCAGAATTTTGCCTCCACACAAGCTGTGCAGTACCCAACAGTTTAGCTTGAGTACTACTTCATCGTGCATTTCAAAGACTTCAGTAATGTAGCTTAAAAAAAGCTTAGCAACGTACTGTATCTTCAGAACAGTGCAACAACAGAGAAATACAGACTGAGAATGCTTGTAGTGCTGATAACCGTGCATGGAAATCCACCAATAGCTGTCCTTTCCCATTGGCCTTCATGGAAAGGGCAGGGAGCTCTTCTTTGCTACCCTGTTTGAACAACGGGTGCACATGACAACTACTCTTGTTTGGAGTAAGATCAATTATGGATTAATACAGCTGATTTAAGCAATTGATCTACTGCATAATCTTAGACTCGTTACTAAAATAAGTTTTAGGGTCAAACATCCGGCTTGCTGCACTTGGCCTCTAAAATAAGTTTGCATGGGGTCTAAATTATTGAATTTCTAATGCTATATGGCCAATAAACGAACTTATAAGTATGCCTGTGCTAGGTCATATGGCCGCTATATGGGGCAAGAAACAAGTATAAAACTCAGTATCCTCAGCCCGCCATGTGCGTGCCGTGTAGGCCGGAGAGGCCTCAGGCTGGCACGCAAAGGTACGGCCGACTCCCACCACTACCGTCGCGTCCATCTCTTGCGGACTTCCGGTTGCCGCCGTCGTCGTCGTGGTTAAAGCAGTTTAAATTTCAAACTCATTTTCTGTGGTGATACGGCTACATCGGTCAATGTCCGGTTTTACACGTTAGATAGGATCGAGATTTCCATGTCACTGTATCGCGCGCGCGTCGACTAGACTTGACTCTTCCAAGTCTCACAAGATGGCAACCAGCGCAGGCAATGCGTTCTAACGCTCTACCTCTGCGCTAGTATAGTATAGTATATAACACGACCTGGGTGATAAGTTCGTCCCTCAGCAACACAAAGCATCCTCGTTCTGCTGTAAATGGGTGCTACTATTGTCCGAGCCAGCATGTGGGCTGTGTTGATGTGCCTCGCCGCCGCCGCCACCACCGCGCGGTGGGCATCCGCCACGCAGCCCTCCCCCACCGATCTTGCACACTGTCCTAAATTATGCGGTGACGTGAACATAACCTATCCCTTCGGCATTGGGGCCGGCTGCTTCCGATCGGGATTCGAGGTCACCTGCAACAATAGCTCCCGACCTTCGAAGCTCTTCTTGGGTACCACCACCACCACTGAGATTGTTGATCAATATCCATATGGTGTTGAAGCCTCGATCGTCTTCAACATCGCCACCACACCCGGTGTACTCACCTACAACAGGTCATGGGAGTCGCCTCGGAAGAGCCTTAACATCGACCCTTCTGATAATTATTTGGTGATTGTCGGTTGCGGAATCGATGTCTACATGCTCAATTATACTGACACCGACGATGTCTGGGGGTATTGTTCAAGCAAGTGTGCTGACATGGCGATCATGCGGAAGGAAGCAGACGGAAGAGCTTGCAGTGGCATGGGCTGCTGTACCATCACCTTCCAAAGACCTGCTCGGGCCTTCAGAATTTCCATCATTCAGAAAGAAGAAACACTGCCTATTGAAGTTGCTAATGCTACTCTTAAGGCTTTCTTATCATACGGATATGGTCTGTCGTCTCAGTATAATTTTAGCACAGCAGATCTCATGTCCGATAAGATAGACGCAGCAAGCACCATTGGTAATAATTCAGTCTTCCTGTCTACAGTTATCACAGATCAACCAAACTGTCGAACGGCTCGGTTGGAGCAGAAGTCGTATGCATGTGGTAGTAACAAATGCGTGAACGCTGATCATGAAAACGGAGGCTACCATTGTACCTGCCCCATTTATTTCAATGGTGGCAATCCCTACCTTCAGGGTGGCTGCATCCAAGGTATACTCTTGTTATTTGTTAATCTCTGCGTGAGCGGAACTAGGCCAGCCGATAGCACATATGGGTAGTTGCTCTAGTGGTTGGTTTGTACGTACTTAAGGCCTGTTTGGTAGAGCTCTATCAGCTCCCGATCCACTCAGATTCATCAGATCTACCTAGATTCACCGTGGAGCAGCTTCACCGTGGATCTGAGTTTTATCCAAGTGCTCTAGAGTTGATAGAGTTCTACCAAACAGGCCCTTAGTTTGCAGAACTTTCAAGCTGGAGTTAAGTTGCAACGCTACGTGACAATCATTGCCTACAGATGTTCAAAAATTTTGGTACCTAAAGTCCCAACCTAGAAAGTAGAAACTAGTACAGATTAGCTGCTATGCGTTTTCTAGTCTTTTTTTTTCACCTTCACGTTATTACGTTTCATCACGAACTTTGCAGATCTGCAAAAAAATTCAGTCCAAACATCCATTAACTTATTTGTTAGATTTTTTGTTTATATCTTCTACTATGTATTCTTGGATAGGTAGTGTAATACTAGTAAGTAGTACTATGTGTCATGACCATTAAAATCTAACTAATTTTGTTTTAAAAAATAGTCGAATGTTGTATAGATACCCCTTTAAAAATTGGGTTAATTAATTCTTTATATGCCACTAAAAATTTCTAAAATCCCTGACATATGGGGTCCGGTACAATGAGTGGCATACAACTAAAAATTTTAGATGTAAGGCCGTCTAATTGCTTGATGTTGCTGAAGCAGCAATTATATGTAGTTAGTGAAACATTTCTTTTTCAACTTTTATTAGTATTGGTTTCTCGTTAATAGACGTGATTTATTATTTTAATATTTATTAACAGAAACAGAGTATGATCCCACTCGGAACAGGCAGAATTGTTCTAGATCATGTGGCAATACAAGAATTCCTTTTCCATTTGGCCTTGAGGAGGGCTGTTCTGGAAATAAGAAGTTTCAACTGAATTGCACAGCCAATCAAACTCTTATTGGAGAACCACCCACACAATACCAAGTGACAAATATTTCAATAGACGATGGAGAACTGTTAGTTAGGAAACTTTCCAAACTTGGAGATGATACAACACGTACGTGGGAAGTACAGTTCGCTGATGGCGGATGGTCTGCTCAGTTACTGGAGGACATGGAAAGCTTTGACTTTTCAGAGCAATATGGTGTTTGGAAGTGGGCTGTCGCAAATATGACTTGTGAAAGGGCGAGCAGCAACATTACTGCATATGCTTGCGTCAGCCCTAACAGTGAGTGTCTTAATGTCAGCGGGCATATCCAAATTGGTTATGGTTGCAATTGCTCTGCCGGCTACCAAGGAAATCCTTATGTCCAGAATGGCTGTAAAGGTACACAACTCTTATTCACCCGTTTCATAATTTAACGCCCCATTATCCATTCATCTTGTTTTAAAATATATAATGCCCCTACGAAAAATCACGGGTGCGTTTAGCCCATAATTTCCTAGTTATACCCCTATCAACATGGTAGCATTAGCTGATGAATTCAAGCATTTAATAGGCGTAAACAGGTAAACCTTTTATTCTCTCACCCAGGTTCCACCGGTTCTTAATTAATCTTGACAAGAAGTGGAATATCGACCTATAATATGTGATGGAGGGAATAACTGATTCTTTCTTTTTCTCTACTTTAATTATTCTCTGGCTCATTTTGTACTCCCTATTCTGAAATAACCAATTCACACTTAACATTAGGGCTATGGTTAGTTTGGAAAGTCGGAAAGATGATTTTAGCACTTCGTGCATAATGATATATGTTAATATAACACATAATACACATTAATTTTCTAGGGAGCCTGGATGGATGAGATCCGGCTTGTGTGGTGCAGGTGAGCACGAAAAATAGGGGTCCCGTGGATTCCCATCCACACAGGGGAGAACACTCGGTTTGAAACAATGAAAAAAAAAGCTTATTTACCTCTAAACTCTTATAATAGTCTAAGCTTCAATCCTAAAATATAAAATCAGATATTTTACAAATCTTATATCATAATACCGAATATATTACCTCCTAAGACCAATTAAAAACAGTTGATAATATATTATCTTAGCTGACATGATGCTAATGTAGAAGCGGTTTTGACATGGAAAAGTGTGCAGCCTACCGCTCGGTTCATATTGGCAAACCAACCTCCGACTGACTAGTCTCCTTGTCTCCCCTAGTCCATCACCGGCCGCCACACGCCTCACCTCTACCTGGCCATGCCGCCGCGGATCGCCGCACACCCCTCCATCCGCTACCCCCTCCATGCCTCTCCCTACCCCATCCAAGACCCATCTCCCTGCCTCCACCGCCTCGTCCCCCTACGTCACCGTGCTCATTTGCCTCCTTGTGCTCCACTCGCTCTTCCTCATTGCGCCCCACCTCCTTGCCCAACTCTCCTCTCCATTGTCGTCGCCCTCCTCCTCCCCGCCACCTCCAAGAACTAGTTCCACCCCTTCCCAGTCCTCACCCACCTCCTCCGCCCCGTCACCCTCATGCTCTCCCTCCTCCTCCTGTAACATCCCCATTTCTGGGGACATTAGGATATCCTCGCAACTGCCCAGGATTGTTCAGCTGCAAGTACTATAGATGAGTGTACACTATTGCCAACACAGGCTTAAGCATAAAAACCAAACTTTATTACAAAATTAAGACTTAGCACCCAAATTTTACACAGAGGGGCATACAACCTAAGATTATATTACAATACAAAAGAAAGACTACAGGCATGCCTAAGTGTAGAATAAACCCTAACGCCAGGCGGCATCTATATCGTACAGCTCAGCGTCGTTTTCATAGACTCCTTCATTTTCTTGATAGGCATTTCTGTTTATGATTTTAGCAAGCATGAGTACAATCAACTGTACTCAACAAGTCACATAGAAAAATGCTATATAACTATTTACCAGGATTTCCAAAATGATGGGAGTATAGAGGTTTTATTAAAGTATTTGTGGATACAATTTTAGTTGTAAACATTTTATTTTTAAACACAAGATAACAAGTCATAGACTTAATAAGGTATTTGGGGTTTCAAAACTTGATTACCAGATTTCAACATTTCCAAATGTACTTATACTTTGCTATTGGAATCACCCATTAAACACAGCTTTATTTACCGGAAGTACAGCGTATTCAAATACCATTTTATACATGACTCTGCAGAGTTGCCCAACTTTACCCACAGGATTCCTCAACTCCCGCATTTAGGTTCAAGAAAATAAGATGGTTTCACTGCTCATCTCTTTATATAGCCTCTACCCGGTAGGGACTTGGCAACACAAGCAATCGGTATTCCACTGGCCAACGCGGAAATCGTGATCTGATTCCCGTGTAATCCTACCGTTGTTAAGTATGGTTTTACCGTTTCCATACCATATTTCATACATGCTGGCTATTCCCTTTCTGAAATCCTAATAATTTGTAGATATTCAATCGATTTGAGCAGCTACTACGCTAGGTTTGATAAGTCAACGCTTGTGGTTGGGCGGATGCTATGCTCTTTACTTGGAATAAGGGTCTAGTCCTTATATTTTTACTGAGACAACTTCCTCCCACAAACTCATATTTTAGTGCCCGCGGCACTGCCTCCATTCCATATCGAGTCTCCATCCTAGGATAAGGTCAAGGGATCCCTACCTAGCTATTCAGCTGTAGATATATGAAAAAGTAGCACATAAGCTTTCCAATGGTCTATCCAACGGCAAGGACTAAATGGATTACGTCTATTTCAATAAGAGGAACATTTGCAAAATGGTCTTTTAAAGGCCTACTCGCAAAAAAAAAGAAGAAAAGAAGAGAGTAAAAGGCCGACATGACCACCAAATGTGTCGTATTATCTGTACATTGGATATCTGTTGATCTTGCTTTTTTCCCCTTCTTTTGAACACCTTTTCATCTTGCAGAAAGGAAATATACTTCCACTAAGCGACATAACCTTCTTTTGGGTTTGTCTTCTGACTTAACCTTTTTCTTTTATTTCATATTTTTCGGTTATAAAAAAATGGTTTGTTCATTGAGATATCTTATATATCTATATGAACTATGCAGGAGTTGCTATCGGACTTGGTTGTGGTTTTGGAGTTCTAGCTCTCACGATAATTTTAACCGCATTTGTCCGAATGTGGAAGAGACGCATCCAAAAGAAAGTTAGAAGGGCATACTTCCGAAAAAACAAAGGTCTTATCTTGGAGCAACTGATCTCATCCGATGAAAGTGTTGCACATAATACAAAAATATTTTCCTTAGAAGAACTAGAGAAGGCAACCAATAGCTTTGACTCAACACGTATTGTTGGCCATGGGGGTCATGGCACAGTTTACAAGGGCATTTTATCAGATCAACGAGTGGTGGCAATCAAAAAGTCCAAAATTGTGGAGCAAATTGAGATTGATCAATTCATAAACGAGGTTGCCATCTTGTCTCAAATTATTCATCGTAATGTAGTTAAGCTTTTTGGTTGTTGCCTTGAATCTGAGGTACCTTTGCTTGTGTATGAATTCATCTCCAATGGCACACTCTATGACCTTCTCCATGGTGATTTGAGCAGAAAATGCTTGCTAACATGGGACGATCGCATCAGAATTGCTCTTGAGGCTGCGAGTGCTCTTGCCTATCTCCATTGTGCTGCTTCAATACCAATATTTCACAGAGATGTGAAATCTGCCAATATACTCCTCAATGACAATTTCACTGCAAAGGTTTCAGACTTTGGTGCTTCAAGATCTGTTTCCATTGATGAAACTCATGTGGTCACAATTGTGCAAGGTACATTTGGGTATTTGGATCCTGAATATTACCATACAGGCCAATTAAATGAGAAGAGTGATGTATACAGCTTTGGTGTAATACTTATTGAGCTCCTAACAAGAAAGAAACCGATCTTCCTCAATTCTGTTGGAGAGAAGCAGAACTTGTGTCATCATTTCCTTCAGAGGCAACAAAATGAAACCGCAATAGAAATAGTAGATGCTCAGGTTGTGGAAGAAGCAAACAATAAGGAAATTCATGAGATGGCCTCACTTGCAGAAATATGTTTAAGGCTTAGAGGAGAAGAGAGACCGACAATGAAAGAAGTTGAGTTAAGGCTGCAACTTTTGAGAGGTAAGATAAAAAAATGAATCAAGAGGAATTACGAAGGGACAATGAAATCGAGCCACTATTACTGTCTACGTCCAACTATACTTCTCGGACCCAGTATGCTGAGATTGGAACAGTTGCTAATTTGGTAACTCAAGATGCCACCCGAAACTATACCATGGAGCAAGAACTTGTTTCTTGGACTAGTTTACCTCGCTAATGATAGATATGGTAAAATTGCGTGATGAAATTTGGTTTTTGGTTATTGCTTTCAGTTTCTTGTTTTACCGCCTCGGATCAGCTGAAATCGTGGTGCAGTTTGTTGAGGACCGAGACGTGCGCATTCACGTCGAGTCCGTGTCGTAGGGATCACAGGCACGATCTCCGGCTTTCACTGCGAGTTTCTGTTTGCGCTCGTTCGTGGCTGGAGATGGCGCCCCCAAACGTGTTTTCTGTTTTCTATAAATAAAGAGAAAAAAACCCGGAAAGCTGTGGAAGTTTGAGCAGCACAAATCTGTTTTGTGTCCAGTGTTATACTGCGATCGCATTGTGTATTTCCTTTGCTTGTATTATGCGGAGGGAAGACTCCAGAGCTGAAATTCTTCAGTTACTGTAGCACAACCGACAACACAATTTTCTTCAGTTGCGGACGGATTGTCACCGATCGAGCTCGATTTCTCTAACAGCTAAATGTATTAACTGTCAACACTTTCTAAATTACTTTTCCTTTCTTGTATTAGACAGTTCCATTTATTGTTCGAATACATCTGGAATTATGCCATTACCTGCTATTCTTTGACAAACAGAGTTCCTAGTCAGGGAGCAGAAAAACAGGATTTTGGTCTCAGTTATTTGGTTACATCAGTGCTATGTTCTTGTCCTAACCAACTAAAAGAATAAACTTGTTTCTTCAAAACTTGCAATAAAAAATTGTTTTAACAAATCTATTTGGAAAATCCAGTTTCCAAACAATCCTCAAACATTGAATAATGTACTCTGGTTAAGGTAAGCAAATTCACTTGGCTGCTGTGGCAAACCAAAGTTTCTTTCTCGCACTGTTCTTTACGCTGCTGAACTGAGGGTGTAAACACCAAAGATTTATGCAGATTTTTTCTAGGATTTAGTATGGTGGAGATACCAAATACTCCCTATATTCATTATACAAGACACACTTTCCTTTTGTTGTTGTTCAAAATTGTTAGGCGCACTCAATAGTCAAGGTAGAATTTGTGAATTTTTCCCTGCTATGGCCCTAATAATTATGCTTAGCTCCCGTGGCATTAAATGATCAATGTTGACTGCTTCCAATGCAATTGAGGGTTACTTGCATTAAATCCTCACACCATGTAGAGAAAACGAGGACCTATCAATGCAAAAGCGTCCATTCATTAAGTACAGACATCTCATTTATGTTTATATTGCGTCGCAGCCTTGCGGGATGCAAACCTGAAGGCCTCATTTGGAACGTTCGACACCAGTAAAAATTGTTCGAAATACACCCTAAAACTTTGTGTTAAAATATTACAATTCTAACGCAATTTTGTTTGGCCACCGGATTGTGACTGCAAGGGTTTTTACTCCTACTGCCAAGCGCAGTTTACTTTTTTCATATCCAGGAAAAAGAAAACTGGAACTGACAGACGCAAGACAAACGAATGACGCAGAGTTCAAAGTATAAAGGATTTGTGAACTTCATTAACTGTTACATTATAAGCTTGCTGATACCATTCAGGCATTAACAGACAAAAAAAATGAAGATAACTGCTCCCTTGGAGAAAATGCTTTTGCAGCAGAGGAAGAAAAGAAACGAAATTCTAGGCATGGGACAACCCCAGTGGCAAAATGTACATCACAATCTCATTATTTCGAAAGCTTCCACTTAAAAACTCAACGTTGTAATAAAAAAGAAGAAACAAAGTCCTCAGTTGACAACATCCAGGACCAGCTTGCGTGACTTCAGGACCGACCACCTCATGCGACGGTAGTATGCGGCTTGAAGAAGAGCGAGTGACAGTAGGAAGATCCATTTGACCCCCATCTAGAACAAATTAGAGTAAGTTGGTATTAGGCACATCTGAACAATGGCCAACTAAGAAGTTGTAACATATAAATCTCCGAGTGAGCTGTGAGGTAGTTACCAGTTTCCTCTCTTCCATCTCAGGCTCAGCTGCCCATGACAAGAATGATACGACATCCTTACCCATCTGCGGTAGAAATATGAAAAGAATCATGCTTCAGTACTAGCCCAACAAGGCAACAATATAAAGGGCCCCACAAAGGATAGAAGACTTACCTGGGCTTCAGTTGCAGGAGTACCATCTTCATACTCGATAGCTCCATCCATAAGCATCTTGGGCATGGCTATGGCGCCACCAGGGAAGTAGGGATTGTAATGCAGACCCTCACGAATCTAGATTTTAAATCAAAAAGAGAACAGTTTAATTCAGTTATAAGACAGCAGAAAGCAAATAACAAAAAGCAAACAGTATGAAAGTTTACAAAAATGGATAAAGCTGTCTCTAGATGATTCACAAGAAAGGCTTTTCTAGAAGTGTATTAAGTACTGCATCCATTTGTAGAATATTCAGCAGAATAAATTGGCATTTGCAGGACAGGTTAATATGACTTTTCAGACTAGAGTCCAAAATCCTGATTCTGGAATCAAAGAATGATCCCATGTGGTAAGATTCACAACAACAATTGACCAAAATGAGAAGCTTAATTGATCAAAGATTAATGGAAAGAAATATTGCTAAACCAACAGTGCACATATATATAGTTAAGATATCACGATCAAGAATTTTCAGCACTTCCAAGGTATAGCCAGATCACTTACATAGAACAGTACAAAATAGGGTGCCAGTATCGTGTACTCAAGTGATGCAGGTGATTGCAAACGATGTGCAAGAGGTGGTTCTCGACCATTTGTAAAGGAAGACTCAGAGAGAGAATACACCAAGGCCAAGCAACTACAAAAGCTAAGCTACCTGATAGAAACAAAAAATATACAAGAGAGGATTACCTGAACACCAGCAGGTGGATCACGATAACCAGTAAGAAGAGCGAACACATAGTTCTGGCCGTTGTGCCTTGCCTGAACATATGCATTGAAAACAGTAAATCACAAGCTGGAGATGAAAGATTACACCAATGCAATGCAAAGCCATAAGCTACTCCCTCCGTCCCGCAATATAAGTCTGTTTGGAATCCGTGTGATCAAGGTTTCAAAACATTGACCATTATATATGTTAAAGTATATAAATTGACTACATAAAAATAATGTCATTGGATTTGTCTTGCAAAATGCTTTCATAATATATCATTTTTTATTATTTTTGCTAGTATATCATGAGACAAAATCACAGCCAAGGTGTTGCATTGGAGACCATGAAAAATCAAAATGGACTTACATTGTGGGACGGAGGGAGTATTATTACCTTTGTGATAAGACTGAGGTCTGGAGGGTATGCCCCACCATTTGCAAATCGGGCTGCTTGCTCATTTGAATAAGGTTGCGGGAAGCGGTCACTCAACTTGCCAGGACGTGTGAACATTTCACCCTCGTCATTAGGACCATCGACCACCTCAATCTCAGCAGCCATTGCCTTTGTTTCCTCTTCAGTATAGGCCACCCCGACCAAATCGCGGTACGAAATTAATGACATGGAGTGACAAGAGGCACACACTTGCTGGTAAACTTGATGCCCACGCCGAATTCTGCTCGTAGAATTTTCCAAATACAAGGTCTTAGCAGTACACAAGAAAAATAAGGTATTGGTAGTTCAAAAAGAATGCCTTGGTAGTGAATGCCTTAGTAGCAAAACAACTAACAGATAGCATCATTATTAGTTTATTACATTCTTTTCAGTATCTTACTGGGAAACTACATTCATGGATATTAAGGCGTCGCCTAAGCGTCGCTTAAGCGACGCTTAGGCGGTAAGGTGGCGAGGAACCCTGAGGCGTCGGCTCGCCTTGCCAGGATGTCGTAAGGCGTCCGCTTCAACACATAAGACGTCGCTATGGCGTCGCTGAGGCGAAGAAACGCGAGGCGACGGCGAAGGCGGACGCCCCAAAGAACCCGAAAAGGCAAGTATAAAGAGACCAGTAGACCACACGGGATGAGGGGGGCAGTGGGAACCTGTCGGCTGTCGCATAAGCGGAGGCGCCGAAGTCGAACCCTAGCGACGCGGCGCTGCCTCCATCGGTCCATCCCGCCACCGTCCTCGAAGCGGCGCGCCGGCGGCCTCCATCTCCAGGTACGCCCTACCTCCCCGGCCTCCTCCTCCCTACCTCCCGGCTCCCCTCGGCGCCTCGCTCGCTCGCAGCCAGAGAGGGAGGATGAGAGTGGAGGGGAGCAGGAGAGGAGGGGACGAGGCGAGGCGCTGGAGGCGAGGCGCGCGGGAGAAAGGAGGACCGAGGAGCGCGAGCGAGCGAGAGTCTTGAGCGAGCGAGGCGCCGAGGCGATTCGATGAGAAGCGCGAGTGAGTCGAGAGAGATGAGCGAGCGATTGAGCGAGACGATCGGAGATCGGAGTATTCTTTGGCTGCTTGCCGCCCCGTGATCTGTCTTTATCTTCATCTGCGTGCGGCGCTGATGTTGTTCCTCCGATGATGTGCGAGTTTGTGTTCTTTGTGTTACCGAGGAGGCGGCCGGCACCTGTGTTGTTGTGGTAGTGATGTGTAGTGTCTCAGATCGCATGCATCTTTTTGTGTCTTTGTGATTATTTTTGTTGTGTTCTTCTTCTCGATGATGATTACTTTTTGCAATGCGAAGTAAAAATGGCAAGTGCAAATGCAAGTGCAAGTAATGCATCCTCTGAGGCTGTGTATGATCCAAAGACCGATCCAAAACGGAAGGCAAAGTCTAATGATCTGGGATGGAAATATGGATATTGGCCAGAAATTGGCAATCGAGATAAGGTGATGTGTATCCTTTGTAACACCCCAAGTACAGGAGGGATTAAAAGGTTGAAAGAACATCTTGCGGGTGGCTATTCAGATGTGGTAATGTGTCCCAATACTACCACAGAAATCAGGAAAGAGATGGGAGATTATTTGAAAAAAAACAAGAGAAGTAGACCAATCTTCCTAGATGATGATGATGAAGAAGAGGCAGTGGCAACACAAGGCATGGAGTCCCAAGACTCCATTGTGAAGCCAAGTTCAGGGACAGCTGCCAAAAGAAGGAATGCTGCCTATTCCTTCAAGGCTGCAACATTAAGCAAGGCCAAGGCAAAGGAAACCAAGTCAATTGCTTCTATGCTTCGAAGAACACCTGAAGAAATTGTAGATCAAAGACGTTCTGGGTCTTTTCAAGGGACCGTGGAGACCAGCACAAGAACCAAGGAGGACAGGCATTATGTGAATAAGCAATGGGCCTTATGGTTCTATGAGTGTGGCATACCTTTTAATGCCGCAAACTCAAGGCAGTTTGAGATTGCTTGTGAGGCCAGTGTGCAGTACGGTTCTGGGTATAAGCCTCCTAGTTTCCATGAGTTGAGGGAGCCATTGCTTCAGGATTGCGTTAAGGACATAAGTGCCTTGAGGGAAGAGCCCGAACGTGCGTGGAAGCAATATGGTTGCACACTTATGTCGGATGGATGGTCCGATAGGAGGGGGCGCCACTTGATCAACTTTCTTGTCAACAGCCCCGAGGGGACTTTTTTCTTGGAGTCAGTTGATGCATCAAGTGAACAACATGATGCAACTATGATAGCTAATTTGCTAGAGGAGAGAATTGAGGCTATTGGAAAAGACAAGGTTGTTCAAGTTGTCACCGATAATGGTGCTAACTATAAGGCAGCGGGCAGACTTCTAATGGACAGGATTCCTACACTGTTTTGGAGTCCTTGTGCTGCACATTGTTTAGATCTTATGTTGGAAGACATTGGGAAGTTAAAGGAATTTAAGAAGCCTATTGCACGTGCCAAACGTGTCACCACATTTATTTATAGACATGGGAGGCTTCTTAGTGCAATGAGGAAAAGACAGTGGGATGGATCTTGTGAGACTGCACCACTCGGTTTACTCTGACCTTCCTTACTTTGAAGAGCATGCACAAGCACAAGGATGCTTTGAAGTGTCTATTTGTGAGTGAGGCATGGACTAGCATCAAATTGTCAAAGACGGAGGCCAGTATGCATGTGACAGACATTGTGCTCTCTAAGGAGTTCTGGAATTCAATTGAAGACTGCCTTAGAGCTTCAGCCCCACTTCTTATCGTGCTTAGGGTGGTTGATGGTGATGAGAGGCCCGCAATGCCAGAGGTTGCAGCATTAATGGCTCATGCAAAAGAGAAGATCAAGCTTAGCTTCGCTACCCAAAACAAGCAACGTTTGCTCAAGAAGATCATGAACATTATTGAGGGACGTTGGGTGAAACACATGGATCATCCATTGTATGGGGCTGCACTCTTTTTGAACCCAGGGAAATTCTTTGACATCCAAAAGAGTGGAGATGATAAATATGTTGGGGAGCTAAGGGGTTGCTTCAATGATGTGCTTGGAAAGATGATTCAAGATGAGAATATTCGGAACAAGATTGATGAACAAGCCATGAATTATGAAGACCAACGAGGAGATATCTTTTCAAGCAAAATGGCAATCCAAAACTTAGAGACAAGGAGCCCTAGTAAGTGTTGTTAAATTATGCAAGCTAAGTTTATCTTCAGCATATTTATTTCATTCCTAATTCCTAATATATGCATGTATTTGCCATTCTAGTTGATTGGTGGCATGCATATGGTGGTCGAGCCATTGAACTACAAAGGTTTGCTAAACGTGTTGTTAGTCTTTGTGCTTCATCATCCGATTGTGAGCGAAATTGGAGTACCTTTGAATTTGTGAGTTAATTTGTAGCTTACATGTGCTTATTAAATATTAATTTCAGCAAGTTATTTATTCATTTCATTTGCTTTGTTTGTCATTTGTGCTTTTGTAGCTCCATACAAAGAAAAGGAACCAGCATTACACAAGAGATTAAATGATTTGGTCTTTGTTGCCTACAAGGAAGATGAAAGCTAGGTTTCAAATGAGGCGGGAGAAGGGCAAAAACTATGACCCTTTGGTCATTGATGAATTTGATTGGGACAATGAATGGACTGACGCATTGGCGGAACCACCTCAAGGTGCTCGTGGGTGTGACCTTACATGGGATGATATTGATGAAGCCATTGGCGCATCACGCTCGCTTCAAGGTCGCAATCTTCCAAGGCAAGCTAATAGGCATAGTCATGGTGAGACTATGACCTACCGAAGGCGTGCAAAATCTACATCAATAGTGGTTGAAGAAGATAGCTTAGATGAGCAAGAGCAACACTCGAATTCAGGCAATGAAGAAGATGAGGAAGAAGATCCATATGATGATGCGGATGTGAGCGATTGTGATGAAGCTCCCAATGCTACCGAAGATGGTGGACAAAACATGGATTCTACTAGCAATCCCAATGAGTTCGACGATGGATATTGAGAGATAAGAGAGTTGGATTATGAACTATGCTACTTTTGTGTTGTGGACTACTATTATTCCATTAGACTACTCTAAGCTTGTGGACTTATCATCTATATTATTTGTGTGAACTCATGTCGGTTATGTCGTGCTTGCTAATTTGTTATGTTATGTCGCTCATATTTAATCTCAAATTCACTTAATTGTTATTGACTTATTGTGAACTTATGTTACTCATTATTCATGTGGCTTGTTGTATGGGAGAATAGAAGAGAAGAAAGGAGAGATTGTCAACAAGGTATGTCACTCAATCCGTATTTACCCAATTAATTAGAATACAATTTGTATCTATTACATTTGTAACAATCTGTATGTTGAAACTTGCAAGGGGACAAGGAGAATGGATGCTACATGGGAGAAGAACAATTGGAATGAGAGATAGGTGCAACATGGGCTCAAGAATTGACAACAATAAGGTACACATATGCTACTAAAATGCTCATTTTATTTGCCGCCCTTTAGCGCCTTAGGATGCGTAAGGCGTCGCCTCGCCTCACGCCTTACCGCTTAAAAGGTGTGAGGGAGGTGGGTCGCCTCGCCTCGCCTTATCGCCTTAATAACCATGACTACATTAATGCAATAGGTCTATTGTCGATTATATTAATTTCTGTGCAATCACCTTATGTAAAATTGTAAACACATAGCCCTAGAAATGGAAGAAAATTTCTCAAAAAGAAGTAAATATGGTTGACTTACGATGCATGATCATAAGAGCTAAGAATGCCAGCATGTGGCCAGGGATAGTCTACGGCTGCCAAACCATGCTCAGCCTCATCTGCAGATGCTATCGTAGCGAAACTTAAAAGACCGGAAGCACCAACTCCAAGAAGAGCCAATGCTCTCAGTCCAGCAGAGGACTCTTCATGCTTTACCCGGAATGAGGAAAGCAGAGATGAACCCTAGAAAAAATGATCGTGATGTTAGAAAGAACAATCATAACCCAAAAAATATATACCTTGATCGCTGAGCACGTGTTTGGTTCAATGCCACACTTTGTCAAACTTTTTGTGGTAGCTGTTAGGTTATTTGCCACAGTTTTTTAGCCCTGTGACCCACCTATCGTAGACTCATACTTTTGCCAAATCAGGCCTAAGGCGTGGCCACCAAGTTGTTGGCCACAAAAAGTGTGGCTAGCAAACCAAACACGACAGCAAATTCACTTTCATATCTATTAATTTCAACAAAATTAGGTTACCTGTTGATGGTTTGATCCAATCAGTATAACTGAAAAGCAGCATACTGAGAACTATTCGAGCCTAATTTATACAATAGGAAAAGGTAAATCCTGCCAAACATGAACCCTCAGAAAAAGGAAAACATGCAGAAGTTTGTGTGCGAACTGATTTCTCTGTAAGGAAAAATTTAGCATGCAGATTCTAACAGACTAAGCATGCCAACAGTGCTTTGTTACATTTATATGAGTAGCAAAGCCCATTCTGTACATTTCATGCAACGATGACGCAAGATGATATCTTTTCACATGACACTTCAATTATCTACCCCTAATTGTGTACCATAACTTTAGTATAGCAAGGAATCTAAAACAAATAATAAGAAGATTGGATATGGACTCCTTTTGAATAGGCTGCAGCTGCGTACAGAAGTAAGAGTTCAGGAAAAAACACTTACAGAAGACTGGTTATGGAGAGTTCTCCTCAGAAGCTGGTTAATGCCCCTACCAGCAGCCATCCAGGACTCTGCATCAGATATTGAGAACTTTGTTACAGAATGAAAGAGAGCCGTGCTATTACAGTCACTAACAGCAGCAGCAAACCAAAGAAGAAACTTGTGAATTGTGATGAATAGTGGTGATAAATTTATACGTTGCGGTTGCATTTACACTAGCTAACCCATCCTAGTGCATTGGGGTAAAATCACGGTACAACCGTACAAGTACAAAATCACCAAGATTTGTTGCTAATTTGTGTCAGAATGTCAACCCCAAATAGGTCTAAAAAAACGTCAACCCCAAATCCCAAAACGAAACAAGGGACTGTTGTTTTAGATTACAACAAACAAAACTTATCAGAAATTTGACTACACACTAGGTGCCAGTACAGTATAACTATAATCTCCACATGAAAAAAAAAAGGTTTTTAATGACCCAGAATGCAGATACTTCACCGAATCACATGGTAATTCCCTATACGAATCGTAAACAACAAGTAGCACCTCTCAGTTATTGGCATTCGGCTCCTATGCGCACTTGGCATCCCAAGAGATCTAGCCTGAGACGCGCGATTGGCAATGGCGTGATACCTCGATACCGACCGAGCTACTACCACTCAAATCGATGGGATTCGCACAGAAAACACGTGATCTACCTAACCACTTGATTCCCGCGCTCCCAAGACCAAATCCGGATCGCCGGCGTGCAATCCGCAACGACCGGGGCAGATCACCAGATCAGAGACCCTAGATATCTGAAAGGAAAGGGAACGAGTAGCAAGCGATGAAAGGGGCGTAACGCGGTTACCTGCGGGGCGCAGGCGGAGACGGCGAGGCGGGGCTCCGGCGAGCGGCGGCGCAGGGTGGATTCCTGGTGGTGGGTGGCGGAATGAGGAAGGGGAGGAGGCGGGCTTTGTGGAGGTGTATGTTGTGAGGGCCACGAGGGAGCCGGTCTTTGTGGGCCCCCTTACGCCGAGGGTTTTGGATGGGCCTTGTGAGGGCTTGGCCCATTTAAGGGCATGTTTGGAACAGAGGAATTTCACAGGAATTTTACAGATAACAGTTTAATTCCTGCAGGAATCGGGAAAAATTCCCGTATTCCAAACACGACGACCTAAGTAGGCAGCCCAAAGAGACGGCTGCTAGATATGTCTTTTCAGATTTAATATATGCCGTTGAATTGTGCCACGTGAGGCCGGAAACGAGAGGTGGACGGGACGGATCCTGTCTCTGCTTCCCATCCTTAAAAAAGTTTCGTGTTCATTCGGGGCCGCATGCTTGGGGGAAGAGAGATAGAGCTCACCGGAGAGGAAGAGCTCCGCCGGATTCAGCGGCGAGCCGGCGACTGCTGAGCCATGCGTAGCGGCGAAGCCGGCTAGCTCTGCGGTCATAACGTCACATCGGTACGTTCCTTCTACTTACTGGCTCTGGCTGGCTCTTGGATATGTTTTTTTTTCCTTATATTTTTTAGTGTGATTTATAATATTTTGTAGTAATAGAAATGTACGTGTAATTTTGATCAATATAAATAAAATCGTTATAATGTGTATTACAAGAGTAGTGTCATAATACTTTCCTCTCTAACAAAAATAGTATTAATCTTAGAATAAATGTAGAGATAAGTAGCATCTATCTATTATTAATTATATTTTAAAAGTTATGTAAATCATTATTTAGGAAAGTATAGAAATATTTTTAATATTACAATTAATTTATAGACTCTATTTTAAAAATACAATTTATTTAAAAACTAGTTAGAAAAAATAAAAATAGTTTTTATAAACTGAAAAGGAGATGGTATACTTCACAGGTGGAGTATCTTACTACACAGTTGGAGTAGACGAGTAGTTGCAGCAAGCAACTCACTCAAAGCAGAAAGCAGTCTGTACTTACGATGGCATGGTGATTTGCACTCGTCCGTTCCGTGTGAATCGAGACAAGTGTAGATTGATTGAGGTATCGATCAGCCATTGCCAGAGCGAGTAGGGAACAGAGCAATTGATCATTCTCGCCCCCCTTCGTCTTGTTCAAGAAATTTGGAACCTTCGTTATGTTGCTACTGCATGCGTCCGCATTCTTCAATAGATACAGGGAAGGCATGGTACATTCGAATTCGATGGGCATTTTGTGTTTGGTTCAGAGTCATGGTGGGACGGGATAGATCCAACCTATTTTTTAGGGACGGGACGGGACGGTCCCTGTTTTCTGTTTGGTTGAGTCATGGTGGGACGGGATGGATCCAACCCATTTTTAGGACGGGCCTACACACCGGTCACTCGTCCCACTTCATCCCTCACCATCCCTCATTTTTGGGGATAGGATCATCCCCAATTTGAGAGCATATCCACGAATATTCCCTAGAGGATATCCCCATCCCACCGACTCTGAACCAAACAGCTCTGGAACGAGGACCGCCCCATCCCATCCCCCATGGTCCCATGAACCAAACACATACTTAAGGTTTCAGTGGCACCAAGCACGAATGCACCGTACCCAGTAGGCTAGTACTATCAGACGTAGGATTAATCTCAGGTGTTCCTAATTTTTACACACACTCCCTGATTCAGCATTTGAATTCAGGATACTCCACTATTTTGTATTTTCTTTCTTTCCCTACTTTTTGTTTCGATGCCGGTATATACGACCTACTTAGGCCCTGCTCGGTTGGACCAAAAAGCTATGGCATATAGCTGAAAGTGCACTGTAGCGGCTGAAATTTTACTGTAGCTGAAGGTATCTTATTTGGTGTAATTAAATTTAAAAATAGAAAAAATATGCTAGCTCATCACGGACAACGCAAATGAATACGAAAAAAAGAACCGAGAAAAAGCTCAAAAAAAAGCTAAAAGTTCAGAAAAGAACGAAATTTATGAATAGTGAAAAATAAGCTAGAAGCCAGAAACTGAAGCTGAAATGAGCGGGGCAACTACATGATTCTTTTTTATCCTAAATAAACAGATATGATGACTGAATCAATTACGGCATGCAAACATATCAGCTACACACGCCCGTTCTCCAGGAGAATACACGATATTAATTCTGTTTCTACGGGTCTATTCTTTTATACTGTGGCTTATATATTTTAATTATAATTTTTTAATTTAATAAATAGTGATTACTAAAATAGATAAACAAAAACAGGTTGAACAACTGAGCAGAACGTACAGTGGGACTACCTGTTCGGCCGTTTCACTTTCACCTCAAGCTCCGGCCAGCAATATCAATTAATTAATCCATGCTGGCTCACCCGAACGGGGTTGGGGTGGTCCGGGCATCGGCGGCCAAGGAGCCCCTCTTCTCCTTCGGCGTCGTCGCCGACGTCCAGTACGCCGACATCCCCGACGGCCGCTCCTTCCTCGGCGTGCCCCGCTACTACCGCCACAGCATCACCGTCCTCCAGAGGGCGGTGCGTTCGTGGAACACCCACAAGGCCGGCGTCAAGTTCTGCATCAACTTCGGCGACATCGTCGACGGCTTCTGCCCCAAGGACAGGTCGCTGTCCGCTGTGCAGGCCGTCGTCGCAGAGTTCGACAGGTTCGACGGCCCGGCCTACCACATGCTCGGCAACCACTGCCTCTACAACCTCCCCCGGAGCAAGCTGGTGTCCGTGCTGCGTATCCCAACAACAGCGCCGTCGGGGCGCGCCTTCTACGACTTCTCGCCGTGCCCCGGGTACAGGTTCGTCGTGCTGGACGCGTACGACTTCAGCGCCGTGGGCTGGCCGCGCGACCACCCGGTGGCCGAGGCGGCGAGGAGGTTCCTGGAGGAGCGGAACCCGAACCCCAACAAGAACAGCCCGAGCGGCCTGGCCGGCGCGGACCGGCGGTTCGTGATGTTCAACGGGGGCGTCGGCAAGGAGCAGCTGCGGTGGCTGGACGACGCCCTGCGGGGCGCGTCGCGGCGGCGGGAGTGCGTGGTGGTGTGCAGCCACCTGCCGTTGCACCCCGGCGCGGCGTCGCCGGAGGGGCTGATGTGGAACTACGAGGAGGTGCTGGCTGTGGTGCACCGGCACGGCTGCGTGGTGGCGTGCCTCGCCGGGCACGACCACAAGGACGGGTACGCCGTGGACGCGCGCGGCGTGCACCACCGCACCCTGGAGGCCGCCCTCGAGTGTCCGCCCGGCACAGACGCATTCGGGCGCGTCGACGTGTTCCCCGACAGGCTCTCGCTCGTCGGCTCCGGCAGGATGGCCAGCACGGACATGCTGCTCTCCTTTCCCCGAGTGAGCTAGCTTCCTGCTGCTGCATGTGTAACTGTGTACGAGCTATCTTGCTTACTGCTCAGTGCCAATGTGAGCATTGTTTCTTGTAACAACATTACATAGTATGATAGTAATCAATCTCAGATGTTACAATCAAAGGAACCAGTGCAATCTGCAAATCAACATACACCAACTTTTTTCTTTAGATGCAGTGGCGGATCCAGGAAATTTTTTTGAGGGGCTGAAGTACCTTCAGCTCAACCTCAGCCCCTGCTACATTATACATCTATGGCTAAAAATTTAGGGGGGGCTCGAGCCCCCCGCCCCACCGCTGGATCCGCCCCTGTTTAGATGAATGTAAACATCCATTTTTCATATACTTCATCGATTCCTTTTTACTTGTCATTTTAGAATGCCTGTAGTCAATTTTTAAAAATTTTGACCACAAATCATTAAGAGCGCTCTTTAACAGGGCATGTTTTTTTACACAAATGAGTTCCTGGATCATGCTAAATGTAACTAGCAGAAGTATAGGCTTGTGTACAGCACTGAAGTTCAGAACTTGTTACTGAAGAACAGTACACGCGGGGCATTAGCATCGATCGCAGATGCTAGAAGCCAACAGATACCCAAATGGTCTTAAACCTATCTGATAATGCTAAATGTGATGTAAAACTAGGGCGTATAATCTCAGTTCTCGGATTATCAAATTTGCGTACACACACACAAACACAAATATGCGTTCCATCTTCAGGCATTCGCTGGAAGCATGAATTAACTTGATGATAAGGTATTCAGTATTCAGGGCTACAACTGTGGGAGTTGAGAATTCTTTGATACGCAAAACACCACAGCTTCTGTGTAACCATTGCAAAATTGAATTGAGAAGAAACTTTCCAGCTGTTCTTTTTTTTTCTGAATGGCTTGGAGAAGTGTTGAGCAGAGGGACCAATGGCAACGGACTTTTGATTATTTCTTCCCTTGAGGTCGTGTGCATGCACCAAAACGAATCTCTTCAGATTAGAGTGGGTGCATAGCCGCGTTGATCTCACCTCCACATCATTTCGTTTTCGTGGGCACTTCGAAGGCGAAGGTAGTAGTAGTCATGGTGGTCGTCTCTATCACCAGCCAGACGCGCAAGAATAACCGCGTTGAGAGGCGTGTATGTGGGAAGCTCTGAATGGATGTACAGGAATCAGGTCAGTCGATTGTTATGCAGCTAGTTCACTGGAAGCATCCTACCATATCTTCTTCTTCTTTTTGGCCGCTTACTTCACTGAGAAGCACCAGTGTGAGTCAAGTCTGCAAGTCGCAGGATATTCTTATGCTTGTCACACTTAATAGATATTCTTATGCTTGTCACACTTAGTATTCAGTTAGTAGGACTTGGGACTCGGGAGCAGAGCTTCTATTTGTAGTTGGTCCTGTTCTTGTTGGAGTATTGCTCTCAAAACTGCCATCATCCCCCTCCCTGTGTGGTGTTATTGTTCTGTTACAATGGGAGGACTACTTTCTAGAGGGCAAGTGGGCAGTGTCAGTATGCAACAAACGGCATACCAAGTTCGAAGCAACTCTAGCCAGATGTTAGGAGGAGATGATCACTTTGAGAGTGTAGAGCAGGTATTGATTGACCTTTGCTTGCAGTCATAAGAATGGTTTGATTCTATGGGCTTGTTTGAACCTTGCAAGCCACAATGGTGTTCGTTGTATTACCTTCATAACATAAAAATTTCAAGTTTTAGTTGTGTACTAACCAGTAACTGCGGACCGGGCCTTACCAAGTTTTATTGTTCTTATACTCACTGTGTTATGTTTTGCAAATGATATGCACATCTATGTTTTTCTACTTCCCTGTTACAAACATGCAGACATCAGCTTTCTGAAGATGATAGCGCATAAGGGCATCCCCAACCGATTCTTTATCCTGCTCTTCATTGTATATTTACCTAATATGACTCAAGAAATGGACTCCAACCGGTTCTTTATCCTCCTCTTCATTTTTATCGAGTCGCTATTTTCTCCCGGCCGCTAGCTAGATTTGGCGAGCGCCTCCTCACTCGCTTCTCAAATAGCTAGGCCATTGGAATGCTAACTCAAATAGAGAGCTGAAAATAATAACTAGCCTCTTCATCCAAGGAAATAGAGAGGGAGAAATGACTAATGGGATGGAGTTGCTGTGCAACCTTTGAAAACTCGAAACCCATACACTTGACTTATGATTGTTTTCTCGAGAATTTACATTAACACAGACCAAGAGCAATTCCCTAAAGTTCGTTGAATAATTTCATGGCTTTTGTCGGTTCAAAGAGGAGGAGGGGGATATGTGATCGTTACAAGTATCAGCGGTGAGTGCTCATTTATCTTACATATCTTGGGTATCTTTCCAGGTTACTGAGGCTATTGAAAGGATTGGTCTTGAGTCGTGCAATCTCATAGTTGGGGTGGACTTCACCAGAAGCAACGAATGGACAGGTACGCCATCATTTGTCATTTCACATGATAAACCATCCCTTTCCTTCCTCTTTCAAAAACAGTCAATGTTTGAGTGACAGGGAGAATCTCATTTGGGGGGCGGTGCCTGCATGACATTAGCGGCCCTCCAAATCCTTATCAACAAGCACTTGGTATAATTAACAGAAAATTGTCAAGATTCGACGAGGACGGAGAAATCCCCTTCTTTGGTTTTGGAGATGGTAAATCCTTCGACAGAACGTACAAATGCTATTTACATACATTATCTGACAAATGTGTAATCTTTCAGTATCTACACACGACCATGATGTGTTCAGTTTCTGCCCAGGCCACAGGCCATGCAATGGTATTTCAGAAGGTCTCCTGCGATATGAAGAAATTGTTACAGAATTGCAGTTATCAGGTATACTGCTGAAGCAAATCTTCCACAGTGAGCGAATTATTTTAGTGGTCCTAATTTTGGTTCCATGTTTCTTATTTTTGCAGGACCAACATCATTGGCCCCAATAATTGAAATGGCTGTTGACACTGTAAAGCGGAGCGGTTATTACCATGTTCTATTAATAATTGCTGATGGACAGGTGAATTGAATTTTGTCCATATCTTGGAGAAGTCGTGATAACATTGACAAACTTTGAATGATAATATCTCAACAAACAATTTACCACGCTGTTCAACAAATTTGAACAAAATTAACCGGGAAGTTTGAAACAGAGACAGAAAGCAAATAATGAGAATATGTGAATCCAAATATGCAAATGTAGTTGCAGTGATTTTCTAAATTCGAGTTGCTTGCCTGTATTTCTCCAGGTTACAGGAGCCCATGATTCTTTTGACTGTTTGAGCTTCCAGGAACTAAGGACCGTTGAAGCCATTGAGAATGCAAGGTAACACTGGCTGGACAATAAATTAATGTTGCCTCAGTCATAGTAATTAGTTGATTTCCCTTTCCGGTGCTTGTCTTTTTGACAAGTCAATCATTCTTTGAATTGGCTTGCTGCAATGACTAATTATAGGATCAAATATAACAATCAGAGGGGTAAATGATTGTCGCCGCTTCTTGGAATCTCTTAATGCTCGATGAAGGTTTCGACCACTCGCTTGACTGCTCGGTGTTCGACCGCTTTGCACATAGTCGTAATCTCCCTTCGCTCAAACGCTTCGACACCAAGCCTGCTAGGGACGATCGAGTAGACGACTCCGTGCGCAATTGAAGAACGAACAAGAATGAGTCGAAGACAACGCTCAGAAAACACGCCGACGACGCTGACTATCTTTTCTAGAATAGATTTAATCTTTTATTTCTGAATAATGTTCTGTAGCTATAAAGTGTCCTCATGACACCCCTCAAACTCTAGCACAAAAAGCATCCCAAAGTCACGACTAAACACTTCACCTCTCTTTACTTTTATATGTTAGAGCCCCAAATAGTGCCCTCATCAACACGGACATGAATCCTAACCGATTCTGAAAATCAAGAGATCTGAAACCGTTCCAAACACAGGTTTTCCATAATCTCTAAACCTTCCAAGTCATGAACACTTTTCATAACATCTTCCAACTCATTACGTATCGAAACTTCCGGGACCGCACCTCCCGTAGCTTTTTCACGTATCATTCTCACGTGTTGAAGCTTTCAGGATCACACCTCCCATAGCTTCTCCATGCATCATCCTCCTTTGATCTTCACGTGCTCCAACGTGAGCCCGACCTCCTCATGACATTCTCGACCGTCTGGACCTCAGATTTCTCCCTCCTAGTCCAAATCCTCCTCGTCACCGTCTCCGCGCTCAACCTGCACATGCAAAAACCAAAGAACGTTTTTCCGGTATAAGTTCTCTCCAACTTAACCAATCAGTCAACACACGCATATCACACCTTTATCCATCAATAAACACGAATCAAATCATCCACGATCTCAATTCCCACGCTTTCCAAATATCAACCTCAGACCACCCAGAACAAACCGGTCTGACTACCATGCCCAAGCCGGTCAGACCGCTGGGCAATTAGACATGAATACTCGAGGTACTCGAAGATCACAAGGATTAAAGCACTCGAAACCAATGAGTACTGATCATGAAGCCTACGACAGCCGATCGCAAAGTCTTCGACTACCGACCGCTAAGCCTTCAACGACCGACCACTAAGCCTTCGACAACCGACCACAAAGTCTATGACTATCGATCACAAAATTTATGACTATCGATCACAAAGTCTACAACCATCGACTGCAGACCAAGCACTGTAGTGTAGCTATCGACCATCAAACAAATAATGTAGCTATGACAATCGATAAGGTACTATATCTATGACCATCGACTAGTTACTATAGCTCCAAACACTGATCGGGTAGTGTAGCTCTGACTACCTGCTCCGACTACCAACTGGTTCGCTGTAGCATACAACCGGTTCGCTGTATCTCCGACCACCCCGTGTCGTTTTGCTATGCTTGACATGCTATGATTGTTCTGTTGTGGTCGTTCAGCCGTGGTCGTTGTGCCGTGGTCAACATGACGTGGTCGTTCTGCTGTGCTTGACAAGCCGTGGTCGTTCTACCGTGATCAAAATGCTGGTCAGACCGCTAAACTTGAATTCTAGTTTTACAAAAACGCATCGATCAAAACTTTGACAAATGTAAATTTCAATGCAACCCAAAATATCAATTATTCATCATCAATAAATCCACGAGCTATCCATATGATCTAACACTAATGACTTTATGTTGGAACCTCTCTCTTTAGGTCCCTCAAGAATAAAATGATATGCCTCTGAACTTTCTCTTACCAATTTATGTCATTGATCTTGTAGACATTTCCCTTTGTCAATCATTCTTGTGGGAGTTGGGGATGGTCCATGGAATCAAATGGAGCAGTTTGTAAGCACACTGCCACCACAATGTTTCAATAATTTCGAGGCAAGTGCTATGTTCATCATCTTCACATTTTTTAATGCGTCATCATCCCTTGCTCTTTAACAAAAATAACATATATTTCTCTTCAGTTTGTCAATTTTACCGATATCATGTCAACTGATGCGCCTGAACCAAGAAAGGAAGAACAATTTGCTCTTGAAGTATTGAGGGCCATACATTCGCAGTATAAAGCAACATCAAAACTACAACTAGAGTATGACTTTACACCTAACCTGGTCAAATTGAACTCAATATTCTAAAGCTTCTATTTTCTAAAAATGAGTTCTACTTCCTAATAAACTATGTGCCTTTGGCCACTTCCTAATAAACTATGTGCCTTTGGCCTTTGCTTGATTGAGTCAGCAGTTATGCAGATGTGACAATTGCAAGGGCACCTCTTCCCCCGCCTTCAAGAAATGCTACTGGAGCTATATGGTTGCCTGACTTAGCTGTACACGAGGATGGTTTTACATACAATCCGCCAGAAGTTGTACTTCACCACGAGGTAACATCTGCAATGTCTCTCATTTCACAAAAATCATGTGCATTGAAAACCATTTCTCATGTTGATATAGAAGTGTGTAACTCACTCTTCAAAAGTAGTTGTCCATAGAACAGATCTGCCCAGTTTGTATGTCGAATGTTAATGACTTGGCCTTTGGCTGTGGACATGAGGTAAAAGCCTCTGTGTCTTCTATGTTTAGTTTCATACTTGAAGCCGCTGAAGGTTTCATCTCTGTTTGGATGCTCCTCCGTAGCATTGTTTTTCTGAGTTGATGCTGCAGCTGCAACCTGTTTTCTCGCAGACATGTCGTGAATGCGGCGAGAATATGCGCATTTGCCCCACATGCCAGCAGATCATCGAAACAAGGGCAGAGTTCGAAGCAGGTACACATCCTGAACCTGAAGTAGTTTAAACATGCAGTTGTGATTTTGAAGTCAACCCTATGCGTGGCATACTGCAGGAAGGTGATGCAGCGAGGCTGTGGAGCTGATGCGGATGATGCCAACCAAGTTCAGACCATGCCAACCAAGTTCTCCGCTGCGGATTCTTTTGCTTCAGTTTTCAGACCATGCCAACCAAGTTCTTGGACGATCGTTTCTTATTTTCCGTATAATCAGACCTTGTCAAAAACCGCTCGTACTCCTGTGCTGTGTCTTGTAAATGTCGTAGCAGTAGCACTGTAGTCTTGACTGTCGGAAGCCGCTCGTCCAGCGATGCCATGATGAGATGAACAAAATATGAGCGCCATGTCTTTTCGTCCAACATGGCTGTAACGCCACTGTTTTTGGAAATACGACCATCATACGTCCTGCAACAGTTTAGAAGTTTAGTTGTAGATAGAAAGAGAATTATGCCTGCTCATGAACATTTACATAGATTTAAGGGGGTGTCTATTCCTCAGTCGCCTGAAATTTTTTAAAATCTCAGTCGATTTTTGTTTGTCCATTTGATCACCATCCAACGGTTCCCTGTTGTTTCTATTTCTGTCTTTGTTTCTATTTCGTTACTACGTTGAGTTGTTTTGGGCTGACTTGTTCTTTATTGGGCCCGCAAGTTTTAGATGGGGCGGACCGCTAACACGTCAAAAATCATATCGTGTCAACTATTTTTAGTTGGGCTTTGTTGTTCCAACCGGATGGAGCAAATGTTATCCTGCTCCACTGTGCTCCTTAATGAGTTCGGGATTTTCCTATCTTTGATCCATTAAGAGAGTTAGACTCCACCGTCTTTGTTCAACTAAAAAATAGGAGCATATTACAAAGGCGTAAGACAACACGATTGACGTTCTTTGCCAAACCGCCTTCCTTTTGACCTTTCTACTGCAATATATGATAAGTGTAAAGAACTTGCATTAAAACAAGTAGTACATTAAAGAAGAAAGAAACCACCAGAATAGGAACGTTCCAACTATGCATATCTAAACATTACTACATACTGAATTAACCTGCTGTTGCTACCTTGGACAAAACTTCTACTAACATGCAACATAGTTCTGAATTAGCACATTCAACGGTTCGAGCTGCCACTTGCAATTGCACTTTGTAGAAGCTGCGTCTAGCAATATTTCCAAAAAAGAGAGAAATTTCTATGATTAGTGAACCTGTAGATAAACAAATTATAATACCATAATTTTCCAAAGTTGATAAAAAATGACAAGGCAAAAAATAACATTTAAGGTAAACAAAATTTGCACATCAGTTGTGAACTGAAATTTCTACAATGATGTGAGTTTTTTATGTGGTATTAGACCGAGTGATTCCCCTTACAAAGTCTGATAAACAAATATTGTTTTAAGCTAGAGAACCTAGATGAACCCTACAAAAGTCGAAAATTTTATTGTAGTATGGCCCAACTCAACACAACTTTGCAACAATTGCATTGAAGTATCGGTGGCCCATCTTGCAGCAAATAAACCCAACACAACAAATCATTGCATTGAAATTGCACCTCAGGGCAGACTGCAAGATTTATTTTAGTGTACATTTCTTACTAGTCACATGAAAGGTCTAAAAATCTTGGAGAAGGAAGAATGCCACTTGACAACCTAGAAGAAATAATAAGGCACGAAGTTGGTATTTTAGCATGAAATAAGAAAAAACAAAATTTTTGGGAAATTACATATCTACAATATTTAAACTTAAAGTGAAATTAAAAAATCAAGAACAATTGTAAAAGAACAGTAGAAAATTGCAATAAAGCTTTTCTAAAATTGCATAACACTTATGACTGCAATTTTATCTAAAGTACTATGTAATTTTTCATGTGGCAGATATTTCCATACCATCTAAGCAATTATGTCATTTTATACCTAGTAACAATGCAAATCTTAAAAAAATTAGTAACAATGCGAAGCCACAAATTGTTCGGTAATATGCATGTAGAAGCTACTCCATGACACAAAGCAACTATACAAAAGCTATACATCTACATAATGCGAACATGGGACAAGGCACTGGAAGGCTGCAAACCACTTCGGATGCAAAACCAGGGACTAGTGATCATTCCAAGAAAGACTTGAGTGACACTCAACATCACATTTGACTAGTGTATTTACAAGGGCGGTTCAAAGGGAATAGGACAAAAAGAATAGTTAAAAATGGGCAAAACCAATTGACAATCATTAACTAACCTGAGCACTAAATTGTGTGCACTTTGAGTCAAATCAACATCAATAACAGAGGACACTAGATCAAAATCAGTAGAACACACAAAGCATATGGTGGAACTAGCACACGCAACCTTGGACAAAGCAGACACATGATTTCTCTCACTAGAACCTTACACAAATAATAGAAACAAATTAATTGTTTTATGGTAGACAGAAAATGACTCATTATTTGATAACCATAACAAAAATAAATAGACATGAACATAAACTAAATTCAGCACATATCAATTGGAAGAACATAGAAGATTTCTCTCAATAGAACCCTGCAAAATGACAAACACATTTAAATTTCTAGAGTAGACAGAATAAAACCATTTGTTTGTGAACCCTTACAAAAATAAATAACATAAACATTAACTAAAAATAAATATGAGTTCTTATGAACAAATATATGACAAATTGCACAAACTTGAACTAAAATTGCATATTACCTAACACCTGAATGTTTAGTTAAAAATCTTTCAAGTTTCTATACTAACCAAGCAAGTTACTTTCTAGGCTATGACAAGGATAAATAATATGTTAGTGAACCCTAACATTATACAAAATGCTAACCTAAACAAATCAAATGTAAATCACACTAGGATACAAAAAATGGATAGATTCAACAAGGCATCTACCTTATGCTCTGTGCAATACTAATATGTCATTGTTGCAATAAATTTACACTCCACAACTCTGCATTTATATTGAAAAGAACATATTAAATGAGGCCATAATGTAAATGCACTTGTAGAATACTAAAATTGCACATTATGTCAAATTGAAAGTTCAATTAAATTAGTGTGCAAGTTTTCATATGATCTAATATTTCAAATTTTATAGCTTAAATTGCAAGTTATTAGGAACATTAACTTTTGAGTAAAGGTTATTCAGTACATCTCTTGTAAATTTGGAGAAGAAAATAACATACTTAATGTATAACTCAGTTTCAACATTACTAGGGGCATAGGTTAATAAGTGTATGAAAGCTATGCCGAAACAACTCCATAAAGATACTCTTAGTACAGCTACAACTCACTTCAAACATTTGAACAAATGAATTTTTGGAGATATGACAGATAAGTGAACACCATATTACTATTGAGATAACATAAGAGGATATTAGGAGCTATTTGAGAAAAAGAACAAAGAAGATTTCACAGTTTGGATATAATAAAGCATTTAGAAGACATGGAAAATAGCTCAAATTGTTCAGGAAATATTGCAACCCAAAATTTTACCTAGAGCAAAGGAAAATAATTTATACCGAATAAAGGTATAACTCTAGATCTCTGGTTCCTCGCTAATTTTGGCTTCCTAACTATTACCATGCCAACATTGTAGTAAGAGTTCTTGAGTTAGCCAACTAAATGCATTAAAACACATGGGTATTTTACATTAATTTTTCAGAACATGAACTGAAAACAATCTGCGCATATGACTTAATCGAATTGGTCTCAACTTAATTTGGTCAATAGGCTAGTAGAACAACTTAAATTAGTCAAAAGGTAAGTCGATACATGTTCTGTATTGGATAAAATCCAAAAATTCTTTTTGGTTCCACAACTAAGCATTATCTGAAAAAACAAAAATAGAGACATAGACAAATAAATAATTATTCTAACCTAAACAAAATGTTATAATTTGTGAACCCTTCAAAACAGAGACACAAATTTTATCTAAACTTGACAAAACCAAATTAATGATTGGTGAACCCCTTCAAAAAAGCATATATAGAAATTTACTCTAATCTAAACAACTAAAAAATAAACTAGATGAAGCCCTACAAAATTGAAAAGGCTATAGGTCGGAAAATTATAGATCTTCAATATTGAAATTCAAGAGAAATTGAAAATCAAGATCAAACAGAAAATTGCAGCAAAGCTTTTTCAAATTGCATATTATCAAGACTGCAATTTTAGATTAAATACTATGAAAATTTTCATGTGGCGCTTATTTCATAGGATGAAGCAATTGCCATTTATCTTCTATATTTTACCCATTAATGCCTCCATGCATGTACTAGCATAGCACATCCAATACTCTGCTACTACTGTTTAGATCCTCCCCTTGAAACTAGAAAATCTCGACGCGTACAATTACAAAGAGATGACAAAATAGAAACACAAACCACATTGTTCTCCTAAAGCACGAGCAGCGGTAAATGAGGAACAACAAGCCAACATTATGTACGAGGTGACACATTCTTATTATTAACTAGAGCTGCATCAAGAATGCACTGCAAATTCGAAGAACTTACAGAGCCTTCAACTTTGTAGCCTTGTCAAAGTAAGGCTTCTTCTCTGTTTTTAGGCTTCTCCGATCCGGATAATCAACACATGTTATGTAGCCATGAGCAACTATGCAATCGGACACATCAAAAATTGAGCAGACAAGGGAATGGAAGTAGCGCCATCGACTTCTTGATCGTGGATTTCCACTTCTTCCTCCTTCCTTTGCAGCATGTAAAATATGCATAGTTGCATACATAATATGACACAAAATCGATGAGTGAGATGAGAGCATTGCCTTCAATTGCTACAGAACCAATAGAATAGAAAGACGAATCACAACTGAGTTGTTTTATGACAATTATCTAATTTGCAAACTTCAAAAGCATGGTTGTGAAACACAGTAAACTCAGTAACAAAGTTTGCACTATTGTGAATTAATAAAGATTCATACTGATTGAATTCGACTTAAAATGTAACAAAGTCTAAAGTAATACAGTACAGGTCACCATACCTAAACTTATGCTCTTTTTCAATAGTAGACACAATGCACAAATCAGATGCTACATCAACAACAGAGTTCTGTATGGGTAACATGAATGTGGGTAATATTTGAGTTCTGTATGCACAAATTGACCTCCATGCAAATAAATAAAATCACTCTACATTATGAATGTGGGTAACAAATTTAGATTAATATTTCAGATCAGACTATATAGTTGTCTTTGGATTGTTCTAACCAATTATTAAGCCAACAGAGACATACAACCGGTATATTTTCGTTCATGCATGTCATTATAAAAAATTGCAAAAATAACTGCACAAAATTGCAAACAATTTAACACTGCAAGAATGATATATATAACTTGCAATTTTTCAATTAAACAAATATATACAGAAGAATATAGCGACTTCAATGTAAGTACAATCTAGTCTGACATGTCAATACATGCAAACTGAATGCCCTCACCTCTTAACAAAATAATGTTTTGCTAAAACTTCATATCCATATAGGCTGCTTGAGTCCCTATTGGGCTGCATCAAGGCGTGTTATGCTCTTCTCAAGTTTGTGACACATATGACCTCTGTTTTCAATGAGAAATGTCATGTACATCTAACATTTTTAACAAGCATCCATGCCATCTACCCTGTACAAATCAATAAAATCACAAATGTTGCTTCCAAGAAAAAAGATGATGTTTCAACATACAAGTATGTTGCTAAGTAGTTTGAACACCCAAACAATTACTAGATAATCAACTGATAATAGGAAGAACTAAGTGATGCACCTTCAAATGAGCACGCTTTTACGGTGACGAGTCGAAAAATAATATCCACATAATTTGATGCCGAACTTTCATGTTCTTAGAGGCATCTTTTTAAAGCGCTCTCTAAGCTTGCACGGTGAAGTTACTAGTTTTTTTAGGAGAACAAGGCTGAAAGTTCCGCATAGATTTCTACACCTTGATCACTGCTACTTAATCTTCTAGTTACATCTACAAGTTCTTTGGGGAAAAATGTCTGAGAGAAGGCATGAAACAATCGATTTGGGGTGCACTTAACAAGCTCCAACAACAGACAAGAAATCAAACCGCAAATCTATGTTTTGCTTAAATGTTTATAGCTGATCCAAGCTATATATACTATTGCATATTTTAAACACAATCAAGACAAAAGGAGAGGAGAAAATGACATATATCTCCATCCTAAAAGCCAGACTAAAGGCTTGGGGGAAAGGACATATATTCCCATCCTGAAAGCCAGACTAAAGGCTTGGGACTTTTGGAGCCACTCGTCCCTATTTCCAGTTCAAGGAGACCCTCTATATCAATCCATTAGATATTCACTACCCTTGGTTTGGAGTATAAATGCAGTATGCACTCGGGTGAGGAGCAGCGACAAGGAGATCAGTGTGGGGGTGAAGCCTTCTCTACCACTAGTTACTAGTATATGCGCCTGTCTTCTCAACTCAAGAGCACAACAGGTGCATGGTCTCTCCATTTCCCTACTAGCTTCCTCGAAAAAACTTGTTTTTGAAGCTTCTTTCACTGCATGTAGTCAATATGTTGCTGCTCTCTTCTTGTATTTTCTCACTAGACCCTCGCTCATCCCCACCCCTCCTCCGCCACAACAAAACATGATGCCAAATCGGGATAAAACATTTCAGACACAACTAATTAACCGTAAAGCTCAAAACCCCCAAATAAAATTAGAACTAGGCCTAACCCCACCGATTAACCTCATCAAGCTACAAATCAAACAGAACCACCACCATAAACAAAAAAATAGCAAATACCAAGCGTGCTCAAAGAATCAACCAAAAATTAGATGGAAAATTGATGAAAACCTGCCTAGAATTGAAGGAGCAGCAGCGACATAGGGGATTGAAGGAGCAAGCGCAACCAACGGGAATCGAAGGAGTAGCGCAAGACTAGCCTCAACCCCGGCGCCGCAAAGCTCTCGAGTCCCGAATTCCGAAAACGCCGCTCGTCGACTTCGAAGTGCTCTCGCTGTCCCCCTTTGAGCACAGGTGAGGTATATCTGTCCAAATGGGTTCACGGGTGGAAAGAGAAAAACCAAACCCGAGAGCGCAGGGCCGTTAAGTGAGAAAGACGCGGCACAGATCACAAAGCAAATCAAACGGTCAGAAAATCGACTGAAAGTTACCGAGATTTCAGGCGACTGTGCAATAGCAAAACCGTAGATTTAATTTGATTAAAATAAGACCTAACGAAATTTTAACAATTATAAAGGAGTCCAAACCCAAAACTTAACTTACAATCAAAAAAATCGAATAAAACTCCACATAAACGCTTAGTGTGGTCGTAACTCTAACACAAAAACTTGCAACATTCATTCTTCTCCTGATTTCTATGTTGGAAAAAATGAAGCAAAATTAAGTACAACTAACTGTACTCAACAAGTCACATAAAGAAATACTATATAACTACTTGCTAGGATTTCCATGGGATGGAAACATATGGGTTTTAATATTTTATGTGGATGCAGTTACATTTGTAAACATTTTTTAATTTAAAACAAGATAACAAATCATATACTTCTTAAGGAATTTAGGGCTTCAATATCTTGATTACCAAACTGCAATATTTCTAAATCATTTCCAAATCTACTTATGCCTCGCTGTTGGAATCACCCATTAAACACAGCTTCTTTTACTGAAAGTACGATGTATTCGAATACCATTTATAAATGACTCTGAAGAGTTGCCCAATTTAGCCCACAAGATTTCTTAACCCCGTGACTGAGTTAAGAAAATAAGGTTGCTTCATTGCTCACCTCTTTATATAGCCTCTATATGATAGACTAGGTACCCCTGTCACGGAATACGACAGCCTAATATGGTGGAGCCTACCGTTGTGAAAGTATGGTTTTACTGTTTCCATACCACATTCTTATGCCTGTTGTTCTGTTCTTTGGAACTGTAAATTATATCCATATAGTAGATATTCAACCAATTTGAGCAGTTATTAGACCAGGTTTGACAAGTCAACGCTTTGTGGTTGAGTGATTACTATGTTCTTTACTTAGCATAAGGTTCTAGTCCTTACTTTTCATCAACCAGGTAACTATTCACAAATAAATATCCCAGTGCAGTGCGGCACTGTCACAATGTCACTACTAGTGTAAAACAGTTGAATTTTCTAAACTACCATAGTATATTTTATAGTAATTTCTTATTATTAGGGCTTGTCAAGGTGAATATGATCATCAAATAAAACAAGACTCTTTCATGTGGTAGGACATAAATAGTATCAGGTCATTCTAAATATTTATTGTACAAAAAATAACAGTGCATAAATAACATAATAAAAATATTGATAAATAAAAAATTAAAGGAATATAGGTGTAAAATATGTTCGCTTAGGTATATGTCTATTATTTTGAATAAAATATGGATTATTTATTAAAAAATTCGTGAGTTGGATGGGAACAGGTGTCGCCTGGTGGTTGGCTGGCCCACGGAAAAGGAAAACTAATCAGAAGGCCCACGGGAAATCCGGTTTTAGGCCTACTCGCGCGTACACGCCGGACGTCAGCGGTGATGACGTCCCGAAATATTCTTCTTCTTCCGACTGAAAGGCCCACATGAAAGCCGAAATGAACTAAAGGCCCACAAGAAATCCCATTCGCGGCCCAGCAAAGCCACCCCTCGCGCATATAAAGGGGGCGACGCGGTGAGCACGGAGCACCTCAGGCTCAACGGCTCAGGCTCAAATCCCCTCCCCTCCCCTCGCCGCCTCGCGTCCCTCCCTCCCTTATCCCCTTCCCTTCTCCCATGGCCGCCTCCGTCATGTCCCTCCGCTCCCTCTCCATGGCAATGGCCGCGCCCACCGACGCCGCCCTTCCTCCTCACAAGCTCACCGCTGCCGTCCCCCTTCCCTTCCTCTTCTCCCGCGCGCCTCTCCTCCGCTCCACCCGCCGCCTCCCCCTCACGCCCCTCGTCGCCTCCTCCGACGCCGCCGCCGCCGAGGCAGGCATCGACTGGACCGACGAGGAGGCCGAAGAGCCGCTCCAGGAGGGGGGTGAGGAGGAGGAAGGGGAGGGAGTGGCAGTTGCCTCGGGTGAGGTTGACGAGGAGTACGCGGTGGAGCCCCCCGAGGAGGCCAAGGTGTATGTCGGCAACCTGCCGTACGACATCGACAGCGAGCGCCTCGCCCAGCTCTTCGACCAGGCCGGCGTCGTCGAGGTCGCCGAGGTGAGCCTACCGCCGCTGCCCCAAAATAATTGAAGAAACAAAAATGAACAATGCGCAAATGCGATTTCATCGTTCCCTGATTAGGTTATGCGTTAAATTTGGCATTTGCTTTGCTTGGTGTGATGAATTTGATTATCCTGTGCTTAACTGGTATAGTACGGTACTCAAGTGCAACGCTCTAGGTATAATTGGTTACGTTTAAAAAGATTGAATTCCAGTAACTGTTTGTGGTTAGTGTACACCTGTTGTGCACCTTGGGCAATTCCTCGAATACCTGTTGTGCACAACACGAGACAAGACCCAAGTCTAGGAACTGCAGCTACTGCGCCACGTACTGCTCATGCCATGTAGAGGGCTTGATGGAGATGCACTCAGCACGCGTCCAGATGGCGGTGATGGGAATGACAATGGCGGCATCGAAGGCACGCGTGATGCTGAGCACCATGGTAGTGGTGGGGACGAAACAGATGGAGCAGCCTCCCAAGTCCGCCACGGCCAGGGGTGCTAGCGACAGTGACACCCTCGACAAGGCCTCTGCCACCTCACAGTCGTGTGACTCCTCGTCGGAATAGGTGAGGGTAATGTCCCACACGGTGGTGACAAGAGTCGATGAAGGGGACCCAACAGACATTGGAATGTCAGTGTCGTGGCTGTGGCACATTGTCGAACACCTTGTGGGTAGGGCTGGACGAAAAACTCGAAGCTCGTTAGCTCGCTCGGCTCGTGGCTGGCTCGGCTCGGCTCGGCTCGTTAGGATAACGAGCCGAGCCGAGCCATGATTTTAGCTCGTTAGCTATAACGAGCCAACTCGAGCCAGCTCGCGAGCCGCTCACGAGCCAAACGAGCCATGCTTCCAGGAATTTAGATATGCATATGCTGCTTCCATGGACCTAATTTGTACTCTATTGCATGTGTTAATGTGTAAATTTGTACTCTATTGTACCCAAACGAGTCATGCATGTGTTAATTTGTACTCTATTGTACCCAAACGAGCCAAACGAGCCATGCTTCCATGGATAAATATATGATGGACACATTTTTTGGCCCTGGCTCACGAGCCAAACGAGCTAGCTCGAGCTTATCATCGAGCCGAGCCGAGCTAGCTTTTTAGCCCGTTAGTTATAACGAGCCAGCTCGAGCTAGCTCGTTATCCTACCGAGCCAGACCGAGCCGAGCCGAGCCAACTCGTTATCCAGCCCTACTTGTGGGCATGGTGGTGGTACAATTGGTGGTGATGGAAGGGTTGAAGTTGAGGGCCATTGCAGTAGTGGATATTGGCGAGGAGGCCGAAGGAAGCGCTGTAGGCGTGGGGACGAGGGCCGATGCGGCCTCTGACAGCAGCAAGGTAGGTGAAACGCGGATGGAGGTCGACATCGTGGTAGGTGCGCCAACACCGTCGATGGGGCTCAACGTTGAACACTTGGTGAGTGTCGCAGAGGTGAGGTTGGTGGGGTCAAGGGCGGTGGTGGCATGGTTGTCGGTTTGTGGTGCCACCTCCACACGACCAATCCTGTGGTGGCAGCCGTCGTGCTCGGGTGCCATGGTCGAGGTCGAGAAAGTCGAAGGCACCTGAGGATGCAATCCAGCTGAGCGTTGATCTTCTCCAATATCTTCTCGATTCTCACCTTCTGCTCGTCGGACATGGTGTCCCACTCATCAATGAAGCACGAGGTGGGTGGCTCTGATACCAATTGTCAGCAAGCTCCATTACTTGGCACAAGTGGCAGTACAAATTATGGTAATTTGGGAGAATAGAGGAGGAATTGAGAAGATTACAGAGAGATTAGAGGATCCAAGAGGAGAAATATAAGGTTCAAGGAAATAGCAAGAGGAACTAGAGAGGACGAAGAAACAGAAGGAAGGAGAAGCCAGGGTTCGAAGTTACCAATCTGTTCATCATCCTCTCGTGTTGTTGCTGCTGCTTTCGTAGTGCATAATGTCTTCCTCCATGGACCATGTCCAAGTCCAGTCCATCACCACCACAGGTCCATGGCCCACTGTTCAGCCCAGGAGAGTCCCTAACAGGTTGGTATGTGTATATATTTATGTGCACTTGATAATTGATACAATGTGGGGTTAGTCTTCAGTGTCAAAGTCATAGCTCCCAATATGTTGTCATCTTATCTTGGCAACTGCGAGCAATGGGTTGTTTTCTGTAGGTGTGGACTCCCCTGGTTTTTATTCTGCTTTCTATTGTTTAATGTTTTGAAATTGCATTATTTTTTACTGTCTTGATTTCTAATAAACATACATTGAGTGTTTATGCTTGGCTCGATTGTTTTTGTTATGTTGACGTTGCTTTGTGGGTGTCTAGGTCATTTACAACAGAGAGACAGCACAAAGCCGTGGATTTGGGTTCGTTACCATGAGTACGATTGAGGAAGCTGACAAAGCCATTGAGATGTTCAACCGTTACGTGAGTGCATTTCTATCTTATCATTTTCTTAGCTCTTTGAACTATCTAGAGTTTAAAGGTAATCCACTGTATTTTATAGCTTTCATCATTTGCATGTCTTGAAGTTATTGTTTCATATGCTGCTATTACACAATAAATTTGCTGTACCTTGAGAATTTGATATGAGAAACACATCATCTGATAAAAGGGGAATACTGTTGGGCACATATCATTTCATTCTGTGGCTTAGATTGCAGAGGGACAGATGCACTCATATTTGATCAACCAGTCAGTAAAATGCACTAGTAGATATTTCTGTACCTAGTAGAACAGAATGTTTAAGCTTGCATATTTTGCTGAACAGTTGATTGTTTAATTTCTATTTATTAGGACATTAGCGGAAGGCTTCTGAATGTAAACAGGGCAGCTCCCAGGGGCTCTCGAATGGAGAGACCTCCTCGACAATTTGCACCAGCTTTCAGGGCTTATGTTGGCAACCTGCCATGGCAAGTGGATGACTCAAGGTTGATGCAATTGTTCAGTGAGCACGGGGAAGTAGTTAATGCTACTGTCGTCTACGACAGAGAAACTGGGCGTTCACGAGGATTTGGTTTCGTATCTATGGCATCAAAGGAGGAACTGGACGATGCTATTTCTGCCCTTGATGGACAGGTGAGGACAGCATCATTTACATAAAGCGTACACTAACACAACTACACGAGGAAGCAAATGTTTTCTCTGGACTAGTCAAATATCACTGTGTGCAAGGCAAACATGGAAGCTGTGAGCTAATGCTAATTTTATCGTATCATGAACCGTAGGAACTGGATGGCCGCCCACTTCGAGTGAATGTTGCAGCGGAGCGACCGCAGCGAGGCTTTTGATGCGGTGACTAGCACGCATCAGAACAGCAATGCTAAAATGTTCTGCGGGGGGTGGAAGAAGCTGATGCTGTGACTTATAGATCCTGCATTAGCTTCCTGATGTTGGGTTCTCTCGTCCCATCTTTTTTTATGCTTCTCTTTGCTGCTGATGTCCTGTCAAATCCTTGTCAACACCGTGAGTTCAACTTTTCAAGTAGGCTATTGTGATGATGTCCTCCGTGTATTTTCTCAGGATAATCCAAGGTTTTGTTGGTCACGCCATTTGAGCAAATGAGAGAATGCGCGGCAGCCGTGCTCTTTTGCTGGCCACGTGATTTCTTGCGAACTGACATTGTTCACAGAACGCGTAGGAAAAAGGTTGTCCAAAGAAGTTTTAACGTTGTTCAAATTTACAGGATAGATTCACCTGAGCCAACCCAAATTTGCCAGAATCACAAGCATTTCATTTGAGAGAAGTTAGCTCTTGAGAAAACACGGTGCACAGATACTAGTAAGGGCGAGGGGGCTGAAGTTAAACACAAGCACAGACTTCATAATGAGCCAGCATCCTGCATCGTCGACAAACCCAAGCGTTTTACAGAGAGCAGGATCAATTTATGTGCAATGGTAACGTCTTGATAAGAAGGTTTGAGCTCAGACATTGAAGATAACATTTGGCGGGATACGGCAATCAGCTCGCACGCAATTGGGCATCCTTGCTAGTGAGGGGCACATAGCGGACATCCATCGCCTTTGTTTCGCTGCACGAGCCGTCTTCCTTCTTGTCCACCACTTTCAGCTCCTGGAAGACAGTCCCGACTGGGATCACCATTCTGCCACCGGCCTTTAGCTGCTTTTTCAACGCCTCTGGAATCTGCGGTGCTGCAGCTCCAACATGGATGGCATCATAGGGTGCAAGGTCTGGCCAACCTTCCCTGCCATCTGCATCGGTTGTAAACATCGGTTGGTACATTAGATGATGTACGTGAAAAAAAAAACAAGCGCTGCTGGCTTCTCATGGCGGCACAATCTGAGTTTCAGATACACTATAGTAAGATGGGCACAATTGCTGCAGGTTTCCATCTAAGGAGAAGCATACAACACAAATGGAGAAGAACCATCATGTGGTATGGGCAAACAAGAAATTCAGTTTGAAGAATAAAAGAACTTGTTACTATGTTAGACCCAACAGAAGTACCCTTACAGCTAAAGAAGGTTCCTTTATTAAATAAAACAAACTGAAAATTGCACAGTTTATGTTCATCTGAACTCTTTAACTCAGCCCTCTGCAAGTAAAAGCCCTTATCTACACATCTAAGTCCAGAATGAACTTGAGTTGACAACTTGCCACTTTAATATGGTTGTGGAAAATTCTAGTGGAGAAGCAAGTAGATAATTGAGAATTTCAGAATTCAGACTTGCTCTACTTACCAGCAATATGAATACTAAGGGATCCCCCCGATCCATCATTCAGCTGTCGGGCTGCATCACTTTTCTTGATGTTTTCAATAGAAGAAGCAACCAACTGTGGAATATGTTCAACACCAACTGCTCGTCCTTCCGATCCAACCATGAGCGCAAAGCAAGCTGTTAGGTACCCAGTGCCTGTCAAATTTATCAAAAAACCACCACTGTGAGTTTGGCGACAAACATATAGACCAAAGGTGTTAAGCAGTTCAGCCACTAAAACAAGCTACTAGTATCATCACTTAAATCCATATATCAATATGACATAAACAAGAGATCCGACAGAAACCAGCGTTACAACTGAATCTTCCAAGTAAAGGGTTCAAAGGAGATGATAACAGGTCAAATGTGGCGAACTCTCCTCTCATATATGTTGACAGACTGCTCTGCATTATATTTCAGATGGAATGGTACAAAACCAGTTTAGGTATTTTATTTTGAAACAAGGGATAACTTCAAAACCAGTTAACGCAATATTACTCTTAGTTGACGGATTAAACTATAATTGTAACAATCAATCTAAAATAAATGCCAATCTAGACTGTGGTACTGAGATTCTAGGGTATAGTTGCTAAATAAGGAAACAAAATAAGACTTTGAGATACAGCATAAGATAGCTGAACTGAATGGACACAACTGAATGTATGATAAAAAAAGACCTGATCCAACATCTAGAGCCTTCATTCCAGGCTGAAGATGCTTCTCCAGGAGCTCCAAGCAAGCAGCATGCATGTGAGGCGCGGATATGGTTGCATTGCATTCAATTTGCATCGGGCTGTCGAAATAGGGAGAGCCACCCGGAGGCACAAATAGCCCCCTGTCGATGGTCTCCATCACCTCTGCAACTTTGCCTGACTTGATTTTCCCGCTCCTCTTCAGTTGCTCAACCATGGCCTTGTTCTTGTCGCTAGCTCGGCTCGACCGCAGTCGGTGCTATATCAGTATCACCACCAACAGCAACACGAGACATATGAAATAAGTCCTCTTGTCCATTGTAAGATGTGGCAAATTCAGTGAACTAACCTGGCACTCTATAATTGACTCATCAACTGAAATTTATAGATTATGACATATCAGAAGAATCCTATCTTATGTCTACGATGGTAGTTAAAAAAGTGTACCAACGGAGCCACTAGGAGAAAGAAATACTAGCGTATGTTAATAATCCAACGCCCCTGCAATTCTGCTCCAACTCGACATATCGTTATCTTTACTCATCAATTCTGATGGAGGTGGTGATTGCGCTTAACAAAGATTTAGGCAAACCTCCTGTCTTTGCATCCCCACCTCCTTTATCACTGAGCGGTCATTTAGGGGCCTTAGCTGGTGATCCGGGCTGTTTCCATCTCGACGATGAAGCTTGTCCCCCATCGTCTCACTGGCCGACCTTGACCCCTGTTATTTTTGGGTAATATCATCATGACTTTCGAAATCATGTGCGGTAGCAATACCAAACCAAATACGACGAGTAGTGGGGTTCTGAGCTTAAGCCTTGGCTAAACCTGGGAAATCTTAATTCCATAATGCCTTTCAAATCCTCCTAGCCACTATCCTATTGCAATAATTCTCGCTCCAAAACACAAGCATCCGCAGAATTACCCGTACTATGGTCAGATTAGGGGTTGAGAATATTAAGACCAAATCAAGAATTAGGTAGAGCAGAATCACAATTCTGTGACAAGAAAACAAGACAAAACTTACGGTGCGGGATGAGGAGAAACAAGAAAAGATGTTGCGGAGCGCCTCCATGGCAAGAGACGAGAGGAGGAAGAGAGGTTCTTTGGGGGTGAGACGAGTGGGTGGCAGGGCGGGTCTGGACCCTGGAGGAAGATGTCATGCTTCAGTGGGGAGAGAGAGGGAGGCTTCGAGGTGGCGAAGCGCAAGAGGCGACGGTAGTGAGCATCGAACCGGATGTTGTTTGTTGGCCACTGGTCAGATGCTGAACGCGAGAATACAATACCGGAATACCGAAATCTTGTCATATCAAGCACCGAGCCTCTTGGTTTTTTTTCCGAGCAGTCGATCAGATATCAGTATACCATGATAGCAATAAGTTTTTTATGATTTTAGTAAGTTTAAAAAATATTTAAAAAGTTTCAGACTAAAGTTTCAATGAATTTTAGATTTTAGAACTCAAATTTTACCGAATTTTAACCAATAAGTTTCAACAAGTTTCAACCAAAAGTTTCAATACAGTTTTAGTAAGTTCCAGCAAGTTTCAACAAAAGTTTCAAAAATGTCAATAAGTTTTAATAGATTTCAAACAAGTTTTAAAATGTTTCGGCTAGCTTCAATGAGCTCACCTGGCTACGATGGTACTACCACACCACTGAGGGCCACCCGACACCATCCACTGCCGACGCACCCTCTTCTCCAACTCCGGCCCTAACTACAACCACTACCATGGAGCCGACCGACACTGCCCGCCGCTGAATCCATGTTTAAGCTCCACATCGAGCCTCTATCTCTCTCTCTCTCTCTCCTGGCCCTAGCCTGAGCTCCGCATTGCGTCACCACCAAATTCGTGTGTCCCTGTAGGACCGAACAGGCAACAAAGGGATGAATAGTGCCTTAAAAAATTTCTCCTCGGTATATAAAAGACTCAGGTGGTTGATGACCAATGAGAGTCTAAAACCTGAGTGATCGTAACATAACTTGTATGATTGACGACCAGTGAATGGTTGAAAACCAGTATAGTCGAAGCAAGACCAGAGGGGCCGAAAGCCAACGTGGTCGAAGACTAGTGAGTGGTCAAAAGCTAACATGGTCAATGACCAAAGTGTGATAAAAAAAATTAACGTGGTCGATAACCAGAGAGTTATCGAAAACCAACATGGCCGATGACCAAGGAGTGGTCGAAAACCAATATGATTGAAGACCAATGAGTAGTCGAAAATCGACATGGTTGGTAACATGAGTGTGGTCGCAAACCCGAGTGTTCGACGCAAGTTGAAACCCGACTGATGTGATCAACGACCAGTGAGTGGTCAAAAACCAAAGTGATCGATGGCTAGTAGTTGCGGTACTACTGCTACGGAACTAGCGATACTACCGCTTCTACACCAAAGTCAGAATGAACATGGTTTTTAGCACAACCACAAGATCCCAAATTTACGTAACTTTTGATTGACTGATTCAAAAGCCGTGAAACTTCAAACAAGAATTGCTTAAGATCACAGGAACTTATTCAATTCGATGACCAACAGAATAATTGCCAAAGTTTCTACCTTTTTGTAATTGAATGAAAAAGAGCGCCAAAATAGAGCCAAAATCCCGATTGGTGAATACAACCTGCTCGTGGTTAGGTGATGGATAAGATGGCTCTAGAAGTATTCTCACATGTCACAACAGGCTAGAAACAATGAAGAAAATGATCCAAAATCCCTTGAAACAAAAATCACTTGATGAGGCCAAGAACAGGTAGAAATAAGGTTTTCTCATGAATCTTGCTATCAAAGTGGCTAGATGAGTGGAGATGTATTCACAAGAATTATGTCCATCTCTTACATGTCCTTAGCACAACAAGATCACAAGAAGAAAATAAAATATATCAAAACCAACTAAAATTCAAGCACATCAATCAAGAACAAGAGGAACTCAAAAGTTACACAAAGATTGATGTATTGCTTACCTGAGAAGGTAAATTTTACAGCCACTCCACCTTGAAAGATAAAGAATACCCAACATACTCACTTTCATAACCCTAAATCTAACAAGAAAGCACAAGAGAGATGAGTTGGATGGATCACTTTCTTGTCTCCCTACCAACCCTATTATAGGTGAGCAACTAGTCACCTAATCCTTAGTGGATCCAATCCACTATCACAATGGGGGAACTCGTTAACCCCACACACACCGGGTTTTACTTTCTCATATACAAGACTTACACCACTTAGGTCGATGTTGCGGTTTCACACACATACCGCCACTTTTCTGGTATTGGGTAATTTACCAAAATATCTCTCTACCAGTTTTCATGAAGCTTCCCTTTGCGTATGACGAGCACCCGAGTTCCTTGATCGTCTAGGACCTCGGCTCCTCCCTGAGCGTAGTCCTGGTCCACTTTGTCGTTGCCCATCATATCCACTGCCGGCAGCTCCTGAGTTCCTTGTCATCCCGACTTAACAACCACTCGGCATAGCCTTGGTCATCTTCAGTGTCTCCTTGACAGTTCTAAACCTCAGCACCATCCTGTGCCTAGTCCCAGTCCTCCAACGCCTCACCACGACCAAGCTCCAAGTCCTACAACCAACACAAATAAGCAAATCATCACGTAGCATTGCACAATACACAAAGTCATCACAATGCAAAATGTATGCAACCAAACCAGTGATCCTAAGCTTAGAACCAAATAATAACCCTCTGCACACATGCAACAATTTAGATCAATCAAACATAACTCATGACTCAAAAACATCAAGGATCAGACCCTGGTCGAAAACCCACTATCTGGTTGATCCATAGTTGGTCCGACTATTAGCCCTCGAGTGATCTGACCACTGATCCCAACCAGTCAGACACGAGTACTCAAGATACTTTGAAGGATACAAGAATTGAAACACTCAAAGCCTACGAGTACCGACCATGAGGCCTTTGCACCCAATCGTAATGCCTATAACTATCGATCGCAAAGTTTACAATTACCGATCACAAAGTTTACAACTACCGATCACTAAGTCTACGACTATCGATCGCTGAGCTCCACCCAGGTACTAAAGCTACGACCATCCATGGTCGTTCTTGCCATGCTCGACTTGCCGACCAGACCGCCCAACACAGAGCCATTCGGATCACCCAACATAGGCCGTTCAGACTATCTACTTCCGATCGTAGTCTATGCATCTAACTACCTTCTACGGTCGAAGCAATTAGCCCAAGCAAAAAGCGATCTTTGCAAAAACAATTAACTACTCCAAAAATATTGCAATGGTTCATCACAATATTATCCTGGACATTCTCACATGGTCCTTCAGTCCCGAGTGGCGCTGTCACCAAATCCAGAGCCGGATTGTTGAATAATCTAGCTCATTAACCATGGTCGAAGAGTCGGTCAAAGTGACCATGGATGTAGAGTTAGTCGTAGCGGTTGTGGTCTTAATCGTAAAATTACTGTAGTAGACATAGCATCATGGTCGTATAGTTACTGTAGCGCCATGGTCATAGAGTTACTATAGTGGTTGTAGTGACTGTGGTCGAAAGATCACTGTAGTAGTCATAGCAGTTGTGGTCAAGCACATACTACGCTACATCGCTGAAACACGCAACCACGGCATCTGCTATTCTAGGAAGAGAGACAGTCGTTGTTGTTAGGGTTTAGTGACAGCGACATGGCCCGTGACATCAATAACCGCAGAAGCACCACTGGAGTGCTTTTCTTCCTTGGAGCCAACCCTATCGCTTGGCAGTCACAAAAGCAGTGGGTGGTGGCGCTGTCGTTCTGTTAGGTGGAGTACATCGCCACAACGACCGCGGCATATCAAGGCATTTGGCTTGCTCGGTTGTTGGGCGAATTTCTTTGCAAGCCCAGCGCGCCAATGCTCAAGGTAGACAACAAGTCCACCCTTGCTTTAACCAAGAATCTTGTGTTACACGACCAGAGCAAGCACATCAACACTCACTTTCACTTCATCCGGGTGTGTGTTGATGGAGGGAAGGTTATCTTCGAGCATACTCGCAAGGAGGAGGAGCTCACGGACATTCTCGTGAAGCCGCTTGAGTGTGTTAAGTTCCAAGACCAACGCATAAGGATTGGCATCATCAAGATCACATGTGAACGTAGTAAGGATTAGGGGGTTAATGTTGAATAATCCAGCTCATTAACCATGGTTGTAGAGTTAGTCGTAGCGACCACGGTCGTAGTTATAGAATTACTGTAGCAGTCGTAGCGTCATGGCCGTATAGTACTGTAGCATTATGGTTGTAGAGTTACTGTAGTGGTCATAGTGGCTGTGGTCGAAAGATCACTGTAGCAGTTGTGATTGTGGAATTCCTGTAGTAGTCATTTGACGCATGCTCAGTCTACTCGAGAGCGAGTCTTTCGGTTTTGTTAGCATCGTATGCGACATGGCTTGGTCATGGGATCGTGCAAGTGGTGGCACCGAATAAGGGTGGTTCAGCAGCGCAAAACTCTTGTGTTCCTGCTCTGTGTTTCCAACTTCGTATGTGTTCATGTGTGAGTTCAGGTGTATTGATTGGCCGAAGATCCTGACATGGATGTGAAGCATCACGCTATCGCCTACGCTAGATCTAGAAGAGGAGGTGAAGGAGGAGGGGGAGGGTGATGCCGAAGTCAAAGGACAAGGTGAAGGGGCCCGTAGGCCTAGGCCGGGCCGGAGATAATTTTGTATCTCATGCTTCGGTGGACGAGCGAAAGCGAGACGGCTCGGCCCATGTCGGTTGAAGTGGGCCGCTCAGTTTTGAGCTCGAAAGTGGGAAGAAGCCTTTCCGACGGCGCCCAAATCAAACAGCGAGCGGTCTCGCTCCTCCCACTCCACCCCTGCAGCCTCCATCTGAAATGACCGGAATACCGCAACGGCGACAAGCGGCGCGGTGGTGTGCGCCGGCGGATAGAGTCGAAGAAGAAGGAGAAGAAGAAGAGGAAGACTGCACAGCCTTTCGTGCGCTGCCAACCTGCTTGCTTGTACGTGTCTCATCCTAAGGCAGCTCATGTGCCATGCCAACAGGAGTTTTCTGCAACTCCATAGCAGAATGGTATTTGCCCATGACAAACATAAACCAGTTTTGAGTCATATAGCAACACAAAACATGCATACTAATTGTACCTATCAGAATGTGCTGTGCAGCTCTCCTGCGTATTCTTGAAGAAAAAAGGACAATAGCAAGTTGATATATAATATTCGGTCCGATTAACATTCATGACATGTGCATAACAAATTTCATATGTGGTATATAAACTTTGTAACGTGTATACTGCTGCGGATAAATGGATCTCGTTACAAGTACTAATTAAATGTGATGTGTTCATCATGCATGCATGCATGATTCTTTATTTTCTTCGTCGCCCTGTACTAATAATCCCTTAATTTAATGCCATGCTATGCATGCACTGCTCATCAGATCATTCATATGTGTTGCAATTGGTTATTTAGAGCTCGTCTTTGAGGTAGTCCTCCTCCTCTCGGTCAGCAGCGGCAGCAATGGGGAGATGCTTGGGGTTGGGGGAGGTCTTGACAGGGTAGGACGCTTCCATGGCGATGCCGCAGAGCCCTCCTTGGCACTCACGTCGCGCTTCATGCGGATGTACCCTTCTCGCCCCACTCCGGCCCCCACGAGTTCTTGACGATCCAGTACTTGGTGCCGTCCATGGTGGCGCCGTACCCCACCGCCGTCACGCCGTGGTCCAGCTCAGTCCCGCACCTGCCGGCGAACACGCCCTCCGAGTAGAACTGGAAGTGCGACCCGCTGGCCTCGATGGCCACGGACACCGGCTGGTTCGCCACCGCCTTCTTCAGCGCAGCCTCGTCGTTCGCCGGCACGTCCTCGTACCCGTCGATCGTCACGATGGGGGAAGCCGACTTCTTGCACGAGCTCTGCCTGGCCTTGTAGGGGTAGGCGTCCTCGGCGGCGACGCCGCCGTGCTTCGTGATGTACCGGAAGGCGTTGTCCATGAGGCCGCCGTTGCAGCCGCTGTTGGTCTTGGTGTCGCAGTCCACGAGCTGCTGCTCCGACAGCGACGTCAGATTCTTGGTCCTGATGGCATTGATGCCCTCCACCGCCGCGATGGTCGAGAATGCCCAGCAGCTGCCGCACTGCCCCTGGTCCTTGACGTCGGTGACGGCGCCCTTCTGGCGCCAGTCCACGGAGGCCGGGAGGTCACGGGCGCCGGCGTGCATGAACCCTCCCTGTCGCCGTTCGCCGCGGAACATGCGGTGGTGGGCGACCCTGGAACCGGCGTAGGCCCGGCGGAACTCGTCGGCGGTCATGTCACCGAAGCGGTTGAGGCGCAGCTTGTAGGGCGCGTCGCCGCGGTTGAACTCGTGGATGAGGCGCACGTTCTCCTTGAACACGTTGAACCGGCGCGCCTTCTCGCCCAGGTCGCGCGCCACCGTGTGCTGCCCGCGCCACCGCTCGTACAGCGCCCACAGGGCCTCCTCCGACGCCAGGTCCTCCTCGGTGAAGTCCATGGCGCTCACTGCCGGCGCCGTGGCCAGCCCGATGGCCACCACTAGCACCGCAGCAGCCATGGTTGTTGCAAGCACGAGTACTCTCCCCATTGCAACGCTGGAGTTGTGTACGTACTAGCTATCTAGCGAGCTTCTTGGTGTTGTGAGATGGTGGTGGTAGCCATGGGGATCAGCTAGTCCTTATATAGGTGGCTGGATGCTGCACGGTGCAAGAATCAAGATGCATGTTGCTTGCGGGCAACAGCGTAGTCATTAATGATCAGGTTGTTGGACCCCGATTCACCATCCGATAGGGGGAATGATGCCTTTAAGTTTAATATCCTAAACGTACTTTCACAAGCTACTAAGAACTAGAAAGATTAGATTTATTCATTAATAAAGAACTTACAAAAGCGTAGAGGCAAATGAAATTCAACTTCTCTGGATCGATCGGACCGCTATAGAAAAACGGTTGGACTGGTGCGGCTGTCGACCGCCAAAGACAGCCTGGTTGTTTGGCTCTATACTCCATGTTGGAGTGATTTTGGATTAAATCAAGAAGGATCAAAACACTCAAAATCTAAAAAAGCAGAGTGTTGGTCTGACTGCCACCTTATAGCCGATTAGACCACCAAGCATTGACAAGACTAAAAACTTATAAACTCTCACAAATTCAAACTTTAACTCGACATAAGTGTCAATTGTTCGGCACATGTAAACTATAGACATTACTCTCAACATGGTTCTACACATGTATTACATATAGTATGGGATCTCAATTAATACACGTATGTACGTACATTGGTACAGAACATGGTAGAGACGCGCACACATGTATGTGCGTAGATGACGTATGGCGTGCATTATATGTGTGTCTATCTTGTACTTAAAAAGGACACGTTCATATTGATGTACCAGAAACTAGAGCTTGCAGTATACGCAAGCAATATATCGTAAGGAATAATTGAAGCAATTAGGCATGCATATGCTGTAATTGAGCAGGCAATAATTATGATGGATCGACCAAACTGGTACCACTATCGAACCACCGATCGATATGTACAGTGTGTGTCGATACATTGATTCCACGTACACTGGCTAAGTAGCTGGGATAGATGCTTGGGGAGTTAATAATAATGGCTTATGAGTTATGACTGCGTAGGGGGTGTGGCCAGATCAAGAATTAGCGAGGCGTTTACGCTACGGCCATGTAGAAAACTTCGATCGCATCGCTTGTAATGCTGGCTCCTAATGCATATGCATGCCGATCGATCGAGGCTGCTTGCTTGTGCGACACTATCACCGATCCAGTCCTGGAATTCAGATCTCTGTCGCATCCATCGAACCAATAATTTCAGAGCTTGGGCCCTGTTGTATGGAGCAGTGCTGGTCGTCGACCGTATTGCCAAACCTGCATTTGTGCAGCAGAGTCAAGCATGAACTGCAGAATTCCAGGAGCAGAGAGCCGAGATACATCAAGTACTATATCTGAACTGCAGAATTCCATGAACAGAGAGGATTAACGTCCCGCTCATTTTGGTTTAGATTTCTGACTTATTTTTTACTATTTATAAATTTATTTTTAAAAACTTTTGACTTTTTGAGCTTTTTTCTGGGTTTTTTCCGTATTCATTTGCGTTGTCCATGATGAGCTAATATTTTTCTATTTTTAAATTTAATTACGTCAAATAAGTCACCTTCAGTTACAATATAATTTCAACTAACTACAGTACAATTTCAACCATAAGCCACTATTTTTCAGCCCAACCGAGAGCGGGCTCTAAATGATGCAGTAGATCTAAGTAGAGGAATTAATGTCCCAGTCAAGGGAGGTCAGAAGAGTGCTATTTCTTCTAACATGTCCTCAGCAAGTAACAGCAAAGAATTAAGGAAGCGTGTCACTCCCCGCGCTCATTTCATTAGTAGATGGCGACTAGGATGCCATGCTCTGCCTGCCTGTCTTTGCTATCAGGATTTAGGAGTACAATGTGCAATGCCAAGCTTTACGCATGGATCGCATTGATTTAAGTTCGTTCGTATCCGTGCATGTTTAGGCCTAAGCTGCCTTTCAGATGCTACACCTAAATTTAAAGCAGGTAAGTACGGACAGTTTCTGCCATTTTATAAACAGAAATATGTGGAAGAAGAATTATATGAGTATGTGATTTCGGAAGATAAAATTCCCAAGCAATGGAAAGTTTGGAAGCATCAGCTAGCTTGGATAAAAAAGTTCTAGATGCATCGTTGTCACTTGGGGCTTGGCCTAATATCCAGGCAGCTCCAATATCTTCGATTGCTTCATGTGACACGAAACAAATCAAGGCTACGTTTCAGATCCCAGTGTGAAGGCATGATAAATAAACGACATGATGCACATCTGATGATCAATCTCGGTATATACTGACCATTCACAGTTATCTGCCAATTAGCTAGCCATGACCAATGCTGATCGTGTGTGTTATTTGATGCCACAGTCAGAGTAGCAGCACACGTCTATCTGTATATGTATCTCTAAGTTGGCCAAGCAGGCTCGCATATATATATATATATAGGAAAATTACGTAATGCACCATGGTGCCTAGGCACCAACATCCGATACACTTGTATGATTGATAATTTTTTTGAGTTTGGGTATGAAAATGTTTTATACCCTTGATATATTTATGGTAAGTTAGTTTTGAACTCAGTTCAAACCAGTTTGAACTACTTTTGAGTTCAATGCAACTACTGATGAGTATATACCATAAAAATAGTTCAAACTAATTAAACTGAAGTTGAATTTAAATTTTTGAGTTTGATATCTCAAATATACTTTTTATGGGTATATGAAGATACCCACATCACCATGTGTGTATATATATATATATATATATATATATATATATATATATATATATATATATATATATATATATATATATATATATATATATATATATATATATATATATATATATATATATGCAAAGCTTTTGTGGGATTCCTGACAAGTCAAGCCAAATATCTCTGAAGTGTTTCGATATGTTAAGCGACAAAACATATGTGATGGTCAGAAAGAGCAATCACAGACACAGATAAGCTCAGATGGTCGAATCGACAGGATATCGGTTGAGAACACAACGATGATTAATTGCACATCTAGTTTACAGAACAAGCCGGCCGGGCTTGATGTCCGATAATTCTGTCTTGGGATACTACATTGCCGCGTTACATGCGTGAACATGCTAGTAAATCTCGTCGCCAAAAAAAAATGTTGTACATAACTGCATCTGCATCCACAGTATGCTAATTGTTAGGTGAAATCCCTTTTTTCCATTTTTAAATTTAATTACGCTAAATAAGTCATTATCAGCTACAGTGTAATTTCAGTCAGTTACAGTAAAAATTCAGCCATAAGACAAAAAATAGTCCAATCAAGCACCACCTTAAACTTGTGTTATAGATGAAAATTTCTCCTTTTATAGGGTGCTGCTGCAGTCTGCTGCTGTTTCACTTTCACCTTGTGCTTACAATGGGCCTTGATCGAGAAAGAGAGAGAGTAGTCACTATAGCATGGCCCATTGGGCTAGGGATGGTATCGGTGGTATCTCGGGGGCCTATAATTGCGGTTGGACCTTACCAAACGAGGAAGAAGGTTGTCAGGCATTTGACGTGCTTTAGGCCCACCACGGACAAATTGGTCAAAAATAACAAAGGAATGACCATGCCATTTCATGCTACAGATAGATAAGGATACATTATAAAGTTGCAGGAAGCAGCCCAGACAACTACGACCGCGTGGCCTAATGGATAAGGCGCTCGCCTCCGGAGCGGGAGATTGTGGGTTCGAGTCCCATCGTGGTCGCTAATTCATTCCTTTTTATTTAATTTTATTCCGAATCTTTTCTTTTCTCTTTCTGAGACATGTATCAGGATTCAGGCGTGGAGTCAGCCCATCTCGGGAGACCGGTTCAGGAGTTCCTGCTGTCTTGAGAATCACTGAGGTGTCAGGGGATGTTCATCGGTGAGTCCAGACAATCGCGGAGCCGCCGGATTGGCGAAGAGATGTTGTAGACGGTCGGATCTATGGACCCATTGTTTTTTGCAAGAAAAATACAAACGTAGAAAATCAAACGATGGACCTTTTCTTTTCAACTTGAGAAGTAACTAACTTTTAAAAGAAATGTCTTTACAGGCTCTACAAGTTAATTGTAGTACATATTATAACAATTTTATTTATATCGGTCGAAATTGTACGTGAATTTCTGTTACTCTATACTCTCTTACGAATAATCCAAAAGCCATAAACTAAAACCAAAAAACATACCAACCAATAATTGATTTTACTAATATGTTTAGTTATGCATCATCACTTCCTTGATCACCCTCTGATCACCTACATATGGTTGCCTCTATTTCCACGCATGCTAGCTAACAATAAGTACAACTATTCATTTTATATGCCTTAAATTTTGTGGTGGAAGGTGTTGCTCACGCGATAATGTTAACTATTAGATGTTACGTACTTAAATGTTCAAACATCCTTATCTCAACATTGTTAACTCCGGAGGTCTAATTTGAGGCTTGCTCTAATGAGCTTAAGCTTCCGACTTATAATTTTAGTTGTTAGTTTGAGACTAAAATTGTACTGTGATGGTTGCTAACCTTTTCTAATTATGCAATAAAAAATAAAAAATATTATAGCATCATAGATAATACAAAACAAATAAAAGAAAAAAATAAAAATAAAAATGTTAAAATTAGAAGTCGATATATTCTAAATAGTTTCTGACTTAAATAAATTTTAAAAAAAATCATAAGTTACAACTATTTGAGCATGACCTCATACCTTTTAGAACCGTGAGATGCGAAAGGGAACAATAATCCAGTGAAACACAAGTCTTCCAAGACTATAGGGAAGCTGGAGGAAACTTGTACGAACGCGGGACATATATATGACGATCACTTGGAACGAAATTGTTGTTGCCTCACGCCACATACAAAGCCGATACGGTACGGTCGCACTCGTCGCGTCCAATTACAAGCCAAGAGAAACCGGCCAGCCCAGGCAAACAAAGCATTTCCCCTCTCTCTCTCTCTCTCCTCTTCCCCCACCGCTCTCGCCGCGACAACGCGAAGCCGCGGCAAGGAACCCGCGCCCCCACCCGCCGCTTCCGCCGGAGATGGATGACCCTCCGGGAGCTGGGACCCCATCGTCCGCCGCTCGACGGAGATGGACCACTCGGGGAGCTGGGACGCCATCGAATGGAACCAAATCGAGGTACGTACGGTTCCCCTGCTCGCACGCTCCCTCCTGCCGCTCCTCCCTTCCCGTCCCTCCCCCTCGCGCGCGCGCCTCACCTGTGCGTGTGTGTGCGGGATGTGGGGGCTGGGGCTCGGAATTTGATGCGGTGCGTGTGGCCCCGTGTGCACCGCCCCTTTCCCCGATAAGCGCGCACGTGCGAGTGTGTTTTGGGAGCTAGGGTTAGGTTGTGGTTTGAGATTTGATGCTGTTATGCTGTTTTTCGCTTTGAAGGATCCGATGTCGCGGAGGTTGTCACAGGGCATGGAGGAGTTCCTGCTCGAGCACGAGGTGGTTTTCGCCCAGGTTCGCCTCCCTTCCACTGCTTTAAATTCCTTACGTTTTGATGTTTGGCTGCCGTAGATTTCATTGGAGACGAAATCGGAAATCTCTGGTGGGGATTGGTGAATTTAGCTGCGTGACGTGGTCATTTGACGACCTTGCAATAACATGGTACATGGCGAACGATTGTGTGGATTGTCCTTGGGTTAGCTGATGATATGGATTGGTCACTGCTTGGGATGGCTCGCCAGATTAGCCTGGTTGCAATGCGGCCATCTGTTGCCTCTAACTAATAATGCGTATGCCATTCACAAATTATGTATTTGGCAAGTGGGGCGGTATAATCTGTCACAATAGAGCGGTACATATGTTATTATCTGATTGGAGTAGTAGAAGTGGTATTTCCCCACCAATATATAAAGCGGCACCAACCAAAAGGAATAAAACATTGTTGACTTCCAGTGAATCCCTTGTATTCAAGCTTCAAAGGGTGTTATGTGGCTTATTTTGGAGTTAATAGAAACAACAATGTGCCTAACAGTGTGTAGCAGTGATATAGCAGGTGCAGCTATACAGTGATGGGACCAGAAATGAACTATGATCGGGCGGACTTGTGACGCATCGTAATTGAGTTCCTAACCAATAGGATCGAGATTCCCAACTAAAATATTATATAATGCAGCAGAATATATATGGAATAAATGTGAATTGCAGAAAACATGAGGTGTACCAAAACGGTAAACCAGTATTTACTGACATTTATGTGTGTCAATGAATAATTACGGTGCCACCTACATGAGCGCCACACCATCTCAATTCGGTTGGGCTGGGTTTTTATTGCCACACGTATTCAAACTGGTAGTATATAGAATGCTAGAGCACCACACCACCTTGCGCAGCTCAAGAGAGTATCACGAAAGGGCTAAGTCCCGATGGGAACTTATGCTGGGTGCTTCAAGGATCAACGGGCTGTGTTGGGCTGGCCCCAGTTCTACCTATGTGGCTATATTTGCTTTTGACTTTTGCCTTTGTCCATTTTGAATTTGGTCCCTCTCACCTCTCCTTTCTTAGGGCCATGGTGTTGTTCTACTAAACATAGATGAGGCTGGCATTCTTTCAGTGACAAATTTCCGTCTTTTCTTTGTGGTAAGCAATCATATCATTATTGTATCATGATTATTAAAAAATAATTCTACATTATTTGGATGCGTCCTACACTTCAATACAGGTTCATTTTACCATGTAACATTCATTTTTTAGTTATTGTTCTTTTTTATTCCTTATTTGTTCCGTCAACTTTGTTACATTGATTTGGAATCTGGAAAATGACTTAATTTGCTATTTGAATGGGAACTTAGTATATTAGCCTTTTTTTTTTGAACTATTTGTACTCATCATGCAGCTAGACACCACTTCCCCTCCAGTCCTCTTCGTCCTCATCCTATTCTTATTCTTATTTTAACAAATGCGATCCTTTTTGCAGAGCCAAGCAACAAAGAGCGTAATAGAGTTGGGTACCATCCCGCTAACTGCAATTGAGAAACTAAATGATGTAAGTCTAGAAGCTACCTTCATTGGGCACTTATTCTTTTCAAGTTTGTTTATTTATTTTGGGTCCGTGAACACTGTTTTATTCGCCCTAATGCTTGCAAACAATTCTTATAAATTATTGATTATACTTGTTTTGTCTCAGGATGTAAAGCTTCAATCCCTGCCCCGTCAGTATGATAAGAAGCAGCCTCGTGAACTTCTGCAAGTCATTGGTAAGTTTATGCTTTGTGCGGAGTCGCCTATGAGCACAATTATATGTCTAACTACAGTCCTACTTAATCATGAGTTTGAGTATATGTTAGTGGAAGAATGAAAGGGTTCTGTCTTGAGAAGATATTACTGATGTCAGGGATCTCTTTTACATATCGTCTTGTAACCACATCCATCATTTTCTGGCCACGAGATTTGCATTAAAACACAGTTCTCAGCTTTAACTTTTTTGTGATTTTCCCATGGAATAATCACACTTTCCATGTTCTTTAACTACTTTGTTGATATTTTGGATCTGCAGTCTATCTTCTAAGGATTTTGTTTAACATTAAAACGTTTGGAAATGCATTTTGTAATGACCTTATCTTTTACTTATCTATTTTTCGTTCAGGTAAAGACATGAGAGTCATTGTGTTCGCTTTTCGTCCTAAAACCAAGCAGGTAGACATCCTGTTCCGTTCTAATCTTCTGTTATATTACATTTGCTTATTGATTACCTTGTTCTCTTTTTTTGTGCTATTCTTTTCTTCATATTCTCTATAGGTTGGGCATTATCTCATTTTGACTTCTCATGTGCTCGTACTTTGTTTCTCAGATAAATGGCAGCCATTTTGAATCTTTTAGTTTTACTTACGATACTTGTCTTTTCAGAAAAACGAAGTGTTTGAAGCTTTGAGAAAACACACTAAACCTGCTCATCTGTGGGATCTATATGCATTTTCTTGTGATCCATACACCGTTGGTACGAAATCAGATCCAAAGTTGCGGCTCTGGAAGGAATACCATCGTCTTTTTGGGAAATGGTTTCCGCATTTACAGAGCAGTGGGTTCGAAGTTGAAAATGATTCTTTGTGTAATGCCTGGTGGAGGGTAACAAAAGTAAATTCGAGCTATTCACTATGTTCAACTTACCCCGCTCAATTGATTGTACCAAGGAGCATAAGGTACTTATATACCATTGACAATATCATGTGGTAATTTTATTCTCTTAAACCTTAACAAGTCGTGAATACTATCATTTTTCCATTATCCATTAGTGATGAAGATTTATGTCAAGCTTCTACTTTCCGATCCGGCAAACGCTTGCCTGTTATTTCGTGGTGTGACCCTGGTATGTATGCTAAAATATTTTCTTATTGTTTTCCATTAATTTTATTTTTCTCTGTAATCTTATGCTCCCTATATTTATTGTAAAAAGGTTGATATGCACATATGGTGTTTATTGGAAAGTGGTTCTATGCATGTAAGTTGATAGTTGTTTAGTTATTGCTTTCCTACATCCTACAAGTCTGCCACCACCATCACTATTGTTAGTATTTTCACAGTTGCAACTTGCAAATCTATCCCACCAGTCAATTATACTATTAACGCTGCAACTCTTGGTTGTGCTCGTGCACTGACAGCATAAGCCCACCCCAAACGTGGACCTTCTATTTGGTTTGGCAACTAGTTCTGGGCTTCTCTTGGTTCAAACGCTAAATGGCATCCCCAAAACTAGCTATTGTAGTATTGTGAACTGGGAATTTCCTGGTATTCTGATAACCTCGTTTCTAGTTTGAGCCCATTGTGTGCAATATAATTTGGAGTTGCAGTGCCATGGACCAAAGAGGATATTCTGTGTTATATTCCACAAGCAGACAAAGGAAATCTAAGTTGTGTTTTGTATTATAAATTTTCTTTAAAAAACTATTGGGAGATTCTTTTGTGTTGCTGGACACCAAAAATCTCTATTTTATATTCATGTTGTTGATAGAGTAAACACTGCGTGTTTTGGTGGTTAAAAAGTGCTCAGATACTTTAGATTTGTGGTAATACTGGTAATAAAGAGAACCGTGGAGGAAATAAATCATCTGGTTTCAGTTGTCTTGAATAATATGCAGAAAAATGTGAACTTGTTTACATCACAGGGTCTGGAGCTGTTTTGGCAAGGTCATCTCAGCCATTGGTGGGCTTGATGATGAATTTTAGGAAGTGAGCTCATATCCATGATCCATCTAAATTGATTTTACACATATGCTGACTTTTGAATGCTGTTGGTCTAATTATAAGGTCATTTTCTGCAGCAATGTTGATGAAAAGCTTGTGTGTGCTCTTTGCACCCAAACTATTGATGCCACTGGGTCTCCAAGGTAATCAAAGTATGCATTTCATTCTATGTTGGTTGGTCTCTTTCTTTTGACATCCATTGAAGTATTGTCTCCTATAATGTGGCTATACTCTTTCAACTCTTTCACTTACTGGCGATGTTTTAAGTTAGTTGTGCCATGCGATTTTTCCTTTGAAAAAAGAACCTGTATGCGTGCGAAAGGTCTTGCTAATATTATTGACTGTCCTCTTGCTTCCTTACCCCCTTTTTGCATGGGCACTAAGAAGTAAGAACTACTTCAAAAGGTCTATACTGAGCTAAGGAGTGTATATCTGTAGAATTACTGAGGCTGAGGATATACTTCTGTAGCAGATAGCATGCCATAGTGAATTTTTCCTACTTTTGTATTTAACAATGGGGAATCACCACAGTAATCTGTGCAGATGATAGCTAAGTTTGAGCCATTGTTTTTTGATGCCCCTCTCTTTATACCTTTTGACCTTTTCTGATACATATCCATTACAAAATCTCAATGGTCTTCAAGTTACATTTCTTCTGCTTCCAATGAAATAGGAAATTATACATAGTTGATGCCCGGCCAAGAGCAAATGCTTTAGCAAATGGGGCAAAGGGAGGTGGCTCAGAGTCATCTTCGAACTATCCAAAATCTGAGGTAGTAATATATGTACGAATTGACTGGTGTATATATTCCATAGCATTGCTTTATAATTCTTTTTATCTCTTTAATTCATTGGATCCGGACCAGGTTCTCTTTTTAGGAATACAAAACATCCACACAATGAGAGATAGTCTTTCTCGCCTTAGGGACTATGTTGATGCCCATGGTACAATATCATCAAACGGAACCTCTTCAGCCGTATCCTCATTGGAGATCGGGTAAGTTTATGGTTTGCCTTTTTGAGAACTACCTTATGGAATATACATCTTTTTGAGGTCTGGCATCTATTCCCCGTTTTCCAGCATGCACTCTGTGTCTCTGTGCATATGTTAACTTTGTTTAGAATATATGTGGTCTCATGTAGGACATGATTGTAACTTCCAATTGCTGGCAATGAAGATTAATCCTGTGAAACAGTAGTTATACTTATTTCCAGGGGTGAAGGGAAGGCTGAACTTTTTATAATGGGGTCAAAATATATACAAAGCTTCCACATCGAAAATTATGTGCAAAGTTTAGGTATGGGGGTCATTTGTAGAAACTCTCCGGGGTGGTTTAGGGTTTGATTTTAAGCACCAATGTCACTATACACAGACATGCCATCTAACATCCAGATCACCACCACCTTCCTTTTCTGGTGATATTTTCCACCACTTACATCTACTGTAAAAAGACCAGGACAGGCTTGGTGTCAGGTTCAAGCTTCTCCATGCATGGGTCGTATGCTTGTCTTTTCCTATGTATCTGATACCATCTGGCATCTGCCTTCCCAGGCATAAGTTAGATTGTTCTGTTCTATACTGTGAAGCAGCTGCTTCAGTTAGGACTCTTTTTTTTTTTCCCTATAGCCTATGGATTAATTATGAAATAATTTGACTTATCTCTGAATCGACACAAATGTAGTAGGCATTCTGAGCTTCTGGACTAACCTAAGGCATGTAACTGTGATATGCTTGCCCCCCTCCATCTTAATATGCAGATTATCAACATCAAATGGCAACAAAGTTATTTGCAAAATTATGATAAAGTTGGTTTGGATAATATCGACTGCCTTGTAACTCTTAGCTACTTAAACCTTTCTACTTGGTTCATACTCCCTCTGTCCACAAATGTAGGTCGTTGTAGGTTTTTTGCGGTCAAGTTTTGACTATTAATATATGTTAAAGTATATAAATTGACTACATGAAAATAATACTATTGTATTTGTCTTGCAAAATACTTTCGTTATATATATTTATTATTTTTTGCTAGTATATTATGATAATAAATTATAATCAAAGTCTTACATTGGAGACCGTAAAAAGTAAAAAACGACCTACATTTGTGGACGGAGGGAGTACATACTTCTATTTGTTCCGTTTGAATATTGCATATTCATATCTCTTGTGAAAACATTCTTCCCGTGCTAAATGAATAATAAAAACTGAGTTTTTTTGGCTTAAAATAGAAAGAGGTTGCTTTTTGGCGGACAGATTTTAAGTGTTTGACTTTATCATACTGAAATGTCTGCAAGTTCGTCAAGAACTATACAACAGAAGAGGAGTGATTGGCGATTTATTGTTCTTTTTTCCAGAGAAATCGTGTATCAACCTGGGGTGGAGGAAATCTGAATAGCATGACACAATTTTCTTCAATGCTGGGGGAATGGCTAAACCATATCCAGAATATCCTGGTTGGTGCTTCATGGATTGCTGCACAAATTGCCCAGGAATCAGCTTCAGTTCTAGTCCATTGCAGGTTTTTTTCTTCCTCAATATCTGTAAGATGTGTTAATTGAATTAATTCACTTATTATGGTGGATGGAGATGTGGACGAAGTTGTTTTCTGTGTCTATGCGTGTTGACCTGGCGTTTAGTTCGGACATGCATGCAAGTGTTTGTGCGGATGTGTGGACATGCATGCAAGTGTTTGTGCGGATGTGTAGGGAAGGTTTGTCATTCTCTGCGAATAAATCTATTTTACCTCCTGAATTTTGGGGTGTGTCCAATATACTCCTAAACTATAAAACCATCTGAATAGCCTCCTGAACCATGCAAAACCGTCTAAATAACCCCCTGAGACAGTTTTGGAGGTGGATTTGCCACTGTGGCGGTGGTTTTGCCATTGTGGCAGATGACATGGTTGACAATGTGGCAATGCCACAGTGATTTTGCCACTGTGGCAGATGATTTGGCTGACAATGTGGAAATGATTGTCACCCAAGTCATTCGCCACGGTGACAAAATCACCATCAAATTGGCAAAACCACTGTTGAAACCGCCTTGGGGGTTATTTAGATGGTTGTGCAAAGTTCAGGGGGCTATTTAGACAGTTTTGTAGTTCAGGGGATAGATTAGATGGATCCCCAAATTCAGGGGGTAAATTAGACTTATTCCTAACATATTTACTCCATATCAACTCAGCATAACAACAGAGAACCTTTTGCTGATGTTCATGAAGTAATTTGTGCAATAGAAACCTTGCTTCATTCTGGAATAGCTTGGCAGCTTAGTAATGTTGGATTGTTTTTTGCACTCTGGATTCTGCAAACATTATTAGTTAGGCTATCCTAATATGTGCATTTATATGTATCCCAAGTCTTTACCACTAATTGTTGAACTTACATAATCGGTTATGGGAAAAAGAAGTCCTGCGCGTAGGCTATGGGAAAAAAGAAGTCCCGCACATAGGCTGCTACGGTTCCCGCTGGAAACCGGGAAAAGCATGGGTGATTGATAACTCAAGTTTAAACACAAATTTGAATTGAGAAACAGTCTGTGTCCAATTACCTCTGGGAGCTTGATATTCAAATTTGATCCAAAATTTTAAATATAAATTAATAAAGACCAGACAGTTTTCCAAATCGGTCCCTACTAGGAACTGGCATGTCTCCAAACCCTGGTTGGCTGGTTCACATCTCATGTAGTTAAATAATGATCCTTTGGATGTCATGTTAGGTTGTATGGTCTCTATAGCTTTGTTGCTTTGTATTTCTAAACAGTTGCTGAAGGAATTTCAATTTTTCGCTCTATTTTGTTTTTGCAGTGATGGATGGGACCGCACAACCCAATTGGTTGCACTTGCTTGTTTGTTGCTTGATCCCTATTATCGAACGTTCAATGGGTTCCAGGTACAGAGATTAAAAACTTTGTGATGTACTGCGGGTGGCAAAATAATTGATTCCTCTTTTTCTTTCATTTGTCCTTCAATAAAAAGCTTTTAGTTTGATTTTAACATTAATTTTGATGTTTACTTATCTATTTGTTGTTAAAATGGAAATGGTGCATGCGTCTCTTTACATGATAGGTGTCCTTTTATTTATTTTTAGGTTAAAACTGCAGTTTATTTTGTGCCTTTGTTGCTTGTGCCTGTGTTCTTACATTTGATGCTATGCATCTCTGCATCAAAATTAATTGAACATTCATGCTGGCTAGTACTTGATACTTTCTAATTGCTGACTTATTTCAATTGTGTTACTTCAATGATGCCATTGGCATTTGTCACTCTGTCATTGCTGACTTAGTTTTGGATATATAACACTCTTTCACCACACTGTTTTAGGCCCTTGTGGAAAAGGATTGGCTAGCATTTGGTCATCCATTTGCAGAACGAATGGGAATTCCAACAGTAACTGAGAATGGTGGATCACAGTTTGAGCTACTAAGGCAACCTTCTCTTGGGAATTTAAGCAGTTCGCCAAGCAGAAGCTCTTTAGGACCATCTGGATCGTCTTCTAATACTTCAGTTCAATCCCAGACTTCAAGCAACTGTTCACCCATACTGTTACAGGTAGCCTACAAGTGCTATTTTTTCTTCTTTTTTCTTGTGCACCTTTTATTAAAAAACAACAAGAGTTGGCCTTGCACCTCCGCTCTGTAAAATAAACCTTCTCGGTCTCGGCAACTACCAACTGGCGGGTTCAATGAATAAATGATAATATGTTTCTTTTATATGTTCACACGGAATTGCTAGTTCGGATTCTGTAATTAACTAATTATTATTGGTGTTGCCTTATTGCCTATAAGCTATACTGTTCTGGATTATGGATTGTACACATTGGGTGGTTGAATTCTGATCAGCATTTAGGATTAGGCTGTGCAACAGACCCCTCACAAATCATGCATGTCAGAGGCATTTGTAAATTTTTAATGAAATTACATCAGTTACTGATGGGATTTGAGAGTTTGAGAACAGCGCATGCTGGCCTTTCAATGGAATAAGGGTTATTCTTCCTTCTGAATAAACTCTGTTTTTTACGCATTTTTATACTTTGATTGTACTGTTATGTTTTTATGTATTTGTGTCTGTTTTGGAGATATCCATTGTTTAATTAAATTACTTGAACTTGTTTTAAACTGCCTTGTAATATATGTCTTATTTTTCAGTGGCTAGATTGCATTTCTCAGTTGTTACGTCTTTACCCATCTGCATTTGAGTTCTCATCTGTAAGTCTTCTTTTCTTCTGCAACCGTATGGGTTCGCTGAAACTAAGCCTCTTTGTTAATGTTCATATTCTGAACTGTTTTTGTTGCAGAAATTCCTAGTTGACTTTATGGATTGTGTGTTATCATGCCGCTTTGGGAACTTCTTATGCAATAGGTATTTGATCTAGAGACCCCATCTTGGGTATTTTGTTAATATGTGCATTTTTGTGTTTTAGTGAATGAGTGGAGGAAACAAAGGCATGCCTTTCATATTTTGAGTTGTCCAGAATGTGAATGAAAGTTCTTTTTGGACATAAGTGACACATGTAGGTAAGTGGAAATATGGACTGCAGCAGTGTGTATTTGAGAGAGTTATCAGTAGGAAATTTCCAAGGGTTGAATTTCTTTTACGTTGAGATTGATTTTCAGAATTAAAGTAGGCATACATTTAATCAAACTAAACCTCTGTAAGGAGACACGATTTCACATTTCAGATTACTGTTGTATGCTTCTAGGGTTTTCCATGATGTCATGTACGCCATATGCTCTATGCTGTATTTATTCAGCATCTATCATGATTCATGAAGGAGTATGGTTGAATATACAAAAGTCATGCTAACTGAGGAATTGGTCTATTCCTCTGAAGTTCCTCTTTTTCTTTTTGGAGATCTTAAGGTTCACAACTCACGGGCCATGGGTTCAAATCCCGGACAATCAAAGTAAAAATCCACACAAATAACCCACCCAACCTATAGTTGGTAGCAAGGTTCCAAAACCCGGAACTGGGGGGAATACCGCTGGACGGCCGGTAGCGGTTATCAGCCGGTAACTGGAAAAAAAACTGTCTAAATTTCAAGCATCAAATTCTGGTAACCGGAAAAACCGGCTAGTTACCGCCCAAAAAACGGAGAAAACCCGCTAAAAATCGGTTTTTCAAATTTGAAATTGAAAATTCCTAACGCAGTCATGGCAAAAAACATGAAGCCAAACACGTGAGGTGCATTCATCTTTCTAATACATTATATTAGTGTTAAACAATATAAACATCATTAGGGAAATTAACTTTTAAATTTGAATTAAATAAAAAACCGCCGGTTTTTATTCATGCATATTAACCTTAAACAATAGCCAATAGGTAATCTAGCACAATAAAGACCTAAACCAACCTACCAACTGCATTATACAGTTCTAAATTCAAATTTCAATTTGAAATTTTTCGGCCGGTATTTTTTTTCTATTGGTAGGCGCCGGTATTTCCGATTACCAGCGGTAACCGGCCGGTTACCACCGGATTTTCTAACCCTGGTTGGTAGGAATCTAACTCTGGTCATCAGTCAGAGAGACAAGGTACCAATACCACACCGTTAGACTATGCTACGGTTAGCCCTCTGAAGTTTTTATTGATTATCTACTAATGCATGTCTGGTGCTCAATCTTCTTGAAGTATCAGAAGGATACATGTGGACAATCTAGTTATTAGTTTGCCCTGTAATCATGTTACATCCTGTTTTAAAATCCGTCATTCACTCATTTAAAATCCACAAGCGGTTTGAAGTTCTATTGATTGTGTCCCCAAAATGGGCTTGTCCAGACCATGATATTCTTTTAAAATAGTGTTTGATTCCTTTCATCACCTGTACTGCTTGATTTATTTTGATTGTAAAATATTCTGCATACTGATTTCTGATTTAAAATGCAAGTGAGCGGGAAAGGGAGCAATCCGGTGCTACGAACTCTTGTCATTGCATGTGGACATACTTGGCTGATCTCCGAGTTTCTGGTGGCAGCTTCCATGAGCACTATAATCCATTCTATGACTCAGCAAAGCATAATGGTCCCCTAGTGCCCCCTGCTGCAGCACTTGCTCCAACCCTTTGGCCCCAGTTTTATTTGAGATGGACATGTCCCCCAGAATCACAAGGTGGCGATCTTGAATCCCAATGGCATGCCATGAATAAAAAATACGTGGAAGCAATGAAGGTACTTATGTATAGCTTTTTATTTCATCATTTGACCATTTTGTTGAGGGATGCAGGGTCATCAGTAAGTGTTTGATTTGATTATGGAGTTCTTGGAAATTTTATGGAGCAAGACCAAAGACCAATATATTCATTTCTGAAGATAGGTTCACCATAAGAGGAGAGGAATATCAGGGTGTTCTGTTTGAAAATGGCTTTGTGTGTCAGATATCCCTTGTAATGTTTCCTAATTGTTTTGTTTTCTCATGTAATGGACAGGCAAAGGATATAGCTGAATCAAGAACAAGAGAAATTAAAATGAAGATGGAATCTATGCTAGCAGACTTGAAGAGGGAGAGGCGTGCAAGTAGTTCAGCCTTAACCATGGCTCAAAGTGCTCAGAGGGAAAATGTTCTTATTAAAAGGGCAATACAAACTTTGGGATGCAAGGTTAATTTCTCAATGAACGGAAACCAAGTGGCCAAAACTGAGGGGCTGTCATATTCATTTCGAAGAGACACAGACACTGGAGCCCAGGAAGATGAGAATGCTGACTTTTCTGTATCCATCTCTGCAATTGAGGGCAGTTTAGTATCAGAGACACCAAGCAACCAAGTTTGCGAGTCGCTCTGTCCCTTCCGCACCAGAGATGGGTGCAGATGGCCACACGCTGCGTGTGCACAGCTAGGAAGCCAGTTTGTTAGTTTAAAGGCAAATTTTGATGCTTTTGATCGGCTATCAATACAAGACTGCTATTTTGGTCCAGAATAGGGGAGATCATGAACTCTTCATGTCAATTCCAGATGCACTTGGCAGCAGCCAATGTATTTTTCAGTGGTTGGCCGTTGGCGCATCCGAGTCTGCATTAATTAACAGCAAAAGATATGTGCGGGAAGCAAATCAGTGATGCATATTTGATTATTTTTTTGACGTGAAGTACGTCAGATTCACAAATTCCTTTCAATGGTGTTGTAATGGTCTCTGCTGGGCATTCAGCTTTCTACATTAGGACTAAGCGACTGGTTTGGAGCTACTGGGACTGAAAATCAGTCCTTTGTGTTGTATATAGTTTGTCGATCAATTCATATAAGCAGCAAAATAATGCGGGATGAAGAATAGTGAAGAATAGTTCTTTTTTCCTCTTTGTTTCATTCAAATTCATCTGGTTACCTTGGGAATAAGTTCTTTTGTACATCCAGCTTAGTTGAAATAAAATGTGATGTACTTCTGTAGCATTGTTCCTGAGTCTTTAATAATACTATTCTTAATATTGTACTTTGTTTTATGAATTGTTACCTACTGAATTGGTCTGACCTTTTTGTGTTTCATGGCAGCTGAGGTTTATACATTACTTATATGTCTTGAGAATCCTAAAAATAAAATTAAAAGAACTGAGAGTGAAATCAACATGTTCAACACATTTTAACCACATCAAGTACGGTAATTCTGAGAACAAATACACCATATTTCAACCTTGGACATCAAATTTGAACGTCTCAACGGCTGCAATGACTGGCTGGCTGGACAACGTATTTCATCCCTGCTTCCTTTATGTTTCCTTGCATCTTTTCATGAATAACGATCCGACCCAAAAAAAATGATATCTATGCCCACGAACAAGAAAGACTGCTTTGTGCCAAATGAGCACACGGACCCGGGGAGCAACGAAGACCGCTTTTATTTTCGCAAGGAAGACTACTCCGAACGATCGGAACACCAAAATGACAGCCACAGAAGTATTTTATCCCGCAGCAAATATTTCTGAAGATGAAGAGCCATCAGATCTCTCTCACTGTTCTCCGATCAGAAGTTCAGAACCCCATCAATGAAATACGGAAGCAATCTAGGGCAGAAAAAAAGGTATCTGAACAATCTTGGAATGAGCACGCAACGCAACAGCCAATTTCAACTGGCAATGCCACTAAACCATAATGTTGCTCTTTCAATCCTATTAAGAATATCAAGAGAGATTGCAATGCATGTGCAAAGTTTTGTGATTGAATCAAGCATCATCATCGCTCAATATCCGAAACAAGCATAAACTTCATCACCAAGGCAGTTTAGCAAGATCTTGATTTAAAACAAGTCATGCAGTGGGCGGGGAAAAAGTTTGTGTGCTCCAACAGTGAGGGGAATTATTGCCTTGCTCATAGCATCACAGCTGAACAAAGAAGTGTTCACAACAAACAAAAGCACACAGAAAAATTTAAAAGGGAGGCTAGTGGTGAGCTGCAACAGCAGGCGCTCCCTCAGCTTCCTCCTTGGCCTTGCGGGCAGCAGCTCTTATCTGACGTTGCTCCTCCTTGTAGATCCTGTTCCTGCGCTGGAACTGCAGCGGAAAAAATCACAAAGGCTTCAGTATACTTATCTTGGTTCTTAAAATTCACCCAACACAAATAATGGAAGTGTAGAATAATAGAGTTCAGACTAGAGAGCTTTATTCTGATTCATTTCTCTTGCAATTGGAAGACTTTACTAAAAATTAAGATTTTTTTTCTAAGAAATCAGGGGCTTATCCTGAAAGAGAACATAATTCAGAATAGGATCTCATCAGGCATGCCGGGAAGTAACAAGTACTTGAATAGGATTTCTAATTTTTGTGCCATTTTTCTTTCTTCTAGGCTTCTAGTCGCATTCTGGAACCAGTAATTTTTCAAATTAGTTATCCAATCACCAGAAGCAGAAGGATAAAAGCACCGCTTTGGAAAATTCCTGGCTTGTTTGACAAAATTCAGCGAGATAAATGTAGATAAGGAACATAAGTAGCAGGTTTTTTTGGCCACACTGCACCATCCTAAGAGATTACACGAAAGACACTGCTATGCCTTCCCTTCCAATACTCTTACTAAACTTGTCTACAACACACGAGGAAATGGAACATAGAATCCAAACCCTACTTAGTCCAATCTGGATTTTGGAGCCTGGGTATTGCTCTAATGGATCCCTACCCTATTCTGTCCGAACACGCATATAATGGATTTTCAAATCTGATCACTACTAGGCTACATTGACGACGCCTATAATGAACATGACATTAACCCTTCAAGCTGGATTCTAACAAAAGCAAACGCCGCCGCTGCAAAATTAGGGGGTTGATGCCAACGCCAAGAACAATGGATCCCTCCATAGTAGCCTACGAATCATACAAGGAAGCGAAAAGCGCGACAGATCTAGGCAGTCAGTTGGACAGTCCTCTTGCAGCGATAAATCACACAAGGAAGGAAGGGTGAGGAGGGGGGAATGGGGATCTATCTAAAATCAATCTATGTGAGAGTTGGCGGGCGATGAAGAGGAGGAACAGGAGGGTTACCTCCTTGGAGTGGTGGAGGCACTCGAGGTAGTCCTCGCGGAGGAGGCCGCAGTCGGAGGGCTGCCGGCAGCGGCTCATGCACTCGCTGAAATCCAACCAGAAGTCGTAGCACCGCCCCTTGTTCCCGTTGATGCCCCAGCCGGACGCCATCTCCGTCGATCCCTCTCTCCTTCCCTTGCTTGCTTCCTGGTCTCTTTCTTCCTCCTCTTCTCTCCCTCTTCCTCTCTCTCTCTCCCCCTGACAACGCAGGCCCACCTAAGGGATGCGCGTTTCCTTCCCCTTGTGTTGGGCTTTTCGCCTCTGGGCCTTTTTTTTCTCTCTCATCCACTGTTTCTTACGTCTCCGCTCATTTCAACTTGAGTTTTTGACTTTTTTCCTCGAACATGCAGAAGAGCTACATATCATTATATATAGAAGAAAAAAGGGGAAAGAACCCTTACAACACCACACACACCACCAACACACTTAGGTTCCTAAAACAAGCGCGCCACAAAAACACAAAGACCAACTAGAAAATCTAACCTTGACAAATCATCCTTCAGGAGGCACTAGGGCAAGGAGGTGAGTAATACCTCGCGCCCCAGCCAAATCCCAAAAATGCAACTCCTCTAAAGCTAGTATCAACGTACGAGCAACACTAGGAGCAGCACCATCAAAGACACTTATTGCGATGATTCCACAAAAGTCCAGGCGCCCAAGATCACAAGGGAATTGAGCCCCTTCCGTATAACATCAACAACCTCCTTGGAAATCCTATCCTACCAGCCATCAAAAGACTCCTCATTTTGCTGCGGACAGAGATGCTGCAACCCAACATTTCGCAGAAGAGAGAACCGAAATTCCCGGGCAAAGACACAGGACAGCAGCAGGTGGTTAATGCTTTCAGCAACTTGATCACAATGTGGGTAGCTTGGAGGATGGGGGAGACCACGCCTTGCAAGCCGATCCGCCGTCCAACACCTGTCCCGAGCGACTAACCACATAAAGAAACGACACTTTCCAGGTGCCCACCACTTCCAGATTCTCTCCCAAGGACTGAAGGTGATCATCCCCTGAAGAAGTGCATCATAAGCCGATTTAGCTGAATAAATACCATCACTAGAGAAGCGCCAGGAATGAGAGTCTTCCACCTCCGGCTGCAGTGACACACTTGAGATGGCGTCCCAGAGGCCAAGAACCTCATAAATAACCCCTACCGTTAGTGCCCCTTGAATGTCCGAGAGCCAAGATTGGTCGTTGAGAGCTTCAAGTACTGTCCTTCTATTGACTCTACGTTTGGGCACTAGCGCAACCACTTGGGGTGCAATATCTTCCACTCGCTGACCATCAATCCATCTATCAGCCCAAAAGAGAGTCCTTGCACCATTTCCCACATGAGAGATAATCGCTATAGAGAAGAAAGCCTGAATATTTTTATGAACACGAATCTGAAAAACACCCCAAGGACATGAAGGATCCACCTTTTGAAGCCACAACCACCTCAACCTAAGAGCCCAGCCAAGAGTCAGTAGATTGGAGATACCAAGCCCTCCAAGCACTTTAGGGAGGCACACCTTCGGCCAAGCCACTAAGCAATGGCCGCCTTTTGCATCCTTTCTTCCTCGCCACAGGAAACTTCTTCTAATTTTGTCAATTGCCTTGATAGTCCATAGAGGGAGATCGATAGCCATGGCAAGATAAACTATCATGGAAGTGAGCACATGTTGTACCAAAATTCTTCGGCCTTCCTTAGTCAACAGGTCCGCCTTCCATCCTGGCAGACGGTCAGCGATTCGATCAATATAAGGCATAATCTGGTTTTTTGGATAATTTTTACCTTCCTTGTGGGCTGCTTGTTTTTCCTTGCAAATATCTCGGAGTGCCGCTCTCCTTGAAAAAATTACTTGAGTTTCTGATTTATAGCTTATTTTCATTATTTATAAATTTTATCTTTTTCTAAACTTTTGGTTTTTAACTTTTTTACGGTTCTTTTTTCCCGTATTCATTTGCGTTGTCCATGATGAACTAACATATTTTTTTCTATTTTTAAATTTTTTAAAATTTAATTACGCTAAATAAGCCACCTTCAACTACAGTGTAATTTCAACCAGTTATAGTGCAGTGTCAGCCATAAGTCACTATTTTTCAGCCCAACCAAGCGGGACCTTAGGCTTCTGGTTACTTTAAGAATCGAAATAAATATGTTGATCTTTTGAAGTGATTTTTTCAAATGTAAAATCATAAGTGTCATCTACGTTGATATCTACACCGTTCACTGTATTCTTGAAAAACGCAGGCTCAAACCATCAGCCTTTTTCTTAAATCCACTAGCGGATGTGCGGCACATACCTCCCCTGTTGTACGGTTGCACGTCAAGAACATGTGGTTCGTTTTCACATGCAAAGCTAATTAAATCCCTGCTGGCGACATGAAAACATTACATGTAACATTGCAACAACGCACCAGAACATCAGTAACAAGAGTGAATTCATAATATGGATCATAAGGAAAGCAGGCGCATGACAGCAAACGATTTCACCATGTACAGTACCAGTATTCTTGGTAATAATGTGGTGCCTATTCAGCTGAGAGGTGCAAAGCAGTAGCCAGCCACACCACACAAACCCCCACTTATTCACAAGGGAAGCAGATTAATCAACAGCCCCTTCCTCCAACATTGGCTCCTCATTAAAACAACATAACCATAGGATTACACAGCAGCCCAGGCCAGGATTAACGTGTTTTCTGTTAGCATTTCTATTTCCTACACTAGAAGACGCCATCGTATCCAAGTACAATGCCATATATGAACTCACAGTGGCAATAGATTTCAACTGCACCCGATTTAGAATTTTGCTCAGATTCCTTCATTGTCCATCGCAATACAAAATAAGTTATGGCTTGTGTTTGTTTTCCAAGGAGAAGTTACATGTACGTGGAGTTGGTAAGTCCATGCCGTGCCTGGCTGGCTGCAAAGAAGGTAAGGACATGTTTCCTGACTAAACAAGCATGATGCTCTGCTCACCAATCTTGTTCTGCACCACTGAACATAAGAGAAACCAGGCTAGGCATCTGCATTCAGAAGGAACCCAAGGTCCATTCAAATGCTTGAGACATTCATATTTCATGGATGGATTTTTAATAACCAATGGAGATCAGAAGGAAGGTGACCTTGTTTGTCCAATGTTGTCAGATGTCAGTACGTGGAAGGAGAGACTCAAGCTAGTGTGACCTTTTTGCCTTTCGACTCTCTAGCCTGCACAAAATTCTTTTCAGTAATTGTCCAAGAAATCTCATGCTCACAAGACACTATCACAAGTGGAAGTAAATCAGATGGGGATATTAGAATATTCAATTAAGATATATGTAGTTTATATGCTGTGAAATTGAGTACGAAGTGCACCTTCGTGGAAACAGACTTCCTGGACGACACAAATTCACCAAACTCCTTATCGTACCGCCTCTTTTCGTCTGCTGGTGTAGAAGGTCTAGCCTTCATGGCGACAGACATGAGAAGTTCTTTGCTGATACACGGCTCTCTTTCTGGGATACCATTCTCTTTGCTGTCCAGAATTTCATGAACTGCTGCCAACCCAGCATCTGTTAGAATAGCCGCGAGATCAGCACCAGTAAATCCTTCAGTCAGAGAAGCAACGTCTTCTAGACTGGCATCACTTGCTAGTGAAACCTGAGGCCAAAAAAAAAGATATGAAAACAGAAGCCGGCATTAAAAAGAATGTGAATGCAAAGAAAAATAACACTTTGTCATGAATTCACACACATTTCTGATCATATATACAATCTTCTCTGCTGAAATCGCTCACAAAATGAAAGAAGCTACAAACTGAGGAAAATAGAAAGTAACATTGCTCTATAGACATGAGATACCGAAGAAACTACGAGGTTTAAATAGAGAAAGATGGCATCCTGTAACTCCTGTTCTAATCTATCGAGAAACGGATATTTTTAACTTCGAGCAAAAACAAACTCATGCACAATATACCTGAAAAAGTAGAAAAAATACACCACCACATTGCCAACATCTTTTGATGTTTGCATAACTACTAGAAAATGTGGTTATGTCAGATATCATGATCTAAATCGCCAAATAATAATAAATCAAACAAAAGACAGCATGACAGAAGTCACAGAAGCAAGAAAAACAGTTTTTAAACGAAATCTCACCGTTCTAGAATGCACCTTCAGAATTTCCAAACGCTCATCCCATCGAGGAAAATCACAAAAGACAAGACGATCAAATCTTCCAGGCCGCAAGAGTGCAGCATCAATCATTTGTGGTTTGCTGCACATAAGAAAATAAGTGGCACTGTTAAAAATAGAAATCAAGCAAGCTTTTGAGTTACAAATTTTTATCCTCGTTAGTAAAAATTCAGTCTTCACAGCATTTCATCCTGTGCTGACTGAAATTCTTCAGAAGAGAATTCTGTGACTGGTCAATATAGTCCATAGAAAATATTCCACTTCAAATCGATTTTCATGTCTCCATTAAAGTAGAGATTAAGAGAACAAAATAATAAATCTGCAGAAACTACAATATCTTTTGCTTTGAGGGCTAACCTCGTAGCAGCAAATACAAATACTCCAGTCAAGGTTTCTACACCATCTAGTTCAGTCAAGAACTGCATAAAAAAATGATACAAACCATGATTAAAAGAAATTAGATAATGTTCTGCTTGTTGGAACTAAAGACCAACCTAAAGCTTTTATCAAGTAGTGGCAAAGGCACAGTTACCTGATTAACAACACGATCAGAAACTCCTGCACTATGCGTTCCTCGCTGGGGTGCAATGGAGTCAAATTCATCAAAGAACAGTAGGCAAGGCGCTGCTGCAGCTGCCTTTGCAAAAAAGTCACGAACCTGGAATCGGCTTATTAATATCAGAATCAAGATCATTGCCCCCTCCCAAAAAAAAAACATAGCATGGTGATCTTGGTGAGCTTTTGTAACTCAGATCAACAGCTACATTTATAACAGTAAGACAGGTTTGAATAATACAAGATGCAAGGAAATGTCCCAAGTACTAACCCTTTAAAAGCCTGTGTGTGAAACTAGAAAAAGGCCAAAGACAAGGAATGACGTATCGTGCTGATAAAAAAAGAAAAGTTCCTTACAGATTGCTCAGAAGAACCGATGTACTTATTCAATAGTTCTGGACCCTTGACCGAAATGAATCGCAGAGAACAAGCTGCAGCTGCAGCTCTCACAATATGTGTTTTGCCACATCCAGGTGGTCCATACAGGAGGATGTTTGATCGCAACCGTACAGGTGCCTTAGTAAAGACATTTGGGTATTTCGATGGCAATTCAAGAGTCTATAAGAAGGAAAACAAATATAAGTAGGAACATCTTACACAGATAACAAAATGAATGTGCGTAGAAAATAGTTAGTTGTCCATCAGCATATAACTGATGAATCGATGTCCTGGTGCATTCAACATTAGCCTGATCTAGCACTAGATTATTTTGAAAATGTATCACACAATCCCTTTGAATATAAACAATAATATCCAATAATACTATATCCAACAGTCATTACTCTTTAACATCCCCGGTAGTCAGAAGAAAAGGCACCTTTTACGTTATCGCATGAAGGGAGGCATTAGGCAATATCAATGAAACATTTTCTTCCCAGAAAATATCCTCTCCTCGAGAGTTTAGTCCAAGAAGTTGGCTCACAAAGATAATTTGTTGGTTCTGTTAGTTATAGGGCATTCATCCCCCAACCAACCTCCACCATACACACCAGTGGCTATTAATTGCCATCATTACGTCTTGAAACTTAGGTTGCAAACAGGAAGCATCAATGGTAATAGTCTTATTCCTGGTTAATAAAACTTCTGAGTCCACAAAAAGAAAGTTAATGAAACTTCTACAGCCAGGAAGATTTGGTGTTGCGAGCTACCTCTGGTGGCATTATGTTTACTGTCTGTTACTAGCGAAATAATAATTTGAACAATAAACCAATCAGAGCAGTGCTTCTATACTTTCCTCTCTAACAAGAGTAGCACTAATCTCAAAGCAAATGAAGAGATAAGTAACATCTACCTATCATTCATCATACTTTAAAAATTGTGCAAATCACTATTGAGGAAATCAAATAAAAAAATGTGCACCTCTTTAATAATAGTTACTGCTTCATTAAGCCCTCCAACATCTTCCCAACCACCATCATTACCATCAGGAGCATATTTCCTAAGATCACGCATGGCGACTGGAAGGAAGTCATGCATTGCTTTCAAGAAGTCTTCCTTCACCAGTGTTGGTTTCACAGAGTTCAAATAGGCATTAGAAGGAAGAACAAAGCGAGAAGCAGCAGCATGCACAGCCCTATCAACCAAAATTTCCTGCAATACAATGGTATACATATATATAAGGCGCACATTGCTCAGGCAGCAGAGCGGGCCCATACGTCAAAAAATAGATCTGCCAGACCATTCCTCTGCAAATACAAATTCATGTTCCCCAAAAGATGTAACAATAACAATAAAAGATAGGGTGCCCTTTGTCAGACTTGTTACATGATTGAGGCAACAATGTTGTCTGAATATAAGAGAAATTAAATAATAAATTCTAATTTTGGGCATGCTTGTTGGTGTTCCATAGTCGATAAAGAGCAATTGTATGATAAGAGGAAAATTACCAAGTCATATGCATCATAGCCATCACATTTTGATGCTATCTCTGAAACAACTTCCTCAGAACATTGTAACTCACGCTCCTCAACTTGATGTTTCAATAGCGCTTCACGCTCAGGGATGGCAAGAGCAGAAAGCTCAATGTGGAAATCAAATCTCCCTGTGGGGCAAACTTTTTTATTAGTTCATCAGAAGTTGCTGATATAACTCCAGACTTGAACAAAAGTAGAGAAGGAAATAACCAGAAGAAGTTAGATCTTGAGGGTGACTCTGAAGTGATTGAACTGAAGCCATTAATGCAATAGGTCCATATCCACATGCATTGCATGTCTTATCCTAGCAAGAATACAGGGTCACGCTGAGCAAGTGAACGCACAACTACTCTTATAAAAGAAAGAACAGCATACAAATATTGAGATGACCGCTATCCAAGTTTTTTTTATATATCATAACAATGTGAATAAACAAAAGAAATGATAACACCTTCTCACCTTGTACTCGTCCATAATGTCCGCCAAGTATCTTACTAGAGAATCAGAAGAACTGGATGATTGAGATACTGGAGGATCTGAAGAGACTGAAATTACGTTGTCTAGATCATCAAATATGATAATTGAAGGTGAATGAAGCAGAGCTTCGGAAATGCTGTCCTCAATGGTTTGTCTTGTCTCCTTAGCCTTACCAAGTGCAAGTTTAGAACAGTCTATGTATATTCTGCTCTTAACAACAAAATCAAGCTTTTAATGATATAAGCTAAGGTGCAACGGGCTTTCTTTCAAAAAATAATGAATAAAAAGATAGTAAGAGTGGTTTACACGTGTGCCAAGATCTCTTTATAGTCTTCAAAGTATTTTGCAGCAGCCCTAATCAAAGCAGTTTTCCCAGAACCCTGAAACAGAAAATAAAGTTAAACAGACTGGTAAAGAACAAAACACGATCCTTAAGCTCAAGTAGAATTCAAAATCATAAAGACCCACACACAAAAAGGGTATGTCAATATAATGTCAAGTTTCACAGCAGAAACTGCATGTTATTACTTACTCGAGGCCCATGGACGAGAACATGTCCAGGAAAGGGCAACTTTAGCTTGCTAAATAACCTCAGACTAGTCGATGATAAGAGCACAGATAGCCCTTCACAAAGGAAAGCATGCAAAACATGGAAGTGAAAAATAAGAAAGGCAATGCTTTTACATAATAGCTAGAAAACAATTAAAATTTAAGAAAAGGAACTATCTGCATATGTAGTTAAAAAAGAAAATACTTTTTGTCACTTCTGACATTGCATTCTCCATCCAGCCTAAAGAAGATCTAGTGAGCTTGAAACCATTGCTGAAGCCATCATCCACTATGGAATCAAAAGATACAGGCTCACCCAGCTCCAACCTCCCAAAATTTAGTTCCAAACTTTCTAGATCATCAGTTCGAGCACTCCAAGCAAGCTCAACATTGCCTTGCGGGTTGTTGTAACCAGAATTTTCAAAAGCAACTGTTAACAGGTATAGAAATCCAACTCCGCTCTTCAGTCTTTGATCTACTGCTTCAAAATGGAGCAAAACTTTGGTTGGTAAAACTACTGAACTAATCTCGGAATCTCCAACGTGTAAGCCAGTTTCTTGAAGTTGCCCGATAAGCCAATTTTTAATAAGAAACTTCTGTTCTGATATGGATTCAGAAATGCTATTAAAATCTGCACTCAGAAGATCTTCATTGTTACCATAACGAGCTTCCTGAAAGGAATCACCATTTTCTGAAGGAATGCTGGTGTTCCTCCAAGTGTCCACTTCTTGACTGCCTAATTGTCTGCTATCATGGGCATCTTTACGATGCATTTTAAAATGTAAAGGAGAAATCGTCATTACAGGCTCATCCTTTTTGACATTGGCAGAGCATTTCGTCACATAAACCCCTGGGACGAACAAACACCATTTCAGATAACTGTAAACTAAACGACAGAGGAGATGTAAAGGTAGATGGGCAAAGTAGCTATTGAGAAATGCTTCTATTTCAATTCAGAATTCATAAAGACAGCTGGTTGCTTCATGATACATGGAAGAAAGACCTATCTGTGAACTCACATGAATGTGTGTCTGCACTTATGAAGTGGCGAATAGATTGGGGAAGCATAACATGCCCTTTGGCAACTGAGTCTGAGAATAAGATATAGACAACCACTTCTCGGGCCCTTTCTTTGGGTACTGAAACACCCTTCTTTTGTGCAACTTCTTTGCCTTTTTGAATAAGTCCCTTCGGTGATGATTTAGATGAAATAGTGACCAACTGGAGATTGCCAAGTGATGTTGTTGCAGCTGTATCTGGATGTATCAGCACAGCATAGCTGAGAACCACCCCCAGTTCGATACCCTTACATTTGAATTTATGTGCACACTTCATATCTGCTGCTTGAACACGCAAGAGTGCCTTTGTTTTGACTTGTTCCTTCAGTGAACTTTGCTTTTGCACATCCTGGTATTTCTCTTTACGTTTTTTGGGTGCCACAGCAACTTCAGTTCCTGGCACAAGTTGAACTAAAAGAAAGAAAGGCACGATGGATAATTAGAAATAAGTACGAAGGAAATAAATCTGGAAAAAATGAATGCAAAGATTAGAGGCATTTCATGAATGGAATGTTTACTAGGAGATTAGTTGCACTACTTATTGTAATACAGTGCAGTGCGCAAAGAAAGTTTCAAGGCACATGATGCCCTAGAACTAACTATCCTTAGGATTTATTCAGAAGATATTACATTAAGTACAGTCAAATGGAGTACTAGTGTACTAGAAAAGTTACAAAACAATATCAGTACAGAACAGCTAAAATTATAGCAAGAATTTAGCTTGTCATAGAGGCTAAAATTAAATACTAATGAGACTGGTTAGAAATTATATATGGGTGAACTTATAAAATTCATACCCTACTTTTGCTGATATCATGATTTTGAACTAGCATAATATTTGTTTGTAAGACGCGAGATATTAATTGAACTAGTTTGAGATTTCACCCATGGTTCAAAATCCCGGCGGTTACCGGTTTTACCGGTGGAGACCGGTAACCGAAAAACCGGACGGTATGAATTTTTTGATTTTTCGAATTTTAGCCGGGTTTTTTTTCCGGTTTTCCGGTTACCGGTTTCAAAATATCTCAAAATTCAAATTTTGATTTTTAAATTGTGAGCGGTTTTTTACCGGTTTTTCCGGTAACCGGCCGGTAACCGCCCGGTTACCGTTACCGGCCTCCGACCGGGATTTTTTCTGGTTCCGGTTTTTGGAACCTTATTTTCACCGATATATACCTAATCTTGAAAATGTAGTTACATAAATTGCAAAAATTTAAAGGGCCTTAACGGCCTGATTTGCACTACTAACAATACAGCTTTATGATTTGTGTAATTTAGTTTTTGGGAGAGCTTAGAAGGTACTCACTAGTAAGATCATTTAAACTAGGCGGTCTAATGTTTGGTTCCAACCAACATAAGGATACTGAAGGATCACCAAGTGTCATTTTCCAGGAAAAATGGGGAAATGGACAAGAAGATACTGACATTCTTAATTTGCTACATGAGAAACCATCAAAACAGAATCCTGTCAATGCAAATTACTTTATAAGAAGAGTGACTTTATTATTATTTTCGGAAAGACACACAGCTCAAGGTTACTTTCTATAATAAGTACAGTGAAATCACTCATTACCCAGTGCACATGAGCCTCCCTTAAAAAATGTACATTATTTGACTTTATATATAAATAGGAAGAGCAAAATAATGCCTATGAACACAGTGATATGTAAAAGGGCATTGAAAGGAGCATACAACCGAATAGATGGACAGGTAATGTGCAAGTGAACGAAGCAAAAGAAGCATACCAACTGACTTTTTGGGACTAGACGAAACAACGACAAACTTCACAATATTATGACCGTCCAACCACAATGGGAATTTCATGCCCTCGTAAATGATACCGACCTAGTTTCAAGAACAAAATTTAAATTTTATGCATTAGAACTGAAATGGATTTGTAAATAAGCAGTATAGAAAATGCTGAAGTGCATTGTGCAGAGGGTATACTCCGCAATCATTTAGTTCATTGTCAAACCTGAATTAACAGTTGGAGCAACAGAAACCTTAATTAACAGTTGGAGCAACAGATGATTAAGAAAGAAATATATTATTCGATAGAACTCAAAACTTCATCATGAATCAGTGGCAATAGCCAATAGGATAGCAGCCACGTGAGATGAAATCACTAAGCACATCAAACAAACTGATAAGAGAAAATAAAGAATACCTGCTGTAAGATTGTTTCTTCAGCCAAATCAGCACGGCTTTCCAGTATCTCCCAATCATCCTCACTGAAGGGTTCTATACTGACCGAGATAGCTTTGGCCAGAGAGCGAGCTACACTCAACTGTGCTATTGTTCCATCAGGCAATGAAATGCATTCTGCCAACTCTTGTGCAACCTGCAAGCCACACCAATACCATTTGATGTCATGCTGCAAATATACAGAGCCTGTTCTTTCTACACAATAATGTACAGAAGCATGTGCCATGTCACCAAATTGAGGATAAATCAGAGAGAATCATCACAATTCTGCATGCAGAGCTGTACAGACTAGTGCCAGATTGAGCCGAAAATAGACAAATCTCGATAATTTTTGGCCCCTCATAACTCTTAAAGCAAATTCTGACTCCTAGATAGAGGCTCTAACTAACAAGGAGGCAAGACGGAGTTCACGCTGGGGTGTGGGATGAGATTGGAGGGTCGCTCTCGCTCACCTCGATGGCGCGGGATCGGGACGCGGCGCCGGACCAAGCGAGGGACCACCGGCCGCCGCCGGCGCCGCGGAGGTCGAGCGCGAGGACGGGCGGGAGGTCCCCGGAGGCGGAGGTGCGGGACAGGGCCTGGATGAGATGGAGCGGGAGCGCGACGAAGCAGCTCCGGGCGCCGCCCACCACGCGCACCTCCACCTCTATCCCACCACCACCACTCATGGTTTCCTGCCTCCCTCCCTTCTTAGGCCTTAGCTCTCCCGCTCCTCTCCTGGACTCTTCTCCAGTTCTCCTGTTCGGCAAATAAATCGGTCAAACACGTCAACCAAGGAGCTGCCTTTTATAGAGGGGAGAGTCCTAGTGGCGTCCGCTGTTTCGGCACGACGACTCCACCTTCCAATCCATTCAGCTTCTCATTGATCGTGCATAAGATAGGATTAGAAAAAGAAGAGAGGAGGATTTGAGACATAGCAGTATGCATACAATGGCAAGTTCATGAACATATCAGCGTATCATCTGGGTGATGACTGGATCACACGCGTTCCATCAGATGAAAACAACATCACAGAGCAGCAACTCCATCACTAGCACAAGGTAACAACAGACGTTCCTGGACAGATGTTTCTTAGGTGTAACAAAAGCAAGCCTTACTCAATGCATATCTCAAGCTTTTCCTTGCTACTACACACAGCTATTTTCGAGAACTACAGAGAGGAATAAAATTTTACTAACAATGAAGGAGCAAAAAAGTTACATCAAAATCTGTTGGGTCTTCTTCTACTTTGTGCTTCCGATTTTTGTGTTCCTGACACATGCACACATAGACATCTGTTTACTTGTCACCCAACCGTCCGAGAAAAAAAGGTTATGCTCAGATGCAAACTTCACGGAAAGATCCCTCCTTTACACGCTCTTCAACATGTTCTTGCAGATGCTTCTCTTCTCTGCTTGCTGAGTCTTTGCAAAACCAACAGATAAAGTAGCCCCTTTGCTTGTTCAGAGCTCTTGGCGTGTCATGCTGCGGCGATGTTCCTGCGGTGCGGCAGCGGTTGTCAGCAAATGTGCGCCGGGAGTTCACCTGTTGAACGGCGGGTTCTTCTGAAAGGTTCCAGGAGCAAACACCGGGAATGACCCCGCAGTTCGAACCCTCTCTCCCCTTGCGTCGTGCTGGGGGGCACTGACCTCCCTCCTGGCATCCGGCCGCGCTCTTGAATTCGCTTCATTCATTCGAGATTCAGCAGCAGCAGCAGCACCCAGAAGGGGTCCGCCGAAGAATATTGACTGCCCAGAATACGTCAGTCTCTCAGACGGCTGTCCCGATGGCAATGTCGATGAAAGGGCATTCATGGGCGCGAGGTTTTTCCGCGGTTACTTGGCTCACCACCTGGGTTTGCCAAGAAACGCAGTGTTCTCGCTGGTTGATCAGCACCACCAGCTCCTGGTGTTGCATGTGCGGGTGCCACCGACACATAGCGACCAGTTTCTTGATCCCAAACAACCGAGGCTCTTCGGTTCTCCCGAACATAAGACGTGGCTGGCTGGAGCATTGGGCTGGTTATCTGCGTAGTTGGAACAGGCGGCCTCGGTGTCGCTGCTGCAGGTCTCTCAGGAGGTGGAGGTGGACGAGGCGGCGCAATACTCTTAGTGTGAGGTGCGAGCTTGTGAATGTGGACAGGGCTGCTTATGCTGCTAGCACTCTGCGTGCCTGTCTCATAGTCATCCTGGCTCGTGAGACTCTGAGCATATGAGTTGTGAAGAGAAGACAGTTTCATATCTCTCCTTTGTTCCTTTGTGGCACTGTAATCAGCGCTCATGCTGCTCCTCACACTGGCATTGCCACTAGAGCTAAGGTCAGCATCATGACCCCGGAAGTGGCGGGCATCTATGGGTCGGAGGACAGAGGATGATGCCCGAGCTTTGGCTGCAGCTTTCATTGCCTCGTTGCTGTCCAGCTTTGCAAGCTTCCAGGCACTGATTTTGACTTGTTTCTTGGCTTTGTTTGCTCTCTCGGCATGTCCGACAGCATCAGGGTCGACAGTAGATGGTACCATGCCAGGCTCCAAATGTGGGATCATCTCATCCTGGTTCAAAGTTGGCAGTACAACAAAATTTAGCAAGGACGCCTAAAAATCTATGGCATATTATTTGTCTTGCAGTTTCTTACTGAACTTTCGAATATATAATATGTGATCGTTTAGCAGGCTCTAAATTCTCAAAGTGATCTGCTGACCATTCAAAACTACCTGATCAATGAAAATCCTTGGAGGTGTGCACCATGCACCCTTGTAGTGGAGACCAAGTGAACTTGCACCGCTGAATCCAGTAGTTGCTGAATTCGTTGGGGAATAAATAATGTTTACTCCTCCTCTTCTTCCTCTTGAGGTGCTTCACTCATAGCTCTCATTGCAACAACATATTCATAAGTTGTGATCCCCTGATGAAGAACAAATAAAAGCAGTATAGTAAGACAATCAAACAACATGACCTTTGCATACATATTAGTAGACTTGGTGGGAATAGTGAGAGAAACCTTTCTGATCAATATCATGTGGAAGAAGAAAAGTTCTCCTAAAGGTATGCAAGCAACTAGAGAAAGAAGAGTAAATATGGCCTGCACATAAGAAATTTACATCCAGTCAGATAACAGTAAGGTCTTACTCATGAAAAAACAATGAAAATAAGAAACAATGACTAAATAACTAATATATTTACAGAACTATACAGTTCTAGGCGTCTAAACATGACCTGTGATATTTAGTACTTACGCTAATAAAGTATATGACAATTTCGGCTACAACTTACTACAATAGTTGCAAAGGGAGGACGAGTTAAACCATTCCCAAGCTTGTCTTGGATAATTCTTTCTGCATTCTTGTTGACAAAGCATAGAACAAGAACAACAATGCCAGCTCCAAATTCAATAGCAAGCTGCCATACAGGAGAATATAAATAGATTTAGTTTAGCAAGAAGTTGAATGTGTAAAATGAATCTGTTCTATGATAGAGATTAAGTAAGGTAACTTTACAGACCCAGAGAAGGCTGGTTGTCATCAGAGCAATAAATGTGAAATAGTTCTTGCGCCCAACACAATTATTTAGCCACTGTGGCAGATGCAATAATCAGATATGCAATTTAAAAATTGAAGGTAAATACAATTTTTTGTGTAAGAAATACCCGACAGTGATGATCAAATCCATCCACACACTTGTCACAACTTCTGCAATGTTTACTGAATTTGCGAACCTGAAAGTTTATCTTTGTAAATTAGCAAGATCTGAAAACACAAGTTTTCACTTTTTCACCTTTTACCAAAGTTGGTGCAGCAGCTAAAACAGATAGGACCTATTGACTAAAATCTAGACAAGAGTTGTTATGTAGTTAGAAGTTAAAACATTGACCGGCCACATAGAGCTAGAGCATACCTCGGCATTACATAACGTGCAAAACAACGCATCTTCTCCATCAACTTGATGCTCTGAATCATCAAACTTCCTGCAATCATCCTTAAAAAACAAAGCACAAATAAGCCCTCCAAGTAAGCAGCACCTTGAGCTTCTTCTTGGCAGTTGCGAGCTTAAATTTATATCTGTATCTCCAGCAGCTAAACCTCCATGGTTAGAACACTCATCTAGAGAGCTCCTGCAAGTAGATGTTGGGGAGTTTGTTCCAGTAGCAATATCAGCTTTTGCTGGCAGATTTGTGCCCTGCAAGCCAGCATTACTTTCTGGTACATTCATCAAGCCATCCTCAAACTTTGACATGATCCCAGGATCTGCAGGGTTTATACTAGTGCACCGGATGTAAAGGATGAAAACAGCAAATGCCTGAAAGAGTTGCCACAAGGAGGAGAAACAGTAAATGCATAGCACAAATAAATGTCCTTGAATGATGAGAAAGAAATACAATATAGGTGCCGTTTCGCAGGCTTACCACAGGAGTATAGATACCAACTGCGACATACTCAAGGAATTGCTTTCCCAGAAATGGTGCAAAGAAGGCATAAAATGCAACCACCAGAAGGAAGAAAACCGTAATTGCAACAATCTGTTTAAAAAGAGATTAAGAACTTTGTCATGCAAATGTTAAAAAATACACAAAAGCTGGCAACTTTGAGACAAATTTGGAATTTATATCAGTGTAGGATGAACAAAAAAAAGTACTTGGGTAGAGGTGAAGATAACTGCACAAGACTACAGATTGACAGCAGAACTTAGCAAAATGCACCAAACAATTTCACATGAAAGAATTACTTTCTGACATGGCGGTAATGTCTCTGGAGTGCATTACAGGCACAGTATAACTCGGCAAGTTTTTTATCCTCTTTTAGCACACTTGCAGTCACATTTTTTATTTAATTCTACAGGAATGCCATATTGAAAATCAAATGTCTATAAATTTGTCAGGCTGTCAGCACTATAAGTGTGACTGCAAGATTGGGACTAACTAGATAAATTTTGTAGCTATCCATAAAATGACATTGATTCATAATCATGGAATGTATGAAATATTCCAGAGTCAATAGGGTAAAAAGGGACTAGGTCGTCAAGCACAGCGCATTCCCTAAACAAACAAATGGCAATGACCAAGCCATCCCTTCAGGCAGCCATTTATGTACAAGTAGAACCTATCCTCTACACTCTCCAGTTGTCCATCACTCCGTCCTTTCCACCATTTACAAAACTAGGATCATGCCAAAGGAGGAATCTCTAGCGAAAGGGGATTTCTACTTGATGATTAGAAAAGACACTCCAGCCAACTCCTGGTAGATGCAGGAATCAGGGAAAAAAGGTAGCCTACCGAAGAGAATTCAACGTAATCTTTTTTTTCTCGAGAACACAGAATTCACCCAAATCTTAAACAGGTCACAGAACAGAACCGCGTTTTCCTAAAAATTAGGAGCAAGAATTACGAGCATCATTCTTGCGAGCATTGCACCCTAGAGATTAAACTTCGTAAGGCTACATTAGGCATTTATCTCTCCAAGCGCATACAGAATGGAAGTTCAAAATAAAAGAAGAAGACAAACAAAAAAAAAACATTAGTAATTGAATTCACCATTAGTAATGAATTCTCCCAACTGATCTACAGAAGAGAAACAAAGGTTGCAACTTTCTTGCAGCCCTTGTAAGAAGAGAATCCGCAAGGAATTCTCCCAGTAAATTTTCTTGCGGGCATTGCATCCCATAAACCATGTGAAGGACAACAAAAAGGAAGAACAAGAGAAAGAAATCATCAAAATTGCACCTGGAAGGTGTGTGCTGGGAGTTGCCATCCATGCTTCCTCACCATGGCTCCCCCCCCCCCCTCCCCCCCACCCCCTCTCACAGTAGCAGAAGCAGCAAAAGGGAAGGCCTTCCCCTGCTTTCTTGAGGCCTTGAGGGTAGTTCAAGACCTGAGGAACTGAACTAGGCTGGAGAATTTTTTATATAAAAAAAAACTCAATTCTCTGACTCTCTCCCCTCCTTCTTTTCTTCCTTATTTCCTGGTGATTATTTTTTCACCACGTTGAGTTCCGTTGCTTTTTTGGTGCTGGTTAGTTGGGGATCAATTAAGGGGTGAGCTCGGATTTAGGGATCTCAGGTGTTTGGAATTTTTTGGGTGCAGAGAAGGAAGGGAGAGTGTCAGATTCAGACTTGAAGGTGGACTCCTCTCTGCTTTGGCTCTTTGCAGGTTTTTCTCCCTCCTTCATTTCCAGAATAAATAAATGACAGTTTCTTTTTTTAGAATCAAGGAGGTCATTTTCATCGATTCATACCATTTTTTTCATTATTCATATTCATCAATTCATATACAAAGGCCTTGTAAACAGGTCGATAAGAAACTAAGTGTTATATCAATCCAACTGCACCTTTGACATGACTATTTTTTTAGCTACGACTTATAGTTTTGCCTATGACTTATTAATTTAATAATAGTGTTTGCTAAGAAAAGTTAAAAATAAAAAATAGCTAAAAACAAAAGAACAAAGCCAATATAAACTTATTTAGCACATAAATGAGCTTCTACATTGCCTCCTTCCGTGTAGAACAAAACAGTAAACTCCTAAAAAAAAAAAGAACTGAACTCCTTAATCGCCCTCATAATAGAGAGATACTTGGAACCTATTCTTTTAAACTATGATTTATAATTTTTAGATATAACTTATTAATTTAATAAATAATGGTTACTAAAAAACTACAAGTAATTAAAAAGTAAAAAAAATCATGACATTGCTCGGTGATTTGCCCAATATTTTCCACCGATGAAGTAGTCCCGTGAGAGGCTTATTTAGCATAATTAAATTTAAAAAAATTAAAAATAAAAAAATATGTTAGCTCTCACGGACTACGAATCGCATACTCCATGGTCGAAACTTTTTTATTAAAGTAGTCATATGTAATTTTACGGTGATATAACAAAATTCTCTATGGTCGTTTTTTATTAAAATAGTCATACTTTTCATTACTATTATAAAAGAATGAGTTGGTGGTCGTACGTCCCTTCTCCTCTAACCGCCCTATTCTTAACTTCTCATCACTCTTCACTTTTTAACTGATCAGAGTAGCCATCTTCCATAGCATAATTATCTATATATTCAATAAATTTCGCTGCAACGCACAAGCAGCTGACTAGTTACTATAATATTCCTGTTGACACCATCTTGAAAAAACACTCCGTTTAAAATCTAGTTACTGTAGCATAAGTCATAAGTGGAAAAGAAGTGAGCTCTATTCTTTTTAGTTTATAGTTTCTTCTGAATAAATAAATAAAATAGTTTTTTGTTACCTTTTCAAAGTGGCTTATCAGGATAGTCTTTAGAAACGATTTATTAGCATTTTGATGGTGATCGTTTTGGCTTCAGCTTTTAGCTTCCGGCTAATTTTTCACTATTCATAAATTTCGTCTTTTTCTGAACTTTTGGTTTTTTGTTGAGCTTTTTTGCTGGTTCTTTTTTCCCATATTTGTTTGTATTATACGTAATGGGCTAACATATTTTTTAATTTTTTTAAATTTAATTATGCTAAATAAGTCTCTGTCAGCTACAATGTTTTTTAACCAGCTACAGTGTTTTTCAGCTATAAGCCATAAAAAAATCCAAATGATCATTACCTTTAGTTTATACATATAAACGCTAATACTAAAAATAAAAACTGTCTGCCACAGCCACGGAATTCCCCGCCGTATAGCCGTAAAAAAGAGCCGTATACTCCGTGGTACAGTTCTGGACACGTATATGACATATGATGATGTTCCATCAATTTTTTCTCGATACTCACAAATTTTCACTCATTTTTATTAAATCAGCTGGAACTCTTTAATGTTGCCGTGTAGTATAGATTTATGCGGTACAGATAGGCGTACGCGCAAGCAATGCCCCAACCATTCCCTACCTACTACTTGCGCGTTTTTTGTACCGGCCGGCTTCAAATCATCAAATGTGATTACGTGAGTGCTGGTGATGGAGTACTCATGTAGATTTCGGTATAAATAAACGGGTGAACTGAACTAATCAACCAATACATACTCCACTACATGGAGTATAATAATGTTGCTTGACCAGAAAGCATGCATGGAATAATGCTCTCCAGAGTTGTAACACATAAACAATCCGATCCGTTTATGGAGTCCTAGGCAATTGGGGGTGTAAAGAAAGATAGAGATAGTTGCACAGGAGTATTAAGTAATGTAATGTATAGTTTATGGAGGCACAGGTAAATGAAATGCAATGGAAATGATTGAAGAGGGCAATCAATAATGCACATGGCAAGTGGGAGGAGGATTCCCCCTCGTCATCCTCCCACAAGAAAAATAGGCATTGCTTGAACAATCCAACAAAGAAGCTTGCAGCGACATAGACGAAATTGGTACCGGTCTTCGTCGTAAAACATGTCTTAGTTGATGACGACATCTGCAATCAGTGCAGCTAGTCATGAGAACATGGCCTTCAACTTCAATGGGACATAGCCCAGTAGACAACATAGCAGCAATAGTACTACACATGCAAAAGCAATACCATTGCACACATCATAGAATCCGTACAAGAGTACAAATGTAATGCCATTGTAATGACCACAAAACCTACCCCTCTTTCTTCCCCATTTGACAAATCATATATTGCTATAAGATTACAAATGCAATGCCAAACTACTGATCACAGAACCTACCCCTTTGTTTCTTCCCAATTGCATAGGTCACAGAATGCCACACAATTATAAATGCAATGCCATTGTACTGAAATCCGCAAGCAAACCTAGATTATTGTCATAGTTAAGTACTACAAATTAATTTGTAACCAGAGGCACAGAGAACTCTCTGGACACATCAAAGTTCAGACTAGAGTAAACTAACAAGCGCATGATGTTGTAAGCACAACAATATGGTAGTAAATGAAATTGCAATGCAATAGTAATATGAAAAACGGGCAGAAAGGTCTACTGATCACTTCATGGTCTTGTTGTCGGCCCAGATCCACCTGATCTAGGCCAGCCATCCCCTAGGGTCTTGAAGTTGGCGAACATTTGGCAGTACTGGGTGTGCATGAAAAGCTGACTCGCGTAGTAGTACTCATCGCTATCCTCTGGGGCACCACTAGCAATGACTAGCTCTATCATCTTCACCATTTCATCCTTCTTTGCGCACAAGGGACACAGGGTCGTTGACTATGTTGTGCCAGTCTGTGAGCTCAACCACAAACCAAGGATTGCTTTCCAAAGACGTTGGATGACCGGCTACTTCCACTATACTGACGTATGCTACGTTGAACCAAGTTGCTTTAACTCTTCTTCCACTGTACTGCGCGTCTAGTGGTAAGGATCCATGATATCTTACTCGCATGGTTTCCTGATTTACGCGATAGAAATTTTAATTTGCGCTAACGTAGTCTACTCGTAGTCCCAACACTCACTACTTAGGGTACTGAAAGCCACTTCTGAAGAAAAAAATATTGATAATAGTTAAAAATTGAACAATAATACTTCTGCGGACAACTAAATAACATTTAAATATACAATTTTGAGCTGCTTAAGAATCTTAAAGCCAATGAGGTAACTAATGACCATAACCTAGCTTATTATAAAATTTTCAGCTTGCAGATGTAGTCCTTATAACTGAATTTCGCGAAAGAACAAACTTCTATTTTCCTAATTATCATCATTTGCACATGTTCATGAAATTAAAAAAATAAATAACATCCGGAAGCAACTCCAGTGGACACTGTAAACTGGCATTACCGGCATTTGAATCAGTGAAACGATGGATATAACTGCTTGCTCATCCTTAGCATGCATGGACTGAGGTCATAAAAAAACATAATTGTTAGCATCAGAAAATACAGCGAACCATATGTCAAAAATGTGTATGAATTATCTGAACAGTTATCTGTTGAACATCAACTTCTTGCTCCCAAAAATCCGTAGTCTGAAGTAGAAAGATTCAGTAAATTAGCCCAAGCCCTATTCCATTGTGAAGTAGAGTAGAGCAAGGTGGTACTGCAAAGTAGTTTACATTTTGTGTGGCATTCTCTAGCCCAACTAAAAGGGGTGGTTTCAAAATCCAACAGGATGCAAGCATTAGTAAGTAATTTTTTAATCCTGTTTTCAAACACAAAAACCCAAGCACTACAGTCTTGATGTTTACGATGAAGAGCAGGGGTGTTCAAAAACGGTTTTCCAAAACCGTTTGGCCCTTTGGCAGCGCACAATCTTGCATACATGTTATGTTAACATGCGGTCCACTCCAGATCGAATTGATCAGTTGACCACGACCTAATTAACTAACATGCTAATTAACATGCATGCATGAATGAATTCATGGCACGAACAGAAACAGAAAAGTCTATATATACATATGCGTATATACAGTAGAGACGTGGGCAGGAGCAGACCTGGCTAGCACGTACGTACGCACCGCACTGTTGGTCAGCAATGGAGGAGTTGCAGGGAGTTGAGCTGGAGAGGCCGCTGGCCAAGTACGCGGAGGCGCTGCGCGGGCTGAGCGAGAGCTCGGCGGCGGCGCCGATGAGGGTGAAGCCGCTAGTGCAGGCGTGCTACCAGGCGCTGGCCTTCTTCAACCTCCTCGGCGTCGAGTCCCACTTCTGGAAAGCCGACTTCGTCGAGAGGGTATAAACGTGTTGTACGATAGATGCATCGTAGATAGATGGATCGATGTCCTTGTACTGACGCGTACAATTATTTTTGCACGCAAGACTGTGCTTAATTACCTTGTGGACCTGGAGAAGGCGTCGGAGATCATGGAGACGGTGGAGGAGCTGGTCGACCGCGACGTCGCCGGCGGCTGCGTCAGGAGTTCCGGCAGCCACTCGCGCAACCTCGTCCACGTCAAGCGCGGCGTCGAGGTCAAGCGGGCGCTCTTCCAGCTCATGCTCACTACCCACAACGAGTGCGCACTTATCCAGACTTCACTGCTGCTCTGATGCATGGATACCGGTCGATCTCACTTCAAAATAATCTCATCGTCAGGAGTTCCTTCGACGGGCTGGTGTCCATGGCGTACGCCGCGGTGTTCGCATGGTACCACGCCAAGAGCGTGCAGAGCACCGTCGCCGACACCATCTGCGCCATCCCGGTCAAGTCCAAAACCGACTTGTACAGGATGATCAACGAGACAGGTGAGCATGCATGCTGTTCATCATCACTTCATTCACATAGCCGATCGTATATGCATATGCTTTGCTAGTTTGCTTCGCTTTCCAACAATTAACAACTTCGTTCATGCTGCTACTGCAGAAGAATCTGCGACTGCTCAGATGCAAAAGTACATCGACGCGTCCACTGTGGTCATCCGCTACATCGACGAGCTTTTCACATCCAGAGGCTTGGACACAGATTGGTGATGCGTGCAACTAAGTACTATTACTGAAATAAAAGCATGCTTAGCAGTCTGTGCGTTTCTGTAGATCAATCATGGTTAATAAAGGTTTGCTTCTGGTCTTCATGTAGACCTATGATGCAATGTAACATTGATGTTTCTATCAATTTGTGGTCCTTCACTCGTCTCAAAAACAGCAAATGTGTTCCTTCAGGTTCTTGATGTGAATGTTGATTTTAGATGTTTTTGAACAACTAGTTGAATGCCCGTGCGTTGCTACAGATTTTTAAAATTTATCATATTACATGTTTCAAAACTCACATGTGGTAAAAATTTTTAGAATATGCATACAAATATGTTCTAAAAGTTTTTAAATCCATCAAGTAAGTCAGAAGTCGTCGATCACATCTTGTGGTCATAAGTCGGAAGACATAGACCACACCTCATGGTTGTAGGTCGGGAACCCTCGAGCACACCTCATCATCGTAAGTCAGAAGCTGTCGACCATCGCGCGTGATCATAGGTCGGGAGCGGTCAACCATCGCTGGTGGTCGTAAGTTGGCAGCGGTCGACAATCGATTATGGTCCTAAACCGGGAGCCTTCGATAATGCCTCGTGGTCGTACATCAAAAACCAACGACCATCGTTTGTGGTCGTAAGTCGGAAGCCATTGAGGACACCTCATGGTCGTAAGTCGGAATACATCGACCAACGCTCGTGGTCGTAAGTCAAAAGACGTCGATCACACCTCGTGGTCGTAAGTCGGAAGCCGTCGATCACACCTCGTGGTCGTAAGTTAGAAGCCATCGACCATCGCGCGTGATCGTAGGTTGGGAGCGGTCGACCATCGCTGGTGGTCGTACGTTGGTAGGCCTCCGGTGCACTTATGCCCTGTCGTCCAACTACCGGTACTAGCCTACTTGGCCCGCCTGACCTGCTCGACCCTGACTTCAACCACAGCTCTTCGACGTTGACCATAGCCCCTTCAACTACGGCCTCGACTTTGACCACTGCCCCCTTCGACCACTGACCCGAGGAGGAGGAGGAGGCACGACACGAGGGTTCGGGTGAGAAAAGGAGGTGGCGGTTGCGGATGGTGGAGGCGGGGAGGTGGCGGCAAGTAGATAGGGAGAGGAGGCGGTGGGCGAATGCATTGGGGAGGCGGTAACAGGGAGATGTGCTGCTGCTAGGGGAAGTTGGGGGACTGCAACCTGCCGCGTGGGAAAGGAATTGGTGGCGACACTGCGGAGGAGGAGGCGCGGCACGAGGGTTCAAGGGAGAGAAAGAGGCAGCGGTTGCAGGAGGTGGAGTGATTGCAGGAAGAGGAGGAGCGCAATCCATGCGTCAACCCAACCTTTTCTACAAGGAGCGAAAGAACTACTTACATGCGAATTTGGACGGCTGGTCTTTGATTGGACGGCTGAGAAGAGAGGAGGGAGAACGGACCGACAACCACTAACACATATTTTTAGGTAGTAGAGATACGAGAAAATAAAGATTCAGTTTACACAGCAATGTTGTAGGTTTAGTATTGTCCAATGCGTATATCAACTGAATGATAAGATTAGGACATAACATATGGATAAGATTAGGACATAGCAGATGGATCACATGTAATCTCACACCAATTTACAGTTGTATATAGGAGTTTGAACCGACTCGAAAAATCAGAAAATGTATGGACGCGAGAACATGGTTCTTATTTCAGTTTGGGCAAAACCCAGGTGCACTGGCAAATTCTCTTGTTCATGGCGTCCACGTTGCGTGATTCGCGACAGCAGCATCGAGGCCAACAGCACAATCAACACCAAATTTGATCCAAGTGCATAGACAGGACAGAGAAATCAGCTCAGTTGAGCTCCTGAAGAAGTACTGCTCATGTTTTTCCTGTCCCTCATTATCTCCACTCCCAAGTAGTCGACAACGCCTTGTACCGCGACATGAGGTTTCCCAACCTTCACTCGAACGGCGGAGATCTGAGGGAACTTGAGCAGTGTGGAGTTCGCAATCGAATGAGCCACTGACTCCAAGAGATTATGTGGCGGGCCTTCAACTATACCCTTGGCTATCCTGCAGAGTGCCCCCCAAAAAACGTAACTTAGTATTAGGGAAGCCAGAACAACAGATTGGCAACATATATATTGAACTCTGAAGGGCACATATATCCTCTCCAAAGCAGGCAAAAAAAAAAGGCCTAATCAAATGCAGTAGATTGCAATAGGTCCATTTCAAACTTGTATACTATGTCGAGAAGTTGAATCTCATTTACACCACTAGCTAAATTACACGAAATGACCTATGCCTGGCTTAATCCATATCAAACTTGCCTGTAATTACACCATACGATATTAAGATATGATCCATTGCAAATGAAGCAAAATCAATCTTTTTTGTGGGGTGGGGGGTAGAATGAATGTTAACCGGCAGAGATTTTTACAAAAGAAACGCAGCTTAGCCCCCTGGGAATGCGTATGATGGCCTAATTTCAGCTCCAAAAAACACAAATCCCCGGTTTAGTTTACTAATTACTACCAACCGAAAAAGGATAAATCAGAGATGCAAAACAATCGCTATTCTGGGAGCAAATTGCAGCAGCAGATCCTACATGTTGGGGTACTGCCATTGGAGTAAGTTCCACAACTTGATAAGAAGGCCTAATACAGAATAAGGTCCTAGAATCATATATCATTAGGGAAATTAATTGCCTGATTAGAACATGAATATACCACGATTCAATTGGAACAAGACGGGGTTGAGTTGACCTGTAGATGTCGGAGTAGCTGACGGTGTCGGAGATGCTGTCGGTCTCCCCGGCGGCGGTCAGATCCATCCAGGCGTCGACGTCGACGAGGAACTTCTGGCCGAGCTTCTTCTCCTCCTGCTTGACCCCGTGGAAGCCGTGGAACTGCAGCCCCCGCAGGATGAGCTTGTCGCCCTTGCCCATCATCGGCTCCTCCTCTCCCGCCATGGCTTACCCTAGGCAGTTGGCTCCCTTCCCTTGCGCTCGTCCGCCGCCTCTTGTACTGGCCGAAGAATCGCAGCCGGTGGGGGAGGGTGGTGGGTGGAGTTGCTGGAGCTGACGACGAGATTGGATGAGAATTGGGCAGCCGCGGCTGCAGCTGACGGCCATCGTCATCTGTTGGGGGTGGTTTCATTGGGCTTCATTGCAGAGTCCGGCCCAAACATCTGCATCTACATGCCCGGTGCCTTACAGCAGGAGACAACACGGAGCCCACGTCCCTTCCGAGACCCGCCGCAGCGATCGGATCGGAGAGGCGGAGGAGGGGCGGACCTGCCCTTCCGGCGAGCCCGGGCGGCCGCTCGAGCTCCCCTCGCCGGACGAACGGAACCCCCCCCCCCCCCCCACACACACACCCCCCCGCCGACGACCCCGGTGGAAGCCCCCCGCCGGACCAGCCTCCACAAGCCAAGTAGGTCATCCCTACCCATCCTTTTCTTCTCCCCCATAGCACATGAGCAAACACAGCACAACGCAAAGCCTCGCCGGCCGAGTAGGGCGACCCATGGCCGAGTCGAGCCGACGGTAGCCAAAGCCGGAGGCTAGGAAAACAAGGGGGAATGGAGAGGAAAAACGGGGGATACCGGTGGAGGAGCGCGCCGACGTCAAGCCGACAGCCGGCGGCGCCAACCCGGAGCTGGCGCCGAGCGTCCAGCTGCGCGCCTGCGCGTGTGCAGGAACCGAGACGGGGAGCCAGAGGGGAAGAAGAGGGCGGCACTACGGGAGGCGGCGGAGGAGTTCACCAGCGGCGAGCACCGGGCCGGCGCGCCCGAGAGCCCCCATGCGCGCCTCTTGTTTGCCTGGAGAGAGAGAGAGAGCCAGAGGAAGGGTAGCACTAGCAGTAGTAGTGCTAGTAGTACTACTAGTAAGCGTCGTGCTTGTGTTGGTGAATAGGTGTGTACAGTGAGTGATTAAGTGAATGAGTAATTAGTATAGGCTAATTAATGTAGATAATTGCTAAAGCTTTTTATAGAACGCTGGAACACCAATTTTGGCACAACGGTTTGCAAGATAAGCTTTTGAGACGGCAGCTGCCCGGTATAAGACAACATGACCATCAAGGCTAAAAACAAGAGATTCAATGATGTAATCTTTAAATTGTGATAACAAGGCCCACATGAGTAAGTTTGTTTAGATTTTAGAACTCAAATTGCTTGCTATATTGGGTTTCAGGATCAAAAGTTATGATCTTTTAATCACCGAGATAATGAGGATAGTGCCCGGTTTAAGAGTGTTGTATGTGTCGGGTTTGCGCGTAGGAACGATGCCGTTCGTATGTGTGCATGTATTGCAATGGTGTATTGAGTCTGGATGAATGCTTGTTCGGATGGAGGTTCTGGTTTAGTGCCGTCCACATGTCGCTCTGCTTGGTTAAAATGAAAGTGCATAGCAGAGCGGTAGACGGTAAATGTCATGGAATATGTGATGTTTACATTATATGACGTTGTTTATCTGATGATGATGGTGATGATGGAACATGGTAAGTAGTAAGGCTTACCTGCTAATGATGGAATATATTTATAACAATCAGGAGTAGACTACTATTTATTTCACGTTTCTGATTTCAGTCTACCTAATTTTTTTCCTAGATCCGCCAGCGAGTTCATGGCGGGCACGGCGGCGGCAGAAGGTGTGAAGCATGACGGGCGGGCCGTACTGCACTGGCGCGCGGCGCAATGCGGCCATCGCGATCGAGGTGGGCCAATTCCGTCACAGATCCGGTGCAGATACTTTGGCAAGAAAGACTTCCGAGCATGTACAATAGTTTTTTTCCTTAAAGTTACCTTTAAAGTTTGTATCTCATCTAAAGACAATAGTAGAAGTTATGTTAAAGTTTTTATCTCATCTAAACACAATATTAGAGACAACATTTCTAATAGTAAATTATTCAACTAGATATTTTATATTATTTCTACCATAACTTTTTATCTCACACCTATTCATTATTTACGTTGATTTGCTGGTTCAAATCGTCTCTTGTATAAGAGACAACACATTATCTCTTCCCAACTTATCTCTCTTTTGTATATAATTTTACTTATTTAATATATCTAATAGACAACTACGATGATACTATTAGGGATGGCCTGAACACCTAGTTTAACGGCAACTTGATGACTGTAAATTTACTTTGATGCTCAAGTTGTTGTTCAAGTTCAGAATTTGGCCCTCTCAAGTCCTGTTCTGTGCTAGTTTGTGTTGCCCGCTCGAACCAGAAAGAAATAAACCACTAGTGCATAAACCTTTGGATGAATTTAAATCAGGATTTGGTCGTGGATCTAGCTTCTGAATGATCAAAGATTTTCCTAAATCCTATTTTGTTGGTGAACAGTTGATTACATATTTACTTGTATGCAGCCAAGCTAGGAAAAAGTGAACAGAGGAGAGAAAAAAACACTTGGTCTTCCAGAACAGGATTTACCCAAAAAAAAGTCAAAAAATTCCGTTGCCGGGACTCGAACCCGGGTCTCTCGGGTGAGAGCCGAGTATCCTAACCAGCTAGACTACAACGGATTAACCACTGAACATAAGTTTTAATTTACATCATGAAATGTAAGTTCTGTGGACCATTTTTTTACCATTTAGTCCTCGTATATTTGCTTTGAACATTTGGTTACATAAAGGTCATTTACCGTCACATGAGCAGGTTACAAATTCAATGTCTTACCGACTAAGTTGTCATTTGAAGAAAAAGGCCACGATCTTGCTGCTCAGTTTCACACTATGCTTGCTTAGATTACCCCACGATGTGCATGATGCCTTTCTTAACCTAACACATCCCCTCTCTTTTTTAGTGGAGTATTATGCTACTCCTTCTACCTGTAAATATAGGTCATCGTGGGTTCTATACGGTCAAACTTTTTAAGTTTTAATTATTATTATATGTTAAAATATATAGATAGACTACATAAAAATAATATTATTAGATTTATCTCTAAAATACTTTCATAATATATATATTATTTTTATTAGTATATTATGATAATAAATTATAGTTAAAGTTTTGCATGAAAGAGGGTAAAAAAATCAAAACAATATACCTTTACGAAGGGAGGGAGTATTTTGTTGCACTAACATCCAGGAGGAGCCTGACCCTCCCTTGTCGGAAGGGATCCGTACAAGGATCCCCATAGACTGAGGCTACACATACAGCCAAACACATGCAAGTGTCTTGCCCCTAAAATGCCAGTGCAGATAGCAATACTACACGCTACACAATCATGATCTGGACTCCACTGCATATAGGTCTGGTCGCTTTTGATTTCTTCTACTGCGTTTGGTGAGATAATTACCCTAAAAATGTATGCGTTTTAGGTACACCTCGCAAGGTATTCTTACGTGCATTTTGCACTGATCAACTCAGTTTTGGCTTCTGATTTCTGGCTTATTTTTCACTATTCATAAATTTCGTCTTTTTCTGAATTTTTGGCTTTTTGTTGAGCTTTTTTACCGGTTCTTTTTTTTCCGTATTTGTTTGTATTATACGTAATGGGCTAACATATTTTTTATATTTTTAAATTTTTTTAAATTTAATTATGCTAAATAAGCCTATGTCACTCTGATGCTTTTTTCAATCAACATAAGATGTTTTACCATAAGCCATGAGCTTTTCAGCCGAACCGATCACCACTTTTCTTTGCCTCGAATGAAATGCACGTGTTACATAAGAAAATTATAAGATACAACGCAATTTTCGCGTTCCAAATGACTCTAGTCCAACGAGCCACAAGACTTAAATCAAACCACCGACTTACTTACACATTACACCAATCTATTCTAGACTTATGGTTTGTTTATATTAGCTGCGACTAATGGTTTTTAATTGTGGCTGATAGTTTTTTGGCTGAAAATATATAGTAGTGGCTGAAAGAAATGACTTTAAGAAAGAAAGCGCAAGCGGTAGGGGAAGTGGGGAAGAGATGAGTGCGTGAGACAGGAGTAAGAAGAGTCGGGTGCGTGATGCGCCTGGAACCCGCTACCTTATCCCTTAAGCGAGAGGAGTGGAAAACCACTTTGAAAAGCCGGATGTTCATAGTGGTTTTTGGCTTCTCCAATCGGAAATATACTTTACACTGACATCTATGGTTCCTCTAATGAAGGGCTAAACTAGAAAAATTTTTTGAAGAGGCACTATTTGATATTACATGGCATATATGTATCAGGACGTTCTCTTTGAGTTGTCATTTTTTTATGAAATTACCTATGACTTACTAGGAACCACCTGTGCTCTTCAATGACCAAATAATAAGAACATACTCTATTTGGTGTTTCTTTTATATATAGCGTATGCAAGTAGACTAAATTCACTTATTTTCTTTTTCTTCAGAATATTTTTTTTTCTTTTGGAGAGGGCATATATCATGCCATCAGGATTTTATGAACTTGTAGATTTTGAATCTTTTTGTCTTGAGCTGATGAATGATATTTCTGGGTCCTTAACATAATTTACCTTCTATGAGCAGGTCCAGGTTATGAGAACCCTTCAAATGAACGGGATGCATATCCTCCTTATGTGGGTGTTGGAGGATTCGAAATGGGTCCGGCGGTAAGTATTTATCTTTTTTTCTTCAATCAGAAATTTTCAATGAAGCACCTTTTTTTCTTTTGTTTTTTTGCCATCAGAAATTTTCAATGAAGCACCTTTTCTAAATTTGACTTTCATTGAAGGTTGTATACAAACGAGGACCCTTCATTTATGTTTCATTTATATTACGGCCTTTTTATTTGCTTTTAAGTAGCTTTTATCTTTCGGGTGTATATAGGTATCACCCGGATGTTTTATTCCTAAAAATCATCTAAATTTCGGACCGTTGGATTAGAGATCCAATGGCCTCTTATTTTTGGAGGGGGGAGATTTTTTTTGAGGGGAGGATTTTGTTTGGAGGAGGCGGGGAGAATTCGTAACCGTTGGATCTCTAATCCAATGGTCACAAATCTGGATGATAACTAGAAAGAAAATATCCGGATAATGTTTATCAATACCTTTATCTTTTAGCTTCTTTTAATAATCACTATTTATTATACTAATAAGATATAACTAAAAATATATAAACCGTAACTTTAAAAAAGAATCAACAACGCCTGTACCGGCTGCTTTTAGTGGAGGTGGTCAGCTCCACTCCCCTCAGCAGTTCTCCTCGTCGGCTCCTTACAACCAGCAAGCAGAACCACCTGGCATGCCATTTTTACAGGCAACACAAGGAGCTCTTATCGCTGACACTCTTTTTAAGTCCAAACAGCTTCCTTTTTGGGCCAAGACCTGGTTATTATCATTCTTGTGCTCTGTGTTAGCTGATGATTTAGGTCCCATGTTTTGGGTGAGATTTTACTTTGTGTCTTGCGATGATATTTTTTTTCAGAATGGTTCAGACCGTCAGAAGGAACTGGGTCATTTCCATCAACTGCAGCTTCACCTCAACCTGTTGGTGGTGTTTCAGGGGCCTTTGGACAAAGCAACTTTCCTATGGCTTCTGGAATGGCATTTTTTTTTCACATGCTAACTCTTGTCTATTCCTTTCCTCAAATATAAGTTTTCTGGTTCAGGCATTTTACATATTCTGCTCTGTTGCATAAGCTACTGTGTCTTAGGAATATGGGGGTTAATCCATTGAGTAAAAGAAATCTTATTTAAGTTTAATTCATAGAAGAATAATTTAGTCCCTGGAGTAATGAAAATTGCTCTGCATTTATTTCTAAGAAATAGCTACACATGTGCATACAGGGGGGAAAATGCTTTAGCCAGGACAGCACATTCTGTCATTCTGCCAAGACACACATGTTGCTTGGTGAACGGTTAGCTGTCCAAGATCTCTCCATTATTAAATTAAATTAAATTAAATTAAATTAAATTAAATAATAATAAAGGGGCACTTTTACATTACCATAAAATGAATGCGAGCAGTTCATTCTTTTTAATTAAATAGATCAAATTAGTTAGAATTAGTTATACTATCACCGATAATACTAATAGTAGAATTCCAAGAGGGATAAAATTATAAAGAAAATATATGACATAAGAGTAATTTCAGTAAATACCGAGGCAGCATACGTACGAGAGATGGCGGGGTAGAAAACGGGTGAGAGACAGTAGCGACGACGATCGGAATGATTAATAATAGTTTTAAAGGAAAAATTTATAATACCATCATAAAAGCTAGATTTACAAAAATATTTATATTATTTTTATAAATTAATAGTCAGATTTAATTTTTATTGTTATTCTCTTACCACTAGTAGAACGTAGAAATTTCCTAAGGGCATCTGTAGTGTATATAACCCAAAGGGCCTTAAGGTGGGTCCTATCTAAACCTTAAGACCAACTCTATAGTGTATATAACCCAAGGGACCTTAAGACGGTCCCCACTTGGCAGATAAAGAAAAATTGTATTTTAATGCTTGTGGCCAGGTCTTTAGCTTGAGGACCAGCCTTAAGTTTTTTTTGCTTAGGGTCTACTTAAAGTCACCCCTATAATGTATAAGGTTGACCTTAAGGTGGCTTAAGACTTCCTCTTTTCATACACTACAGATGCCCTAACAAAGAAGTGAATAATTGGTCGAGGGAGGTTGAGCATGGATGGCTTGCAGCTAATATTTTGCGATAGTTTATCCTATCTATCTATCTATCTATCTATCTAACCTCGAAGTTGTAGATGCATCCCAACCATACGTGGCTCATCCCCATCATGCATGCATGCCGACCAAATCTCTGTCAGATTCAGATAATATCATATCTTCGCTCTGCTGTTTGAACTGGTCGGAATTTGGAGGACCCAATGCAGCATGGAAACATGGTCAGAATATAAAATGTCACATGCCAGCCACAAAGTCACTGCATGCACAGAGAAGGCACTAGATGGATCGATGATAACCATACCACGCACCACAGGCGAAACTAGATCACGAGGCCGGTGTTATAGGACACCAGACCTAAATTTTTCTAGCAGAAATCAGTACTTCTAATCTATATATAAATCTTTTGTCTAAATTCAATGCATCTAGTTCCCTTTTTTAGCCTCCATCAAATTAACCTATACCAAAGCTTCCCCTTATCGTGTTCTATATTTTGATATGAGTATCTATTCCTCTCAACCTCTGTAACACCATCTCCACCATGGCCAAACCACCACTGTCGTTGCTGCCTGTCACTGGTACCTCCTTGCTGCTCCACTCCCTGAACCACCACAACCATTGGCTCTGCATCATCGCAAACTTTCCATTTTTCCCATTCCTGAGATCTCGTCACCCCTGCTTTGATGTTCTCATGCCTAGCCCAAGACTCATGTGTTCGTTCTCTCTATTACGAGACACAGAGGAGAAAGAAGACCCCCCCCCTCTCTCTCTCTCTCCATATGAAAAGTAGGCCCCACCAAGGAAATTTCTTTTCAAACAAACAAAATTAAACTTTGGCTCTATGATATGTGGACTCTCCAATTAAAATATTTGCTCATTGTTGATTGCGCTTCAATGTGTCAAAAGTCCTAAACCAAAAACCAACTTACGTGTCGAAACATTTGCTACGTTGGCGTCACCTCAGAGCAAAACTGCTTTCAACCGGTCCGAAGGGGTAAAACAAATGGTATGGATACTTGACGGTGTAAAACATCTGGTTTTACAGTTTAAGGTTGAAACTTGGACAACAATAAGAGTTCAGAGGGTCACAACAAAAGTTCAAAGGGTAAAGTAGACTTATTCCTTTTTTAAAACATCTCCATTCATATTGTTATATAATACTTCTATAAATTTTAGATTTTCAAGAAATTGAGCCCACGAGATTATATATACAGTTTCGTCTGAGCTTGTGAGTTTTGACTACAACTCACATGAAACCCTTGGATCAAAAGCGCGTCACTCAAGATTACCCACTATCAAATAATTCATCAACCGGATGGAACCCTTGGAGATTTTTTTGAAGGGGTGGAGGAGAATTCATGGCCATTGATCTCTAATCTAATTGTCATAAATTTAAATGATAGTTAAGAAGAAAACATCTAGGTAATATTTATCAACACCCAACAAATAACTGGTACCAAGAGTAACTTCTCATCACTTTGCTCGATATGTCGCCAACAGCCATAGTCCATACCGGAATTCTTCAGCAGCAACTGTAGCTCATCCAGGTCCTAATCCTATCATTATAGGTCCACACACACCTTTTTCTTTTTCTTTTTGCAGATTTTAAAGCCCCTAGCTGCAGATTCGAGTGACCGCCCACAGATCCATGGCACTATAGCAGAGTAGGCAGATCAGGTGCATGGTCGGTCTTCTCATGGAGGGTGACATGCAATGCATGCAGCTAGATACTGTATGTAATGTACCGTGCACACACGTACACAAGCATCAGGCATTCAAGCAAGCGCTGTATGTTGATCGGATCCTACTCCTTTGTTTGCAGACAAGTCTGGACAGTTAGGGATGGGCTTTATCATCTGATTTCAGAAATCTGAATGCGCATATAAGCAGTCCAAGTCACGGTGTACTTGTATTCTCTGATCCTGTGTCAGCGACATGCATCTTCAGCTTCTTTCTGAGCAATATACTACTAGTATATATACAGTTTGTGGCTTAGTAGCTAGGAGTTCAAGTTGATAAGCTAGTATGTAGTTCATGCCTGCCATGTATTTTTATTGGTCAGTCAGTATCTTTTTTATAATTTAGGCCGTCCGGAAATTATCTTCTAGAGAGACTTAGAGATTGGAGTACTTTTTTATATTGATTGGAGTAGTTTTTTTTTCATTTTTGTAAAGGGACGGGCTAGCTGTTGGATTGAGAATCTTAGCTTGTGTTTGGTTTAGAGACAAGGTGGGATGGGATGGTCCTGTCCCTGATTTTGGGATGGGATGATCCCATTTTTTGTTTAGTTAGGGGATAGAGTCATCTGTTTTTGTTTGGTTGGAAGGATAAAGTGGGATGGAATGGTCCCATCCTTTGTTTGGATGGAAGGATGAAGGTGGGACACCTGAAGGCTATTGTTGATATGTTTGTACACATAAGCCTTTGAGTTTTTAAAAAAATTCAAAATAGTACTTAAAAAACAAAGAGGTGGGATGACTCTATCCCCGTGGGATGCAGGATTGCTGGTGCAAGGAATATTCCTAGTGGGATGTCTTGACTCTGTTTGTGCAAACACCACAGTGGGATATCCTTACGCGCCTTAGAGATCTTTGGCTAGTCACCTGTTTTGTATTCATCCAGATTCAGCCATGAGCCATGCATGCATTGGTCTGACAGTAACCTTACGCGCATTTTTTTCAATCTTATAGCTGCTTCGAACAATAAATATGATGGTTTCTCTACTGTATTTTAAGCGATTTATCGAGACAATCTTTTGAAATGGTTTATCGGTATTTGATTTATTTACACAATTTCTCTATAGGATTGGTATGACAACAGAGGGAGATGATTGGTACCTTCAAATTTTCTTCTAAGTATTCGTCGATCCTCCATTCCAATAGCTATAGAACTATGATAATTAAGATGAAAAGCCAACACAAAAGTCAACAACTCAAGAAACCAAAAATCCGAGAAAATCGATGCTCAGGAGATCAAACCGGCTGCTAGGGACGGTCTAACCGGTGAATAGTCAAAAGCCTGGCCGCAAAACATGAGTTTGTAGCTACTAGCTAGAGACCTTGTACAGTGGCATGAAAGGCAGAACTTAGGGGGTGTTTGGTTTTCAACACTTGTGGCTAGCCAAATTTGTGGCAAAAAGGTGTTTGGTTGATAACTAAGGTGTGGCAAAAACTTTGTGCTATTGTTTGTCGCCATAAAAGTGTGGCAAAAATTGTGGCAAGTGTTTGGATTACTCCACATGTAGGCTAAACAACTAGTATATCATTAGAGATACCAACCGTATGGTCCATGCAATATAATACAATGTGCAACTCCCAACAACCAAAATATTAGGTAGCATTCATCCCACATGAGTTTTCATAACCTACCAACACCAAAATAATCACAGAACCAATAGTCGCAATGCTCCATCCACCATCACATAAAGATCCATCTACCAACAACCAAAATAAGCATGTACTATTAACAAGATTCTAGTCATTGCTAATTGTCTCACATAGCCAAAATAAGTGAGGTGGAGGAGCTTCTTACTAGCCCGACTAGTGCTGGAAGAGAGAGGAGGAGAGAGAAGAGAGGTGAGTCATCATCACTATGTGAGCCGTTAAACCATATCAGTCTGTGGACTTATGTGTTAAGGTCTGTTAACATGGACAATATTTTCCATTAGCCCGGAGGAGCGGCAAAGGTCAAGGGAGGAATGATATAGAGCCTGCAGTTAATTCAGGGAAGAAAGGAATCTGAATATCATGATAAGCACAAGAACCAAGAAACTTTGTGAGAGGAAAGGGTAGATCATTTTACACCTACACTTGACACATAGTGACTATGGCATATGGATATACCTCAAAATAAGGGTGAAATCTGCTGGGAACTTGTTATCTTGGAGTGTGTCTCAATGGATTTGATGCATATGAGGTCACGAGCAAGGATACAAAGGGCATCTGATTAAAATACCTACTAACGATCTCAACTACTATATGAGTACTTGTTGCTCAATTGTGATAAATAGCAATGCACGTGATCTAAGTATCCATACAGCTTTTGTCATTCGCAGTTCACTAATGCAATGGGCCTCGCCCATGATACAAACGATTTAGACGCCTCAATCTTTGAATATCTCTATCAATCACAGGAGCATATGTTATGGATCTTTTCCTTTTCCTTCTATTAATCATATACCAATACATGGCTAGGCACATAAGTATAGCATCAATCATTCTTCTCCTCCACAAGAAAAGGCTGTATTATAAGACTTGCTCTAATCTCGCACGTCCCAAGAGCCGTCAAACGGAACCCACTACAGCATATGTCACCAGTCAATCAAGTCCATCGCTCTTCCCATCCATCGATCGATTGTACACCTAGCCTAGCTTACCCTGCTGTTCGACTCACTGGATTGCATGCCATCAACACAGAGATACGCATGCAGTACGTAGTCACGTACTCACAGAGATATGCAAAAGTACGTAGCCATGCCTGTCCAGCAAACTTGTCTGCATCCGATCCATTTAGCACCATTTGAAACATAAGGATTAAGGATTAAATTTTGTAAGAAAACTTGTATCCATTAAGAGTAGACGTTTTCTTTCCTACGAAATTCTCGTATTCACTAGTTAAACGAGGAAGGGCCTTATCAGCGAGAAACCACAAAAGTAGGTTAGAAGGGGCATATATGATCGATGATTTCTCCCCCTTTCATACCATATAGCTTAAGCATTAGAAGCACTAACATTAGTTGATTGGTTCTTGAAGTGGATTGGATGTCCAAGATGTGAGGGATGGATTAGGTATCTTTTTCGAACTAGGTTAAAATTAGTAAACTTAGAGTAAACTAGAAACTACTCTCTCAATTGACTCATAAACATACCAGTAAAGTTTGGTAACCTAAATTCCAATCCTACACATGCAAGTCTAGGAATAGAAAGAATAAGAATTTTAAATGTGAAAACGTAAAAGAGACAAGTGACAACTGGGTTTTTACCAAGGTCTCGGAAATGCAGAAACTTAGCTGAACTTTGATCCAAACTTTGAGGTCCTCTCAGTCACAATTTAATTGTGAGCATTCTCTAACTAGAACTGAACTAGAAAGACCTAGTGTGCACTATAACTAGTACTTAACCTAACCAAACTTAAGCTACTCGCCTTGAACTTTCTTTAATAGTAGGACCAAAGTAAAAATAATAATCTATTAACTAAAGTGATATATACTTAACTCCTTTGATCATTAATTTCTAGCCACAAGATCCTTAATCTTCATAAAAACCATGATGTACCATCATTTACACTCATGGGTTCATGAAAGTCCAAGAACAACCCATATGCATCATCAAGACCTAACTTATCTTAATCACACTCAAAATAAAGTTAGTCTTAATGATTTAGGAGTTTAAGAGACCTAGATGCTTACAGTTCTGTATACATTAATCCATTTTCCCTAAAATAAATTGGTGTGCCCACGGATCTTCAATTTCCCAGTCTGGTAAAGCTTCCATCACGCACGTCACTAGTCGCTTTAATCGTCTTTAGCTTGCTAGAAAACAGTTAATTTGCTAGCTTAATTAAGTGGCCATGTATGTATGCATGCATGGTTGGAGCATATAGTTTGCTAGAGTAAGATGGCTAAACTGAACTCTCTCTTCTTTTTTTCTTCCAAGCCAGCCGGCGACTGACTTCACCACCAAACAGCAGGTTAGCTAATATTGAGGGGGACAGTGCATCCCATCTATCCATATATGGACCATGTCTAACCACTTGGATTCTATCTCCTATCACCATCTCACGCATATCCGTTCTGGTAAAGCTAAAAGATGGCGTAACCTATAGACGGACGTACATACGTGTATATGCGAATACCTATCTGCAGCTAGCGTGGTTTTGGAATTCAGGGGCACCTAAAGAAATGCAGGAGTAAACCGCATCAAACTCAAACCTGTAAGTTCCATACAATCAGTGGTTAATGGCACTTAATCCAGGATTTATAGTAGTATAAGTTTCACAAAATCATGTCTAACCCAATTTCATCGTCGCGTCCTCCCCGACTCCTACTTCTCTAGTCAGTCAGCCACTCGTTGAGCTGTCGTTGAGATGTTGTGCAGCACAGGTTTTCCTCCCCTAATCCATTGCTTAACAACCGCCACCGATGGGATTCTACGCTGTCAGTGATGACACTTGCCATATTTTTTTTGGTTACGGTTGAGTTTTTGTTTACGATTAATGGTTTTTATTTGTGTTTTTTGAGATAGCAATGAACGACGAAGACGCTAACGCAGCCAGCGTACACACTTTTAAATTTGGAAAGAGAAGCCTCTCCATTTGTTTTGGTTTCTAGAGAATCCGAAGTTAAAAACCACAAAATTAAAAGCCAAAAAGAACAGAACCACCGGTAAATCTCACATCGACTGAGCTGCCGCTGCTGGATGGGACAATAACACCGACTCCCTCTGCTTCACCCCTTCGGGTGTCTACGGCCCTGTTCTTTTCAGCTTCTAAAAGTTGCTTTTCGGCTTTTCTACAGTAACTAGCTTTTAAATGGAGTATCTTTTCAAAATTAGGTCTACTAGTTAATTATAGTACATACTGTACTGACTTCATTTATATCTGCAAAAACTGCACGTGGGTTTCTGTTACTTTATAATATCTCGTACAAACAGTCTAAAAGTCACAAGCCGCAGCCAAAAATTATAAGTTGCAACTAAAAAGAACAAGCCCTACGTCCACCACACCGGCGACCTCCGTCCCAGCACCAGCATGTTGCGAGTTTGTTAGGGTGGGATTTGCAAAACCTTGTGACCATAATCCTAGGACTAAGTCCCACTACTAAAGATCGTGTGAAGTACTCTTCGGTTTCATAAGATATCTGTAAAAAGCCAGATGTGTTCAGCTTAAAAATGTACCTCACCCGCGTAAAGCATGTAGTAATTAACAGTAACCCTTATTCTTTCTTCAAAACTAGCTAGGCAGGGTTGGGATAGCCATTGGCACACACAATGCAACCAGATACGTCAGGTACGTAGCTACAATAATTGCGTGACCGTAAGAACAACGGCTGACATGACAAACTCCATACGAAGTCGTCGCACAGTAGTCCAGTCCAGGCTTGGAGTAAGCTGCTCACACCACAATCCCACTCCAGCTCGCAACCACACGCACTCCCCTCTTTATATCGCGCACCACCGGCCGCCTCCTGAGGCATTACACCAAGTTACACTACACGCGCGCGCACTGCATTCCAAGAAATGGAGAAGGAGATGAGTGCGAGGACGCCGGCCGGCGGCGACGTCAACCTCGACCTGCGGCTCATCCACTCGACGGCGGCAAGGCATCCGCCGCTCGCCGCCGACCCCGACCGGACCTTCTCGTGCACCTACTGCCGCCGCACGTTCTACAGCTCACAGGCGCTGGGCGGCCACCAGAACGCGCACAAGCTCGAGCGCAGCCTCGCCAGGCGCAGCCGCGAGCTATCCGCCGTCGGCGCAGCCATCTCCTCCACCGCGCCCCCGGCCGCACCGCCGTCTGGCTTCAGCTGGTACCCGCCGCGGGCCGGGGATGCCGCCGCGGCGGCCGTCGTGAGCTGGATCGCCGACGGTGGGCGGAGGTACGGGTACCGCGTGCACGCAGCCGCGGCGGCGGCCGCCGACGTCGACGACATCGACCTGTCGCTGAAGCTGTAAGGTGCATTAATTCGTGCGCCGTCGTCCATGCACCACTACGGACACTAGCATCCGTACGTTGCTGTGCATGCACGGTGCTACGTCTGGATGGAGAAGGCAAGTCGATCGCAAGATCTAGTGCGTACTCGGATTTGTGAAATGCTAGCTTTCCAGTCTGTTTGTTTGATCAGTACACTCCTTAGTACTAGTACGTATAATAGGTTTAACTATAGTATATATCGATATCATGCAATGGATCGATCGGATCTCACACCGTACGTACGTGCGCCAATTAATGTGCGTGTATCTACATCGCCAGACACTAGTGTTGTACACAACACGTGGGGAACTCTCTCCAGGTAGTATTAATTGTACGTGTGTTAATTATGAGCTAGCACATGCAAGAGAGGCAGCAATGCATGATTGGTTTTGATCGCCAGGATTGCCTTCTGCGCAAGCCGGTTCTTTTGCTCGGTACTTGATCATCCTTTGGTTTTTTTTTTTGGTTTTCCTTCGAAGCTTTTGATGATCATATATATAGGACGTGAAGCTTTTGGGCTATCCTTCACAGAATGGATTTACAGGATCTAGTTATGGAGGCCTCATAACATTTGGACCGTGCGGCCAAGGATTTTTATTCCCGGGCATATAGATGGCGATCTAGTCTTTGGATTGATTGTCATTAGATTTTGATTTATTTTGATTGGTTTAGCTGTGTGTCTCTGAGCGAGGCAGAGGCTGAGAGTTTTCTAAGACTGTGTATTATCTTGATTTACTGTTCTTGGTTTATTAATAAAGACTTCCATAATCGAAAAATAGGACATGAATCAGGAATCTGATTTTTTTTTGTCCGTCATATCAGCATCCATCAGCTGAAGCGCACACATCTTGAAGCTCATATAATTGCTAGATAATTCGACTCATTGTTTAAAAATATCAGGTGTTTTATAATTGAAGAACAGTTCTAACATAGGACTGTTAACATTTGATTTATACCACTTAACATTTCAACTAGTAAGAACCAAACGTTTATCTAGTGTAGTTATGTTAAGGCTCAGTGTCCATATATAGGTCACATGTTTAAACATCAAAATATCATAGTGATAAAATCCACACAATTAATCCAACCAACCCGTAGTTTATGGGAATCAAACTTTGGTTATTGGCGAGAGAGCTGAAGTATGCGATGGTTTGACAACCAAAAGTTGATTTGCCAAGACATGATGCCATGATGGCAAGCAGCTATGATCACATGAAGAGTGAGGGCTACTGCAATGTCACATTTAGGAAATTAGCAAGATGCTAACATCGCACACATGTAACTACAACAACAATAATAATAGTGTGTACTATATCAGTACTATGTGGTTTCACCAATAGAGATGTACATATGACGTCTTAAAAAAGCGGAGGGAGTAGCTAATATTGATCACCAAATTAACAGTGATAAACTCATAAAAAAATAAGGCATGTTCAATCAAACCTAGGTCTTTGAAGGCTGCTAATAACCAATGGAGGATCATGGGATCACTTCGAGGGTTGGGTAGACAGCTGATCATGCATCTAATTAATCTACTTCTACCCACAAGAGACAGTAAGAGAACTCATAATGTACGTATATATGTACATAACAGGAAGAAGTACGGCAGGATGCAGATGTCGATTGGATTCATGCATGGTATGCTCGACCTGCTCATATGCATGTGATCCTTGGCAGAAACCATTGTGACTTTATTAGATATGCAACGAAAAGTTAGATCGATACTTCTGTAGTTCTGCATGCTCATGGCATGGGCTTGAGTGATCTCTCTCATTGATGTCCTTACTAGCTTGCTCCAACGTTGAGTCCAAACACCTGTGATGTACTTTACATTCTCATGTCCTCTTCCTTTGGGAATCTACAATTTAGCAGGACACTCCATGTGATTAGCATTCACTTACGGACTTACCTATCGGGGCTACAGGATCTTGCTTAGTACTTTCGTAGCTTTCAGTTGCAGATCAACGGGTCCATCCACCCACGCGTCTGAGCATGCAGCAGCTAGTTGCTTAGATGGAGTTATAGCTATGTATGATTTTTACTTAGTGGATTCCTTCTGTTTGTCATATACTTTAATTTTGTGCTAACCACACAATATACAAGCATGCAATGAATCCAATGATCAATATATATAATTCAAGAGCTTCATGCCAAAAAGCTTCTTGCATTTGGACAAGGATGCCAAGTACCACGCAGAGAAGACCTGATTTGAGAGCCTATTTCTCTGGTCCTCATTTCAAAGCTAGCTAATCATCTTACTGATCCCCCTCCCCCCTTCTCTCTCGTTGAATAATCCTCGCATGTGGCTAACAAAACACAATGGAAGAAGGGCAATGCATGCATGCTCTACTAACTAAAGCAACCACTTTGAACAAAAGTCTAATTGATTCTTTGTCGCCACTTAGCATAGCTTCATCAATGCTCAGAGCTCCACATGTAGCACCATCCTTCTCTCTCATGTTCACATCTTGATGACGTGCAAGCACTAATTAAGCACCACTTTTCCCAGCTAATATCGGAAGAAAAAAGCTTTTTGCATGTAAGTGGAGTTCACTTGAGAGCCTCTCTCTTCTTGTAGGTGACACAAACGCAGCCAAGCATCCTCTCACAAGCATTGCAAGAATAATGCAAGCGGCTCTCTCTCTCTCTCTCTGCTTGTATTAACTTCTATTGTTATGGCTTCATAGGGCTCAGATATCTCAAGGACCACATGATGCTGCCGTCGTATGAGGCAACGGGAAACTGGTGGGGCACTTCGACTTGTCTCGATCGGCTTATCATCAGGGAAAAAATTTCTTCGCCGAATTTCGGTTTTCTCGACAGGGTCCGAAAAATTACAAAACCATCGAATTTCGGTTTGAAATTTAGAGTTTAACTAAATTTCGTAACCGATACAAGGTAAGAAGTGCTTAGCTAGCTTAATAGTAAAGATGATGGTTGGTGAGCACTAGGTTTGAGTTCAAACTCCAAAACCAACACTATTTTTTCCATTTGTACTCAAAAATTCATATTTAAAATTTAAAATTTTGGAACAAAGTTTTCTAAGATTTTCCAAAATTTCCGAATTTTGGATTTATCAGTGGAGGCAAAAAAATTCCCAAAAGTTTCCCTGCTTATCATAATCTATACATACATGCAAGGTTCCGAATAGCGCCGGACGACCAGTAACCAAAAAAATGATCAAATTATAAATGTCAAAATTTGAATTTGAAATTGTTACCGAAACCGGCCGGTTACCGAATCAGAGAAAAACCGCTAAAAACCTTTTTTTTTTAAATTTAAAATTGGAAATTCCAAATATATTCATGGCAAAAAACATGAAGTCAAGTACGGAAGGTGCATACATTCTCCTAATGTATTCTATTAGTGTTAAATAATATAAATATCATTAAGAAACTAACTTACATTCAAAAATTGGAACTTCCTAATACATTCATGGCAAAAAGTATGAAGTCAAGCACAGGAGGCTCATGCATCTTTCTAATACATTCAATTAGTGTTAAACAATGTGAACATCATTAGAGAAACTAAATTTTACATTCAAAATTCTAAATTTAAATTAAATAAAAAACCACCGATTTTTATTCTATTGGTTGCCACCAGTAGAATCAAACCCTGATCAATTCGGCTTAAGCTTCTGGCTTATTTTCACTATTCATAAATTTCGTCTTTTTCTGAATTTTTGGCTTTTTTTGTGCTTTTTTGCCGGTTCTTTTTTCCCATATTTGTTTGTATTATACGTAATAGCCTAACATATATTTTTTAATTTTTTTTAAATTTAATTATGCTAAATAAGGCTATGTCAGCTACAATGTTTTTTCAGTCAGCTATAGTGCTTTCAGCTATAAGACACAAAAAAAAGCCCAACTGATCACCACCTGAGTTACCGGTGGTAACTAACCGGTTATCGTCGGAATTTTAAACCCTGCGTACATGTTATCTAGACACGTATGATTGCTAGCTATAACTTAGTAGTAGCGAAAACTAGGAAAACTTCAATACCTCGCCATAAGAGCAAGTCCAATAATGATTTTATAGCCAAGCTAATCAGTATTTTTGCTGATGTGGAGGAGAGAAGAGAGGAGAGAGATGAGAGTTTGGCTCTCATGCAAGCAACAAGTTAGGCACGGGAGTCTATGCAGTGGTGGGCTCAGATAATAAATGCATGTGAGGAGGGATAGGAAAGAGAATGTGAGACATGGTACCACATAATAATAAAAAACTTTTTATAGATAAATAGAAGATAAATTATTGTATAACTTGACTCTTATAAGTTATAATTTGACTTATAGCTAAATATTTGGCTCTATTATTGGACTTGTCTAATCTTTCACGGTTAAGTACAGATTCTAGTACGTACCACGAATTAATTTTCATCGGTCGGAATTCTAGTACCACCAAACGCGTGGTCAGTGGGAACGTAACTACGGTCTTCAGTTAGAAAGCCGAGGTGCCACACAGCCCACACTGCTTGGATTGCCCAACGATTGGCAACAATCGTTATGGGTTTCTCAAAACTTTTTTCTTGATAATTTGAGCTACACTACCGGAATCTATGCCACTTGGTGTTACATATCCTGGCTCTGGTGTTTTTCTCATGTTTCCAAAGGTTCTCGACACACGGGATACACGTATATTTTAGAGGTCCTCTCGATTTAGCTTTAGCTTCTTGCTTATTTTTTAATATTCATAAATTTCGTCTTTTTCTAAACTTTTGGCTTTTTAAAGCTTTTTTGCCGGTTTTTTCTAGTATTTGTTTGCGTTGTCCATGATGAGCTAGCATATTTTTTCTATTTTATTTTTTTAAAATTTAATTACGCCAAATAAGCTACATTCAGTTACAGTGAAATTTCAGCCGCTACAGTGTAATTTCAGCCATAAAACACAACTTTTCATCCTAACCAAGCGGAGCCTTAGACTAAAAAACCCCTAGATCCAACTCAGTATAAGAGGATTCAAGCACACAACCTAAGCGCTCCTCTCTAAGTTAGGCATGTCTTCACACGGTAATTTAAGATCTCAATTGTCGTCGGTAAGATCTCAATTGTCGTGTCACGAAAAGCCATATTTCCGTAGATGGTTTAGCGCTAATAGAAAACAATTAACCTCTCTAACACCAGGGAGTCCTCCTTCAAGGGTAATCTGATATTGATTCTTGAAGCTGGTTTTTTCTTCAACCCATCCCCTAGCTAGCTAGCCTGGCCCGACAGCGAGTGAACCTTTTCCAGTAACGTGCACTCGTCGTTTCGTCCATTCACGTTCAAAAGGTAAGAAGATGAGTGCATGATAAATCAAACCTGGGATTCAGATCTTTCACCGTTGAGGAAGAAGGCCACATTTAGACTCCGGAGCGGCGGTGCACATCACTTGTTGATCGGAACCGATGCAAGACGCTGGATCGATGGTATTGCCTCCCTGAAAAGGACCTTGCATTGATCAAGCATAAAGGCCTTGTCAATGGGATGAAGAGGGCGGTTGAGCTTAACCAGGATAAAGACTTGAAAGAGCCTGAGATTAATTATTTTCTCTCTCTCTCTCTCTCTCTCTCTCTCTCTCTATATATATATATATATATATATATCTTCATGAGAGGAGTTGTTATACCAGTAGAAAGGGAGCGAACATAGCTGCTGACTAAAAGGTGATGTGTAATTCCTCACACACTGATTTGGCAACTAGAGCTAGGCAGGGCAATCCCCTTGCCTTAGGGTGAAGAGTGCAAGCTCATTCTTTTCCAAAAGGAGAGTGAAAGCACACTAATATTTTTCGGAATTTAGTCTTTTTATTTTCTCAAATCCAGTATTCCTTGAGCATGATCAAACTCTTCCCTGATGTTTAATGGCGCTTGTCGTCCTCACCATGTTACTGCAACAGAATTGGAGCTAGCACTCTAGAACCAGCAGAGCATTATGCTGCTCCATTCACAGTTGTGTTATGAACTTACAATATTTCGTGAGCATTAATTGGATATATAGAATACGTATGGATGCCACATTGCTAGATTCTCTTAGTTACACAAAAATTCAGCCTATTGATTTTTCCAGGAAGTCATCATATGATTGGCCACAAGAAGCACCCTGATGCTATCACAATTGTAAAGCAAGAAGTTACTTGTTCAGTAAACTCCCCCAAAACACGCCTAGTCATTTGACTTGATCTCACGAGTTGACACCGTGATTTCAACATCACATCTAGAAATGAAGAAAGCAACATACACATCATCAAAGAGTAACAGACAACAGCGCCCTTTGCACGGCCCACAGAAATGGGCTTACGTGTTCTAACTTCTAAGTTAAGAAAAGTTATCCCCCTTTTAAAACATATACAACATGGTCATGGATACCTTTCGATATGACAAAAGTGTATTGGAGTAAAAAGCTTTCTTCTTTTTATAAAGCATCTGAGAATCGACAAAAAGTAATGTTGTAATTTTTTTATTCTTTCTGTGGTTCCAAAATAACAACAATATGTGCACAACCTGTAGATAATGAAAGACCGAAAGCAGACAAATCTTTAGACGTACCTAAATGTGTAGAATAGTCAAAGGCTCAAAGCATCTCTATAGCAACTAGCAAGGTGTGGAGCGAAAAGTGCTCATCTCTTGACAAATAATGTAAATATGTAGGAGACTAAGTAGAACAATTATACAATATATTTAATTATAGCAAACTAGTTTGCACTGCATACTCATTCACACAAGATTTTTTTTTTTAGATAATGGAAAATAAATTCCGTCCTTCATTCACACAAGATGGAGTTAATAAAACATACTTTTGACTGTGCATTGGTTGACGGCCGTTCAATGGAGAACAGAACACCTGCTTGCTGGACATCTTTCTGTAGCTAATCATCCTGAATCGATATGCAGAAAGTGAGAGCCTGAGAGGCGTGTATGTGAGTTGCTAACAGCAAAACAAGACATGCACCCCCCCCCCCCAAACACACACACAAAACAAGATATCATTAAACAAGCATGTAGACTCCGATAAGCTAATTTGTGAAGTACAATAATCTAAATAGTTCATAGAAAATGTCATCCAAGTGACTTGTGAGTAAATACATTGGCAAGTCAGAGGCTGGGCGTTCTCAGCACAAGAGTTTGGAGAAGACTAGCTTCTAGGTCCAGCTTCCCCTGATGAGCAGCAGGAGCCACCTCCCTCGCCAACCTTCTGACCACTCGCTCAATGTACACTACATACAGCCCATTCATGTTGTCCAGGACTTCCAAGTCCTTGCGTGCCTTGCGAAAGGGTCTCTAGCCTGGTGGGTAGAGGCCTGAGTAGCACCCCCCAGGTCCTGGGTTCGACTCAGGCTGGGGGCAAAAAAATCCCCTCGTTTGCCCCATAAGCCAAAGCACAGGCCGAAAGGCTCGCCCAGTCGCTGGTCGTTAGGGTCAGGGCCCAGGTCGTCTGGGCCGAGCTTTAGCTCCCCTAGGCGCTCTCACCTGGGTTGATGCCGCTGTGTCAGGGTGGGGTAAGGGTTCAGGGATTTTCTCAATCTGCGTGAGAGGATCTTCTTCTTAAGCAATATGCCCGGGGGGTTTCTTCCCCCCGCAGGTCGAGTTTTTTTTTTTTTTTGAGAATAGATCTGGCCTGTTCTTCAAAAAGTCCTGAACAATACTTGCATACTTGTGTTTAAGTTTGATCGATCTCTTGTGAAATGTCAGTAAGATAAAGTATGATTCACTGGAGCTATATTTGCAGTGGCATTATCAGCATGTATTTTTCAATATTTGTCTATTGAGATTTGTGATTAGAGCTGCACAATTTTAATGGACGTACTTTTTAAACTGTGGCTATCAATTAAAATAGGAATAAGTCTATATAACACCCAAAAAATTTTGCTTAAAAATCCATTTAACACCCCGAACTATGATACCAGACATTTAGCTCTCCGAACTTTACAATCTGGTTTAAATAACACTTTGACCCGGTTTTGCATGGCGGTATTGCTCGCGTGGTGCAGTAAGTGGACTGTTTTGCCACGTAGGATGACACGCTGGTTAAGTTGGGTCAATAACATGTGGAGCCCACAAGGGCTTCTCCCCCACCGAGCTCCCAGTCGCGCTTCCATGGGCACTGCCCCCTGTCGTCCCCACCCTCTGTTTCAATTTGGGGGAGAAGGCCATGTGGGCTCCATCTGTCATTCACTTAAATTTGATCAGAGTATCATCCTACATGTTAAAACCGCCCGCTCATCGCACCATGCAGATAATACCACCATTCAAAACCGAGTCAGGGTGTTATTTGAATTGAATTGCAAAGTTCAAAGGGTCAAATGTGGTTTCATAGTTGAGATGTTGGATGGACTTTCAAGCGAAATTCGGGGTGTTATATGAACTTTTTCCATTAAAATACAACATGTAATTACATAATATCAGGTGTTAAACAATAGCTCGTAAGCACAATATAGAAACTATAGGTATTCAACTGCAAACATTTGAAGCAGAAGAATCCAGTGAAGTCGAAAATAGATGTGGATATGATACAATTTCCTCAGTTCAAATGAGTTGATGTTTTCATGCTGCCACGTTGAATGCAACATAATTCGTATAGTGTAATAAATAGAAAACAGGGCCGTCAGGGGGCAGTAAAGCACTAACTTTTGTCAAAATGCTTGCAACATAGCCAATTTTTCATGTAATCTGATAAGAGGAACTCGATTAATTGAATCCTGAAACATACGAACAGAATGAGCATGCACAATGTTCAGCGATACAGTCATGCAGTAAGAATCCTACTATAACAAAAAAAAGAGAATTATTATAGGAAATAACCATGGTTGTCACGATGTCGTCTAGACGACGCCAAGTCATCTTGGTGACCAAAGGGGATGCCGAGGCTGTTCGCCTAGCCTGCTCCCACCGTCGGCGCTGATCATCGGCCTACTCCCGCCGACGGCACTGATCTTTGACCTGCTCCATTGCCAGCGCTGATCTCCAGCCTGCTTCCGCTGCCGAGGGGAGGCGGCGGAGAGGGGAGGAGGCGCTGGGGAGAGAGCGGGAGAGAGACGAGTCGGTCAGGACCGGACGACTGGGAGAGAGGAGATTATATGGGGGGAGACAACGGGAGAGAGTCGGGAGAGAGAGAGAGAGGAGACGAGATTTACACATCTTGTATATGTACGTATGTCTCACCACGCCCTTGCCTTGGCGTCACGTGGCATCGCCATGGTGTCCCAACGCCTCTTAGGTGTTGTGATCGCCAATTACGCTATGACAACCATAGAAATAACAACTATTCCAATCTAGATAAACAACTACTAATTATGCATCAACAGAAAATATCCCCAAGAATGATGCAACTGAGATCATAATGGCAATCATCGTTTAATGAGCCTGAAAGGCCAAGCAAACTAGATGCATCATGAGTACATGACTAATGTCTTAAAGAATGATGTAACTGGAAATATCATACTATAGCTTGTGTTGGGTAAAAATTCATGACTAACAAGCCAACCGACAAAAAAAAACATGATGCAGATAATTGACTGCATCTCAACTGAAAGTACAACAAATTTAGTAGAAAAGAAAATCCTGTAGGCTTACAAATATATATACTACAAACCAGATTACTGACAGTCTGACATTGTATTTATATGAACTATTGTGCATCAGGAAATAGTAGCCTTGCTCAAACTACTAACTAGTTTGTCGTCCATTATTTAACACTAAAGGAATCTATATGAACTATTGTGCATGGGTAAATAGTTGCCCTGTGCAAACTGCAAACTGCTGATTAGTTATTCATCCATAATTCAACGCTAAAGAGGTCAAATGTATGTTCCAAAACTGATGAAGTTAAAATGGATACACTGGACCATCATGATTGACTTAAAACTCTCGCTGGCGGTCGCTTTCGGCGGCGTTAAGTTGGTTGACTTGCAGTTGACTCGTGTAGTCGTGTGTGGACCGTAGGATCTGATCATTGGAGCATCGCCGGCTGTCTCAGCTTCTTGTCTTCTTCGTTGTGGCTCATAAAATCCATCCCTTTTGTATCCCTGTGGTCAGTAACATCTCCACACGCACGCTCCGATTGTGTTTGTCAGAGTATGAAACTGCACACTATGTCGAGAATGGAGAATAGATTGACCAGCAAACATGCTTGAGTATAAACAAGTCACAAAACTTGAGGCAAACGATTTTTGGGCACACATTCACCGAGCATCAATACCAAGAATCCATCATGCACAAGTAGAAAGGATGGCAAACAATTTTGAGTAGTCATATATATTGAATTTATAGAGTAGTCCATCAGAAAATGAGGAAAAAAATTGCCGCATATGAAACTATTAGTTGTGTCTACATAACTCCACATTGAAGACGTATCATCTGAACCGCGGTGAACATGAATGGTTTATAAACTAACACCTAAAGTAGAAATTCCCTGAGAAATCCAGTAAATACGAAGTGGAAAATTATCCTCGTCTCACAATAATCATACAGTAGATTCGAAAGCCGAATATATTACCAACTCTGCGCAGGTTCTTGCCTAGTCAATCTTCACAGACGAGTAAATCAATCTCGTGAACCAGAAGCAAGCACAGAAACCAACTGTGCCGGTGAGCACGAAGAAAGCGTAGGAGGCAAGCAGCATGTAGCCAAAGTACAGTATGCCTGACACCAGCTTAGTAATCTGAAGCTTAGTGAAGAAGTAGAACCCAGCATACAGGAATAGATAGACTGCAGATGATCCTGAGGTAAGGTAGGACCTCCACCACCACATGTAATCCTCACTGCACAGTTGGAAATAGCATAGAACAACCGCAATTTCCGCACATGTGATGATGAGGATAATAAACACGAGGAAAAGGAAGCCAAAGAGGTAGTAGAATTGCTGAAGCCAAATTGAGGTGAGAATGAAGAAGAGCTCAATGAAAACTGCTCCAAATGGAAGAATACCGCCAATAAGAATAGTGAAGGCAGGGTTCATGTACCAAGCCTGCTCAGGGATCTGCCTTGGGATTTTGTTTGTTTTCACCGGTGACTCAATGGCAGGTTTCTTGAACCCAAGATAGCTCCCAACAAATACAAGAGGAACTGAGATACCAAACCAAAGAAGGACCAATGCAAACATTGTGGAGAAAGGAACAGCACCTGACGACTTCTCCCCCCATAAAAGAGCATTCAAGACAAAGAATATACCAAAAGCAATCCCCGGAAACAGGAAAGCAGTCCTCAGGGTGATACTCTTCCATTCTGATCCTTTGAACATCTTATAGAGGCACGAAGAAGCATATCCAGCAAGCAACCCCATCAAGACCCAAATTAGCAGCATGGCAGTCATCAATCCTCCCCGGTTTGATGGAGAAAGGAAACCCAAAACTGCAAAAATCATGGTGACCAGCAGCATACCAAAGAACTGAACACCAGTACCAACATAGACACAGAGTAAGTCAGAGTTGGTGGGAGGGCGGAACACATCTCCATGAACAAGCTTCCATCCTGTTTCCTCTTGGGCTTCTTCTTCAGTTTCAAGTTGATTGTACCTGGAGATATCTCTATACAGAGTGCGAAGCATAATCATGGCCACCATACCAGACAAGAAAAGTACGATCATGAGAGAGTTCACAATAGAAAACCAGTGAATTTGATCATCTGTCATTAACAGATAGGTGTCCCAGCGAGAAGCCCACTTGATATCACTCTCCTGCAAAGCCATGGCAAGGAAAACACTAACATTTAAAATGTTGCTCTTAGGGAAGAGAGTTAAAAGTACAAAAGAAATGAAGAAGACAAATATCACCTCAAAGCCAACATCATAGGTGAATATGATTTCTTTTCCAGCTTCAACCTCCTGAGGGGTATCTGAGTTTGTCACAAGCTTGTTGGCATGGGGATCACACGTGCTCAAACGAGTGTTTGCATCATTCCATTTCTCTTCAAACTGATGATTAACACTGACACAAGAAATTTACCAAAGAAACGTAAGGGAGTAAACAAAAATAGTCTCGATATGTAAAAGGCATTATATAAATCCAAGATGAAAAGCTTAAGGTAAACAAACCTGAATGGTTTGACCTCAAACCCAACAATTCTCGAGAAATCTGAATTTTCGTCCTTGTGATACTTCACTAAAAATGTCAAGTGGTTATGGATAAAGTACTTCTCCTCCTTGCTCTGCAAAATATATTTTGTAATGAGATCATTACTCATGTAGTCATGTTCCAAACCAAAAGGTCAGCTGAGCACACAGACTTACTCCAGAATATTGGCCCTTGACACCAACATGATATCCACCCTGATAAACAACAGCATCCTTATCCTGCCTTGCTATAGGAACAACCAGTGGGAGGTTGTCAAGAATCCTGTAAAGCAATTTGACCACATTACTCCAGAATTCATCATACAGGATAAACTCCAATGTGGCATATCCTTACATGTTCACCCGATATTCATCCTCTATCTTTTCCTTAAGCTCCTTTGCTTGTTTCTCGCTAATGGCTGTTTTGCAGACGATCTGACACATCTTCGGCTCCCTCATCTCAAACTATAGTCCAAACAACAAAGTAGATGACAACTCCATAATTACACACATGACATATGTGACTACACACAGACAGGCAATCTGTAAAGCAGTACTAACCACATAAGGGGAGTTCTCAATGCGATCACCACGTAAAACCTCTCCAAGGTTTTCTGCACTGTCAACTATTGTACCAGGCTTACAGAAGGGCAGGGAGTAATAGGAGTAGGGAAGCTGTGTCTTTGTGGATGCCAGCTTATTCACCTTCACTAAAAGTGCATCTTTCTGCAGACAATTATGTGTACACCCATTAGAGCACGTGCAACACATAAGTTCATTAAAAGGCTATGAAGCAAGAGGTAAATGTAAAGTTCCGTTCATAGGAGGAATATAATTTCTTTTCTTCACAACCTCAAAAGATTTTCATGCAACTTCTTGATATTTGATTTCTAAGCATCTCAGTGTGTAACAGATAAAATAAACATGTAATAACCAAGAACATACCTAGTAGCACAGACATGCTTAACACCTAAGGATTAGAACATAATGGGTAACACATCAAGGGTAGAAGTGCAGTTAGCCGTAGTGCTTCATGGACACACATGCGACTGTCAAAAACTTATGTGGATCTCACATGTTACACCTGGCAACAACCAACAAGAGAAAAGAACCTTGGGGTTCGGAACACAAAGGTCTAGACTGGAAGAAAAATACCTCGTGTTGTTTCCTCAAAATATAAGCATCATATATAATGTATCATCTGAGATCTTGGAACCAAGTGGCACTACTCGATGCACCAAATTTGAAAAAAAAAATGCAATTTGAATACCGGTGAAAAATATCTCAAAAGGCAATGTGCAGAATGTACCGTACGGTGGGCTCATTGTAGAAGTTAACTGAATTATTCCTCGCTTTGGTAAACTGTTTTGCCTCAACATTGAAATTTCAAATAAGGGGCCTAATCAAATGTTAATGTTCTATCCAGATTCCAGAATTCCAGACGGATGGGCCTAGAACCATCCCCTAATCAAATGCTAGGACGTCAAATGTTGGTGCTCCATTAGCTTCCATTAGCACTGATTTGCTACTACGTGGTATTTCCAACATGCAGAAAATCGATAACCTGCTCACAATTCATCAAATCACACTAACTGACCAGTTAGCATACACAGAAACAGCACCAATCCATTAGGTGAGTAAACAACAGCATCTATTCGTAGCAATGAGGACTGAGACCCAGAATGTTAAGATCCCCGACCAACACAACAGCTCTAACTGGACGAACAAACCAAGCAATTGGACGCAGGCAGCAATGACTACGAACAGCCCGAGTTTACCTAGAGCTAGATCTGGACCCCACCGGGCCCCGGTTGTCGAGATCCAACACGGAACGAACACAGAACCATTAGGATGGAGCCGGAGGGAGGGAGGGAAGGGAACCAACCTTCTGGAAGTCGTTGGGCGCGACGCCGGGGAGATAGAAGCCCGCGGCGGGCGCGGCGGCGAGGAGCAAAGCGAGCGCGGCCGCGGCCCAGCGGAGCATCGCCGGCGCCCGCATGGATCGGAGGGGTGGGGGATCCGGATCTGAGCGGGCCACTGGGCGGGGAGGAGGCCGACCCAACTCCCTCTGAGGCTGACCTTCTCTCTCTCTCTCTCTCTCCGGCTCGAAAGTCGAAACTCGAACGGTGGGGTTCTAGAAGTCTGATCTCTCCATGCGTTGTCGTCCAGTTCTCCTTCTCTTTTGGATTTTTCTCGCTCGTTTTTTTCTTTTACGTGTCGGTGTCAGTTGGTTTGACCATTTTTATAATCTAGCCTTTTTACATAGTTCTACAATACGTGGCAGCCAATCTACTAGTGTGGCAGTAGATTTATCGAGCTACACGAAGCGGTATGTCCGCTACGGGGCCTGTTCTTTATCTCACAAGCTGACGACTTTTATTTTTATTACAGTATCTAACTTTCAAATGAAGTATTTTTTTCAAGACGAAGTCTACAAATTAAACAATCTATATGTTAAAAGCTCAACATCTGTACCAGCCAAAATCGCAAGTGGACATCTGTCTCTCCGTAATCTGTACCGTAAACAGCTAAAATTCAAAAATTTTAGCCAAAAGCCATAAGCTGTAGCCGAAAAGAATAGGCCCACAATGTTGCAGTGCGCACGATAGATCGGAAGCGAAGTCTAGATTTATATATATAAAAAGGGATTGTTTAGAGATAAATTTAGAAAACATGGTTAAAGTGGTATTGGTGCGATGGATTCCTAACCGTGCACACGGAAATATGCAGCAAGGAAGTTTGTCATGCCTCCAAACAACTTTCAACCAGCCGCACGGGTGTTGGTTGGGAGCTTAAGCGTTTGGTTCAAAGTCACGGTCACGATATGCCGTATCTTCTTATTCACAAGGGGTTAGAGGCGAAATTAGATCTCACGCTAGATGAGTTATAACCTAAGATCTGAAAATTAAAATCTATAGAAAATAATAACTTAGATATGAAAGGCTAAAAATAAAAGTTTATATTAACTTAAAACCCTGACTTAGCACGGGCCTTGAGCTGAGCCTAGTTCTGCTTCTTACGCATGTTTAATTGAATAAAGCTAACGTTTGGTTCGAAGCTACGATCAGAACGTGTCATGCTTTCATAGCTACTCGTCATACGCTCATCTTTTACCACGGTTTTTTTCAGGGGAATATTTTACCACGGTTCTCCGGCACAAATTGAGATATGCCACGCCCTACCACAGCCAACAATTAGACCGGTTTACAGCGAGAGCCTGTGAACGGAGCAAACAAAACAGCGGTTATTAGATAGATAGAATATCCGGCCCAACGTTAAATGGGCTTGAATAAAGGACGTTTCGTTTATTTTTGGGCCATATTTCATGTCAGTTCCCTCCGCATTGGAGCAGCCTTGAGGCCCTATTCTCTGGCTCACGAAAATTGGACGCGCTCCATGGGCCGGATCGACGTTTTTTTTCCAGACAAACGACGGGCCTGCTCAATCTTGGATCCGCACGTCTCCCGACTTGTTTCAGGAGCCATCAGAGTACCATTTATTTGTTCCACGATTCCAGTCACTAGTTGGATGCCCGTACGTTGCTACGGATTAAAACATAATCGTAATATTTAAAGTCTAATTGCAAAATAATAGAGAGCAAAAGAAATACTCTAAAATTAGTCTATCAAACAAGAACACTATAGATCAGTGGCGAAGCTAGGAATAAAATTGAGGCTAGGTTGAATCTTTTGTCGGACTAAACTAAATTGACATAAATATAGTGTTTTACTTTTTACAGAATTTCAAATTCATATAGAAACACACAATTAGAGACAAATAATGCAAAATAAAGAAATATAAAGTAGGTACCTCGAAAGTCGATAATACGAAACGCATACTCAAGAATATATAATTATTCTACCATGAGTGCAGATTAGTGATAAGTCACATGTGTATGAAACACATGAAAATTAGTGATATAATAGAAACTTGTGAAAGACAATAAAAATTTAGACCATATAAAACATATCACAAATAACCTAATTTGAATCATAAGATAAATTTGAATCACGGGGAAAATGCATTATACGCAACTTCATGCTTTGGAAGCGGTTTATGATTTTATCATCATCAATACTTTTTAAAGATCTCTCGCTCAGTGTAGCACACTATAAGTCATTGAGCTACTCATCCACTCCTCCTTTTAAGGAGTAGAGATATCAGGGCACACAACCCTTATCCTAGCTGGTAGGCTACCAATCCCAAATATGCGCGACTGATCATCCCCACCTTTTGTTTCGTACTTACTAATTGGCTTGACTTCAAATGAGTAATAATCGTAGCAAGCAAGCAGAATGAACATTGATCGTATCATCTTTCCTTTGCAACCTCCATGATTCATTCCTCAGTACTGAACATTGATATTAAGAGTCGATGTCTTGCATTCACAAAGAAAATGCCCTGAAAAGTGTCAAATAGCTTGAGTCTGAACCGACATGCATTTTCCAGGCTAAACGCAAGCAACATTGAGACCCATCGAAAACGTTCAATTCACATCTTAAGATTGCTAGCAACATCAAGCAAACAAAAAGGCTACACGTCCTAATGTCAAAATTAAAGTATCATCATCAAACTATGGTGGATTTATGGTTGTCGTTTCCAAATAGATTCTCAAACAATATCGAAGACATTGGGGGAAGAACCATAGGTGTTGGGGCCATGAAATTAGCAATCTTCTCATGAGCATGGTACCTGAACCACAAAAACAGCAAACAACACAATTACTACACACACACACACAGAGAGAGAGAGAGAGGTACCTTATCTTTCTGCTCTTCGAAGCACGGCGATCAACCAGTTTTCTCTTTTTATGCTGCTGCTTTCTTAGAGCACAAAATGCCGACTCTGCAAAAATAGAAGAATCATATTTGATAGATGCTCCAATGCTGGAAGAACAAAGATATAGGTTCCTTATAAAGGTTAGCGAAATATAGTCTACTCTGTGAAAAGCCATCCAAAAGAGATGGCCTGTGACTCCCAAGGCTACTCACAGTTTTCTCAACTTCAGTGTGTGGGTGAGCATGCAAACTTATGTAAAGAGATACTTTGCAACAGTAAGTGCAGTTGTAAAAAAATTTGAACTAACCAGATGACCCTGTACCACATGACTCGAGAAACTCCTTGAGAAGTTGATGATAAAACTCAGAATCGTCAATAAGTTCAGGATCACCTTCCATATTGTGCTCCTAGGTTTACAGCAAGGTGAACACATGAGACCAGGAAGTGCAGTCCATATATATTCTCTTCTTATGTAACCAAAAAAATTCCAGATATCACTTTACTTAATCATTGGGGTAGATAACTAAGGCTATAAGGTAATATACAAGAACTTTCATCTCAATGGGAGAAATGAGCTACAATAAACAGCATATCGTAAAATTTGAATAGTTCAAAGGAGAAGCAGCTAGGCTTGAGATGACTTCAAGGGAAGAATATAGTATCGCTCAAACCTCCTTGGTAGTTCCAGGCTCTCCTGCATCCTGCAAATGAATGGCCAGAGTTACATATTTATCATTAATTCGGTGCTGAAACATGATTGGTAGATGCATCTAACATACCTCCCCAAATACACCAACAATAGATTTCCTCAAGTACAACCTGTTAATCATCCTGCTTGGATCTCTCATATAACCAGATACTTGATCACTTATGTTCTGATCTCATACAATGGAGAAAAAGTTGTAGGTTTAGCAATGTTAAACTGTAATAAGTTACTAAAAATTGTTAGATAGGCATTCAGGCAACCTGATTAAATGCGTGTAACTTCCCTTTCAGTGCAGTAGCACCAGTTGTCACCTGTGTTTTCCTCTGCCATTTATCTATCTCGCTATTTATGAACAGAGTTATCCTGTATAAAGGCAATGGTAATCAACCTCTGCTTCATTTTGTATCAGTATATAAAACCAACTCACAGCCCAAGCAACATATTTGCAGATGCAAGCTGAGAAGTTCTAGAACTTCCCATACAGATTTTGGGTCTTTTTGTTTATACTTTATACTATTATTCATGCCAATATGGTGGAACCAATTTCCTTTCTTGGAGGTTATTAGTGCAACGCTGCAATACAAATAAAAATTGTGTTAGTAAACTTAACACATGGAGAAATTTTTTTTAGTAAACTTAAGTGTTTAGCAGATTGTATAAGAACAGAAAAGGTATTAGTGGAGCCCCCGATGTTATCAGTTATCCAGCTCTGACCCACAAGAAAATATCGCATTTTGAACAAATTACTTGAATCTAACATTCTGTTACTCCATTCTACCTCAGCTAGCATTCTGTTACTCCATTCTGTTAATAGCAACATCCCCAATAAAATCAGCAAAATTTGAAGTACCAGCACACCAATTCAAATATCCGGTCGCGCGTCATATCATTAATCCACGGCAAGGAGGTCATGTGCCAGCTAATAACCGAATCAATCCGCAAATCATACATCAAACTCACAAATTGACCCATAAATCAGCATGTTCTACCCAATCAAAATCATATGCTGTTTAAGATATTTCGCAAAAAAAAGACCAGTTGTTTTGGCTAATCAACCATCATAATCTGATAAGAGGCTACTCCTTAAGGTAATCATCCCATCCAGTCGCTGACCTTGATGGGGATGCCGCCGGAGTTGGGAGTCGCCATTGCCGCCGGCGAGAGGGAGGGCGTCGAACAACAGATCCGCTCGTCGTCGGGAGGGGGAGGCGGTTCGGGGAGGAGGATGCGCGCGCGCGGGCGGGGGGTGAGGGCGGAGCGCGGCCTGGCGAGGAGGGTGGGGCGCGGAGGAGCGGCGGCGCGCGCGACGGGGGGACGTGGTGAGGCGGAGGGGAGGAGGAGGCGAGGCGGCGGAGGAGAGGCGGTTCGGGAGGAGGATGCCGGGCGGGGGACGTGGTGAGGCGGAGGGAGGAGGAGGCGGCGGCGGCGGCGGAGGAGGGGAGCGGAGGAGGCGAGGGCGGCGCGGTGGCGGAGGAGGGAGCGGAGGAGGCAAGGGCGGCGCGGCGACGGAGGGAGGGGAGGAGGCGAGGTCGGCGCGACGGCGGAGGAGGGAGGGGAGGACCTCAGGGCGGAGGTGTGCGGGGGAGGCAGCCGCACGGGAATGGGGGATGGGGGGGGGCTGGGGGCAGCGATAGCGAACGGGTTTTGGGGTGGGATGGGACACATGTGGGGCCCACAGGTGTAGAATTGACCATTACCTTAAACTCCTCCTTTTAAGGAGTAGAGATTTGTGCACGACAGCACAAAATTTGTGATCTAGCTTATTGTAATATGTGAGAATCTATTTGAGGTCACCTAAATCATCTAAGATTCACGAGCAAGGGTAAATCAAGGTTTCTCCTTTTTACTTAGTTTTAGTGCAACATTCCTTTAAATATTAAAGGTCACAATTTTGACAATGATTCTCTCAATCATTGGTTGGAATAGATTCGTGACATGCTAGATAATGTGCATACTGAATTTCAAGTTATTTGGATCTTCTATGTGAAAGTTGTGTGTTTTTTATTTTTGTTTAGACTGAATTTCCTATACTAATATTAGAGAAAAGTAGTATCATCCATTACATGACCGTAGTACCACACCATACGTAGTAGTAGGTCCTGTTTGTTTTCACTTAAGATTATTATAATCTAGCTTATAAATTATAAGTGGAAACAAACAGCCTAGATTATAGGGTAACTTATTATAAACTAATAGCCCAGATTATTGTAATCTAATAAGTTCAAAAAAGGAGCTTATTTCAGCTTATAGATCCACCTTTTATCTTAATGACTATAAAAATTTAGGAAATTACCCACCTTTGCCATTCATCCAACCCCCAACTCTTGTGCCTCTCTCTGGGGCATTGTAGTCTTTAAACATTTGAATACAACAATCCATAACTCTGATAATCCAGACTGCCAAACACCTGACAGCTTATTTCCCACCAGCTTATTATAAGCTAGGTTATATAATCTCCACCTATAAGCTAGATTATAATAATCTTAAGTGGAAACAAACAGGTCCGTAGTTCCACTCTAAAGAATCAAGTCTCTTTGGCTTGGTTTTTCTTAAAATTTCTCTGAGGGTGATTAGCCTTAAACTTCATAACTTCGTACTTATTAGAGTGAAAAATTAAGAATCTTAAGACAGAAGATTTTAGAGAAATTTTTATTCATGTGGCTTCTATTTACTTTCTCTAGTTGCCGTCTTCGTCGTTTTACAGATTTGTGGTGCTCGCGGAGCTTCTTCATCTGTTCTTGATCCTTGATGGTTCTTGGGCTGGGTGCGCGCAAGCGCTTCCTCCGGGGACGCAGGTGGGTCGAAGATGCCACGGCGAATGCTTCTGTAGGCGCCATGCAGCAGATTTCAGTGGAGCAGAGTGCACAGCGTGTGTCAACAATGGATGCGCTTTTCAGGATCGATCAAGGTCAGACCAACAGCACCGCCGCTTATCAGATGCACAGAGGGCACTATCAAGAGCCTGGCCAAAACTAGCTTCGTCAGGGGATACAGATGCAGAGCTCCAGTGGCCATCATCAGGGTATGCAACTATGCAAGGCAGGGAGGGAGATGACATCTGACAGGAGATTGCAGCAGCAGCTTAGTTCTTCCAATGCTACATTCGCAATTATATATGATGTGCAACATGAGTTCAAGTGGGTTTCATTTTTATAAAGCCTTTTTTTTCGAGAACCCGCAGTTGATCTACGCGTCTTTGCATTAAGAGAAAGAAAGAAGACAAACAACATATCAGACAAGAGAACAATTCGACAAAACAACCAAGGCATAGCTCTTAACGAAAACAGCTGCTGCCCAATGGTTGTTTAGTTAAGTTATCCTTATAGGATCTGTTATTTTTAGCTTTTGGTTTTAACTTTTGGCTTTTCTGCAGTAACTAGTTTTTAAATAAAGTGCCTTTTTAAGATGGAGTCTATTAGTTAATTGTAGTACATACTGTACCGACTTCATTCATATCGGTAAAAACCGCACATGAGTTGTAGTTACTCTATAACCTCTTACACAAATAGCTCAAAAGCCACAAACCTAATTACAAACCATAAACCTCAACCAAAAAGAACAGGCCCATAATGTAATCAGTAGTGTTGGCCATTTTTGTAAAGATTCAGTCAATACGAAATAATTTCCCTCAACACAAAAAAAGTACTGCTAAACAATAGAAGATTTCTTTTCCCAATACATGTCATCAGTTTTGGGCTGCAAATTTCTACTTGAGTTTCTGCTTTCTGGCTTATTTTTTTACTATTATTGAATTTTGTTTTTTCTGGCTTTTTAAGTTTTTTGCCTGTTCTTTTTCTCGTATTTGTTTGCATTGTTCATGATAGACTAAACTATTTTTTTACTTTTAATTTTTTTTAAATTTAGTTACGCCAAATAAACCATCATTAGCTATAGTATAATTTTAGTCAGCTACAATACAATTTCAGCTATAAGCTAGATTATTTCAGTCCTTACCTTGGTTATGTTTTAGTGGATCCTTGTATTGTGACCAATTTTGGCAGCTTACTTTCCAGCTACATTAGAAAAACAGGTACGCAACGCAGGCATAGATAGACATGAAGAAGACCACATTGCTTTGTAACATAAAATTAAAAATATACTAAATTATGTATTACCGAATCAGTGGATGGATACTGCCAAATCATACATAAGTACATATAGCTCAACAAGCTCTACTAGGCGCGTAGATAAACTAAAAGGCCGAATGTGTCACGAGAGGGAGAGAGTGAATATCATACGAGAGGGAGAGCCAATGGTTGTTTAGTTAAGTTATCCTTATAGGATCTGTTATTTTTAGCTTTTGGTTTTAACTTTTGGCTTTTCTGCAGTAACTAGTTTTTAAACAAAGTGCCTTTTTAAGATGGAGTCTATTAGTTAATTGTAGTACATACTGTACCGACTTCATTCATATCGGTAAAAACCGCACATGAGTTGTAGTTACTCTATAACCTCTTACACAAATAGCTCAAAAGCCACAAACCTAATTACAAACCATAAACCTCAACCAAAAAGAACAGGCCCATAATGTAATCAGTAGTGTTGGCCATTTTTGTAAAGATTCAGTCAATACGAAATAATTTCCCTCAACACAAAAAAAGTATCGCTAAACAATAGAAGATTTCTTTTCCCAATACATGTCATCAGTTTTGGGCTGCAAATTTCTACTTGAGTTTCTGCTTTCTGGCTTATTTTTTTACTATTATTGAATTTTGTTTTTTCTGGCTTTTTAAGTTTTTTGCCTGTTCTTTTTCTCGTATTTGTTTGCATTGTTCATGATAGACTAAACTATTTTTTTACTTTTAATTTTTTTTAAATTTAGTTACGCCAAATAAACCATCATTAGCTATAGTATAATTTTAGTCGGCTACAATACAATTTCAGCTATAAGCTAGATTATTTCAGTCCTTACCTTGGTTATGTTTTAGTGGATCCTTGTATTGTGACCAATTTTGGCAGCTTACTTTCCAGCTACATTAGAAAAACAGGTACGCAACGCAGGCATAGATAGACATGAAGAAGACCACATTGCTTTGTAACATAAAATTAAAAATATACTAAATTACGTATTACCGAATCAGTGGATGGATACTGCCAAATCATACATAAGTACATATAGCTCAACAAGCTCTACTAGGCGCGTAGATAAACTAAAAGGCCGAATGTGTCACGAGAGGGAGAGAGTGAATATTGCTTTTAAAATTTTTTCCTAAGTATCTAACACTTATTCACTCTAATAGCTATAAACCTATAAAGAATGGAATGAGAAACCACCACCAAACAAGCAAAACAACCATACAAAGTTTTAGAGAAAAATCAGCGAAATTGGAAGTACTTTTGTTTGCACTACGGTACTTCTGATTTTCAGAAGTACCGTTGTTTGCACCGCGGTACTTCCAATTTTCTCAGAGAACGGAAATTTCAGCCCAAGTTCAAAAACGAGAGCTTTTGGCTCGTAGATCCAAATAACATGAAATTTTGCAACGATCTTCCCTATGTAATCAAGAATCTATTCCAATAAATGATCATAAAAAACATGGCCAAAACTGATACCTTTTTCAGTTTGTTGGAAGGTTGCACTAAACCTAGTCAAAACCCTAAACAAAGAATACAACTTGCTCGTGTGTATATGTTCCCACACACCCCAGCAAGCAGGAGCACGAAAGAAATCACATAAAAACCTTCAGATTAAGAAATCATACTTTGAGGCCAAATCAAGCAAAACCGGATTTTCTCATGAATCTTGCTATAAAGTGTATAGATGGATTGAGATGTATTCCTAATGATTATCTCTATCTCTTACACGTTCTTGGCACAGTAAGATCACAAGAAGTAAACAAGAGATATCAAAACCAACCAAGAGACAAACACATCAATCAAAATAAGAGACACAAGAGTTACATAACGATTGTTGTATTGCTTACTTGAGAAGGTAAATTTTACAACTACTCCACCCTAGGGGATAAAGAGCACATAAGTCACTCTCAAATCCAAACCCTAGAGATGAGAGCACATGAGAGGGGTTGGTTGGTTTACCTTCACATGTCTCTATCCTAACCCCCTTTTATAGGTGGGCAACAAGCCACCTACACCTCTCAATGGATCCTTTCCACTATTATAATGGGGAACCCGTTAACCCCTCACACACGGGTTTTACTCTAATAAGTTCACTTATACACGCTTTACAAAGCGCATAAGTGTGTATCCACTAAATTCTTAGCCTTGATCCAACTAGCTTCACCTTGATCTAAACTGCTCTCCAACGCATCGTCCATGTGCCGCGGTTTTGATCCAAGATAGTTTCCGGTTTTTTGGTCAAACGACCAAAATATCCTTTATTGACGTGATCATCACCAAACACTGCAAACAATTACCATGCTTGCTACTTATAAGTGCACCACTAGTTTGCCACATGCAACCAAGTCTCTTCCGTTCCAGTTCCACCAAGCCACGGCTCACTTGGCCCGTGCAAGCCATATGGCGCCATCCTGTCGTTCAAACTCGTCTTCAACATTTCCCGTCTTTCTCGTGTCATGCTTGAGCTCACCGTCTTGTCCGGCATTCTCGATCGTTCTGAGCCTCAACTCCTCTATGAGTCTAGCCCCGATCCTCGCCGTTGACCGCAGTTGGCTCTAAGCGACTCTGCACATCTAAAGACAAAGAAATCGTTTGCAGGTACAAGTTCTTCACAACATACATCATACAACCTTAATTCAATGATCCAGATTATCCAAACTCGATCCATAACTCAATTTCCTAAATTCCTGTTTTTCTGGGAAGATCAGAAGTACTAGGCCTAACACGTCAGTACTTTCGCACTGCGATACTACCGCCTTCCAAAACGGTACTTCCGCACGCTGAAAACCTCTCTTAGAGCTCTTTGGAAAAAAGTAATACAACTCAACCCGGTACTTCTGCCAAACGGTACTACCGTATTTATGCCTGTGATACTTCTGATTTTCCTGACATTTCTAGAAAATAATCCAAATCAAAGGCAATCTTTGCAAAACTAACTAATCAATCTACAAACATTGCAATGATTTATCATAATAATATCATGAATCTTCTCACATGTTCCTTCGTAAACTAGGTAAGGTAGCTTAGACTTAGCAGCCACAAGGTCCTTCAAAACGCAAGTAGTCATACATGACTCCCTGAAACGGGCTCTGGCTCCTGGCCTGCTTCAGATAGATGGTGTTCACCCCTTGAACAAGCCAATCACCACTCACATCGATGTTGAACAGCCAGTACAGCCCGTGGATCCCATGCCTCGCTATCGCATTGTCCCTGCCGATCAGCCCGGTGGTGAAGTGAGGAGAACTCCTGTCCTGATCGTTGAAACGAACCTGAAGAATAAGATTGATTGTTCAGGAATTGTTTCAATGATGGCATTTGATAAGAAAACTGGAAGCAAAGCAAGCGCTTTTTTGGGTCCTGAAAGAACCTGCAACTCAGCGAGCGCGGAAGATGCAAGCGCCACTCTGAACTTGTAGGTGCTGTTAGGAATGACATAGTCAAGACTGAACTTTATTTGCCATGTGGTTGGCTGGTAAGTATTCTGATCAGTTCTTCTGCAGTCGAGACAGACACAGATGTTAGCACTAGACCAATAGCTCATGTAGCTCTGTGCGACGAGTTGTGTGAGATCTGAATGAAACAACAAACACCACCTGTTAACTTGAGCATAGAACCAATCGGTGCTATAGTCGCTTTCGCCAATTGTATATACCAGATCACTGTCTGGATACAATTCTGCATACCTTTCCCAAAGTCCGTACTGCCTAAATCTGTAATAAACAATCAGAACACCATATGATAAGAAATGATGATTACTTGATTAGTAGATGTTTTAGAAGTCAGTAGGTAGCCAGTCTGCTTCACCTGTCAGGATGATTGATGTACAATCTATTGACATAGTTGGGGTTAGGGTCTGGAACATAGAACTCAGCAGCAGATCGATCAGGAATTCCGATCTCCCACATTGTCGGACCGTCTCTTGGTGGTTCATAGACAAGGTCACCAAGATAAATATCATCCCCTGAACAGCAAAGCTGAATATCTCAGGACATCACATCAAAATTTGTAACTTACAAGAGGTAGCATATATGCCAGTCAGGTTAAGATGCTGACCTGAAGATATGGTTAGTGTACTATCCAATTTGTAGTCCCCTATAAAACCTGGAACCCATGCATAAAGGTTGTAGTCCCCGGTTACAATGTTCCTTATGTAGAAGCTCCCATCTGCATCTGCTCTACACCAGAATTGGTATCCCTGCAGCATTGCAGATTTGCAGTATGCGTGAATAAACTTCATAGTCCAACACACAGTGCAACTCGTTCTAAAAGAATAGTGTGTAAAGAGCATGCATCACCTTGCACTCTCTTTGCCAAGATCCAGTTTCTCCTGGTAGGGCTAAACCTATATAGGCTGCTGTGGCATAAAGATCCTCGTCATCTAAATACCTACATGACATGATGAATTAATTACTAAGAGATGTATATGATACTGAAACTGAACTACATCTAGGGTAAATAAACAATTTTAAGCTACTGCAGCTGTAGAAAACTGGGAAATGTCATTACTCAATACCTGTCTCGAACCAGTAATCTACCAGAGACACAACCTCTCTGCTCGGTTTTCTGAAAGTCCTCTGAAAGTGCAAAACAATATGGCCAGATCTCTTTCTCAATCACCATCTGATTCCCCAAGGTAAAAGAGAGAAGTAAGTACCAAGTTACTTTAATGTTTACAACACCTACCAAGTTACTTTAATGTTTATAACACTTCTTTTAGAGAAAGTGTTCATAACATTTTAGACAAGAGAACTAGTCACTCAACCGTAATCGAGAACTGAGAGTTTACTAATTCGATATGTTATGAGTGTCATTAGGTTGTGTGAAAACAGACTTGCATTATCCTTAAGCACTTAATTAATCTGAAATCACCTGAACTTTTGCATCCTCCCAGAGTAGAGTTGGGTCACTTCCATCCCAACTGGAGTTAAGGTACATAAAGACTGGTCCATGAACCTTTTTCCAATATTCTCCATTCGTGAACTTGGGTGAAAGGTCATCCCCGGCATAATGAGCGCTCAGAAACATCTGAAATCAGATTAAAAAACTTTCAGAAGAACTAGTGGCATATCATCAAATAATCTGAGCTCAATTTCAGTCTCTTTGTAGATTCCTGATCATCATAATGTCTGAACTTACAGCCAGCATAGTGGGTCCGACATGAGAGGTCAAATTCTGCTTGAGAGGTCCTCCGGTCCGGAACTCATCACTCGGAGTGATCTGCCAGAAGCCAATTGGAGGATCGAATGATATCCATCCGTGGACATTATTGTACTGGTCTTCACATGAGTACTGGTACTTGTCATCGACCTTGACAAGAGATATCAGCATTGTTCAGATTCTTCAGAATATAGTCAGATCTTTATCATGGATAACTATCGTATAACTGTCAGCTTACCTCCCCTCTGAGTTCAGGATTTACGGGGTCCACAAGGAGGACAGCCTCAGGGTATGCTAATTGCTGGCCACGGGGAGGCAATCGGTCTTCAGGCATCGGCATTATTCTCTGCCTGTCGTCAGCCAATGCCATGTAATGGAACCTGCAATTAATTGCACCAAAACATAGAATCAGTGGACAGCAAAAATCAATGAACAGCAAAAAAAATCTCAAATTTGGGAACTAGGCCAACTTGTCTTTCCGAAGCTTGAAAGCCACCCTGGTCTCTCCCAAGCCAAAATCAGGCCACCCTTCCTTATGCTCATAGATTCCATAGGTGTAGAATCCTGAGGAGCCGCCAAGCACGATGAACCTGTACAGACATGCTTCCTCCGTTAGACATAATTGCCTTTTATGGAATGAACTGGCGAGAATAACTCCATTGTTATGCAGTTATGCTTGTGCATCAATCACCTTTTATCAATGTTCAAGGGAGCAGCTTTGCCTTCCAGAGAAGGATCCCATGTTCTGGTGAAGGAGACCTCAGCCTGGTTTTCATCCTGATATATGATTCGGAACTCTGTGCCTTTGATCCTGTGTGAGAACGTTCAATGTAAGATACATCTGGGCTTTCTCTTGCAAAAGAAAAAAGTTGGTATTCATAGGGAGGTAGTAATAGTCTGAATCGTGAATTAAGAGCTCTTACACATCAAATATGCCCTTTCTCTCTCCAGGTGGATTCCAAACAATGTCCCAGTACCTGACAGAACATGTAGTAACATTACTCTTACCTCAGTTGCAGCATCTATTTGCATGATAAATAAAAGGGTTCTTGATTAAATTAAAATTCACAAATTAATTGAACAACAAATGTACACTTATAGTTGTGGCAAAATCCAAGTAGCACCAATCTCTTGTACAGTTGTACTCAATTAAGCATAGAATAGGAGAAGAAAATATGTAAGCGAAATTGATACCCTCTGTTGTCTTCTTTGTTAAGAATCTCCATCAGATTATCCACACCATTATACCGCACGCCTGTCACGATCCCGTCGGGGTTCGACAGCGTCAGCTCGAAGATGCCATTGTTTATCTCAACCTGCACATGCATGCAACACACACACACGCATCCACATGGTTCGCACGGATCAATTCAATCCTGTAACCTCACACAACATTGCAGGCAGGCAGACCAGCACTTACGTATCGGTCGCTGACCTTAACCTGGACGCCGGCGGTGGGGTCGACGGCCGGCGAGGCCGCCCGTGGAGGGCCCATGCAGCAAGGCACAAGGTTCTTGCAGCTTCAGGCAGATGGACGCATGCATGAGAGCCAAGAAACCAGCACAATTCGTGTATATATATAGAAACTGGCTGGCTGAAAGTCTGAAACAAAACAATGGCAATGCCAAGTGTATGGGCATGGGCTGCATTTGTAATAGTAGCTGTATTAGTACCTAAGTTTCCCCATGAGATGATGGATGGATCAACCAATCACTTGTTCCACTGCTTCAATCGGCGTGTGCGCTAGCTGCACTTGGAGAATGTGGCGGTGCTTAGATGGGTGGTTATCCCTTGGTTTGGAAAGCAAGCATGCGTGGAGTTGAAGCCAAGGAGCAGGAGGAGGAGGATGGCAATGGCACCGTCCGTCTCTATAATTCTTGGTGGTTGGTCGGTACACTTGTTGTGTGCTTCCAGACGGATGATTCCTTCAGACTTGGTTGGAGCCTGCAGGAGAGGAGAAGATGGAATACGATGGCCTGCAGCAAAAGAAACATGTCAAAGATGCTACTGCTTCAAGGTTTGCTAATATAATGGAGTTGACACTGATTAGATCCGTGAGGTTGTTGGAATTTTTGGATAAAGGATATATGCTTTGCAATTAAAGCCCTATTTGTATTGACTTCTGCTTCTAATTTCTGTTTAGAAAAGCTAAAAGCAAATATAAATAATTGGCTTCTTGAAGCGGCTTCTCCATTTCTCCTACTACCGTTTCACTTCGGAAATAAGATAGGAGGTCATGGGTACATCACCCACCCTACTCCTCTCGCTCTTATCACATGCATGTATCTCTTCCTTACTTTTTGCACCGCTCGTTCCCTTTTTTTAAAAGTCACTTCTTTCTGTCATTATTATTTATTTTTAGCTATAAGTTATAAGTCACAATCAAAAGCTATTAGTAAAATCTAATATAAACGCCCTAGGGGATGTTGTTAGCTGCTATTACAGAAAAGAGCTCAGCTAGGAAGCACCCATACTCCGCTGAACTGACATACTTGTACTTGATACATATCCAATATGGCGATACGTTCCGATACATGGCGATATGGTATTAGTGGAGTATCAGTGAATTTCAACTTAAAAAAATAGAAAATACAAACGCCTGTCATTTCCTATTATCCAAACGCCTGTTCATTCATCAGTTTGGTGTTCCTGGTGATATTTATGTTGTGTTGGTAATTTTTTGTTTCATAACAAGGAATGTAATTATCTTTGCTAGAGTTAGCTGACAACCCTGTTTGGGCTGACGTTATGTTCCTTTTCATAAATTTATTGTTTTCTTGGTTGAATTGTATTCTGTGTTGCTCTAAAAAACTGAACTTTGAGCTTGGTTTATGTTAAGGCCCCGTTTGGCACAGCTCAGCTTCACTAGTGAAGCTGTTTTTTTTAGTTTTAGCTTCATGAGCAGCTTCACCGGTGAAGTTAAAGCTGTTTTAGAAAACTGTTTGACAAAACAGCTTCACCAACAGCTTCATGCATGGCTGAGAGAGGTCAATTGTCCAAGATGCCCCTGTCTACCTGACTTGTTCTAACATTTGGAGTTGTATATTTGTATATGGTCATATGAATTAAAAAATAATATATTTGAATGAGTATGAATTAAAAAATTAAAATAATAAATAATAAAAAAGGTTTTTCTTAACGAAGTAAACCAAACTAATTAGCGCCGGACATTTGAAACGCAAGAATCTTAAAAACGCACGCAGGAACGGTAAACACACATGAATTGATGGGCAAATTCTGTGTATAGATCACCTATAATGTTTATCGGTTTCATAGGGATATACTTATACCCAACAAAATTAGCAAAGAATGTATGGACCAGTCTAATTAGCCAGGTTTGCCTGAAACACGTGAGTCTAAAATTGCAAGAACAATAGAACACACAAACTTATGGTCAGATTCATTGTACAGACCAATGTCTATCGGATTCATAGGGATGTACTCACCAAGCAAAATTAACAACGAATGCGTACGAAGAAAGAGAGAGAGGTGAACGGGATACGGGCCTGAGGGAGATAGTGGTAAATGCGTGTAAATTGTTGTGAACTAGAGGGGCAGTTGCTTCCTAGAAATACGGGCCTGAAGGAGAGAGCTGTGAAAAGCTACTTTTTTCAGCTTCACCTCTCCCCATTCCTTTGTGAGAGCACAAAAAAAGGAGCTTCACCCATGAAGCTGTTTGCAAAAAAGGTGTTTGGTAAAAAAACAGCTCACAACAGCTCATGAAGCTGTTGGTGAAGCTGTGCCAAACAGGGCCTAAGTATGTTGCTCATATACTCTACTTTTGGGGCCCTATTATGTTAAGTTGTAGTATTATAGATATTGCTTTGTTAGAAAGTGAGATGAAAGTAGATAGCATTGGCTGAAATTTAGCTTATTGTAGTCCCTGCAGCAGCTCGGTTTGAATCAAATTTAGGTTATTCTTTGGTCCTGTAGGAACTGTGGGTGACTCCGAGATTTGCCATCCTACTAAATTTTATTTCTACTTGTGTAGTCATGCCGGCATTCAGGCAACCACATGTTGATATTTATGTGTGCATCCTTTTATATCATAAACTTAAATATTGAGTGCTTGTAACTACTTCTCGGGGAACTTGTAGACCAACACATTGTCATTATCTTCATGATCTTGCAGTATCCACTACCCTGTTTAATACCCATCTTAGCCAACAAAACTTGGCTGGAAATAGTACCTTGCCACTGGATAATTTCAGGTAAAGATCCTTCACTCGTTGTCTTACACCATTAAGAAGTAAATGATTAGAGATTTTGCTATTTTTTAAATATATATACTTGTTGTATCAACATATCTTTGTTTTTGCAATATATTGCATCACGATATAACCGTATCCATATGGTTGTACCCGTTTGGCGTATGGCGCATCCTAGGAGCTCAGAACAAACAAAATATGAAACTGACTTTTTATCTGTGCCTTCAGTCTTCCATGCTTGTAGTTATAGAAATAAAAAAATGAGAGCAGAAACACTAAAGTTTATCAAGATCATCCGTGGTTGTAGTAAACCAATAGCATTCATTCCAAAAAGCAATAAACTAATAACCAATTGAAGAAAGAAGTAGTATATTATTTCAATCCTGCACCAAATCAAAAGACGGATAATCTCGCGCACATTAATTTGAGTCTTCTCACAAGACAGACAAAGTTGGTGCTGGGAGCATCGACGGTTTGACATGTGGATCGCGATATCTACCACACCGCGTTCAACGTGTCGCCGTCTGCGGACTACGCACTGGATGGACACCTGACCTCACACCACGAAGGTGTCGCCATCTGCGGACATTTCATTGGATGGACACCTGACCTCACACCCGTGAGGAGGAAAGGAAGAAGAAGACAACATTGGGGAAAGCGTTTGGACTCTTCTTCCTGGAATGGAAGAAACCACCACCGGAGGAGCACGAGCAGCGTGGATCCACCATGGATGGATGGACTACTCTGCTGGAGAACAGTGATCACGTGATCTGAGCTCGTAGAATTCTTTTCAGGTTCTCTCGTTCCCTACCTAGGTATGTGACATGTTCACGGGGTGCTCGTTCCTCCTATTTCTTGTAGAGGGTCAAATGCCAAAGACCTGGAATACCCTATAAGTCTGTAACAGATCAAAGGATACAGGAATGGCAGCCCAATCCGTGCAAAAAGCTTTATTCTAACTATGCCAAAGACCTGGAGTACCCTATAAGTCTGTAACAGATCAAAGAATACATCTTTTCCTCGAAATCTCGACCATCTGTGTTCCATCCTCATTCAGAGGACATGTAGCTCCAGCGAAAGCAGATCCTTGAAAGTAAAGAAACAGCGCCCAAGGGCATGCATGCATGATGCAGCAAGAGGTAAGGACAAACATGAGCAAGAATCACCTAAGATACTACAAGCGCCATGGATCACAAGAGCGTAGTAACACCTTGGAGTTTGCAGAAGCTAAACAGGGGAAGTAAGCAACCCAAAAAAGGGAGGAGAAACTTACAAGACAGAACAAGGAGGTGGTCTCCTAACTCGCCTTCTCGAAGGAGAACGTCTTCTATTTATGCAACTTATTGTAACTGGATTGAAAAAAATAGAGTTTGTTATATGAAACTGAACTGCTGTGGAAAGAACAAGGGTTAGGTGTCAGAACCGGACAGAACCACCCCCTTGCCTGGCCGGATAACGACGTCCATGGAAGTTACATGAAAAATTCAGGTCCGTCCCATATTAATTTCTGAAAACTATTTTTTTACTATAAATAGTTTTTTATAGTACCTATTTTTAAATAGAGTATTTTTAAGATAAAATCTACTAATTGATTATAGTATATATTATAGTGATTTTATTTATATCGGTTAGAATTACATATAAATATCTTTCTCTATAAACTATTATTATTTATAAGCTAAAGTCTAAAGTCAATATGAATAAACCCTGACCAATGCCAAGAGGAATTTCCAAACAAGCGCCTGCAAATCAACCCTCTTCGTATAGCCGGAAGGATTCCTGGATGCTCGCGGTGTCCACGTCGCCCCAGCGCTCGGCCGGCCGGCGCGTGTCGGAGGAATTCGCGTACGGCCGGCCGAGGCACTTCCCCTGAATTTTTTGAAAATTACGTAAAGATCCTCCGTTATCGCAAAAAGGTCCCTATATTTTTTTTGAATAAGCCCCTGCATATTTTTTTGCTGGGTAGCGACCCGAGGTTTCCCGTAATTACGAACAGGCCCTTACTTCTTCCGAAAAGGCCCTCGGTTTTTTATGAAAAAACCCCTCTGGTCTCCTTTTATTGCGAAAAGGCCCCTAATTTTTTGCGGAAAAAACCCTTCGTTTTCTTTTTTCTGAGAATTTTTTCCTCTTTTACTTCGGTCCACACGGTGGCTGGCGTGGCGTTGCGCCACGCCTATGTGACTAGTAGTATTACTCAGTCGCAGATTTAGGTGTTAGCTGTGGGTCAACTAACCTTATAGATTTTTGCAATTTAGCTCTATTTCTACTGGTATTTTTATATAAATACATAAAATTTTAAAAATGCTAAAGGTATTGACTCTGTAAGGTATTAGTCCTGGTTCCACCACTAGTATTGACTGGTTCCGCCATTTAACAGCATGGCGGATTGACTGGTCGCAGCTATGTCCATTACCCCAAGTGCGCCATAAGTCTGGGAAACCCTTCTCTTGGAGGATGCGGTCTAGAGAGGTGTGACACCCCGGTCTATGTGTGTGTGCATATAAATTTCTAGGTTAGTCCTACCTTACTAGCTTACTTTGAGAAGCACTTGCATATAAGTCTAGAAATTCCAATGGTAGCATCACCGGTTAACTGTTTTTGCGCGAAGCGAGGATGAAAGTGCAAGCGGGTTGCTACGTGTGTGTGGCCTATCTAGAACGTGGTTAGGTCTGAGCCGATTTGGACCTTAGGACGTTACAAATGGTATCAGAGCCGACTCTCGCGGTTACATGGGCGCGTGCGGGTCAGGAGCGCGGGCATATGGCGCATGGCGCGTGTGGGCTCGGAGTGGACACACGGCATGTCATATGTGCTGGCACTGAATGCACGAACATGTGCCAAGAGGGGAGATCCTTATTATTTGACCCGGTGTGGGTATGTTGGTCTGACGAGGACGTCGAGTTCTTTGAGGGGGGTGTATGTGACACCCCGACCCATGTTGACCCATGTGTGTGTGCACATGAATTTCTGGGTTAGTCCCACATTGCTAGCTTACCTTGAGAAGCACTTACATATAAGCCTAGGAGTTCCAATGGTAGCACACCCACTTAACCGTTTTGCGCGAAGCGAGGACGAAAGTGCAAGTGGGTTGCTACGTGTGCGTGACCTATCCAGAATGTGGTTAGATCTAAGCTGGTTTGAACCCTAGGGCATTACAAGAGGACCAGCATATAGAATCAAAAGCTTTATGGAAATCTAGCTTGAGGACGATGGATGGGGCTTTCCATTCATGACAAGTTTGGATTATTTTCCACGGCATTATATAACATTTTCCGAGATGCTGCGTCCTTGAAGGAAGCCAGTCTAGTCGTCGTGAACAAGGTAGTGAACCACTCGCTGCAGGCGGGTGGTGAGGCACGGCACTTGGCAATTAATTTCATGTTGCATTTTTGCAGCGAGATTGGACAATAGTTTTCTGGTTTGGTGACCCCAGTCTTTTTTGGGAGAAGAACGATGTAAGATTTGTTGATGCAAAAGAGTTCGGCTGAGCAGGCGTAGAAACCCTGAAGGAGGTTAAGGTCAAGCTGCACAAGGTTCAAGTTGGCCTTGAAGAAAGCAGGGCCGAAACCATCAGGGCCAGGGCTTGAGTTGTCCCGCATGCTAATGATGGCAGCTCAAACCTCTCCTAGGGAGAAAGGTTGAGTGAGGCTGCTCGCTTGGTGCATATCTAGAGAGGCTGCTCGCTTGGTGCATATCTAGAGAGGCTGCTCCCAATGTACTATCACAGTGTCATATTCCGACTATTGGCAGCAAGAACCAGCAGGTTAGTTAACTGTACTGGTGGTTCTTGACATAATTGCATGCTTTAGAGATTATTTTAATGCAGTGCTCGCCGAATATTATTGGTGACATGTGCGTTATCTAGTTTTTCTACAATTGCTAATTTCAGTAGGTGTTTTATTATGCACAATTCAGTTGCTTACATGATCAACCTCGTGCGTTGGAGCTGGCTTGTTTTAGCTATGGTAGCAAGATCCGCTGCACAAGGATGCTTTGCTCGTCTCTGGGTCAACACATGGCATCTGAATAACTTGGCCATCTCATAGTAAGCATTTCAAAGATCAACTTGTCAATCTGTGCTAACTGTTTCTATAATAGTCGATAATGACAAGCATCTTCTCAGTAAATTGTCTTTTCTGAAAAAAAAAACTTTTGAATGAACCGCCCCAAACTTAGGTGATTGTATCAAAGCATGCATGAGCAATGCAGTTGACAACAAGAAGTGGACAAAAAAATTGTATTTTTGTTTCTCAATTGAGTATATTTCTGTACAATTCGTCTCATGTATATACATTGAAGAATTGTTATGATAATCAGCAAATCCTCTAAAAGGCGGATGCCAATCACAGGGAATCAGAGTTGGTATGTGATCTATCTACAAGCTTAGAGCATTCAGAAGAGAAACTCTGCTCTGGATCAATCTCCTGAACAAAGTCTCGACTCCGCTCTCAAGATCAACAATGTCCAACTCCAGCACCTGCAATTGCTCCTCCTCACATGTAAGCATTTTCTTTCGGAATGCCTTGGAGACAAGTGACCACTTGCTAGAATTCAGCATCGCAATTCGCTTTGACAGGAGATGTGATGAGGATTCAAGCATTAAGATGGCGGTCACTCTAGCTTCATCCAACAGCTTGACTACTCTGCAGCTCTCCTGATCAGCTGAAGAAGACTTCTTGCTGATCTTCTTGAACTTCTTGGTCAGGCGGATGCAAGACTGAATCTTGCCCTGAACAGTTGCATTATCTCCTCTCTTGATAACCAACTGCATGCCCTGAATGTTTGCCTTGAGCTCAGAAAACCTCTCTTGCATAGCATTGCAGAGGTCGAGCAAGACGAGAGAGCGCTCAATCTCTTGTTCCAGAACTTTCCTCTGCCGTGGCTTGCAAAGTAGAACTTGGCTGCTGGGCAACCATGTGAGCTCATCAATGCAGTTGTAGATGTTTCCAAGCCTTCTCAAGCCATCGCACATTGTCTCGATGGTCGAAGAGGGTGAAGAGATGGTTGCCTTAAGGCTGTGCAGCTGTTCTTCCACATTGGTTTCATCGGCGCGAGGGCTGGAAGGCATGCTCACAGATCTGAGGTGGAATGCCATGGTTGTAATTGGAATCTGTAGTTCTTTCTCTTTTTTTCTCTGAAAATGGAAGAGAAGAGAAACTGTGCTGCAATGGTGTCGACCTCTGGCTATGGTTTGTCCCTATATATAACGAATGAAGCAGAAGCCATGGCATGGCTGACCCTGTAGACATCAAGAATCTCGTCGATGATGAAGTATTGTGCTGCTGCAACAAAAGCCACCCATCTCCACGACAAGCTGAGGTTTATGAAGCTATCATGTCTTGATTATTGGCGGCAAACTCATCTGCACGGGTGTGTTGATCCAGATCGTGAGATCGGTGAGCATGCATTGCAATGACAGGAATAGTTGACTTCACCTCTCCAGACGCCAACGCAACGCTGTGTTTGTTTATCTGGTTCTGATCACTCTTCTGTTCGTGCAGCATTGCTGGCATGTTTCGCCTGCCTGCCGCGCTTACAACATTTAGCATCTGTCGCAATCTCGAGATGATCCACGTGCAGCCTAAATTTCAACTGGTGCATTAGCCATTAGGTCTAACTGAACCACACTGCTATGCTCCAATTATTGGCAGCAAGAATCAGCATGGCAGTTTGCAAGAATTAATAATTGTTTACTGGAGATTGTTAACCGAGTAGTATTGGTGCCATGCGTGTTCCTCCATCTGGTTGCTGAGCAATTAGCAACAATTAGTTATATGGAGAGCAAGATCCACTGCACAAGGATCTTGTGCCTGTTTGTTGAGGCACATCACATGTGAATAGTAACATGACCATCTCATGGTTAAGCTTTGCAAAAAAAAAACAACAACAAACTTGAATTGATTACTAATACTAAGTACTAATAGCTTCAATAACAGCCAAAAATGATGAGCATCTTCTGAGTAAATTACATTTTTGCCCCTTGAACAAACCACAACTGAAGCCCTCCAAAATTCCGGTGATTGTTTAGCTGCCATCCACCCATGTCAAGTAAGAAATGGAGGCAAAACAGTGAATTGACGACAGGATAGGACATGGATCAAAATTTTGCTTTTTTCAATTGAGTAATTTTGTGTACATTTTCCCTCATATATACATCGAAAAATCGTTTCGATGATCAGCAAATCCTCTAAAAAGCGGACGCTAATCACAGGGGATTCAGAGTTGGTGTATGACCTATAATCTACAAGCTGAGAACGTTCAGAAGAGAAACTCTGCTCTGGATCAGTTTCCTGAACAAAGTCTCGACTCCGCTCTCAAGATCAACAATGTCCAACTCCAATGCCTGCAATTGCTCCTCCTCACATGTAACCCTTTTCTTCTGGAATGGCTTGGAGACAAGAGACCACTTGCTAGAGCTCGGCATCGCGATCTGCTTCGACAGGAGATGCAATGTCGATTCAAGCATCGAGAGAGCAATCTCTCTAGCTTCAGCGAACAGCTTGACCACCCTGCAGCTCTCCTGATGAGCAGAGGCAGACTTGTTGCAGATCTTTCTGAACTGTTTCTTCACCTTCCTGGCCAGGCGGGCGTAAGACTGGATCTTGGTCTGGATAGTCGCGTCTTCTCCTCTCTTGAGAACCATGTGTAGCTCTTGGACGCTCGCCCTGAGCTCCGCGAAGCTATCTTTCATGGCGTTGCAGAGGTCGAGCAGCACGAGAGAGCCCTCGAGCTCGTCCTCCACTGCTTTCCTCTGGTGTGATTGGCATAGGCTAGCTTGGCTGCTAGGCAAGCACACCATCTCCTCGATGCAGCTGTACATACCTCCAAGCCTCCTGAAACCATCGACCATTGTTTCAATGGTTGCAGAAGGTGAAGAGATGGCCACATTCAGGCTCTGCAGCTGTTCTTTGACATTGTTTCCGCTGGAGCGAGGGCTGGAAGGCACACTCGCAGATCTGAGGTGGAATGCCATGGTTGTAATGAAAGCTGTGTACTGATCTTCTTCTCTGCAAATGGAAGAGAAGTCGAGGTGCTGCGATGGTGTACCCGGCTATGGCTTCCCTCTATATATAACGAAAGAAGAAGATGCAATTACGCAGCGAACGCCCGAACCAACAGACAGCAAGAATCTCATGGATAATAGTGCTGTGCCGCATCAAATATTCAAATTAAGCCACCCATCTCCATGACACATCAAATATTCAAATTAAGCCACCCATCTCCACGACAAGTTTCTGCTTCTTTTATGTGTAAAAGAGGCTGTCATGTCTCGAATACTGCAGGCAAGATCATCTGCACGAGCGCGTACGTGCGGTTTAATGTTAGATCCAGATCGTGAGATCGACGAGCATGCAATGAAATGAGAGAAGAACTGTGACTAAACTGGTGCAAGCTGGAGTTGACTTCACCGTCAGGCTCCAACACGGTGCTCTTATCTGGTTCTGATTGATGGTCGTTCAACTTCAACATACACCATCACCATGCATGGCTTCATAATAGCCTTCGTGTAGCATCGCTGGCTTGTTTCAGCTGCTAAAGCTGATCCACGTGCAGTAGTGTTTTTCTAGTGCAGTAGTCATGTCGGGCCTATTTTTTTATTTCGGCTTATGGCTACGGCTTATAATTTTTAGACTATTCATAAAAAAGAGTATAGAGTAATATAAACTCGTGTGTGGTTTTGGTCGCTATAAATAAAGTCACTACAATATATACTACAATCACCTTATAGACTATGTCTTAAAAAGACACTTCGTTAAAAAGTTTGTTACTGTAGAAAAACCAAAAAAGACCTTTTAGAATTAGAAAATAACAGGCATCATGGTAGGTCTAGATTATAATGGTCTAGATAAAAAAAGAGTCCATGTCAAGTACAATCCAAAAAAACTGAAATTCATAATAAAAAAAATAAAATAAGCAATATGATTTGAATACGAATTAGCAATAAAAAAATAAATAAAAATAATTTGAAATAAAAATTAGCAATTAGATTTGTATATGAATTCCGACAAAAATAACTAAAATTCAGAATAAAAAATAAAATTAGCAATTTGATTATGATATGAATTCCAAATTACAATATCTAAATAACTTTAAATTGCAATAGAAACTAAAGAAAAATGAGCAATTGGATTTGCGCATGATTTTCAACCAAAAAAATTGAAATAGAAAATAAAAGGAATTTTGCATTTTTGATTTTCATACAATTCAAAAGTAAAATCCTTGAATGACAAAAATCCAGAAAAAAAATTAAACAAAAAATAGCAATTTAATTTCCATACGAATTCCTAAGTAAAATTCCTATATAAATATAATTAGAATAAAAAATAAAGAAATATTAGCAATTTGATTTGTACATGAATTCCAACCAAAAAATAATTGCAATTAGGAATAAAAATATAACAAATTTAGCAATTTAATTTTGATACAAATTCCAAAGTGAAATCCCTAAATAAGTATAGTTCCCAATAAAAATTAGCAAATGGATTTATATACAGATTTCAATAAAAAATAATTGAAATTCGGAGTAAAAACAAAATAAAATTTATAATTTGATTCCCATATAATTGCATAGTGAAATCCCTAAATAACTAAAATTAAATATAAATTAAATAGAATTAGCAATTTGATTTGTATATGAACTCCAATAAAAACAACTAAATTTTTTTAATAAAAATAAAAATTATAACATGAATGGCATAAATGGTGTTGGAGGAGGCCACAAAACAGTATAATGGTGTTGATTTATCTAATAAGAAGACATTGACCCACCGGGAAGCGAAGAGCCATGGCAATGGTAGGGGAGATGAGAATAATGCCGTACTGCTCACCTTAGTCATTCGACAAGGATAATATTGTGCTACTCACTAAAGTCGTTGAAGAAAAAGACTAGATCAAAGGAGACAAGGGCCACGACAAACAAGTAATGAGTGTTAGCATGGTTGAAGTCAATGTCTAAATAAGCTCAACAATAGAGAAAATTTGGTAGGAGGAGAAGCTTTGTATTCCTAATGAGCTATAATAATATAGGGTCATCACGTAGCTAGGAGCTTGCCATCATTGGTTAGGGACACAATATCCCTTACGACAACGAGAAGATTCTATATATCATTAGACAATGACTAAAACATACTGAAAGACTGAATATGGCAAACAAAGAGGGTGAATAGTGTTGTTTAAAATTTCTCTCACATATTCAAGATTATATTTTCAAACACCTACAAAGGTGTAGAATATAGAATCCTTAGTTGAAAACCTAAATCAATTAGCTCAAGACAACAAACCTTTGAACCTAATCCTTCCCAATTGTCTGACCAGCCTCCAAATGGTGGCCTGACCGTTCTGGCGGTCTGAACGCTAGTATAAGGGCAGTCTGACCTCTACTACAGTAAAATTAGGTATATGAATAGTATTTTCAGCACAATTTCAAAAACAAAAATCGAAAGAACTTTTGATCTATAGATCCAAATGATATGAAACTTTGCAGGGATCTACTTTAGGGTATCAAGAATCTATTCCAATAAAGAATCATAAAAATTATGGTGAAACTTGTGGCCTTTTCAGTTTGTTGGAAGGTTGCACCAAAACCGAGCTAAAACCCTAAACGATCAATATAACTTGCTCATGGGTATATGATGGCCAAGATAGCTCTAAATATATTTCCATATATCACAGCAAGCTAGAACACCGAAGAATCTCAGCCAATAACCCACGAATCAAGAGATGGACCAAAGAGGCCAAAATGAAGCAAAATCGGGTTTTCTCATAAATCTTATTATCAATGTACCTAGATAGATGGAGATATATTCTCAAGAATTATCTCTATGTCTCGGTATTACCGCCCCACGATATGACTACACCAGCATCTGTGGTAGTACATTTTTCTGAAAATTCCAAAAAAATGGCCTAAACAAAATGCAATCTTTTTGTAAAATTGAATAACCACCCCGTAAATCTTGTAATAGTTCATCACAGTATTATCCCGGACCTTCTCATATGGTCCTTCATTTTTTTAAAAAAGGGAAATTACCTTCTTCTTTTTCCTGAGGAAACTAGCCTAGATGTTGCAGTTCTTTTGGACACGGCTGATAGCTTTTGGTTGTGCTTTTTAAGACGATAACGGACGACGGAAACACTGATACAGATGTGCTTTTTGAGACGGTGATGAATGATGAAGACGTTAATGCGAATGACACATATGTCAGCGGGCTTAAAAAAATATTTAGAGAATCTGTTTTATTTATTTCGACTTTCAAAAGCTCAAATCAAAAGCCACCCTAAAAAGTTTAAAACAACAGGGCTGTTATCATTCGATTTCATGGGCGGAACCGCACGAATCTATGCCGACATGAACGAGATCGAGCCCACCCGGCCTAACAGTAAGCCCAGGAGTGGAACTACTCAACTCGCTACCTCGTGCCTTCGTCCCACCTCGTGCCTTCGTCCCCACCACCGGGGAGGGCAGCAAAGCGAAGGCGGAGAAGAGGAACCGTGCCTGCGCGCCGCCGACTTCCCCGGCTGGAAGAACGCCACGGCCGAGCTCAAGGCATCCAGAATTTCGAGTGGGGTATGTCTCTTAGGGTGTGTTTGGTTGCTTTTGGGTAGTGGGATCGTATATCCTGGATGAGGGGAAGCTGGATGAGGAGAGTCGTATTTTGAAAAAGAAGAGTGTTTGATTCGATGTATCTGTGGATACAGGCTGAATGAGTCTGTGATTGGTAGGCTGTATATGAGGCTGTATAAGCGGATACAGTAGGCTGAGCAGGTGTTTGGTTGGCTGTATAGTGGGGTATAGTGACCCGCTTCAGAAAAATTCCCCTCGGCCCGATCCCTCCGCCCTGCTGCTCCTCTCTTGCTGCCTTCGGCCGAAGCCGCTTCCCACCGTCTCCCTTTTCTCAGCGCTCTCTGCCGTCTCCCTTTCTCGGCGCCCCACCGGCCGGCTCCAACGCGCGACTCCCGGCGCCTCCCACTCCCGGCGCTTCATCTCCCGACCCGACTTCCCACGCCCCACCGGCCCGGCGGCGATGCGCCGCGCGCTGGGCCATCTTCGCCGCGCCAGCCGCGGCCCCCGCTTGCCGCTCGCTCAGACGGTGAACCACGGCCGGATCCGTGGCCTAGGCCGGATCCGGCCGGGGAACCCGCGTGGCGCCCACGAGCGCGCGCCGCCTCCCGGCGACCTCGCCGCGCCCGCGCTTGCGCGCCGCCTCCCGAATGACTTCGCCGGATCCGAAGGAGGAGGAGAGGGAGAGGAGATCACCGCCGCCGACGCGGAGGACGCGCAGAGAGCGCGGAGGTAACCCTAGCCCGCCCTTGTGCTCGACTCGTCGGTCCCGGATGAGCAGCCACGGTGGATTTGGCGTTCACTCCGGTCCGGATGGGACCGTATCTTGGGACGAGCGGATCCGGATTCTCTGAAGAGATCCATCCAACCAAACACCCGATTTCTTTGCAAAATACGGTGGAGCTGCATCCGGCCGTCCATGTACAGGTAACCAAACACACCCTTGGCGTTCACTCCCGGTCCCGGATGGGACCGTATGCTGGGGACGAGCGGATCCCGGATTCTACAGTAGATCCATCCAACCAAACACCCGATTTCTTTGCAAAATACGGTGGAGCTGCATCCGGCCGTCCATGTACAGGTAACCAAACACACCCTTAACGATTAACTCTCCGTATGTTGCTATGCTTTGGAACCTCCTTGTACTTGTACAGTCGATAGATACCTGAGTGGGTGAGTGAATGGATACGGCCAGCGCACAATTCTTGGGGCCTCAAAAACTCCGCATCTCATGTGGAATTGATGTCAGGATTTTACAGAGCGACAAGGGCACACATGATTTTGGAATGCGATGATTCTCGGTTTAAAAATTTTCCTCGTAATCTCGCATTCATCGAACATAATTTTTGGTGTCATAAGATACTTTATACCATGGCGTCTACACTATAACATGCTCAGATTATATGGATGCTGGAAATATTCAAATTTTGAGCACACGAGGACTTTTTCACATTGTCCTCACGAAAAAAAAAGGAATTTGTCACATTGTATGCATTGTACCGCTAGAATAGTATGAAAGAACTTCCTACCAGTGGGTGGCTCTTAACCACCTAAGTAGTTCCTCAAAAATGGAAAAAAAAATTGTTATATCATTCATTGAACAAAGCATTTGTATCTTTCCTATCTAACTTTTTTTGTTAAAAAAGCTTTATTGTCTCAATGAAAAAACAATGCAATACCAGGTCCAGACTCGGCAACCATGCTGCTAACCCAGCCAGCAAATATATTCTGCTAATTACAGGCTTTAGGTGCTGCAGCTTGGATCTGGCATGCTTTATGAATTAAAAACATGATCCACCGAACAAGGACCGTGTACTAATTATGAGCTTAAACAGGTGTGAGGTCCTATATCCGCATGAATATACAGACAACCAGGGAGCTATTGAACAGCGCATAACTAATAGAGCTGGGCCTAAAAGGATTGCCACAAGCTCGTAACTATTATGCCTAGAGAAGAACATGTATGGAAAATCATGTTGACTGTAAAGTAAAAGAGAGAATTGCAGTGACTAGCTCAACACATATTTCATAATTCGCATGATGGCTTTTGCACTATATTTGTCACCAAGCACAAAGGCAACAATACTGACATTGTATAATCACACCATGAATGAAATCAGAAGCATGCTAGGATTGAATTCACAACATGAATTAGATTAAAAAAAAACTTTGTTTCCTTTTCTGTATGGAGTTTTCTGTACATTTCCATATACACAATGGGAAAAGATCAGCAAATCCTTTAAAAGGTGGATGCCAATCGCTGGGTGTCAAGAGTGACAAATCTTGAGGTATCTATTAGCTAAGAATATTCAAGAGAGTAACCCTGCTCTGGACCAATCTCCTGAACAGAATTCCTGCTCCAGCCTCAAGATCTCCTATGGTGCACTCTAGCACCTGCAACTGCTCCTCCTTGCAAACAACTGAGTTTTTCTTTCGGAATGCCTTGGAGACAATACACCATTTCGGCATTTTAATTTGCTTGGACAAGAGGTGCAATGTTGACTCGAGTAGAGACGTAGTGATCTCTCTAGCCTCGCTCAACAGCCTGACCATCCTGCAATCCTCCTTGTCAGAAGTAACCTTCTTTGCAGTCTTCTTGAAATGGTTCTTCGCCTTCTTCACCAAGCGGGTGTATGACTGGATCTTGACATGAACAGCTGCATCATCTCCTTTTCTGATAGCCACTTGCAGATCTTGGATGATGGCCTCTAACTCTCCAAAGTCCTCACGCATAGCATTGCAGAGATCCAGAAGCTCAAGTGAGCATTCCGTTTCTCTATCCAACATTTTCCTTTGCTGGGAGGAGCAAACTTGGTTGCTAGGCAGGCACATGATCTCCTCAATAGTTCTGTAGATGTCTCCAAGCCTCTTTAGACCATCAGAGATTGTTTCGATGTTGATGGAGGGGGAAGAGATGCATGCCTCTAGGCTGTGCAGCTCCTCTTCAACTTTGGAGTGAGGCCTAGAAGGCAAGCTAATTGATCTTAGGTGGCAAGCCATATCTGTTGCTGAAACTGTTATCTCTGTGTTTAGCTTGAGGTGATGAGAAGTAGAGAGCAAATTTCGGTTTGATGTGTCTAGCCTTCTGCTGAGGCCTACTTATACAGAGAAAGTATATGAGACAGCATCATTTGGATGGTAGACAAGTAGAATCCTACCAGTTCATCTCCCAGATGCTGTCTATCAAGGTTCAAGATCTGGCAGCAGCATATGCAATCTGTTTTATCACTCATGTGTAGTTCATTTTTTCAGTGCACTAGCTATCCTCCCAATGAACTATCACATTGTCATGTTCCATATATTGGCAGCAAGAACCAGCAGGTTAGTTCACTCTGCTGGTGGATGTTGACATAATTGCATACTTAGAGATTATTTTAATGAGGTTCTAACTGAGTATTATTGGAGGCATGCGTGGTATCTAGTTGTTGTACTATTATTAATTTAGTACGTGTTTATTTTGCACAATTCACGCTACTTACACACTCAACCTTGTGCGTTGGAGCTGGCTTATTTTAGCTAGGGATGGCAAGATCCACTGCACAAGGATCCTTTGCTTGTTACTGAGGCAACACATAGCATCTGAATGACATGACCATCTCATAAGAAAGCATTGCAAAGCTCAAATTGGACAACGTGTGCTAACTGGTTTTATAACAGTCAATAATGATTAGTGTCTTCTAAGTGAATTGTATTTTTTGTGGACAATTTATCTAAATGAACTGCTCCAAACTTAGGTGATTGTATGACAGCATACATAAATAGTTTAATGGACAGTGGGAATTGGACCCAAATTTGTTTTCATTTCTCAGTTGAATAATTTTCTGTATAATTCCTGTCATTTACAGATTGGGAAATCGTTATGATGATCAGCAAATCCTCTAAAAGGCAGATGCCAATCACAGGGAATCAGACTTGGTATATGATCTATCTACAAGCTTAGAGCATTCAGAAGAAAAACTCTGCTCTGGATCAATCTCCTGAACAAAGTTTCGACTCCGCTCTCAAGATCAACAATGCCAACTCCAATGTCTGTAATTGCTCCACCTTGCACATAAGTCTTCTCTTCTGGAATGTCTTGGAGACAAGAGACCACTTGCTAGAACTTGACATCACAATTTGCTTCGACAGGAGATGTGTTGTGGAGTCAAGCATGGAGTCATGGAGACACCGATCTCTCTGGCTTCAGCGGTTCAGCCAATATCTTGACAACCCTGCAGCTCTCCTGATCAGCTGAAGTAGACTTCTTGCTGATCTTCTTGAAGTGTTTTTGCACCTTCTTGGCCAAGCAGATGTAGGACTGAATCTTGGCTTGAACTGCTGCATCATCTCTCCTTTCATAACCAATTGGATCTCCTGGATGCTTGAATTGAGCTCAGAAAAGCTATCTTGCATGGCGTTGCAAAGGTCGAGTAGCGCGAGAGATCGCTCGAACTCTTGCTCCACTGCTTTCCTCTGCTGACGCTGGCAAAGGAGACCTTGGCTGCTTGTCAAGCACATCATCTCCTCAATGTTGTTGTACACACATCCAAGCCTCCTGAAACCATCGAACATTGTTTCAATGGTTGCAGAGGGCAAAGAGATGGTATCCTTCAGGCTCTGCAGGTGTTCTTCGACGTTGGTTTCGTTGGAGCGAGGGCTGGAAGGCACACTGGCAGATCTGAGGTGGAATGCCATGGTTGCAATGGAAGCTGAGTTGTTTTCTCTGGAAACGGAAGAGAAGAGAGTACAAGCTGCTGTAATGGTGTCGACACCCGGCCATGGCCTCCCTCTATATGACACGAAAGAAGCAGGAACACCCTCATGGGCGAACTAGCAGACAGCAAGAATCTCATGGATAATTGATGAAGTGATGTGCTGCAATGAAAGCCACCCATCTCCACGACAAGCTTATGCTTCCTTACATTTTGCTTGATGCAAGTGGCATCTCTAATTGAGCTTACGAGGCTGCCATGTCTGAATTACTTGCGGCAAGCTCATCTGCACGAGCACGTACATGTAGTTTAATATTTTAATGTTAGATTCAGATCGTGAAATCGGCGAGCTTGCAATGCAATGACCAGAGAAGAAGAGCTGTGGCTTTGAAGCGTGGTTGGTGTTTGTTGGTGAAAGCTACAGTTGACTCTGTTCAATTTTTTTTTAGTGCACTACCTATCCTTCCTATGATCTATCACATTGTCATGTTCCAACTATTGGCAGCAAGAATCAGCAGGTCAGTTCACTCTACTGGTGGATCTTGACATAATTGCACGCTCAAGAGATTTTTTAATGGAGTTCTAACCGATTATTATCGAGCATGCGTTCTGTCTAGTTGTTTTAATATTGTTAATTTTATTAGGAATATTATTCTGCACAATTCATGCTACTTACATGCTCATCCTCGTGCGTTGGTGCTGCCTTGTTTTAGCAATTGATAGCAAGATCCACTGTAGAAGGATCTTTTGCTTGTTGCAGAGGCAACACATGGCATCTGAATAACGTGGCCATCTTATAGTAAAGCATCGTAAAGCTCAACTTGAACAGCGTGTGCTAACTGCTTATATAACAGTCCATAATGTCATCTGCTGCTTCTGATGAATCAATAATGCTTCATCGTTACACAACGGCATCATAATAATAGCTTTCGTGCAGCATCGCTGGCTTGTTTTCAGCTGCAATCTCGAGATGATCCGTGTGCATGTTGTATGATTAATAATATATTCTAGCGCATGAGATGCATCTAGTTAATTCATCTACCACGCTGTCATGTTCCAATTTTATCCACAGATGTATTGGCTCCTCAGCACGAGCGTGCAATGTATGCAGAGATGCACGTACGCATTGGCAAAAAAAGGCTGTTAATTATGCATAAAAAAAATGCCGAAAATCATGTTGCATTAGCCCATGCAGATATATGGTGGATTCATTTCGGCTACAACTTATGATTTTTGATTTTAGCATGAGTATTTATATGAACGAATCAAGTATCGATAAACCGCTTCAAAAAATTTATTCTAATAAGTTACTTGGAAACAGCGACAGAGAAATTATTTTATTTATTCGTTCGAAAGAAGGTATAAGCTATAAGTTGTCCCATGACTTTATGGGCCAAAATCGAGAACCTAAGTTGGGCCCAAATCGGGAACGTATGTTGGGCCAAGATGAGCGAGGCCTGGCCCACCCGGCCAAAGGGGAAGCCCAGGAGTGCACTGCCTACTCATGTCTTCTTCGCCAGCACTCCCAACTCCCACCGCCGGATTGGGCAAGAAAAGGTGAAGAGAACCGCGACGGCGCGCCGGCGTCGCCCACCTCCGTGGAGCCACCCAGCTGGAAGGATACCGCGGTCTCCGGCCGAGCTCGAGGCCTCCAGAGTTCCGACTGATGTACGCATCTAGCCCTTAACTCTCTGAATGCTGCAATGCCTTGTGAGTAGCGAGCCATCTTGTACTGTTCATACATGAGCTCAGCTGATGAGTGAATGAATGGGGTCAGTGCACAGGATCTTGTGCAAATTCCTGCCAATATTTTATCGAGTGATTTTGAAACCCTCGTGCTCAGTTTAAAAATTATCAAATCTACAGGTAATTTCTCATTCATCCAACATATTTTGTTGGTATCAGAACTCAAGGTAGTGCATAACATTCTGTCTCAACTATAATATATGCTCAAATGATATGTATACTGGAGATATTAAAATTGCAAGTATACGAGGTCTTCGGAATTTTGTCATATTCAAGGTAATGTGATCGTCCAACGTGTCCAGCTAATATGCTGTGCTAATTGCAACCTTTAAGCCTTGTAGCTTGGACCTGGCATGTTTAATGAATGTAAGATGCACCAAACAAGGATCGTCTGTACCAATCATGAGCTTAAGCAAGTGTGAGGTATCCTGTCCACATGGAATCACAAACAACTAGGCAGTTATGGACCAGTGCCAAACATATATGGTTGGGCCTAAAAGTTTTCCACAGACCTGTAAATATTTATGCCTAGAGGGAAAGCATGTATAGGCTTATGGCAAATCATTTTGACTGTGAAATAAAACAAGAAAGGAAGTAATACGACTATATGCTGGGTTTGCACTGTATATTCATCACAAAGGCAAACATACTGACATTGCACCGCCAGATCACATCAATAATCTCAGAAGCATGTGAGGATTGAATTCACAACATGAGTCAAAACTTTTGTTTCTTTCTCTGTATGAAGTTTTCTGTACATCTCAACGTATACAAATGGGAAAGATCAGCAATTCCTTTAAAAGGTGGATGCCAATGACAGGTTGTCAAGAGTCACAAGGCTTGAGGAGTTGAGGAGTATCTATGGGCTAAGAATGTTTAGGATAGTAACCCTGCTCTGGACCAATCTCCGGAACAGAAGTCCTGCTCCAGCGTCAAGATCTCCTACACTGCACTCTAGCACCTGCCACTGCTTCTCCTTGCAAACAACTGAGTTTTTCATATGGAATGCCTTGGAGACGAGAGACCATTTTGGTGTTGCAATTTGCTTGGACAAGATTTGCAATGAGACAGCTATCTCTCTAGCTTCTGCCAATAGCTTGACCACCTTGCAGCCCTCGTCAGAAGCAGCCTTCTTGCTGATCCTTCTGAACTGTTTTTGTGCCTTCTTGTCCAAGCAGATGTAGGACCAAATCTTGGCTTGAACAGCAACATCGTTTCGTCTCTTAAGAACCAATTGTGTCTCCTGAACACTTGCCTTCAGCACTGTGAGGCATTCTTGCATGGCATTGCAGAGTTTGAGGAGCATGAGAGACTGCTCGAGCTCTTCCTCCACCACTGTCCTTTACTGAGGTTGGCAAAGGCTTACTTGGCTGCTAGGCAAGCACATCATCCCCTCGATATTGTTGTGCACAACCTCAAGCCTCATGAAACCATTGCATACTGTTGTAATGCTTGCAGAGGTCGAAGAGATGGTTGCGTTGAGGCTCTGCAGCTGTTCTTCGATGCTGGTTTCATCAGAGCGAAGGCTGGAAGGCAACTTGCGGATCTTAGATGGCAAGCCATTCTTGGAACTATATCTTTTTCTGTAGAAATAGAAGACAAGGGAAGAAAATATGAGAACTATGTTGTAATGGTGTCAACCCGCGCTTGGTTTCTCTCAAATATATAACGAAAGAAGTGGAAGCAATTACATAGTGAGACATAGTTGAAGCAATAGACAACAAGAATCTCATCAGTTAGGAGTTGTGGTGCTGGCTGCAACATAGTCGCCCATCTCCAAAACAACTTGATGTTTTTTAATGTTTGCCAGTGTAAGAGGCATCTTTAAGTGTGCCTATGAGCCTGTCTTGTCTTAATTGCTGGTGGCAAACTCATCTGCACGAGGGTGTGGTTGGTGCTTGCTAGTGTAAGGAGCCATTGACTTCATCAGCGCGTTCCAACACTGCGTTATCTGGTTCTGTTAACTGCATTGGTCCATTGATGCTTCAACCATACAAGATCGCTTTACGTTCCTCACAGCATCGCTGGCATGCTTCAGTTGCATGCCTGCAGCATATGTGTACATTGCAATCTTGAGAGGATCCACATGCTGTGTATTTTTCTAGTGCATTGGGTGCATCTAACTGAGCTTATGCTACATTCAACTTCCAATTGTTGGCATCAAGAATCCACATTTTACGTGCGGCATCGCTGGCATGTTTCAGCAGTCTTCAGCATTTGATTTTTATATCAAGAATCCACATTTCACATGTGATATTTTGCAATCTTGATAGCAGCCATGTGTTGTACCTTTTCCCTAGTGCATTAGATTCCTCTATGTGAGCTTATCCAGCTCATTTTCCAATTATTGGCATCAAGTATATGCACGAATGTGTAACATGCTGGTGGTTCTTGAATAGCACAAAATAATGATGTAATGTTTTTTCTCGGAACTGAGTTAATGGTTCTTAATCCTGTATCATTTGTGCATGTGCATTATTTAATTATTAGCCTGGTTTTTGTAGGGCCTGTTGATGGGTGGAGCCAGGTCAGAATTTGAACAGAGACGCGGTTGGGCCAACATTCATATATCCGGCACACCATCACCACCGTGCTCAAGCTAGCCCCCACCCTCCCATTGGACCATTGGACAAATAATACTAGCTATCTTTATAATCTCAGAAATCCTGTAATGCCCAATCTTGACAATTTTCTGTATAATTTCTAATCTATATGAGAGATTTTGTTGGCGTTATCATAGAATGATAGAAGATTTGTCATCTCAGAAATCCTGTGATACCCAATTCAACAATCTTCGCAGTATTTTATCATCCATTGAAGATCCAGTAACATCATGTTGAAGATCTCAGCGTATTAAATTTGTCATTGCTGAATATGATTTTTTTCCTTGGCAAGTAAATTTTCCATCATAGTTAGTTATATCAAAAATTGAAAGCTTTACCATTTTAATATAGAAATATTATGAAGCACTAGCTAAGCAACACCATGGTCAGACTTCACAATTACGAAGGGAATCTAGCTAGTTGATTTATTCTGCTAAGTACAAGTGTACAGCCATAAACCTTGTGGCTTTGACATGCCATGTTCCATGCATGTCAAGCAAGAACCACAAAATAAGGATCTTATGCTAATCATGAGCTTAAGTCGGGTGTGAGTTGTGACACAACTGACAACTAAGCAATATTGACCCATGAAAAAAAACTATACCTGTAGGCCTCAAATCATTGCCATCATAACTCCAGAACAAACCTGTAATGCAAATCATATTAGTTCAAAATCAAAAACAAAAAATCCTGTGATTGACAGCATGCAAATTTCACACATTTCCTATTGTCATTCATATTCATCACAAAGCCCCATACAAACTATATGGACATCGCAAACATGAAATTGATCAAAACTTTGGTTTTTCTTTCTGCAATTTTCTGTACATTTGTACTGTATACATATGGGAAAATTGTATCGAGATCGGCTAATCCTCAAAAAGTCAGATGCCAATCACAGGACATCAAGAGTGACAACGCTTGTGGTGTATCTATGAGCTAAGAATGTTTAGGAGAGAAACTCTGCTCTGGACCAATTTCCTGAACAGATGTCCTGCTCCACTCTCAAGATCTCCGATGTTGCACTCTAATGCCTGCAATTGCCCCTCCTCACAAACAACTACTTTTTTCTTGTGAAATGCCTTGGAGACAAGAGACTGTTTAGGCATTTCGATTTGCTTCGACAGGAGATGCAGTGTGGACTCCAGTAGAGAGACAGTGATCTCTCTGGCCTTGGTCAATAGCCTGACCATGCTGCAATTCGTCTTGTCAGAAATAGTCTTCTTGGCAGTCTTCTTGAAATGTTTGTTAGCCTTCCTCGCCAAGCGGGTATAAGACTGGATCTTGGCTTGAACAGCTACGTCATCTCCTTTTCTTTGAGCCACTTGCAGCTCTTGGATGATGGCCTTCAACTCAACAAAGATACCCTGCATGGTGTTGCAGAGATCCAGCAGCTCAAGAGAAGATTCCATTTCTCCATCCAACATCTTCCTTTGCTGGGAGGAGCTAACTTGGTTGCTTGGCAGGCAAACAATCTCCTCAACACCGATGTAGATGTCTCCAAGCCTCCTCAAACCATCGCACATGGTCTCGATGGTGATGGAGGGTGAAGAGATGCGTGCCTCAAGGCTGTGCAGCTCTTCTTCAACTTCGGTCTCACTGGTGTGAGGCCTAGAGGGCAAACTTATTGACCTTAGGTGGCACACCATATCTGCTCCTGACACTTCTTTCTGGATTGAGGTTGAGGAGATGAGAAGGAAAGATCGATTTTTAGTTTGATGTGGCTAGCCTTCTGGTGAGGCCTATTTATACATGAGCAGTATAGAAACATCATCATTTGATTGGTAGACAAAACGAATCATGCAATTTCATCTCTCAGATGCTGTCTGTTATGGTTTGAGATCTGGCAGCAGCATAGCAATTACAGCATCAAGTTGTCTCATGTTTAGAACATATGGTAGTGCATTGGCTATCCTCGAGATGAGCAATCACACCATCATGTTCCAACAATTGGCAGCAAGAATCAGCAGGGTGGTGTAGTCCGGTGGTGGATCTTCACATAATTGCCCGCTCAGGTAGTTCTGCATTGCGAATCTGCGATGATTTAGCTCCATTCGTGCAGCATCGCTGTTATGTTTAAGCTGTCTGCAACATTTGGTATCTCTATCTCATTTGATAATGTGGTGCATATTGAGATCTCGAGAAAAGCCATGTGCTGTGCAATTTTTTGGCGCATCTAATTGAGCTTATCGTTGTGTTATGTTCCAATTATCGGAGACAAGAGCCTGCACGAGTGTGTAATGTATATAATGGTGGATCTTGTGATAAACTCCAGTTAGGGTTTTTTTTAGATGAACAAATAGTCAGATTGGAACAGGCGAAGCAGTGAGCATCGTGTACTGAATTTGCGTGTGCCCGGTGTTGGTCTGGTTGCTGTTCGTGGGCCAGGCCAAGTGAGCTTTGATCTGAACGGATGGGCCATTGAGACCTAGACCTAGGCTCCGCGGCTCGGCCCGAAACATGAAAGAAACAAACGGAAAAGGTAGGATTTTTTAAATAATTAATTTTTAATTTGGAGTTACAGTATGATACATACTTTTTATTATTTTTTTTATAGTTTTGATCATATATCGCTCCACCGTTAAGTGATACGTGACTAAATCGTCCAACTGTTGGACGACTAGATCATGTCGCCCAACCGTAGAGCAACAAGACCCCAAGTCGCCCAACTCTTAGGCGATACTCCTCTAATCACCCAACCGTTCAACAATATATTCCTGCTTTTAAGTTTGGCACCCCGGTGCCAAATGAGCAAACACGTGAGCCTGTCATAGTGCCATGTCTGTATTATTGGCTGCAAAGCAAACTGCACGAGGATCATACAGTATATTGTACCATTAGAGATGTACATGCATCATTTCGCTGTGTTAGACTACATACACACTCTTGGCCCTGTTGGTGAATAGAACGGCTTGACTTGAACACTTGCCGTTCAGCATCGCTGGCATGTTTCAGCTGCCTCCTGCAGCATTTCTCGTGTATGTACGCAGTTTTCTTGCTGTGCGTTAGTTGCTCCTAATTCTGCCATGTTCCAATTATCGGCGACAAGAATCCTCACGCAGAAGGGTTTGATCGTGTTATTAGTGTGCATTGCTTCTTTTATATATTTTTGAGAAAATTCGTCTGTATTCTTGCTTTTTTTTTTTTGTGTGTATCCTTGTTAGTCCGGCTGTCGATGGGCTGACCCAAGGTTGGGCCTATATTGGATATTATGTACAATCAGGCCCAAAATATAGCCCATCGGCCCAGAAATTACTACCACTTCAAATTTCAGTCATAGGAGAAAAAAAAAGGAAAAAAGGCTAAGCCACAAGAGAAAGGGCGTAGGTGTCGAGATCGCCGCCGCGAAGCCCCCGGCCAGCGGCCGTCACGCCGTCACCGACGATCTGCAGGCCTAGGCCCGCTGCATTCGTCCCTGCTTCTCGCCAGAGGTCGGTCGGTCGGTCTGGAACCCTAACTCTTATTTTCGTCGCCATGCCTTACCAGCATTCCGCTGTCGCGTTGGCGATTTGGATGGTTAACTAATTGGCTAATCACAAGGTCGGGCCTCGTGGGGGGTTCGAGGCTTGGGGCTGGCATGCTTCGTGTATGCAGAGCATGATCCACCCACCAAGGATCGTGTGCAGATTATGGGATTAAACAAGTGTGAGGTAACATGGTCACAGCATTATTGCTGTAATAATTTATATTCTGAGAAATACTCTAGGTCTTAAGTCTTAACACAAGTAATAATAACTCTAGAATTGAAAACGGGGGAAATACTCTAGGTACAGCAAGAATGCACATTAGAGTCATAGGCTTAGTTTCTGTGGTTAAATAATTTATTTGGATTGCCCCATAGTTTTATGGACATCGCAAAATCACATCATCAAAATACCACTGAAATCAGAAGCATGTATAAATGGTTGAACAAGAAACTTTGGCTGGATCAAAACTGTTATCTTCAATTGCACATATTCTGTAAATTTACAGGTATAAAGACTGGCGAATCCTTTAAAAGGCGGAGGCCAATCACAGGATGTTTGAGTGACTTCGCTTGAGGAGAATCTATGAGCTAAGAATGTTTAGGAGGGCAACTCTGCTCTGGATCATTCTCCTGAACAGAAGTTCTGCTCCATTCTCAAGATCTCCAATGGTGCACTCTAATGCCTGCAACTGCTCCTCCTCGCAAACAACTGCTCTTCTCTTTTGGAATGCCTTAGAGACAAGAGACCTCTTGGGCATCGCTACTTGTTTCGATAGGATACACAACGTGGACTCGAGTAAAGAAGAGGCGATGATTCTAGTCTTGATCAACAGCCTGACCAGCTGGCAATCCTCCTTGTCAGAAGTAGTCTTCTTGCTAATCTTCTTGAATTGTTTTTGCGCCTTCTTGGCCAAGCGGGTGTAAGATGGGATCTTGGCCTGAATGCTTGCATCGTCTCCTCTTCTGAGAACCGCTTGCAGATCTTGGATTATAGTCTTCAGCTTGGCAAAGTTCTCTTGCATGGCATTGCAGAGATCGATGAGCTTGAGAGAACTTTCCATTTCTCCATCCAACATTTTCCTTTGCTGCGCGGAGCAAACTTGGTTGCTGGGCAAGTGGATGATCTCCTCGATGTGGCTGTAGACATCTCCAAGCCTCCTCAAACCATCGCACATCGCCTCGATGGTTGCGGAGGGTGAAGAGATGCTTGCCTCTAGGCTGTTCAGCTCATCTTCGACTTCAGTCTCATTGGAGTGCCTCTTAGATGGCAAGCTTACTGATCGTAGATGGCAAGCCATGTTTGTATTGGAGTATTTGAGATTGGAGATGAGAAAGAAAGAAGAAAGTTTGGTTTGATGTGTCTACCCGTTCAGCTAGGCCTATTTATACACCGGAAGCAACTGAGACAGCATCTTTTGAAAGGTAGACAAAAAGAATCATGCCATTTCATCTCCCAGATGCTGTCTGTTAAAGTTTCATGGCAATGCTGCAGAATTGCCACAATATCAAGGTTTTACACGTGATGTGTGTTTCTTTTAGGCCACCAGACACCTCCAAAATGAGCTTGACACTCTGTCATGTTCCAATTATTGGTAGCAAGAATCTGCATTGGTTCCTAGCATCGTGATGGATCTGGATCTTGAAGTAAGTGCAAGAAAGGTTCTTTAACGGGCTGTTAATTGAGTATTATTGGTGGCATTAATTGATTGTTGTTAGTCATTGACATAAGTAGGTGTTTGCCCCTGTAGTGATAACGCTAATCACAAGGTTATAGCTCATGGCTTGTAGCTGGCATGTTTCAACCGCGTAGAGCAAGATCCATTCCACAAGGATCGTGCAGTTGAGCGCACATGTGAGTAACATGACCGTTGCAAAAAGAACTATTTTCATGAGGCCCATAAGTGATCATCTTGTGGTGACATCATTTCTTTAGCATCAATAATGTAGAAACAACGCAAAATTTACTTGGACTGGAGTGCTCCAAATTTGAGGCTTCTGTTCTGTTGCCAGTAAATGATAATATTTACCAAGCACTAACTTTTTTCAGCAATGAGAAGCCAAGTCAGGATATTCGCAACATGGAATTGGCAGAAACTTTGTTTTTCGATTCAGTGAACTTTCTATACATATCCACTAGTATATATATTACAAAATTTTTGTGATGCTTGACTAATCCTCTAGAAGGTGGATGCTAATCACAGGGAATGAGAGCTCACGTGTCTATGAGCTAAGAGTGTTCAGAAGAGAAACTCTGCTCTGGATCAATCTCCTGAACAGAAGTTCCGCTCCACTCTCAAGATCTCTGATACTACACTCTAATGCCTGCAATTGCTCCTCCTCGCACTCTACTTTGCTCTTCTTGAATGTTTTGGAGACAAGAGACCACTTGGGAATCTCAATTTGCTTTGACAGGAGGCGGGATGTGGATTCGAGCAGTGCGATAGTGATCTGTCTCGCGTCTGCCAGTAGCTTCACTACCCTGCAATCCTTCTTGTCAGAAGTAGTCTTTTTACTGATCTTCTTGAATTGTTTTTGTGCCTTCTTTGCTAGCCGGATGTATGCCTTGGCTTGAACAGATGCATCTTCTCCTCTTCTGAGAACCAACAGGAGCTCTTGTATATTCATCTTCAAGTCCATGAAGCTTTCCTGCATGGCATTGCAGAGGTCAAGCAAGACGAGTGACCGTCCAAGCTCTTCCTCTACCGCATCCCTTTGCAGGGTCTGGCAAAGGCTAACTTGGTTGCTGTGCGTGCACATCATCTCTTCAATGCAGTTGTAGATGCCTCCAAGACTCCTCAAACCATCACACATTGTGTCCATGGTTGCCGAGGGTGAAGAGATGGTTGAGTTTAGGCTCTGGAGCTGCTCCTCAACTTTGGTTTCATTTGAGCAAGGGCTAGAAGGCAAGCTTGCAGATCTTAGATGACAAGCCATGCTTGGAATTGAGGCTTTGATGCTATTTTCTTATGTATGGAAATGGAAGAGAAGAGTAGGCAAGACAAGCTACAGTTTTGTTGGTGCTCAACCCTTGGTTGTTCTCCCTATATTTATAGCGGAGAGGCAGAAGCGATGGCATGAACAGAGCAATGGACAGCAAAAATCTCGTCCACTAACCTCCATATGATCTGAATTGTTGTATAAAGTGATCTGCTGAAACATAGCCACCCAAGCCCAGACAAGTCGTTGCTCATCTGTTTTTGGTCAGTGCAACAAACGTTAATGAGTGGGTCAGTGCAACAAACGTTAATGAGTGAACTTTTGTGCCTGTCATGTCTCAGTTCCTGGTGACATCTCTCTCTGCACGGGTGTTTAGTTTAATTTCAGATCTAGATACGCGATCATGAAAGAAGGAAATGCAATGTAACTTAAGTGTTGGTGAGAGGAATAATTAGTCTGGTTCTCCTGTAGCAAGTCAAAATTAGGATGAGTTCTGCCACTCGTGCAGCATCGCTGGCGGGTTTCATCTATCCACAGCAAGGACAACCACGTAAGTGCACGCAGTCTTGACTCAATGAACAGCATAATTTACCATGTCAATATTAAGCTAGTTGTCTGAGATAATCATGTCAAGTTAAATCAGTACGAAAGTATAATAACTGGAGTATACAGAAAAAATGCAATAAGGTGAGTTGGTTTAAATTCTGATGACAGCCTTCTAGGATACAACATTGGCATATGAATGCAGGTAGTATCTGGCAAAACTTTTGACTAGTTTTAGAGTCTAGGCATGGAAGAAAGTGCCAAAAACAATCAATCACTGGTACGATAAAAGTCTTTGTGACTTCAGTTTGGGTGACTTCTGATTGTGCATGGTACTACATTGAGATAGCATGCCACTTATTATTCAAATGGGTGAGCATTATACCATTTGGGAGCAAATGTGGAGGAACAACTACAGGTTAAAAAAACTATGCTAAGTTCTTTATGCAAGGAAGCAAACTATGCCTTTCAATTGTATATATCTTGCTATACATTTAAAGCTGTATACATATTATCATGTACAAAATTTTGGTGATTGACAGGTCCTCTAAAAGTTGGATGCCAATCGCAGTGCACCAGTAGAGCATCTATGAGCTAAGTGTGTTCAGAAGAGAAACCCTGGTTTGGATCGATCTCCTGAACAGGTTCTCGATTCCACACTCTAGGCCTACAATGCCCAACTCTAATGCCTGCAATTGCACTTCCTCGCATGAAACTTCTGTCTTCTTGAATGATTTGGAGATAAGAGACCACTTGCTTGCATTGCAGGTGACCATTTGCTTCGACAAGAGCTCCAGTGCAGATTTGACAACTGAGACAGTAATCCCTCTTGCTGTTTTCAATAAACTGACAAGCCTTCCATTCTCATCAGAGGCAGCCTTGTTGCCGGACTTCTTCAGGTGATGCTTAGCCTTCTTCACCAAGCGAATGTAAGATTGAACCTTAACATGAACAACTGCGTGGTCTCCTCGATTGAGGGCCATCTGCAGCTCCTGGATGATCATCTTCAGGTCAGTGAAGCTTTCTTGCATGGCATTGCAGAGATCCAGTACCTCCAGAGACCTCTCCATTTCTTCCTCCAGCCTCTTCCCATGTACTTGGTTGCTATGCAAATATATGATCTCATTGATGCAGTTGTAGACGTCTCCAAGCCTCCTCAGACCATCACATACCATTCCAATAGTGGCAGATGGCGAGGAAATGACTGAATTTATGTTGTGGAGCTCTTCTTCAACATTGATCTCGCTGGGGTGAGGCATAGACGGCAAACTTGATGATCGTTGATGGCCAGCCATGTTTGGAAGTAAATTTGGTGCTTTCTTTCAGTGTTGGTATGGAAGATGAAATAGGCAAGGGGAGCAAATGGTGAGTTGATGGTGTTGATGCTCTAAATCTCCCTACTTATAATCAGGAGGTTGAGAAGATGGCGTGAACTAGCAAAATGGACAGACAGCAAGAATATCCATCAGTAGCCTCTCATCTGATCTTGATTGCATGGCCACTGCAGCCACAGACAAGTTGATGCCCTTCACTTCTTGTCTAATTCAACACACATTGCTAACTAACATAGCTGGGTTGTCATGTTCGATGCACTGCCAGCAAAGGAAACTGCACGCGCAAGTGCTTGATGCATTGTTTGCTTCAGATGGATGACCAGGCACCCGAAACAAACAAAACAGCAGAAGTACATGGAAGGTTCATCAGTGTCGAGGCATGTTTCAGCAATCTGAAGCAGGATCCACCATTTATATTCACCTGCTAAAATGCATGGTACAGGCATGTCTGATCAAATGACCATCTGGAATCATATCATGCATTAGGCGACATTGAAGGTTCACTCCTCGTTGATGCAGTTGCTCTTACAAATCAAAACACACAAGTGTATACATGTTCGGTGATTTATATTTGTCTTCAGGGAATTACTCCATGTAAGCGGGCTCATCGGGGATTTCTTGTACTGTAAATGATGGCATATAGTCTGAAAATCTCCATGGGACATCAAAGAACATGGAGATAATGGGAAGCTGCAACTCCTCCAACTTCCATGATCAGCGAACTACGTGTAGCACACTTTGTTTGTGAAAGAGAAAAGAAGCAACTGAACCTACAAGCGCATCTATGGAGAATGGCTTGACTCTGTTCATGATATATATATTCTCCCCCCTTGATTTCATGTCTTACTGATGCATGAGTTTCTTGTTGTTAGGATTCCAGTTGAAGTATAAAGTGCCCTGCACCATATCAAGTGCATGCTTACTTAGAAAGCATATACACACACAAATGTAATAGAGAGAAGAAACATGAAAGCTTATGGAAGTGAAGAGATTCTGTTCACTCTTCAATAGCATATGACATATCAGAATTTTGAGGCTTTCCTTGTCGTTTGCTAATACGATCTATCAGGGAGATGCATCATCAATCCAAAATAAGCACCAATTACTCAAAAACTTTCCTAGGGCTATTTTTTCTTCATAGACAAGTGTCAAAATTTTAGCATACACGATCATCTATCTGTCATATCCACTGTACACACACACAGCTGGTCTATTCAAGCTCCGATCAAACACCCAGCAGTGCAGTAGCAGCAGCGCCTATAAGCTGCACATGTTGAGCAAGAACACCCTGCATTTCACCAATCGCCTGAACAGCAGCTCCAACCCGTCCTCCAGACGCTGAATCGTGTCTCCCAACGCTCTCAGCTCCTTCTGTGCTCGCGTCGCCGTCTCATCGTCGTGCAAATCTTTGGACGAGGAACACAAGGTGGTTGTGACCTCGTTGTCCTCGCACGCCACTCGGGTCGTCTTCCTGAACGCCCTCGCCACGCACGTCGACCATTTGTTGGCTGCCCTCGTCTCGGTCACGGGGATCCGCCGCGACAGCGCCGCCACGACGCGCTCCAGTACCGCCACGGTGACCCGCCGTGCCTCCTGCAGCGAGTGCCTGTCGTCGTCGGGCGCTTGAAGTCCGTGCCTCGAGCTGAGGTGCCGGCACTGCTGCTTCTTGACGTCCGCGCGTGCCTTCCTGCCCAGGCGCGCGTACGCGCGCGCTGCTCTCTGGGCGCCGGCGCTGTCTCCCCGCCGGACGGCCACCTCGAGGTCAAGCGCGCACGCGCGCATCGCGCGCAGGCCGTCCCGCGCCGCGGCGCACGCGTCGAGCAGCGCGACGGACTCCTCCAGCTCTTCCTCCACTTGCTCGGCGCGAGCAGAGCGCACGAGCGACCCCACGTGCTCGTACACGCAGGCCACGCCTTCCAAAGCGCCGGCCATCACTGCCGCCGATGAGGACGAGGAAGCGACGTGCTGCCTTAGCCTGCAGAGCTGCTGCTCGGCGCAGTACACCTCCATAGCTGACTCGCTGATCAGTTGGTTCACTCCGTACAAGCTTGGTTACTCCGAGACTTGGATATGGCACAATGGACAGATGCCAAGTTGCAGCTAGCTCCTTCATCTGACGCGCCGTGCAAGCGCATATATACCATACACACCTGAAACAAGGAGAGGCGACTGTGCGCTGTCATGCTGGTGCCGGTGGCCATCAGCACGGCCTGGCTGGCATGCCCCCCGTGGCCGCGGCAACCGCGCCACACGAGCGCGCGCGCGACGACGACGTGCATACTAGGCGAGGAAGCGTCGAGGGCACGCCGTGCGCGCGGTTGGTTGTACACTTGGACGTCTATGGTGTCATGGCCTGACGGCCTCAGCCTCCCTTGTGTGCGTATAATTGAGCTGCGGTTGGTGCGTACGGATGTACATGCATGGCATCTCCATTCTCGAAGCCGGCGAAGCTGCCACGGCCTTGCGCATCGTTTGTCTTGTCTGACGGGTTCAGATATGTTCACATACTGGCCTGATACGACGGGTGTCACCAGTCTTGAAATCCTGATCATCGGAGATTTCTGTGTTCCTCTGTCGGTCTTTTGAATTATAGCCGAAGACTTTTGGCTGTGATTGATGCTTTATTTATATTTTTCGAGATAGTAGTGAACATCAGGGGCGTAACCAGGTAGCCAGCTAGTCTCAGGCCCACTCCATGGAGAGTGCATGAGGCCTAGCTCCTTCCCTTATGTCATAATATTTTGTAGTGAGAAAATTTGATCCAGGTCTTAGACCCAGCTCTACCTCTGGTGAACATCAGCGTCTCTATCGTTTGGGCTCGGGAAGCTATTTAAAGACATGGACGATACATACGGTATTAGATTTGAGAAATCATTTGAATAAACGATTTCAAGAAGCTATTTGAAGAAACTGTCATATTTATTTCAATTTCCAGATAAGCCGAAATTAAAAACAAAAGGAACAAGACCTTCCTTCCTAGCTTTGAGATACGTGTCACTTTCTGAATAGAATTGCAGCACTTGCTAGTGTGTGTCGTTACGAGTAGGTCACCGGCACAACAAGAGCCCTAGCTTGGTTATTTCTAGTGATGCAACAACCTGACAGATTGGCTTTCTGCAACTTAATCTGCGGTGCTCAAACTCAGCGCAAGATGTTGGGCCATCACTGAAAAACTCATATCAACAAAGACCCATGTCATCGAACGGTGGCGGACCTAGAAATAAAATAAAAGGGTTAATTTATGGTAGATTGAAAATCTCACTAAGTTGCAATTAAATTACACCATAGCAAAAGTACATAGAATCTCTTCTTTTCAACTTCTAAAAGCTAGTTTTCAGTTTTTCTACAGTAACCAACTTTCAAATTGAGCCTTTTCAAGACGGGGTTTACAAATTAATTATAGCACACACTATAATGACTTTATTTATATCGGCTAAAATTGTACATGAGTTTCTATTACTCCGTAATCTCTCTTACGAATAGCCCAAAAGTCTTAAACCACAACCATAAACCATAAAGCAAAGCCAAAATGAACATACCCATAAGCACTGATACAACACTGATATTATAGTGAAACACTTTGATGATATTAAAAAAGTATTCTAATTAGAATAAATATCTAATTAAGGAAAAGTCCTTCTGCTAAACTATCATGGCAGATCTCCACGCTAGATTGACACTATCTACATTAAAATTTAGTCAAGCATTATAGCAACCTGTATATACTCTCAATTATCCACACATTTCACAAACATCAACGATGCCAAATGTTGTATTTTCATCATTAAAAACACACTACACTACAACTTCGGTGAGATATCATGAAGAATAAAATAATGAAAGTAAAATAATGAAAGCTGATGTGCATCACGTAGAACTTGACACCACAAAAGAGACCACACAATAGCAATTCTACCACATTACAGCTTGAAGAAACACTTTGTATTATGCGTCTACACAACAAATTACCTAGATTGACTATGTACAAACTGAGGTTATAATGGAGGTTCCAGAGTCCAGCCATACAGGAAGACAGAGAACAAATGCTTTTCTAGCACCAACTGCAATTGCAAGTTAGGACAGCTTGTGTTCCATGTGTTATGCGAAGGAAGAGCGGAAGACTCAATATTCTTTAACTACATTTTTTTTACATTTCACAGAATATGTCAATTCAGTTCCAGCAGCACAAGTGTAACGCCCTAGGGTCCAAACCGGCTCAGACCTAACCACATTCTGGATAGGCCACGCACACGTAGCAATCCGCTTGCGCTTTCGTCCTCGCTTCGCGCAAAACGGTTAACCGAGGGTGCTACCATTGGAACTTCTAGGCTTATATATAAGTGCTTCTCAAGGTAAGCTAGCAAGGTAGGACTAACCCAGAAATTCATGCACACACACACATAGGCCAACATGGGCCGGGGTGTCACATACACTGATACACCCCCCTCAAAGGAACCGACGTCCTCGTCGGACCAACATACCCACACCGGGGCAAATGATAAAGATCTCCTCTCTTAGCACATATCCGTGCGTTCAGTGCCAGCACATATGCCATACCGTGTGTCCGCTACGGGCCCACACGCGCCATGCGCCATATGCCCGCGTCCCTGACCTGCATGCGCCCATGTAACCGCGAGAGTCGGCTCTGATACCATTTGTAACGCCCTAGGGTCCAAACCGGCTCAGACCTAACCACATTCTGGATAGGCCACGCACACATAGCAACCCGCTTGCGCTTTCGTCCTCGCTTCGCGCAAAACGGTTAACCGGGGGTGCTACCATTGAAACTCCTAGGCTTCTATGTAAGTGCTTCTCAAGGTAAGCTAGCAAGGTGGGACTAACCCAGAAATTTATGTGCACACACACATGGGTTAATATGGGCCGGGGTGTCACAACAAGGGAAAAAGGAAGAAAGAGAAAAACATAAATCATAAATATTACTTTCCTTTAACTGCAATCGGCTGGATGTTGGAGTTACATGTCAGCAGTTGTTACCATCATTTATCCTGAATAGGTGAAGGAAAATTATGGATTTAAAACAATAATAAGCATGGTGAATACCTTATTTAAAACTAGTGGTCCTAGATTTCAGTTTATCTGGTAAAGAAATGCCAATATACCAAACACTTTTGGCACTACAATTCTAGCACATGGCAACGACAGGAAAGACATACTCCTTAAGAAAATGATAGGTGGATTGCGACAAAGTTACTTAGCAGTGGAAGCAATTGAGTAACAAAGCCCAGTATATTCTCACGAACCATGGACTTGTCACTTTCTAGAATTGTGTGCTTTTCTTCTACAGAAAGGGGCCAAAAGTGTAAGCTACCGAAACACACAAGGGAATTGGTGCTCGACTACTGCCCTTCACAATTCACATACTAAGATCAGTAGGTGACCAGTTGTTCGAAACAAAGTTCTTGAAATGAATGCTTGCGACCAGTCTCACAGCCATATCACAATTTCCATCCACAATTATCTGTAACAATCTCGCCCAATGTTGTGGCGTGTACTGAAACTGTGGGAATTACAGAAACATCAATACCAGAGTCTGAAATAAATAAGCAAATAACATATGTAAAGCATGGCAACAACATGATTTATAGATGTAGAACGGCGGAGGGTCGGAGGCTGAGGCTGGTGAGCCGGTGGCCTATGGCGGTGGTGGTGTCGACGTGACTGGGAGCCCGAGATCCGGAGGGGTGGACTTGCGGAGCCACAGAGGGCAGAGGCGTAGAGGGGGGCACTAGCCTAGCCCAAGGTTCGTGCCATTTCTTTCAGGTGAAAAAACCTCAATGCCATGTCGGTATAATTTAAAGAAAAGATGCCTTTGGAGAAGTTTTAGTGGGCCTGTTTACCCCCATCATTGCTTCCAAAAACAACTTTAGAAAGAAAAATAATACACAAAGGCTCAAGTTACCATAGCTGTACAAAAGTCACAGATACAAATGAATCGTATGTACAAAAATAAACAGAAGGAAACCTTTGATGACGGCTGAATAAATTTAGGAGTTTGCAGACAGTGTTGTCTAAGCCTAAAAAGCTCAAGCTCCGGCAACACTGCAAACACTGCGGTGCGAAGCTGCAGCCGAGCTCCACGGAGAGCACCAAATGTCTCGGTACCATGCAATCATGCAGCTACGATTCATCGCACAACACTAAGTTCATACAGACTTAAAGAGCATCTCTACAAACAATTGAAGGACCTTCATGGATGATCAAAGATGTTAAGATCTGTTTCGATCAGCAGCTTCCATTCCTCTGTCTCTGATGCTTTCTGCTTCCTTCTTTACAGAATCGTCTCTCTGGTATAGGTATGACGAGAAACAGCAGATCATCCAACCCTAAGAATGCAGGCCTGTTAAGAGCAATAACAATCTGATCAGACCCCATCTCAGAAGGACAAATTTTCACAGCAGCTGCTGCAGGCCCTGCAACGACCCTGGAACCTGACAGGGGAAGCCAAGCGCAAGCAAGGCACATTGGTTGAGACTGGAACTGTGAATTTTGTGATACCGCTATGTGCATTGTTGCTGTTCATCCAACCACCGGGGTCGGTTACTTGCCCTGTACCAGCAAAGTCTGAAATGCCGCTAGGAAGCTCTGCCACTCTATTGGGCAAGTCGAGTTTTCTCTTCTTCAGAGCGAAGATGGAGATCCTTGTATGCATTCACACAGGCAGCAGCGAAATTCTCCATTGCTTCAAAAAGTTTATTCATACATGATTGCAAACCCAATTCAGCAGGTGTACCACCATCCTGTAACACCTGTGCAGATAAGGATACACCGCTCTGATTGGAAATAAGCACAAGCTTCTTGTTTTGTGCTTCTAGAGCTTTTTGGATTGACAGTTCATCCCTTTCCATCACTCTAAGGTCCCTGTCCATATCTTTATTAGCCATCATACCCTGCCTCCACTCTGACTTGTGCTTCTCCCAGAGGTGGAGAACATTAGAGGCAAAAGCCTGCATTGTGTCTACTACTTCCTTCTCGGATATCCTCCCGATGCCGTTTGCCCAATTATTACAGATGATGAAAACAGGTGGCGCTCCTAAACGTCCTGGAGAAAAGGGGGGAGTCCCATCATCAGTTACTTCAGGCACGTAGTCAATTCCCTTCTTGAGCCACTCATTCAAAGTGCTAACATAGCTCTTTTGAGCATTAACCCATGCAGCAAAACTGGCAATCAAATCCAGCAACTGAAGCTCCAGCTGTTTGATTAAGTCCATATGAGCTTCACTGAATCTTGCAGCAGCTATGGTAGAGTCCATGTTTTTAGCTTGGTATAAGGCATGGCACTGGATCTGATGGCATTCTGACATGGCATGCCACATTTGCATCATCCTGAGAATTCATTGTACGAATCAATATTAACATACAAATAACAAAGTAATCCAAGGTGCCAACCTAAAAATGCATAACAACAGCTTCTGTAAAGAAACCTTTTGATGTTGTAATGACAACATCTAGGAAATCGTAAGATTCGAATATTAATAGCTGGATGGCAGACAATAAAAAATAATAGGTGCCGGTACTTTTGACCAATAAAAGCAAGGAGACAATTTGGCATAGTTAATCAACATTTGATCAGGATTTCATTCAGTTATTCTTAACATGCCGAATGCTGTCATTCCCCATCTCTCCTTGTTTCTTGACATTCCATTAAAGCTAAAGAGTTTCTTCACAGGGAAATCATCAAACCAAAGCACCATTCTCATCCAAGATATCTGATATAGCCTAAGAGATTTAGCTTGATTGAAAGCAAGAAGATAAGGAATAATTACACCTTTAAGCAGAATTTATACAGAAAATTGATTATCTACCATATCCTTTAGCCATGGAACGAGAGTTAGATAAACCACCTATTTTCGTAGTTAACTTTCATGTCAAGCTATTACTTCATAAAATTCATAGCTTCGACACTTTTCTAAACTATCATTGAGGATGACTTGCAGCTCCAATTAATCTTCCCATCAGACACTACTTGTGTCTTAACATGATCTCATTGGATCTAACAACTCACTAGGATACCCAAAAGATTACAAACTGCAGTACTTCAGAAGAGGAAAATATCCAACTACTGCTCTTGACATGTTTGAAGCAAAGTAACCAGAAATTGGATAGTGCTCACTGGTGGATGCCCAAAATGGAAAATACTTCACATACTAAAAATAGTGGATTAAATGCGCACTAATGGGTGATATAAATTATAAACCCTTGGTTCCCCCACACACCAATTCTACCCTTCATCGACACCACTTACCATTGATCAACTCCATTCATTCAAAATGTGTATGCAAAATATGTACCTATAGTAGATTAGTAGTACTAATATAAAATTTATTGCTGTTTTTGTTAAAAAAGATACATACCCTTGAATCAGCTCACATGTTTGTGGCCATAGTTCTTCATCTCTTAGCTTATTGATCTTCTTTGAGATAGTGTTGACAACCTGAATGGCAACACTTATTTTTGTAGATAGCTTCCTGATATAAATTTCAATTGCCTCAAGCTTATGAGCTTCAGCACCTCTCCCATACAAAATTTTCAGCTCCTCACGTTTTTTCTCGTATAGCACTCTCATCTTCTCCTCAGTCTGTGATGAACAAAATTACTAGAGTATAAACAACACCGAACATGAAGAAAGAAGAATCAAGTCTTCTTTAACACGAGTAAACAACTCCAATAAAGTAAAACCATGGTATTGCATGTCAAGGGGAAGCCAAGGGGATGGTAAAGCCAAAGCATAAGAGACATAAAGCCCTTTAAAGTATAAACTATAAGACATAATCATTCCTTCAGGAGACCATTATCTAAAACGTAAAAGGCAAAGAAATGGTAGCCTACATTGTCGAAGAAAATTAAAAAACGAACAGACTACTTTAACAAAATAAGCAACTGTAAATAAAATACCAGATTGGACTTATTCGTAGTGTAAACTCCAAATCGTCTATAATTAACTACCCGATAATTTTTACTTTTTATTAAAAAAAAAAGGCACATACTTGCAAGTAGTAGTTGAGATTCGAGTTTGTTATGTAAACATAGTTCGTTACACAAAAGCTTCCAACTGAATCTGTTTTGATAATATTAAGCAAGTAGCAAGATAATTATAACAAATAGTCAACTTTTCCATCCTTTAATGTCTAACCTCACACATCTAGCAACAGAATTGTGCGTGCATATCATCATTCGGGTAGAAATTCAAAAATGTAAAGCACGCTCAGAACCTTGACTTCCTCAAGAAGTTTCTTCTCCCACATGTATAGCTTCTGCAACGTCGAAGAAAGGTTGCCACATTCCATAGCCTTGTCCTCTTTAAACTGTAGGAACTCCTCGTCCACCGAAGGCAGCCCACAGATCATCATTGAAGATACTGCAACAGTAATTGGGTTAGGCAAAAATTCCATTTTTTTTCCATCAGATGGCCAGAATAACACCAGACTGAAGATTTGGACGGCAAATTCAGGAATGCAACATAATAAACCTTTTAGTCCCGAGCTCTTCTGGTAGTAAGGCATCTTCCCAACCTCAAGCACCTTGGACACCTCGTTTGCGGAATTTGCGGCACGCTCAAACTGCGACCTGATCTCCTGCACCACCTTGACATCATCATTGTACGTCTTACCGGGGACTGCAGGCGGCCCAGCGACATCCGACCGCTGCAGCTGTTCTTCCACCACACTCTTCTCCACTACATGCACCTCATTGACCATGCCATTTCCGGTACTACTACTGCCCTCCGACGACCTTGACTTCCTGTGCGGTTCCTCGTTGGCACTGCTCCTCCCTTCCTCCTTCGGCAACCTGTCTGTACCGCCGTGGTTGTCATCGCCGTACGCTTCCTTGACGACCTCTACCACTTCCTCGTCCTCCAGTTCCGGGATGTCCTCCTCCTCCCGAACGTCTTTTGAGCTCCGGCTCGGCGTATACGTTGTCACGGAAGCCGGCTGCTCCTGGTAGTAGCTTTCGAATGATTCGAACGGGTTCAAGAAGTCCCAGGTCGACACCCGCGGCGGCGACGGCGGACGCGGCGGCGCAGCCCCCTCGCCGGAGGAGGCTGCCACCTGAGGCAAACCGCCGCCCTCAGGGTGCTGGTACTGACACCCACCGTAGTATGAGCCGGGAAGCGGTGGCCCGGAGGCACCACTACCCGGGTAGTAATGGACGGTGGCATTGGTGGCTTGAGGGCGGTGCTCATATGACACAGACGGCGGCGGCGGCTGGCTGCGGGCATAGCTGATGTTGAAGAAACTCTGGCCATAGCCGCCCATGTGGTTGCCGTATCCATATTCCAGGCCGGGGCCGTAGCTGTACGGCGGAGCGTAGCCAGGACCGTACGGCAAGGCCATCTGCGGCGGCTGGGGCGGCGCCGGGGCCGCTGGCGGGAGGGACTCGGGGCGGGGGAGAGGCGGCTCGGCCTCGTCGTCGGACGGGAACCTGATATGCCCGCCGTCGGAGCCCTCGTCGTCGTCCGAGTGGAAGTGTATGTGCCCACCGTCATCGACCTGTTTGGCCGCGTCGGGGACGGGGACCGCCGGGAGGGGCGACGCGGCGGGGAGCGGGTCCCCCTTCCGCTGGTCGGGGAGGCGCAGCAGCGCGGGGTCGGGCGGCGGGGGCAGCGCCTGGACGCCGCGGAGGAAGTCGTGCAGCGCGGCGCCGACGGCGCGCAGCGAGTCCGCGTAGGAGCGGTGGGCGTCGGCGAGCGCGTAGCGCTGGCGGATGGCCTCGGCCAGCAGCGCGGAGCGGTCCCGGCAGAGCGCGACGGCCGCCTCCTCCCCCTGCGGCAGCTTGGACTGCCCGCACCCCATCGTCGCACCCAGCGGCAGCAACCCACAGATAAAAGTTGAATTTTTAACGCCGTGAGGGCTAGGCTAGGCTACTAAACGCATGGTTCGGAGGAGGAGGAGGATAGCAAAGGATTCGGCGACTGCGACTGCGGCGGATCTGAAACAGGGTTGAGTACAGGGCGCTGATGGCGACGGGACGGCGCGGGAATCTTCGCCTTTTGCCAGCGTGGGCGTGGGGTGGGGCGCCCGGCCGCGTCGCGACGCGCGCGCGCGGAGTTCGTTCGTTCCCAGCGACGCACGGTGAAAACGTCACAACTCACAGAGCATTCCCATTCCGCCGCCGACAACGCGGCCGATGGATGGACGGAGAGAGCGGCCGAGCGGAGGCGTCGCGCTTTGGGCGGAGAAAGAAAATCGCTTGGTTTCGGTGCCGATTCTAGCCAAAACGTTGAGGCGGGCGGGCGGGCGCGGGGTTAAAGGCGAAGGTGGGAGGCGGGGAGCGGCGGATGAGCCGGAGTGGGGACATCCGTACGTGGGCGGCGTGAAAGCCTGGGTTTCTGCTTTGTTTTCGCTTTGCTTTGGTGGGGACGACGCCAATGCGAGAGGAGGAGGGGCTCAAGGCGTCGCAGCCTCTTGCCTGGCCTGCTTTGCTTTGCTTGACTGGTGTTCTGCCTCGTCACTGACAACTCAGAATCACCGGTTACGACTCATATGGGCGTTTTTTAGCTGTGCCATAACAGCCTGCCCATTTCGACTGAAAAAAGTAATTTATAATTAAAATTATATTATAATTAATTTTAATTTATTTGGCATAATTAAATTTAAAAAATAAAAATGGAAAACGGGTTAGCTAATCACGAACAATATAAATGAATACGAGAAAAAGAACCGGCAAAAAAGCTAAAAAAAAGCTAAAAAGTCAGAAAAAAGACGAAATTTAAAAATAGTGAAAATAAGTCAGAAGCCAGAAACTCAAGCCGAAAATAAACCAGAAGCCAGAAGCTCAAGTCTTTTGCTGGACGGTTTATTAGTCGTCTAATTGTTGAGAAACTGTCGCTGGCGACCAGTCCGCTCGAATTCTCTGCTTATGCAAAACTAGATCAATCACAGAAGACAGAAATAATAGATTGAAACACAGAGAGATAAAGAGAACTCCTGATCTTTCTTTATTGATTTATTTTCTGATTCCGTATACAAAACAGCCAATAGTACCCCATATTTATAGCCTAGTAGTGAGGTGACCACCATAGGTTAAAGCTCTAAGTCCAGGCCTAGGTTTCTTAACACTAATAACTAGTAATTAACGAAAGAAACTAGAATCAAATGCGGATGGAGAAATCCAAAAGAATGGGCTGTCCGTCGCGCGCTCGAGTTTGCTCGTGATTTGGACCTTTTTTCTTTCTTATTGCTTATTTTTCACTGTTTTGTGTTGTAGCTGCTAGTGACTTTTCTAACATAATTAAATTTTAGAATGAAAACAACAGTTTAACCTATCATGGGTAATATAAAGAATATGAAAAAGATAAAACCCAAAAACAGAAAGCCAGAAAAAGATAAAAATAAAAAATTAGAAAGCACAAGGCAAAAACTAGAAGGCAAGCCAAAAACTGAAGCACAAAAATAAAAAAAAAACTTTAGGGGTGGGTTGTGCCGGTTGCGTTGCGTGGTTGGGGTTTGGAATGATGTGTCATGCATGGTGTGATTTCGTGATGACTCCACTGGAAAAAAAAAAGGTGTTCTATGCTGTACATGAGGCTGCTGGTTTGGCAACACGTGACACGTTGTGGGGTGCGATGGGGTGATCATTACATCTGTACGAGTTTTTGCAGTGATCTACAAAAACTTGCAACCAGGCCATGTGGAAAATGCTATGTATACGGATCTTATACTCCACTCGTTTTAGCGCCACGAATTAAATGGGTAATTAAGAAGTCTGTGTTGTCACCGTCATCGTAGATCGATCGTCTCCAGAGCTAGCTAGCCGAGCTTGTCGTTTCTCCGTTACAGCCGGGCATGTGTTGCTGTTGCAGCGGCAACGGCACACTGAGCAGAGCAAAATGAGCCGTTTCAATCTAATAATGGGGTTGAATGACTCGCACCAACTGCTGACTGGCAGTATATACATACATATACAAGTAGTGCTTTTATATTTTTTTTACTTTAATAAAAATAGTATTAATCTTAAAGCACACAAAAGAATAACTATCTACCATTTAATTCTGTTTTATAAGTTATGTAAATTACTTTGAAAAAAATATAAAAACACATACACACATATATATATAGGAAACATCTTTTCTACTCTCAGTGTAATTACTCCATATGTGTGTGTAAAAGTCATTGATTTAGCATCTTGAATCAATTATAGAAGAAAATCTTAATTATGAATAAAAAGTCTCAATTACAGAACCTAGGCATCATGACGCCCCTGTTATATACACACTCGCGCGTTAGATCGAACTGGCAAAGATTCATGTAGCTAACAATATTTCACTACGTAGCGCTAATTACATTTTGAAAGGGGTGTATATATACCAAGCGCCTTAATTTTTTTGATAACTCAAATTTTCGTCAGGCACATCAAATAGCCAGAAATTTCAATTGACCCTAACAAAAAAAAACATGTATCTGATAATTAGCAAAAACTGTTTTCTAGTGTTTATGCTTAGCCTAGAACAAACTAGGATGCTTATTGATTGCGATAGCAAACCAGTAAAGCTGCGCTCGTCCCGTCCCACATGATCGTCCCTTCCCACATTTTGGATAGAGGAAAATACAGGTTATATACATGCACGAACCACGTGTGTTCTCTACATATTTTAGAAATTTATTAAAAACATCTAAAACCTTACAGAATATAAATTAGTATTTTTTTCACGAAATACGTACGTAAATATATTGCTAAAATCGATAGACACCTCTAATGGCCTAGATGTATGTCCGCACCACTGGCCATATAACCACGTGGCAGCTTTCGGCTGATCACCCTGCATGCCTATGAGCTAACGTGGATGCATGTGATTAAACAAACTTTCTTTCTCAAGTCTCAACCACTGAATTACTACTTTCAAGTTTCAACTATAGTAAAAAGTACATTTACTTAATGAAGACAACTTCGATGTGTCAGCATGAACTCAGGACTCGTCGAATGACTGATCAGATGGGAGCCAAACAATTTTCTTTGGTCAGAGTTTCTACTTAATTTGTCAGGATTTTATTTTGAAACGAATCTAGCTAGGGCCCTTTGAATCAGCGATATATGTTGATTCGAGCACCACCGAAAGCTGGATGTCCTTGTTAGTGATACACCTTAAAAATATTTACGAAGAAGAAAACATTATATCTATATTTATGATTTTTTAAATAATATATTATTTTATCACTTGAATAAATATATTTCGTATTGTTCAACAAGTATATGACATGTTCGTGGAACTTTATTCATGTCTTAGTGATATTCTAAATTATCTCCGATCTTATATCACTGTGTGTATGATTTATAGATCAACACATATATTGACCGACGATCATGTTTCAAAGATCATAAATATGGAGATATCAAATCAACAATGTAGACACATGTTAGAGAACGTAGTGTTAGATTGATTCACCTTGAGACACTATTAAGATTGTTATATTTTTTATACGTCATCGGTTGGGCACAAGCAATGATGTGTAATCTTTATATCTGAGATCAGCGGAGTTTCTTACAAGTGTAATAGTACACTTAAAGGGCGCCAAACGCTACTCTAAAACTATGTAGTTATAAAGGTAGTTTTTATGTATACTATGGAACTGGGGCGGAACTAGGTAATTGGGCCCGGTGTCACAGGACACCGAATCCAAAAAAAAATTAGCAGGAATTATTATGTCTAGCTTATGTGTGAATCCTCCATCTCAAATTCAGTGCACCTGGTTCCTTCATTGAAGCCCAATGAAAGAAGCACCAGCAGTCTAAATTCGGAGTAGCTAGCAGCAGTCCACAAGGAGTCTTCGCTTCCCTCAGCTCATGAGATAACTACAGTAGGCCGAGATAGCCCAATAGAGAGGATCGTAACAATCCACGGCGTCCATTTGATCGATCCCGAAATGTGCCACCTTGCAGCAGCCCTCGATGCCTGTTTGCACCACGTCCGCCACACAGCCACACTCAGTCAAGTAGCAACCAGTCATAGGATAACATGAGAAATCGGCATCACCGACCGCCCTCATCTGCCATGTCGCCGAGGCACTGCCTGGTCCCTGTTGCCTCATGCCCTCACTAGCCAAAGGAAGTTTATATCCACCCGATCAATATGTACTCTGCTCTAAACTTCTCTCAGTTCTTTCAATTTGTTTCAATAATAGAAGTTAAATTTGTGAGTTGAGTTTTTAATGTGATGATTGTTGATTGTTTTTTTTATTGAATTGTAGAGTTAAGACTTAGAGTTTCAATTTTGATATTTGGAATAGCGGTCTAGCTCATTGCAAATCGGAGCTAAAATTGTAATAATTGATCACAATGTTAAGTAAGCCACTGGACGTATTTTTCTATTATATTATTCTTGAACTGTTGAATATACAAATATCTAATTGACCTTTTCAATTAATTGATGGTGATTTAATGAACAATATACTTATTTGTTACATGGAGAAAAAATAGTTTACGAAAATTACCAACGATTTTTGTGGTTCGTCGCTTTATAAATTTGAAAGAACGCAAATACTAAAATGTATTACAATAACCTACATTTGATCATTCCACTATTTTTACTTAAAAATTTTAAGTAATTTTATTTTTCTTTTAACAAGCCATTGAGGTCGGATGATGTATTTTATCAATACCAACCAATTTTTGTTTGTGATTTCACCGTTAGTTCCTTTAGTTTTCTACAACTAACTAATATTATTATCGGGCTTCTTTATGTGGTAAGTATTTTGATCACTATTTCTTTATCATCATGCACTGTCATCAGTTATGTTGAAATATTGATACTAAAAATTGTCAGACATATTACTATTTAGTATAAAATTGCTTAAAAATTATATATGTTATTATATGTATATGGAAGTGATGAACTCTGGTCATTTTCGTTCTAATTCCACCCCTTCTATGGAATATAATATGTGGAGGAAATTAAGGAACATGGCTAGTCGGATATGGAATTTGCCCCTTCTACATAACGAGAGAGATATCTCTGTGTTCCTCGGTGTGGTCGTATAAACAAAGTACATAACCATGCCATAAGTGGTCAAAGAGTCTGACCACATGAAGTTATCCATCACTAGATCGGAAAAAGATCGAACAGTTCATAGATGACACATTTCTCACCTGGAGTTCAATCAGGTATTGTGAGGCAAAAGGAGAATACACAAACAGGTCATTTAGTCTGACTAGATACTCGTATGGATATACTGACTAGTCATGAGCTAGTCATACATACCACAAATTGGTCTACGAACTGGTCGTATGGAAGTGCGGACTAGTTGTAATCAAATATTTATGAAATGATTGCGAATGATAAGATATGATTGCAGATCATATTAAATATGGTTTGTTCGCTTTAATGTTTGTGTATACTTGGGGTCGATATGTTCTGCTAGAGACCGCTACTGACTAGTGATTAAAAAAGTGTTTCCAGATTACAACCAAGTATACATGAACCTACAAGGTCACACACTTAACAGGTTGGAACAGTAAGGATCTGGATGATAAACTCTGAGTCTAATACGATCTCTACTTGTATTAGATAAAATCTGGTCAGAGACTCTCTGAGCGGGGATACAATTTCTACTTGTGTTGGATAAGAATCCAGGCGGAGACTCTATATAAAGGGGTCTACAGATAGAGTTTTGGAATTATGAGAGATATCACATCACCCATCGAAAAGCTAGCCGCCTCCTTTCGAAGGCTCTGTTGTGCGTGCTGGTGCTAGCACGCCGACGCACGACGTTCAATCTCTAGATGTGTGGATTTCGGTAGAGGCGTTGCAATGACTACAACGTTGATCAGAACAATATGAGGAGAAGACAAATGACTTCCATGAACACACACTATGTTGAACCAAGCTACTTCAACTCTCTTTTCGCTGCACTGCGCATCTAATGATGATAATACATGATCTCTTACTCATATAATTTCTTAACTTACATGATAAAAAGTTTAATTTATGCTACTATAGTCTATCCATATTCCTACGGTCCTCCAGTTTGTCGCTCCAACTCGCAAATGCGTTTTGTAGCCCTGTTTGGTATGGCTCTGCTCCAAGTTTTAGCAACTTCAACTACAGCTTCACTGTTGGATCCACTCCCTTGAGAAGTTGGAGTAGTCTAAGGAGGTGTTTGGTTGGGAAGCTAACTCCCACTCCATAGTGAGGATGATCCATGTAAAAAAGACAAGAGTAACCTTGGTTTTGTGACTCTACAGAACAAAGTATGTATGTATCTCAGCTTATATATATGATTCTACATAACAAAGTCAATGTTCTGGAAACAAACAAAGTGCCTACACGACGTAAACTAGTATGCCACCAACACGGACCAAGAAAACTGAACATCAAATTAATCTGACTATCTTCAAATCAATGATTATTCATGAGCAACCGCAATAGAAGACTAATGCCTATTTCATATTCACAGCAGAAGACTAATGCCTATTTTAGATTCACAGCAGATTCACAACAGAAGGCTAAAAAATTTATATTAATCTGACTATCTCCAAATCCTATTTCCATTAATCTGGACAACAACCATAGCTTAGTTCACATTCCAAATATGAGAACAAATGAATCCCAATAGCTCGGTTCACATGAGTTCCAATAGCAAGCATTGCATTAGATTGTGAGTTTTAGGTAATAGATGTGGCTTTCTTCGAAGATGTTGAGGGTGGACTGCCGATGGGGAGGGAGGAAGAGTCGCTGAGGGAGGAAGATGTGGAGGGACGACAAGGTCATGCGCGCTGGGCCAGGGGAAGAAGAGCCACCATCGGGGAGATCGGCCAAAGGGAGGAAGATGCAGAGGCATGACGAGGTTGCACGCGCAGGGCCGGGGATGAAGAATAGCTGTCAAGGAGATTGCGGAGTATTGGGCCGCTGAGGAAGAGCCGCCGTCGGGGACAAGTCGCCCATCGCCCTGGTTGGCTAGGAGCTGCGAACGGGTGAGGGGACGAGCATAGTCTGCGAAAAGGCGAAGGGAGGCGAATGGGTGGGGGCTACGGGTTAGGTGCGTAGGGTAGTTGAATGGTATATTACGGGTAAATACTCTTAACTCCTAAGGGTATTTTGCTTTGCTAGTCTATAGCTCTGTACTTAGAGCAAGGTTTTATTTGCTCCTATAAATTATACTAGAGGGTTGTTCCACTTCTGACTGCTCTAACAATTTTGTAAAGTTAACCCGTTTAGTATAACTCTGCCTACTCCAACTAAGAAGCTGCCAGGTAGAGCCCAGACTAAAGAGGGCCTGCTGTACTGCTCTCGATCGTTTGCTTGCCCCCGTGCTGCTATTGATAGCTGCCTGGCATGCATGCATGCCCCATATACCAGAGTTGGAGCTGTGCAGCTAGCTTGCATGCATGCATATATATGGGGTGTAGTCTGATCGATCGACGTCATATCAGAAATTCAGAGCGCATCGCGTTGGATCGGGCCATGTGTTGCGTATTGTTCCAGCTTTTCCCTTCCCGGCCTTGCCGACCGTCCCGGGCGGCATGCAGCTTTGCGGATGCAAACTCGATCTGCCTACGGGCGGCGGCAGTGGCAGTGTACTCGCACGTGTACAGCGCAGCTTGGCACGTGGTGGTGGAGCACACGACATCACATGCATGCATGCATGCAGCCCGGCCACGGCGGCTTGGCATGTGCAAGTGATAGGACGACAGGCGAGGATAAAGATGGTTATATATGCCTATATTTATGATTTTCAATCAATTCTCTAAACATGCAAGAATGAGCATTTAAAGGTATATTAAACATTTCAATTTTATGTATGAATTTGTAAATACCCTTATGAGCCAATATATATCAATTACTTTAGCTCAAAAGGTAAAACTCACTCGAGTGCTAGATTGTGACCACTTAGGTTAACTTAAAATTTTGGATGAATTTTAAAACCAAATAACTTTTGATTAATTGGCCTTTTGGAAAACTTTTGAATATCAATAATGTTTAAAATAGTCAACTCTATGTCTCACAATTAGATTTGTCATTATCACCAAAACCAATTTAATAGAGTTTGAACTTACAACCAAGCAGCGTGCCACGACGAGGCGATAAGGCAATCTTCCTACAATTTTTTGACAACAACACATTTCTAACCAGTTCTCCTTTTTCTTACAGTACGACCACCTCGACAGTGTCCACCATAAGGCTGAAGGTGCTCTGCACCATGGGAAGAACACTACCATCGATCAGCTCTTGGGTACGATACGTTCCATCTACGACCATGCCAGAGCAAGGAAATGGTCTATTAGTTGTGGTCGGCACAACGACGTTGTCTTGCCACGACACGGGCACCGAGGGAAACCTCGACCCCTACCACTCTCCACGCCACCCTCCGCACCTTCGTCCGCACGTCCATCGCACTCTGGCAGTCGTCCTACCTACAGTCATTCCTCCTTCGTGCGCTTCGTCTCGTAGGTATTGGAGTTCACATATGATGTCCTCTATTTTCTTCTTGTACTCCAGTGTAACGTATCTCTTACTATCATTTCTTCTTGCAGCATTTAGCAGGAGCCAACACTCTACTACAGTCATCTTCATCACAGAGGGAGATGCGTGCAAGGACTTCCTCGCCGGGCCAACGACAGCTGAATTTAGACAACGGCCCCGACTCTCCGCTGCGTCGAGACAACGCGTTGCCGACATTCGGACATGGGGCTCCATCCGACTTGTGAGGGCGACCCCCAGTTCACCCAGATGTATGAGAAATACACTGTGCAGCACTACAACAATGATTGCATCGGGGGATCGTCGTCCGCACAACCATATACTCTGGTACATTGTAACTACACAAGATAACATATGCATTGCACTAACGCATAACACAAAACCTGTAGGTCTGGACATAGTAGTTCGGTCATCGAGAACAGGGTTCATCGTCTGCACTTCCCACTCCCCAGGTACATGCCTTCCAATAGTACTACGCGCTAGAAATGTTGCAATGTCTGCCTTAACGCACCTATACCATTTGCGCAGGATATTGATCTAACTTTGAACGACTTGCTCAGTTTTTTTTTCGGCCCCTTTCGACGTACCCATACGCGGAGTCGTCCGCAACCCGTCCTCCGATGCAAGCCTCGCGCTATGACCTCCAAGATACACGCCAGCCCCCTGCTAGGTTCACCTTCTCTGAGGATCACCTACACCATCCGAGGCCGCAGCGGCCGGGTGCATCATGACTTCATGTATACTATGTTTAGTAGCATCATATTGTATTTCCGCCTAATATAATTTAAATTATAATTATGTCCGAAGGCTCTAAAAATGTAATTTTTATTCCTACTTACTATATTTACAATTTTGGTAAGCAAATAAATACAAAAAATAAAATAAAACGCTAGGCCACCTCTTGGCACGCCACCTTGCCTGGCGCCCGACCCGACCGCAACATGTATCTTGGCTTTCCTCCCGGACGCGCCACCTCCCTGACGCGGTCTCCCGGCACGTCAAAATGCCAAATCTGCAATTCCTCAGTGCCGAGAGTTATTTCCGGAATTATCTCACGAACGGGGCCACATTTGCCTTCAGTTCCCGGCCGGGCGGGCGATTTGCATGGTGGCCACCGCTCACGACGGCGACCGGTGAAATCGATAGGCAAAACTTCATAGGCAACCGCCGGCCGGTAGCTCGCCGAGGTCAGGGTCAGATCAGCACGTCACTGCTAGCTGCTTACCCCAGCCATACATGCGCCGTTCCCTGTTGCTCATGTGCATATGGTAGCTTTTTGCTAGCTGCAAACAAAATTGGAGTTCGCGTGTGGAGACGGCGGAGCCCACAACGTGCGCACATATGCCGCATGCCTTCAGATACCACATAAACAAAATCAAGCAACGAACTGAAGTCTCCAGCTGCTTGCATGCATGCTAAGAGAAAGCACGTACAGTTACTGTGAAAAACTGTTGTGCATGATCGATCTGACGGTAGATGTAAGTACAACAGTTTAATTAGATCAATCTCGTTTTCAGAGCTATTGCAATGTGATCACCAGGTCACCGCTCGTAAGAACATTCATCCGCCGCATCCATGATATGCATGTCTGCATGTGCGGACCTAGGTCCGAGCAAACCGAGAACGTACAGTGTAGCTCTGTACGCACGCATCTTGTACGCCCGGACCTAAGAGGGAACAAACACTCGATGCCAAAATTCCAGGTCAGAAGTGAGCGACCATTTACCTATCCTTTTGGCCTTTTTGCACATGACGTGGGTACTGGGTGCCACTGGCCACTGGCACTGTGGCACATAATGTCAGCTTCAGCTAGCATGCAACCAATATATGGCAACTAGCTAGAGTTTGGCTGTCTCATCAGCTGTAAACCTGCAATCAGTGCTCTACACTCAAGCCAATTCGGTATCAACACCATCAATGCTCAGCAGAGTTCATTAAACAGCAAGCATAAACACAATTTACCCTGTTGTTTTTCAGCTTTTGATTTTTTACTTTTCACTTTTTTTTACAGTAACTAACTTTTAAACGGAGTGTCTTTCAATATAATTTCTATTAGTTAATTATAATACATACTGTACCGACTTCATTTATATCGGTAAAAACCGCACGTGAGTTTCTGTTACTCTGTAATCTCTCGCACGAACAGCCCAAAAGCCATGCTTAGCAAGAATTTGCACAAACACTCAAAATCATACTCTAGATATGTATTTTTACCACTTTTTCTCCTATTTGACAATAGAGTTACCAAGATGCATGAAAGAAGGTATAACATGAATGAAATACGTAGCTATATTTTATTCATTTTTAGCATAAAGAATCATAAAATTTATCCAAAATAACTATACAAGTATTACGCTAAGTCATATTATGTGAAATTATCTAGATTGTGGCAAATCATATATAGCAAAGCTAAATCTAATTAGGCAATAATATGAAATTAAATAGTTTTTTAGCATTTCAAGTCACTCAAGATCATAGTTTAGCTAAATGTATCTAAAAATGAGTTAAGCTATATTAATAAATTAAATGGAACCAAGAAGCTACAATTGAGCCTATTTAAAGTGCGACAAGTTCAATGTCGAATCATTTTATTTAATCACTTTGAATTAAGCATAATTAGCACAACTAGTGGTTTTTGAGACACATTTTGATCTTATCTTAGTAGAGTAAGTATTGGACTAGGTGTCATTCACAACGGCCTCTTAAATTTCAACCATTTTCTATATTTTTTTGCTTTCTTAGTCATATACTAGATCTCAAGCCTTATTACGACCATCCTAAGCAAGAAGCTTAAATAAATGGCCTTAGTAATCCGAAACATCCCTTGAGTTTATGCCTAATGCAATGGCATGCTATCTCATAAGAAAAATAATGGTGAGATCAGTTTTTTTTTGCATGAAAAGAGATCATTTTTAGATTTTATTTTTAGTTCAAGAATAATAAGCTACTCATTAGTCTGTAAGCTATACCATAAAATGGTATGTAAGCCTCCACTCCTTAATTTCATCCTTAGCTTCTGACTTCTGGTTTCTAGTTTACTATTCTTTAATTTTGTCTTTTTTTGGCTTTTGGCTTTTTTGCCTTTTGTATTCATTTGCATTATCCATGATGGGCTAATATATTTTTTCTATTTAAAAATTTTTAATTTTAATTACGCAAAAAAAAACCACCAATAGCTACAGTGTAAAATAAGTTAGTTATGGTGCAAAATAAATCATAAACCAACTTATTTCACTCGAACTGAACAAGGCTATTTCAGTTTTTTCCTTATAGGACAAATTTTGGGCGCGTCATTGAGTAAGCTACTTGAAACATCTATAATATCTTACTCAAATGTGGCGAAAATGCATGTTTATTCCCCTCTTTTGTGTAACGCAACAAGCTAACGAAAGATATCACAAGAAGCTATGGATCTGTGTAACATGTGGAAATCTCGTAGGAACTTCACCTAAATTTTGTTTAATTCTTGTTTAAATTTTTAAATATATAAAATGAGCCCCAAAAATTACAAAAATTTATGTACAAACCCCCGACAGAACATACTTCACAGTGTAATTTTTTGGTAATTTTATCCATTATGAATGTTGCTCAAAAAATTATACAATTTTAATATTTGTACGAGTTTTTATATATAACAAACGAGCTCCAACAATTAAACAATTAAGAAATTTTATGTAAAGCCTTCTGACACATCCATAGTTATTATGTAATTTTTTAGAAATTTTATGTGGTCTATAGAAATACTAGTCTATGTATATTGTAGGCGTTGCCCGCTCCCTCATTTGGACATGTGTTAGCTTGACATAACAGCACCCCTCGCCCGCTCCCTCATCTGCACAAATGTTAGTGTAGCCATGTTGCCTCGCCCGCTCCATCATGCGCACATATGTCACTTTTATCGTGGTATCCCCTGTCGCCCGTGGTGGTGGATGTCAACAACGCATCCGTAATTTCTGGTGGGAATGTACCGGATTCTCTTTTCGCTCAGTTCAAATACAGAGCTCTCGCAATCGCTTATCACTCATCTAAACTTTGTTTTGCTTCTTGTAGGAAGAAGAACCTTCTGCGTCATACAGTAATATATCATGACAGACACCGATGGGCAGTCGGAGTATTGTATATCGCTAATTATGATAAAAATATCACGAATTAACATGGTAAATTTGGATCACATAAAATTTCTAAAAAATTACACAATAACTATGGGTGTGTCGGAAGGCTTTACATAAAATTTCTTAATTTTTGGAACTCGTTTGCTATATGTAAAAACTCATAAAAAATATTGAAATTTTATGAATTTTTTAGCAACATTCACAATGGATGAAATTATCAAAAAATTGCACTATGAAGTACGCTATGTCGGAGGACTGTACATAAATTTTTTTATAATTTTGGAGTTCATTTGATATATTTAAAAATTCAAACAAGCATTAAATGAAAAAATTAGCTTAATCACATGCCACCCCCTCACCGGACGGCATGCAAGCCTACCGCCGGCGATAGCACCGCTTGTCGCCTTGCGGGCGCTGCCGCCCGCCCACTGGACGGCATAAATGATATTTTTGTCAATACGGTGTGCATACGGCTATTTTTGTACATACGATGCAAAACAGTGCTAAAAGTGGCTTTAACTCACCAACGTGAACCACAAGCCATGCTAATGGGTGGGTTTTTTCCGTATAAGCCTGCTCTAATATTTAAATTCTGGTTATTCATGAGAGATAGTACACAGAGAAAAATAGTTACATATGATTTTAGTCGAGACAGCGGAATTTAGTATATTTTTTATTATAAATTTTTATTAATATTTTTTTAAAATATATTATTTAAAAACTAGTTATTGTATATAAGTATAAGCGAAAGCCAGCTTTAAACAAAAACAATCCGGCCAAATCGCACAAGCAGGTACGTGCGTACGTACATGCGTGCGCTGTGCGGTCGTGTACGGGCCGGAGAAAGATTCTTTCTCGTGTGAGAGAGCCAGAGAGGCAGCTAGCTACCTACGCAGTACTCACCACTGGCACACATGCATGTGCTTAGTACAATCATTAACTCGGAGCTCTGGTCCTAAGCCCTACATAGTTGCTGAGTGCGACTCTACGTGCATGTCCTTTTTTAAAAAACCAACGTGCATGTCCTTTTCTTGGCTAGACATACAGGCATGTGGCTGCGTACGGACCGATCTTTCCCCTACCCAGCTGAGATTGACTGATTGCTCAGGTCTCGTAGAGAGAAGATAGCAGCTGTTTCCTTTCAAATTTGATTCGTACGGACTTTTTTTTGTTGCAAATTTAGTTCTCTATTTAAACTCGACAGTCACGACAAATAATATATACAACATGTCGTGCTTCCTACCGAGCTACTGTTGTTTTCTACCGAGCTACTGTTGCTCAGCACCGTAGCTCAGGAAGATTGAAGACCAACCGAGCAACGGTGCCTCGGCAGGCGAGCTGCCAAGCTGTAGCTACTCGGTACATAATTATTCAGTGTTAATTAATGATAATTAATTATAATTAGCACTAATTAATCAATATATTCCATGATTAGCACAAATGCAACCACTATGTGGTGACTGACGTCTTGTTGAGCTAGGGGAGTTCAAGGCATCTACTAAGCTTCTTTAACTCGGTATGTACCTGTCGAGCACAATAAGGAGGCTATATTTATAAAACTAAATGTGTGAAGAGTTCTATGAAAAACTGACAGGTGTGTGAATAGTTCCATAAAAGAGTGAGGAGCAATGAAGACCAGTGACTGCTCCTGTAATCCTTGTCCGTAGCTTGTGCTAGCTAGCAGTCTGTATGCATTGACCATGCATCAAGAGCCACATATCACCACCGTTACCAGCTTAGGACTTGTGGAGCACGAAAATTTTTCTAGATTTTTTTCATAAATTGAGCTGTTTCACGTGAAATCCCAGCGTTTCGAATCGAGCCTAGTGTTTGTTTGGAACACAGTACGGATTTTTGTAAGAAAATGACTAATTTTAATCCTTTTCCAATATTCCTAACAGGATCTCTATATATGGGGAGATTTGAGAATTGTCCACACATTTAGCACTGTAGCGTAACCTTTTTTTTTTTGAAAATTTTCCCTTAGATTCCTGTTTTTGCAAAAAAAAAAAAAAAGCCTGTCTCCTAGCTCAACAAGCACCGCCTATTACCTGCCGCACTACCAGAGCTCGGTAGGAGCTCAGAACAGCGGCAACAAGCACAACAGGCGAGGCTAGCGCGAGAGCCGACGAGCCCCACGGAGCTGCTGAGCCAGTGGAGCTCGGTAGCTCCATAGCTCAACGTCAGGAGCTGGCCACTGGTGGTTGTTTGCCCATTTAACCCTTTTTTTTGTAATAACTAGCACTGCGAATGAAAAATCATTTATTTTTGTTAGAAATTTTGTAGGGATGAGCAAAGGGGAGTTTGAACAGGTAGATGAAATCATCACCAACTTTCTCTTTTAAGCAGTACAGATAAATTATTGCAAAAAATTGTAGCAATGGATCATGTCTAATTTGACATAACACTTTATAATGAAGGTGTGAATTACAACGGCTTTAGAGCAAAAATGTAAACCGTAGGGAACCCACATGGCATGGCAGTTATCTGAGCGGTGTGGACATGATTGGTTGTTGCAATACTGACAGACGCAATTGCAGCTCGAGTTGGCACAACAGCAATAGGGCTGGTAGTCGCTGCCGAGGTGCATCACCTCCTCGTTATTCCTCTCCCTGATCCTCTGCCTATACAGCTCATCATTGTTGGTCTTCTCGATTTAGAGCTCCTCCCGCAACTCTTTTAAGCGGATGTGTAGTTTATGGATGTAAACCCAGGCGGGTATTAGATACGATAGATACACCCACTAGGTGAACTTGCAATCTACTGTCTGCAAACAAGACGAGGTGACATAAGCTTTCCATGCATGTAAGTATAGGCGGGTAAAAAACCACTTACCATGAACATTGTCATCACAAATCTGCACTATAGCATTAAGATTGTGCTTGCATTGTGGTTATGGCTTGAGGATGTGTGGATAGTCGCGGAGGGAAATTTTTGGGTTGTACGACTCCTTGGTTTTGAGCGGTAGATTGGGGCTTGGCGGGTCGAGGTCCAAGGGACTGTATATGCTCGTATCTTCGAGGTAAGGGTCACGATCTCGAAACCCAGTTTGTGCCTATTATCCCCTCCTACGCCTTGAGCATCCAGCCCTATCTGCCACGATTTAGTTGTCGTAGTTTGATTCCCTGCAATACAGAAAGGAATATGTGAGTGCCTGTACGAAATATACATTAAAAGCATACGTCAGTGTCCGTACAAAATTTACATTAAAAGTTACAAAAAAAACATGACAACATTAGAACTAAACTTAATTTAAAACACACAAAATTTGCATCACAGAACATTACTTTGTTGAGAGTTACATTGCAGGAAATACCGATCTTACAAAGAATGAATATGAATGAGTACACAAGTGTAGGTGGTACAAATCGCTCCGTCTATAGGGCAAGCGGCGAAGTGGCAGTTCCTCCATGGAGTATTCCGCTGTCTTACATAGCTTGCACTTTCGTGGTGTCACCCCATGGCCACATTGATCATCATCCATGTATTTGCGGATGTGGTGGGACTAATGTCTTCCGCGCCCTAGCTGCTTACCCAGCTATCAGTGTTCTCATTCTTCATAATTGTATAGGCCATTGAGAGTAGCTAGTCGTTTGCGTTGGTGGCCACTGTCGTCAACACCACACCCTTGTACCTACCGAAAAGGCATGTGATGTCCATCGTGAGCATTGGACGACAGTACTTGAACCCCCTCGATCGCCTACTAAAATGTCAAGAACACTCGGTCAAAAAGAAACAATTGGGGCCCTTCGATGGGTGAACCCATGCCATCTTATTTATATATGTCCTGGGATTGACTTCGGCAATCTGATGAAGCATTCTTGGCAAGAAGTTATAGGCTTCCTCGTATATGCCATACATTCCATGTATGACCTTCCTCCTTGCCCGCCACACCATACCGTAGCTTACCGGGAAACCAACCAGATTCACGACATCGCCCATCAATTGTTTCGGTGAAACTGTGACATTCACAACGACGAGATGACTGATTAGGCGGTAACAAGTGATGAGGTCACATTCCGGTGCCTGTGCAATGTCTCCGCAAGCTCACAGGTGTGATCCTTCACCATTGTTATTCGAAAGTCTGTTAGCACCGTCTCTGAATCTCTGTGCATGGATTTTCTCGAGACATGAACTATTCACACACTTCACCACATATGTGCGAACGGTATATCTTGCAAATGGGTTGCTGTGTAAAAGCCTTGTTGGGAAAACATTGCCCTTCCACTAGAGTGTCTTCGTCGAAAAACCATTCTGACCCATCAGACGGCAGAACTAAGGAGGCCAACGCAACAATACCAATCTTGAGAAGACGTACTCAACATCTGTGCACACAATGCCGCCAGATGCACCGCCCCCACCAACGCTACACCAGCCTAATCTCCACTGTTAGCTGTGTCGGCATCTTCCTCGTCGTTGGAATGATTTAATTCCAATAGGCTATCCAAGTATATATGGCAATCAATATGCGCTACCCACAATCTCCCTATACCTTCAGTTGGCTCAAAGTTATGAGCAAACAGTGACTGCCCTCCATCATTCTGACTACTACCATCTTCGGGCGCACTACCACCATGGGCAGCACTAGCAGGTTCCACTTCGCTGCTATCATCTCTACCAACATTACGCTCCACACTACCACCAGCAACCAAATACGACACTTTCACGCCACTACTCCCATCGGTCCTCGCCCTACTCAATGCTTCACCATTGGCCTCCTATATATTGCCACAGCAGGATTGCTTGCAATCTCTATGTACTACCCCAAGCAACATTGCTAACCACCTTCAGCTCCCAGAAACACTCCCGCAAAGATCCAACCACTATGGTTGTCACCGTCTCGATAATAACCTTCTTCCTGGCAATCTCCCTGTCAATTGCACTCCGTACGCACCTCTTGAGCTCAGAGAGATCCATCTCCTTCAACCCCGGAACCTAGACTATGATTCGTTCACAATTTTAAAGGTTCACATTGTACAACCCATCCCGTATGACACCCTCTCCATAGAACATGAACAAATATTCCATATCCGACATTAGATACCTACCACAAATGCAGATGAAATGCACTTATTTCAGACGATGCTAAATATAACTAAACATAGTACAAAATAATTGTGTACATGTACATAGGTGAGCTACCAATTATGTCTATGGCCATATACTAATAATATAGGTACAAATATATGCATGTATACAGTGCACAATTCCACAATCTTAAAATAATTTTCTACATTATTTACAATGGCATCACAACAATACATATATGTGCATACATATATACATATTTCCTAATTTGCATAGGCAGCAACAACAGCACAAGCAACAATGCGTATTTCTGCAGCTATTTACAAAGAATCGTCATTATTGCCACTAATACATCATTAACATGGCTAATTACAAAAAATCGTCCACACAAACTAAATACATATATCAACTAAACATGGTTACCAAGCGCGTTTTATATAACCAAACCATTGTTATGCTAATGAAACATTAATGACATATTAAGCGCATTGCTCGTAGGCGAATAAACATACCTATTCTTAGAGGCCTTCATTGGATCTACACTAATTCCAGCCACGAAATATCTTAAATCACAGCAAAACCACCTCGAAAATTTAATTTAAACTCTCTTCCACTCTTTTTTTTTCTTTTTTCTCCCTCGCACTCTCTCGGTCAGTTGGGAAGAAACTCAATTGTGTGGCTTCGGATGAGAGCATAGAGGGGGATGCGAGCCATTTTATGCACACGGGAAGACGTTGGCAACCGACAGGGCCACACGGGTGTGGGGGTAGCGCCAAGCCCTGTTGAAGGCCTCGGGAATCACTGCTCAGCTCGTTGTGTCCGACTGGTCGGTCACCTAGCTATCTGTCGAACCAGGGCAACTTGGTAGCTCTGTGGGGCCCGCTGGTTTCCACTCCAGTGCCTTGCCTACCGCGCTCACTGCCGGTGCCACTGTACCAAGCTCCTGTTGAGATCAGAACATGACTATTTTTATAAAAGCCAACGTTCGTAGGCCAAATTTTTTTTTAAAAAAACGCTAGAGTGCAATGCGTGAACAGTCGAGATTCGGCTGTGGACTCGCATTGTCGCATGGGGAAATGCACTCGCGGTTACCAAGGAAGACCTGTCCATGCCGGAGCTAGCGGCCGGGACTGTGATGAGTGAGAAGACATGGAGCTATGGAGGTGATGTGTTGGCACATTTAGGCCGTCCAATCCAACGGAAATGTGGATGCAGCTCAGCTTCCACTACGCAGCATCTGGATAAGTCCCATTTGGAATGTTTCTTGTTCCACGTGGAAAATGAACTATTCCTTTGAAGTTTCTGTTTCTAAGGTCCTGTTTGGATCAGTTTCAGATTCTTAAAAACCAGCTATTACTTCTAGTTTTTAAAAGCTGGTTTCTAAGCAAAAACTGGTGGGGTGTTTGGATCCCTAGTTTTTAAAAGCTGATTTCATTTATGATTGGTGCTAATAGACTATTATACCCTTACATTTATTGCTCTTGAACAAGACATTAAAAAAGATGCGTGGTCTTTAATGAGGGTAAATGGGTATTTGTGCCAAAAAGCGGCAAAAGCGGGTATCAACAGCTTCTTGGTTTTAAGAATCTGGTAGGTAGATTTTAAAATCGCTTTAAAAGCTGTCTGCATTTGGATCCCACCTAGTTTCCAAAACTAGATTCTTAAAATCTAGGTGGATCCAAACAGGCCCTAAGTGTCAACCAGGACCTAAGAGAGGAAAATGGGCAACAAGAGCAAAATGAAAGAAGTCTAAACTGTAAAAGCGGAGCTGTGGAAGAGCAATGCAAGCGTTGTCCAGTTCAGCAGCATCGAATGTGTCTCTCTAGAAGGTAGGATAGTACAGTACAGTACGCGTGTCCTTCGAATTTACGAACACGAGCTGTGGATGCAGCACACCTGTACTCACACTTCCAGATTGCTTCAGCAGCAGCACTCTTTGGTCTCTCGTAGAGAGGGAAAAGAAAAAAGTACCCTTCGTATCCATTCTAGCCTTATGTCCCACTCATCAATTCTATACTATTTTGTGACTGCTACGATTTATCTTTCTCTTCTTTCCATGGGCGATCCAAAGGACAAAGGCTGAAACGAACATCGATGTGCTTTGCTACTCCGAGCCATTTTGGAAACGAGAGCTCCTGCCAAAGTTTGGGAAGAGCTAGTACATGTGACCACAGCTTCGTTTAATTCTCCACTGCACATTTACAACTCCTACAGAAGATATCTAGTAGCTCGCTCAGTCACTGACTCAGTATCTACATAGCAACCTGTTCTTTGACTTGACCTGGTTAACATGCAACGTATTATTGGATGCGATTCCTCTGACTTCAAAGTCACGGTGCCTTTGTCACTGACAGGTGGGCCCCTCCGCTCGCAGGCCCACCTGTCAGTGACAAAGGCACCGTGACTTTGAAGTCAGAGGATCTCAATCCCGTATTATTAATCCCTCTCAAGAGTAACATGTACCAACGTCTAAGATCTCACCCGACGATTCCAACTTCCATGAGAGATTGTGTTCGCTGGGCCTCCTACGGGCTGGACCGTACGGCCATGGCCCAAGTCTAGCGCAGCCGAGCTTTATAGATGGGCTAGGCCGGGCCGCAAACAAATAGGTAGGCATTGGTTAATAACTGGGCTGGCCCATAAACTATGCAAAACTACCAACCTACCAACCAAACACCATTTTCTAGCATAATGCAATCGAGAGAGAGAGAGGGAGAGGGAGCAATGTAGCAGCAAAACCAAACAAATAAACCAACTTGCGCAGATATATGAAAACATCAAATCTATCGTATCCGCGTATAGTTTAAGGTTTACGTGCAAATTATCATGCATTACCTTATCATCAAGTTCCAAATGTAGTAACAATTAGCATGGCCACCGGTGTGCTTGGACTAGATGCTCTGCTGATGAGATGCATTCTCTAATTCCTGGATCATATAATTCCAACCAAGTCAGGATCTAAAATGTTGGATTAAAAAACAAGTGCACAGCACAGATCTGTTATACTGAAAAGTAACACCCTAGAGCTGTAAATGCAGAATATGTTGTACTTAGGAAAGGAGCACGTGTGGATGAGTTGCCCAAACATCATAAGGCAACTATCACTTGCGAATCCGAGAAGCCTGTTTCAACACAAAATGTGATAATAAAGGTCATGATCAATATGACTTCAGCTTCTGGCTTCAGCTTATTTTTGCATTATTCATAAATTTCGTCTTTTTCTGAACTTTTGGCTTTTTTTTTGAGTTTTTTACCGGTTCTTTTTTTCCTCGTATTTGTTTACATTATTCGTGATGGGCTAATATGTTTTTTCTATTTTTAAATTTTTTTAAATTTAATTATGGTAAATAAGCCTCTGTCAGCTACAGTGTTTTTTCAGCCAGCTACAGTGTTTTCAGCCATAAGCTATGAGGCTTTCAGCCCAACCGATCACCACCAAAATCGCCAAAGAAAATCGGTCATAGTACGAATGATTTCTATAGAATTGGTTGCAATAATAATCAGCTTAGTTGCACTCCTGTAGGCCTACTAGAAATTTCAGGAAGAAACAAGGAAATGGAGGGCACGTGAGAATGAGATGCTGGAGATCAATTGGACCGCAAGGTACAGTGGCGATAAGAAACGGTCGAGCAAGTTGTTTGAACCAACCAAGGCCTTCCTAACCAAATTAATGTTGGCAAAAAACTGTAGCCTATCAACGACCCGAAATCTTCTCACACAATTAACAAAGGAGGCTGCTTCTTAGGCCCCGTTTGGCACAAATTCACTTCACTAGTGAAGTTATTTTTAGATTCAGCTTCACGAGCGACTTCATCGGTGAAGCTAAAGTCGTTTTAGAAAACTGTTTGGCAAACAGCTTCACCAATGACTTCATGCATAGTGAGAGAGGTCAATTGTCCAAGATGCCCTGTCTACGACTTGTTCTAACATTTGGAGTTGTATATTTGTATATGGTCATATGAATTAAAAATAATATATTTGAATGAGTATGAATTAAAAATTAAAATAATAAAAAATTAAAATACGTGAACGGGAGAGAGCGGTGCGTCTGTGAAAGAAAAAGTGAACGGGATTTTTGTGAACCGAGCGGTGCGTCACGCTGAGGAGAGAGTGACAAATACGTATAAATTTTTGTGAACTAGAGGGCATTCGCTTCCTTGGAATATGGGCCCGAGGAGAGAGCGTGAAAGCTACTTTTTCAGCTTCACCTCTCCCTATTCCTTTGTGAGAGCACAAAAAAGGAGCTTGGGTGAAGCTATTTGCAAAAAGGGTGTTTGGCAAAAAACAGCTCACAACAGCTCATGAAGCTGTTGATGAAGCTGTGCCAAACAGAACCTTAAAAACTCTGGACCCTACATGCTGCCCTCATGTCTCTTAGCCACTGTACGGGTCAGTACTCAGTATTGCAGTACATGTCCACTGTACGGGTCACAATTGCAATTTGCTGAACATGTGCAAGGACACAACCACTGCTGCTTATTAACATCAACAGCCAGCTCCAGCAGAATCTAAGGGCCTGTTTGGCAGAGCTTCACCAACTCTAGATCCACCAAAAACAGCTCCACTTCACAAATTTTTACCCAAACGCTCCAGCTCCACGAAATCTGGATCCACCAAAATACTGAATCTAGCTCCAGATTCATGAAATCCATAGAACACCTCAAGGGGTGCTCCACGAAATCTTGTTTCGTACCTACTCGTGAGTTGGGTGGTAATTACCCACCTTTTGCCACTGGTTACACACCCCATCCCATACCACCATAAAACCCATGGGCAAACAGCTATTCCACCAAAAACTCGTTTTGTGGATCTGGAGCTCTTTGTGCAAGCGAACGCTTTGTCTAGCTCCATGGTGGAATCTCGATTCACGGTGGAGCTGTTTTTGGTGGATCTGCTGCTCAGATTCATTTTTGATGATGAAACTCTGCCAAACAGACCCAATACAAATAACTTGGCCTCACCCCCTTTCCTTTGCAGTTGCAATAAAGGATCAAAAGACATACCAAACTACTCATCATTGTAGTTAGAAAATAACTTTACAGAAGTGCACGCTGCACACTCAGGGTTCGAAAGGCAGGTACACAGATGCTTAAGACTAGTTACACTGCAGCTTGAATCAATAACATAATTTTGAAATTTTTTTATGCCAGCTTGGATTTATAACACAACATCTAAAAATTGGACACATGTGGATCTCAGCTAGTTACATGCCTCAAGAAAAGTGCAGTGACATACTAACATGGTATAAAACGGATACCACATTTGATACTAGAAATATGGCAGGCCTTGAAGCAAAATTGACGCATGGAGTTACCCCTCTAGCTTGCACTAATTAAGGCTTCCTCAGCAAATGCCTAATAATTATTTAGCATGCTCCTGCTAGTTCACAGGCGCTCAAACATTGAAACATGAGCTTGCCTTACAACACATAAAAAGCCCATGAAGTGAGTTTGATCAGCTAAGGAAGGACTCACGAATCATCCTGTTATGGTCCTGATCTTCCAAATACAAATAGCACTAGTACTTAGGTAATTTGAATACAATAGAGCAGGAATTGGACAGAGTTTAGGCTAGGATGAGCAAGGAATTGGGGGGTAGACAGCAAGAACAGCATAGGTATTGGGAAACCGAGAGAGGTCTAGAGGAAGAAGGAAGCCAAAGGCTTTCGGTTCTGTTCGCCTCCTCGTGCGCTGCTGCTACCTTGCTTCCTGTAGTGTCTCCTCCACAACCCAGTGGGCCAAGAGCCAGCCCACTTGTTGTCTAGCCCAACAACCTAACTCCTAAGGGCCCATGTCCGTGACATTTCTCCCTCCTTGAAATGCGGCTTGACCCCAAACCACTGCCATGTAAACTACCGGGGTTCCATGGAATATGTAGAACCTCAATGCTCAATTCGAGTCGAATGCGGCCTCCACTATGCTTCTGCTGCTCAATATGGATAGGCAGTGGTGGCCATGGCTGCGTTGGCTACACGTCACCTTGACAGCAGATGCATGCCAACCATGGTGTTGCTTGTGACTCAACGTATTTAGATGCCAGCTTGCACATATTCCCAACAGATGCTTCCTAAATCTTAATGGGTCAACATAGGAAAATCCTGAATTCATTAAGAGCACTGGTGGAGCAGGGGATAACATTTGCTCCATCCAGTTAGAACAGCAGAGCCCAATTGAAAAATAGTGGATACGACATAGATTTTTTGACATGTTAGCGGGTCGGCCCATCTAACTTGCGGGTCCAATAAGGAACAAGTCAGCCCAAAATAGCTCAACACAGTAACAGAAATAGAAACAGCACAGAAATAGAAACAACAGAGAACCGTTGGATGGTGATCGAATGGACCAAAAATCGTCAGGTGACTGAGAAGTCGGTTCTGAATTCTACTCGCAAACTGACCAGAAGGACATCCAAAACTTGGTCGTCCTACTCCAGAAATCTAAATATACACAAGCTGTTCTGTGTGATCTTACATTTTTATGCCTGCTGGTTAATGGTTATAGGCGCATCACTACCGTGTGCTGCTGCATGACGAGCACTGAACCCATCTCGAGCGAGTCGTTGGACGCGAGGATTTCTGCCACGGGCCCCATCTCCCCGCCGGCCTCCGCCCACCGGTCCAGCCCCGCTATCAGCTCCACCGGCTGCCGCCCGCCTCGCCCGACGATGACCAGCGAGAACATCCCGGCCATCCCATCCAGCGTCTCCACCACGTCGGTGGCGCTCTCCACCACCTTCTCCACGTACATGGCCAGCTCCCTGGACGCGTACCTCTCGTAGAACCTCCACATGAAGCGCTCGTCGACGTCGCCCTCCTGGTACGGCAGGTCCAGCTCGTCGTCCATGGCCTTGGATGACGTCACGCTGTCGTACGTGCTGCGCTTCGCGAACCGGAAGACCGTCAGCCCGATGGTCGGGTGCTCAGCGAGGCGGGAGGCGAACGACACGGCCTCGCGGTCGTCGGGGCCCCGAAGAAGACGGCGGCGATGACGTGTCACCGCCCTGTCGCTGCACGGGTGCAGCAGGGTCCTGGTGCTCGTGGCTAGGCTGCTGGGCACCTGGAAGCTGGTACCGCTGTTCCTGTACGGGCGGTCGACGAGGAGCCCGACGGTGCACGGCGCGCGCGCGAGCACGTCGTGGTTGAGCAGGCGGCGCTCCTCGAGGCGGCAGGCCATCTTGCCGTCGTAGCGTTGCTCTTTGTAGCAGGGATGAGCAGCAGGCTGGCGTGCGCGTCCTCCGCGCAGCGGCAGACGGAGTCCGCGTCCCGAGACGCGCCGCGGCCCACGACATCGATCTGGCGAAAGGCGATGCCGGTGGAGCGGGTGAACACGTCGACGACCGTGTTCATCTGCGTGATGGCATCGCCGCCGCCGCCGCCGCCGCCGCCGCCGCCGCCGTCGTCGTCACGGATTTGCTGGTGGTACGGCGTCGGGGCGACGCGCTTGTTAGCAACCTCGAAGAAGTGGAGGACGTGGACGGCGGGCTGCGTTTGCGGCGCGCTCACGAGGAGCTCGACCAGGCTGAGCATGCCGGGCGCGGCGTGCGCGCTGTGAGCGCAGGCGAGCATGCGCAGCTCCTGGTCCGTGCCCAACGATTCGATGGCCTGGTGCCTGGTCGAATACGCCTCCTTCTCCTTGCGCAGCACAACCGCGGCGGCGGGCCCGGAGACGATGGTGCTGATCAGGTTGCCGATGATCACCGCATACAGCGCTTGCTCCGCCCACACCTACACCAACCAAAAGGGTCAGTACGTCCATGCCGGTGATTGTGTTCGTCGTCGCGCGTCACGCATTTATCAAATTTCTGTCACTTAATTACCCCTTCTGATTTGGCGAACTTCATGTTCATGGTGTCGACGTGCCCCTTGACGTTGAGGAGGACGCTGAAGCGGAGCGCGTCGGAGACCGGGATGTTGAGATAGGCCGAGGCCGCCGCCGCACCGATGGCCTTGCCTACCAGGCCGAGCAGCGTCATGAGCACGCCGGGCACGATGATCGCGCCCGACATGGAGTTGAAGTCCATCCTCATCCCGATGGTGGCAAAATAGAAGGGCAGCAGGAGGCCGTTAACGGGGGGCACGAGAGCGTCGGCGACGGACCGCGCCGCGGGGCCTTCCCTCGGGAACAGCAACCCCAGAGCGAGGCTCGTCGGCATCCCGTCGAACCCGAGGTACTGCGGGATGTTGGCGACGAACCAGATGGCCAGGAGCATGAGAGCCAGGTCGCGGTTCTGGACGTGGTGCTGCCCGACGTTGCGCTGGTTGATGCGTGTCACGACGGGGCGTACCAGCCACAGAGCAATGCCCGCCACGGCGAGCGCCAGGAAGCCGCTCTTGATCTGGTGCGAGCCGCGGGAGAAGTCCTGGTTCTTCTCCTTGGCCAGCGTCGTGGAAGACAGGAAGCCGTCGCCGAAGACGCAGATGATGTTGGTGGCGATCGCGGCGGCGACGATGAGCCTCCCGTTCTCGGTGACCGTGAGCTTCAGCTCGCTGGCGATCCGCGCGACGGCGATGGACGAGGTGTTGGTCAGCGCAAGCATGAGCGTGGCGGCGAGAAGCTCCGGCGTCTTGACCGGGGAGTGCATCATGCTGCCGTACATGCCACTGGAGACGACGGCCGCGAGGAGCAGGCTGGCAGCCACGGTCGCGTAGGTTAAGGCGACGCACCGGCGCGTGGCGTTCCGCAGCGCGGCGATGTCCATGTCGAGGCCCACGAGGAACATGTAGAGGACGCGCGCGGCGGATATGTAGCCGCCGTACATGTCCTCGACGTTGTCCACGTCCACGTGGACGATGGCGTTGCGCAGCCCCATGCCACCCACGACAACGCCGGCCTGAAATTAAGCAAGCACATGCGATCGAGATCATGCCTGTCAATTCAAGATATCTTATAGATCGAGCTTGGTGGATCGAAGAGAGTGATCATCGCGCGCGTACGTACGAGGATCTGAGAGACGGCGCTGGGCTGGTTGTAGCGGTGGAGAAAGAGGTGGAAGAGCTTGGAGAGGACGATGACGGCGAGCGCCTGGATGGCGACGAGGAACAGCGTGTCCAGGGCGATGCCGGGGACGGGCGTGAGCCCCAGGTGGTCGATGTGCGAGCAGATGTAGTAGGATCTGGCCATTTCTCCAGCCTCGGCAGTCGGCCGCCGCCGCCGAGGGCCTCGATCGATATGGCGGTCGGCAACGTTCCTCGCTCCGGCAATTCGTTGGACGGCCTCGACTTGTGGCGTAGGGCTGCATGCGTGCGAATAGCTCCAAGAAACTTGGCGCTTTTGGAGGGACGGCCATGACTTTCGTGGCGGTGGCCGGGAGAGACGCCCAGGAATAGGCAGCCGGCTCGCGGTTGCGCGCGCCTTACATCTCGCTGACAGTTGTTTGTCGTTTGCGAGCGATACCACAAACCGGCGAGCGCGCGTGGCAAAAAAAGGATAACACAAAATTTAAAGGGCTTTATTGTAAACATGTGTGTGTTGTAGGGGCTTGTTGCTAAAATACCATGTATGTGGGGTTTAATCGCCTAACAACTCATCGACCTCGTTGGCGGCGGCGGCAGTGGCGACGCCCGTGGCGAGGAGGATCAAACCGTTGCCTCCGCCGTCGCTATCGCTGTCGCGGACATTGACCATGGCCTCATGCTCTCCAACAGCTTCGCGGACGTAAGTAAGTACACCCACTCCGCCCAACCCCGCTCCCCACTCGCCCTCCCAATTCGCGTCTGTCAGGCCTGGCAAAACTTCAGAAATGGAGGCTAAGTTCGCTGTCGTCTGAAGCAAAGGAAGTTGGCAATGAGGGAAACGTTTTTGCGATTTCATTTAAACGGCTCATGCGGTGAGAATTTCACCTGGGACCGCATAAAAGGGAATCGGACAACCCTAAATTGTTTTCGTATTTACTGTGTAATACTATAGTCGTATGGCAATTAGTTTTCTGAACCTTCTACTTTCTCTGAACTTTAACCAAGTTAGAGCAACTCCAACAGTTTGCTATCCCTCCTCCCCATCCTTGAATTTTTGGCAAATTGACAAAAAACAATCTCCAACAGTTTCCCATCCCTCCTCCCCATCTTTGGCAACTTGGGAAAATTCCCTCCCAGGCGCGGATATATGCGCGCTCGCCCCGACTCCGCATCGCGACCACGCGCGCCGCCCGGCCTCTTCCCGTGCGCGGCAAGTCTGAGGCTGAGCACGTGAATTGTAGACGGCGGCGGCAATCCTCTGCTTGCCACGCATCGACATCCAGGGAGACCACGCCGCCGGCGAATTAAATTTAGTTGATGCTATTTGATTTCTTCAATAATCAGTAAACATTTGGTTTTAGTTTGTGTTTGATACACTACAGCACAGACCAATATAAACGGCACATATATTTGCCCTTGTATCTAAGTAAGTGCCTTGGAATGCCACATAGATAACCACGACAGTTATATGTGCCTTTATTTCCTAACGAAAGCCGGCACATGCTATGTGCCGCGATGACAATTCAAGGTACATATATGTGCCCCTGTATTCAAGGATTGCCGGCACATTCTATGTGCCGCGATGACAATTCAAGGCAAAAAAAATTTCGTGGGCCCAATTTTGATTTTGCCAAGTGAATTATGACAAACAATTGGAGATTGACCTTTTTTTCCTTTGCCATAACGTTTGGAGAGTTGCCAAACTCCAAGATTTGGGAAACAAAAAATCCCAAACTGTTGGAGTTGCTCTTACAACTGTAACTTCGTAATGTGCTGGTAGGGGGTTATAACCCGATTGGAATGGAAAAAGAAGGCACGAAGGAAGAAATAATAGTCTCTCTTGTAGCGTAGAACCCTAGCATATTTTCTCTTCTCCTATCTGACATCTAAATCGATCCATAAAATTCTTTTCACTTGAATTGGGACGTGCAGTTGGGATACGGGATGTGCGGTCAGCGCGGCATGAGTCGACCTAGCTACAGTGCGGTCGTGCGGTACCGGACTGCACGACCGGACACGCGTCGACGTCGGGTGGTCACGCGCTCGGGCAGGGGACCATTTTTGGATTTTTTTTGCTTTGGGGGTCAGATTTGAAATTTCGGGTGTTTACAGGGCTACATGTGTCCAAAATTCGCCCAATATGCTAAGGTTATATGCTACAAGGATTTTTATGGTTCTTTTCACTTCTAAAAACTGTTTTTTGATTTTTCTACAGTAACTAATTTTTAAACGATGTATCTTTTTAAGATAGGTCTACTAATTAATTATAGTACATAATATACCGACTTCATTTATATCGGTAAAAACCGTATGTGAGTTTCTGTTACTCTTTAATCTCTCACATAAATAGTCTAAAATACACAAACCGCAACTAAAAACCATAAGTTTTAGCAAAAAAAGAACGGGCCTATTTTCCCTTCTCCTTTCCCTTACATTGACATCTAAATCGATCCATAAAATTCTTCAAATCCACAAACTCACTTCATTTCGCCGGATCTACTAGTCGGGATCCGCGGCGTCTCCGGCGTCCTCACACCTCGCCGCGCAGATCGCCGTTGGCCTTGTCAAGGATTTACCACGCAATGCTGAAGGATTCCGACCAGTTTCAACCAATCCGGGACTCGTAAGTCTTAGTCACATTTGGTTATGAACTGGGAGTTGTACAGTTGATTCATCATGCTACGGCTCATTGGCTAGGATCGGTCATCGATGCCAGCCCGTTGCGAGTTAAATGTATGTTTCAGTCGATTTGTCATGATATAGCTTGGATTTGGGGATTGTTTGTTGAATCTGAACTCATCAGTATTGGGGTTCATCACTCACGCTGTAACCCAGCGATTTGGGCATGTTTCAGTCGATCCATCAATTGAACTTAACTCTGATTTTACATGTCATACGTGAGGCCATGACAGTTTCAGCCTATGCTTTCTTAGTTACTACTTGGGGTTCACATTGACATGCGTTATGCTATAGCTTTTGGATTTGGGTATGTTTGTCAATTTTGATTGAGATTTTATGCCTGCTTCTCATTCGATAACCGATTTTTTTAAAAAATACGTATTAATCTTAAAAACTTTTTTAGGTTCTCAACCTATCTGTTGTTCTATCAGGGTATCACCTCATGACCTTGGATCAAGTTTCGTATGCTACATTAACATTATGCTTCACAAAGTTGAGCATGCCTCCATTAGTTGAAAAATCGCAAACTTTTGGGCTTATTTGGCTTGCTACCTTACTGATTTATCTCAATTTTAGTCGATCATAAGCTCATTAGCTTTGGGTTCATTTCCCATTTTATATCTTAGAATTTGAGCAAGGCTCAGTTGGTCAGTTGGTCCTAACTTATGATTCTGATGTTGTTCAGTTGTTTGCTGTGCCACAGCTTAGGAATGTCAAATTTGAGTTGATTACAAAGTTAGCAGTTTGGTGCTGTGGGGGTATTTTTTTTAGAGAGCACGCAAAAGATTTGCACGCCATTGCATTAAGGTAGAATGCAAAAGCCAAACAAAGTCCAAGCAATTTACAGACAAGGGACACGATGAAAGCACAATCAAAAGAAGAAGAAAAAGGAAAAGAAAAAATGGGACTGGAGTTGCTCCCTACAATGCAGTAACAGAGACTGCTAGCCAACTCCTTTTTTCTGCTATCTCACAAAAGCATTGGAAACCTCCTCGCGCTCGCTTGATGGTTGATGCCAATTGTTGATCTCTTCAAAAGCCTTGGTTGCCACATCTCTGATATCAGAACTTAGACTTTGGGGGCAGTTTTCCACTCTGGAGTGTGTATTTGCTGCTGATTTTTTCATGCTATGACTTGTGGACTTCAGCTAGTTTCAACAGAGGCTGAACTTGTTTATCTTAGAGCTGATTTGTTATTTTGTCGCTTGAGAACTTCCTATTTCACAAAAAAGGAGAGACTGTTTCACCCTGTTAGAAGTGAGTGAATTTTCCTAGCCAATTGTGATGCTCTAGCTCATGAATTTTGTGAACTACCCGTTGATTCTGACCTTACGGGTCTACCCCATGAGTTCTGTAGACGATCTTATGTTCTCTCAAAATTATAGTCATTCTGGAGGTTATGGATTTGCTATTTTCTCAGCTGATTGCCCAGTCATGACTTATGAGTTTTCAAGGTAGTTCACATCTTTTTACCTTATTATGAAGTCATGAGTTCTGATGATGATGGGTATGCTACTTCTCAATGATTTGTGCTCATTTTACTATTTTAGATTTTTAATTGATTTTCAACTTAAATTTTTGGAGCTAATTCATCATGCTCTATCTCACAAATATGAACAGGGTTCCTTCAGTCCTGTACTAGTTCACTTTGGCACTGATTTGCGCATCCTGGCTCACATCACATGTTAGTGAAAGTTTTAATTTTTTTTTAATTTAAGAGTTCTGGCCTGATTTTTCACACTATAGGTGGAATATGCGCAACAGTGTCTTTATGCTGCATGTTTACGTGAAACTAGAAAAGTTTGAATTTGATATGCACCTGGCAAAATCCTCCTTTATGTTCACACAGGATCTCAATTTCAGGTATAGTTTGCTTTCCATGTGTAGTTCTGTCTTAATATGGAGATGTTATCCAACTTAAAATTTTCTCAAGTTCAGTTGCTTGATACCAAAGCTCTTCTACACTATTGGTTTTTGCTATGCAATCTGTCATCGAGACATTCTACAATTGGAGCCAAGTCAGCCAACACCCAATTCCAGTAACATCATTCCATGTTATATTGTTGTTAGTGCTATTGGTTTCTGTCTTCGCATGGAGATTTTGAAGAAAAGCATTTTGGGACAATTCTTTTGCATGTGTAGCTAATGCAGATTTTAGTTTCAATCTTATAGAGATGCAGTGCAGACTGGAATAACATTATTCCTATAACATCCAATTTGTGATTTGTTGTTTGTTGAGCTCATTATATGATTTACTTTTCTAGGGTACAGTATCAATCGAAGGTCAAACCGTTGAGGAGTGTAATCATATTGCTGGGACCTTGGCCTGGGCTGCTGCAATGTATTCATGGTAAGTACTTTTGAGTTGATGCCTGCTGTGTTAGTTGTTACTATGGTGACAAGATATAGACACTCGATTCTAAAAAAAAGATATCGACATTTAACTATGAAGTATGAACTAAATTCAGATTAGTAGCTATAACAAGAAGTGCGGGTTTGCAACTACGATGATAATCCTACTGTAGCATCCTTTTTTCTCTACCTTATTGTTTGACTTAAATGCTTACCTCTGGCTCTTATTAGGGGCTGCAGGCAAGGCCTATACAATTTTCACCGCTTCAACGATATCCTAATGATAATTGGCTAATGGCACTGCGTCTATGAGATTCCAGAACAGTGGGACTTTAAAGAAGACTATAATTTGAATACCAGCAATAGCAGATAACTAAGGTAAACTCATATGGATAATTTGCAAAGGGATATAGTTCTTGTGGAGAACACAATGTTGCATTCACATTATTCAAAATCAGACTAATGTAAGGACTTTGACATATAAACAAGTCGTTGTTCAACAAAAGAACAGCACAGAAATGCACCATTGGAAAGTAACAACAATATAACACGTGGAGTAGACAACATTGTCTGGCATGGTTGGTCCGAAGGTGACAAGATAATGGACCTTATTGTATGAGCATGTGAAAGTGGGGAGGTAGATAAGACTACAACAAGTAAGCTGCAAGTAAATGATCTGATGGAAGCTTGTTATGGGCTGGTTGATGAGCCACGCCTCTGTGACTCAGGAAGATTACCTTCATTACCATAAAACTGAGTGGGCTTGCTTGAGCCATCCGATTTGCTGTTACCTGTGTTGCTTTTCACTTGCTGAGTATCAGAGGAGGTTCGTTCTTCGGACTTTCGTATAGCTTCTCCTGGAGTTTTTCCACTGTTCTGATCGACATTTGCGAGGAGGTCCCTTTTCTTAGGCTGCTTGGTTCCAGACACTGACAGTGCAGCCTCAGAACCTTGCTTCACATTGTCTTGCAGTGATATACTGGACTTATCACCTTGCAGTTGATTCTCTCTCATGCTCTTCTCGGGGACTGAAGGTAGCATTTCTCTGGATGTTGCTGAGCTTTTATAACTGACTGTTTCATTGGTTCGCTTGCCAATATCTTTAGATGATATAGGCTTGTTCTGGTCAGATTGCATTTGCAGCTTGGATGGTCCATCAGTTGATGTTACTTGAGCTTGTCCGGTGTTATTTTGATTGGCATTCGCCAAGAAATCATCCTCTTTGGGCTTGCCAATTTCAGTGAGTGGTGTTGCATCATCACCTTGCTTCTTGTTTTCTGCCAGCTGAGCCTAGATTGATCACTTGACAGCTGCTGTATGGATGGTCCATCATTGTATGCTTCATCCATGTTTTTCTGTGACTTCATTGGTGAAGGCCCTGCAGAAGGTGCTCCCGCATTCTTAGGAATCCTCCCCCCTGGCTGCTCATTGGGTGCTATCGTGTTGGTTCGACCAGCTTCAGCAATACCAGTCTTCTCGTTCATTGTTTCAGCGAAGGAAGGGAATGGTGGAGCTTGGTCTGATGCTTGATCTATGTTAGAACATCAATAAGCCCATAATCACTCCATGCATCAAAACATAGATTACAAAAGTTTATATAGAGGATTTCTCCCCTTAGGGCAGGGATTCCTAATCCAAAAGAAACTTGTAACTAACTTTAGACTATGAATCAGCTATCCAAATTGGCGTTGAATTATAACTATAACAGGTGAAGTAAGAAGCATTCTAACAATATGTGATATGAAAAATGGTTTTATCAGTGTTGAAAATGCTGAAGTATCAATAAAAATGCAGCATTTTCCTATAAGATATTAGGATTTTGTGTGAGATGGTTGGTGCATGAAACCATGGTTATTAAGGCGGTACGGCAAGGCACGGCGAGTCGGCGACTCACCACCTTCACACAACAATATCGTTTATGGCGTACGGCGTGGCGACGCCATATACACAACAATATCAGATTTCCGGAGGGCCCAACAGAAGAAATACAAAGAGAGAAGGCCTTTATTGCAATTTCAAAACATTGAGAGGGCTAAATCACAAAATGCCGAATCATCTCATAACCCTATCCGCCGCTGCAATTTTCTTCACCTCCGCCCATTGCTCGCCCCCCATTGCTTCTCTCCCTCTCTCCTTTCCCCATCTCCTCCGCCTCCGGTACCGGCGAGGCTGAGCCAGGTCGTCGGCAGCCGCTCCCTCTTCCCGCCGCCACTCTCCACTGCCCCCAAGTGACAGCCGACAGACCGGAGGAAGCGGCCGGAGAGTCGGTTGGCGAAGCAGGAGGCGGCGGCGGATTGGAGGAGGCAGCGGCAGACCGAAGCATGAGCTGGCAAAGCAGAGGAGGCCTGATCTGGCGGAGGAGACCGCGGATCCGGCGGCGGCGGAGACTTCTCCCAAAACCCCAACTCGGGAGGTACTAAGGTATGCGTATGAACTAGTCTGACTCGAGTGACTTAACTCCCCCCCCCCAACCCCGCATGGCGTCCGCCGATGACGCCTTACCGCCATACGCCGTAGCTCCATGCCGTCCGGACGGCATGCCCCTCCAGTCCACCATGCCGATATACCGACGATATATCGCCGATATACCGACGCCTCAACAACCATGCATGAAACTCATTTGGAAATTTGGAAGTGCTATTTTGTGGAAGTGGAAGTCCTAGGTGCCTGGTTTGAGCTAACTGTTTAGTGCTCCCTTATTGCCTGCCAAGCGCTGCTGACCATGCATACGCATGGCAGCCTGGGACACCATTTCATCAGATTGGGAAATTTTTCTTTCAGTGGAGGCTACTTTACCTGGTGTGGTACGACGTTGAGTGTCAGGAGTTGATGCTGGTCTTCTTGGTGTAGTAGGCATACCTCTTGGATCAGCAACTGATGCTACTGCCTCATTTTTTATACGAGCATCAAGTATGCCTCCTTTGAGGGCTGTGGAAGCAACCCTTCCATCAGATGCTGGTGCAGGTGGTGTTGCACTTTCATCGGCCATTGCTATCTTGGCTGACTCATCTCCAGTGATGCCATTGGAGGTAGGAGCGACTCCTTTAATCTGTTCAGTTGTTTGTTGAGAACTTGAAACTGGTTCTTGCGTTGGTGGGGTTGGTGCTGCCTTTGTGTCAACAGCAGGTTGTTTGGTTGTGTCATCACTAGTATCACGAACATCAGGGACTTCTTCTCGGGCTGGTGTTTGCTTTGATGCAGCCGGAGTGGCTATTTGATCAGTACCTGATGTCTTTCCCAACATATCATCACTAGGGCCATGAGGAACCCTAATTGCTTCTTGGATTGATGCTGAAGTACGGAGAGTGTCAGAAGATGGTGTCAGTTCTGGCACTCTTTCATCCATGATACTCTTGTCTGACTGTTCGTCACTGATACCATCAGCACTTGGAGCAGCTCCCTGCACTGGTGCTAAAGCATTTCTAGCATCTGTTGGGGTTTGCTTTGGTGTGCTTGTTGGTGCTCTCCTGCCAACACTAGCTGTTTTGGCCACCTCATCAATGCTAGGAGCACCAGGAGATAATTGTTGGATTGGAGAAGGAAGTGCAGGTTTGTGCCGCCGTTGATCAATGGTGGATAATTGAGCCAGGTCATCATCACGCCCAGCACTAGTTGTTGGTGATTGGATTGGCACCGGTGGAGCTGGTTCTTGCTCATTGCTGGATGGTGATTTCTGTGGCTCAGTGGCACCGTGATCATCATGAGCCATTACACTGGCAGGTTTTGCAATAAAACCAGTACTGGGAGGTGGGACCAGTATTTTCTGTGACACGGTGCCAGTATGCGCCCGAGAGTCTATGCGAATGTTGCTGCCACCATATGTTGGAGGAGGTTCTTTCCGCCATTGCTGCTGTTGCTGCTCATATTCCTCCATTTGGTACTGCTCCTTCACGCTCTTCATATCCCTCAGCACCTGCTGCCAAGAATCTCGGGCAGAGATAGTATTCCACCACCTCTGCACGTTCTTCCTCGAGTCATACAGGTAGGCGAACTTTTCGGATGTCACAATGTGGTGGGTGTTTGGTAGGTGAGCAAGGTCGGCAAGGGTGAACTTGTTCCCAGCAAGGAACTCACTCTCGCCAAGCCTTTGCTCGTAGACTGCCAGGACTTCTTCCAGCTTTCTCTTCTCTCTGTTGATATTGTCATCATCTTCATCATGCAAAGGAAAGGCCAGGTGGCAGAACAATGCCCGGCTCGGAGGATCGAAGGCATGCTCCTCATGCCGGAGCCATTGTTCAATGGAAGCCCTCTCAAGGACATCCTTTCCCAGGAGGAAAGGATACCCACGCTGTTTGTAGGTTTCTGCTATATAGCGGCAGATTGCTCTTGATTCTGCAATTTAGAAGACATATTAATTCTGCAACTCTAGTTTCTTGGGAACAGTAAGGAACTCCAACATATCTGCACTTGAAAAACTGAGATGGTGTAGTTTAATTCATACGATTAGTACATAGAAATAAGTAGTGTTGTATTGTGGCACCATGAAATCCTGCTGGCACGACCATGAAATACTTGCTTACATGTCAGATATACTTAGATTTTCTCAGAGTTTCTACTGAAGTGTTTCATGAAGCTTTTCATTTCCAAACCATGTTTGTAAGACATGTAAACAACATTGCATATTTTCATTTCCATCATGGAACAAGTTGCTGCTTATTGTGCAATGTGCATGCGCGACTTGGAACAAACTGGTTTGCAGTTTGCACTACTTTTGATGAGCAGGACTTCCTGACTATTGTCACTTGAACTAGCACATTCAAATGAAAGGGGACAATATATGGTCAAAATATATATAAGTAAGAACCACAGAGTTTTAATTTATTTATTTTGACTTTCATGTTATTTTGCCTGCCATTGCATTGCTAAGATATTTATAACACCCTGTCTAAATCTTTAGAGATCACATGGTTATGGATTACTGCATTGATTTTATTTGTAGCAGATTCTAAAATTTCCTGTGCCAATTGTTTTGCAGGGCAGATGCACAGGATCTAACCTCGGATTCTCTCACTGGGTTTGGGTGGATATTCTGAGAGCAACCTTTCTTATTAACAAGGTGTGCATGTCGAGACGGTTAATGGTAAGGGATCAAGACTACTATATCTCATTCTAGAATGTGTAACTCAAACTGCTAATTCGTTGTAGCCGCACAAGCTTAAAAGAATCATGGAATGCACCTCACCAATTTGGGATGCCTGGATTATGTAACAAGCAGAAGCAGAGTTACCTTGTAGAAATGTGGGTCCATCGTAGAACGGAACTGGAACACTCCTCGATGCCTGCAGAGGTGGAGGAAGAAAACAAAAACTCGAAATGAGATCAATTAATTTGCATGTAAACTAACGAAACTGCTGCTTCTACAATTTGGGTGTTGCAGAAGACCTGAGACAGCAAGTACCTGGAGTCTGAGTATGTCCTTGTAGGAGTCTTTGACACACTCAAACTTGACATCTTTCTCATACAGGCATGCAAGCACCCTCGACACATCAGGTAGGATCATGGATTTCTCATGGTACACCATCACAACAGGAGCTCCTGCTCCGGTGCTAAGCCCTGCCATGGTGGCAAGAGCTCTGGTTGCTGGTTGAAGAATTGAAGGATATGGTATGCAAGTAAGTATGGTAACTGCACCCTCATTTTTTATAATATAAGAAGGTTATCTGCCTCCCTGAAGAAGCAAAGAGAAGATGCTTAAAGTGAGAACCTAGGAAAAAAGAGGGGGCAATATGAGATGATAGAATAAGAAATAGGACTAGAAATAAAGAAAATGGAAAAAAAAAAGGAACAAAGGGGAGAAAAGCGAAAGGTAAAGTAAACTAAATCTGGAGGATTTGGATTATGAATGATATTCTTTAGGTCTTCGTACCACAAGCTCATATCAGCAAAAAGCTGCAACAGGGTTGCATTGTTTATAGGTAAAGGGTAAAACGAAGCGAAAGGTACTTCTTGGACACTACCTCTTTAGTAACGAACAATTATCAACTTAAGTGGAAGAGCTCATATCACATGTACTGCCCTACTGTCTGAGCTACATCGCTTTATTCATTCCTTGCCCCTTTAACCAAAGGAGATGCAAGATGCTGGTACGGGAGCACACAAATTTTGTCGCATATCCCCTACTGTTACCAGCCTACCAGACAAGCAAGATGTGTGATGGGCATCCAGGGTGCCTTTGTAGTTTGTACCACCGGCCTGCCAGTTATGGTGGAACTTCAAATACAGGATACCTTACTATTACCAATCACAGGCCTACCCATATATGGAGCTCCGCTACGTGTGTTCGGTGTTCCTTTTTAGAGCAGCACATATCGCAAAGTGAACGTAATGTTCTGCAGTGTTGGTTAAATCATGAGATGTTGAAGTGGGTGCAGTCTTTTTATATGTTCCATCGAGTCACAAAAGAGTGGCATTCTAGTAATTTGACCAAAGATATTATTTAAAACGAATGATTTGGATGTATAAAAGTGATACAAGTGAATTTATCATAAAAATACTTTTATAATATTGTACTTTTACAATCTTTTTCAAATATGTGATAAGCAAATTTTGTGGTCAAAGGAGCATCTTGTTGAGTTTGAAAAGTCAATCGTCACTTTTTTATGAACGGAGGATTTTTTTTTAGTGAGCTGGGTGGAGGCATAACTCACAACAACATGTGATGTTCCTGTACACTTAAAAAACCTAAATTTATTAGTGTGGAGAGTAGATGGTCGCAAATTAATCCCTCAATTTGATTTATTTTTCTTGGGAGCATCAAGCACTAAATCTCAGCGAGAGGTCATATAATCAAATCCCAGAAAATCCACAAATAACATATCTAACATGTACTTAGTGTGATTTGAACCGTAGCCATTAGCCACAAACACACGTCCACAGTTGGCTGGTTCCACTGGCATTGACCCTTTTAAGAAAGAATATGTTTGTACAATAAAATGCTATAGCTAAAAAAAAGAGATAATCAAATGACATCTCAGCGATTAAAGATGGTTCATTGTTGCATATCAGCATATCTAAGATATTTGATAAATTGGCTTTAAGACATTCCCTTGGTTAAGCCTTGCATGTAGATGTATACATATACACTTGCATTCTGGTATAATGACTTGCTAAGTATTTTTGTATTCATTGTTGCTCAACTATATGAATTCAGTGCTCAAGAAATGATCTACCGGTGAGCGATTGTCTCTATCTTCGAAGATTGAAGACGACACCAAGTACTAGGTCACGTATCCTAGTCGATTGCCTATGGGTATATCCTGAGAGGCTCCACTGATATATGTCTTTCCCGCTGCTAGACTTCATTCGTATTTTACCTCCCTGGCCTATGATGTAAGACCTTGGCCATCTGGCTTATTTACACTTATTACTCATGCCTTTTATTACGCATGTGTATAGATGTGATATTCGTCATTGTTATATTGTGTGAGCTAGATAATCAACCAAGGACTAGCTCTACACTTTGCCTTGCATGAGTATCATCCTCTCAGTATAAGGAGCTATGGACCGCACAAGGTCTCCTCCCTTACCTCGGACCTATGATGGAGCGATCAGCTTGTGTCACGTATCCTAGTCGATTGCCTATGGGTATATCCTGAGAGGCTCCACTGATATATGTCTTTCCCGCTGCTAGACTTCATTCGTATTTTACCTCCCTGGCCTATGATGTAAGACCTTGGCCATCTGGCTTATTTACACTTATTACTACTGTGCCTTTTTATTACGCATGTGTATAGATGTGATATTCGTCATTGTTATATTGTGTGAGCTAGATACTGAACCAAGGACTAGCTCTACAGCCTGCCTTGCATGAGTATCATCCTACTGTATAAGGAGCTATGGACTGCACAAGGTCTCCTTCCCTACCTCGGACCTATGATGGAGCGATCAGCTTGTAAGGAACTGAGAAGAGTGTTGAGAAAGGGTGCGTTCTTTTCTGCTGCGGCTGATGGTTTATGGCTATAATTAATGGCTTTTAGTTCTAGCACAAGCGTATGTGCGAATAAACCAAATACAAATAAGCTATTTTAAAATAGCAACAAAGAAATCGTCATATTTATTTGTTCAGAAAAATCATAAGCCGAAAGAAATCGGTCCAACACCTAACATATCGACAGAGACAGGGAGCGAACAGAGGTCACAATGGCGGTCCCATCGGGCGGCTAGATGGAATGGAGCTTCCCTGTTCCCTCTATGTGTTCCCCTCCCTATTTCCTTCACTTGTCATCACTCAATTAGCTCTCAAGTGAATTAGTAGCTAATTAATTAATGTTGGTGATTAATTAGACTGGTAATTAATTAGTATAAAATATTAGTGTGAATAATTAGTATAGATCAATTAAAATAAATAGTAAGTATAGATCAATTGGAATTAATATATTAATTAATCTATATTTACTATTTATTCCAATTGATCTATACTAATTATTCACACTAATATTTTATACTAATTAATTACCATTCTAATTAATCACCTATATTAATTAATTACCTTACTAATTCACTTGAGAGCCAATTGAGTGATGACATGTGGAGGGAATAGGGAGGGGAACACATAGAGGAAACAGCCACCTTAAACCACGAAGGCCTTATGGCCCATTTGGTTTTGCCGGTGTGGCTTTCAGTTACCAATGCTTTACTGACCGGTCTGATCTCAACCACCTTAAACCACGACCTTTTCAGACTTGGTTAGACTTTTTTGCATGGAATACTCCGTCCATTAAACCCCGGGGACTCTCCGCGCGGAGGGCGCCCCACGTCACCCCGCCCGCGCGCTCCGGCCGGCGCGTGGCGGGGGTTTTTGGTACGGCCGGAGGAGGTAAATTCCTTGTATTTTTCGAAAATTACATAAAGGTCCTTTCTTTCTCGCAAAAAGATCCCTGCAAGTTTTGTTTTTTTAAAAAAAAATTGGATAGCGCCCCGCGGGTTCCCGAAATTACGTATAGGTCCTTATTTACTTACGTACAGGTCCTTACAAGTCCTCAATTTTTTACAAAAAAGACCTTTGGTTTTTCCGAAATTACGCATGTGTCCTCGATTTTTTTTATGAAACTCCCTGCGAATTGTCGTCTCTTTTATTTTAGTCCAGACGGTAGCTAGCGCGGCGTGCGCCGCGCTTATGCAGCTAGTTATTATACATTCCACGAGGGGTAAGGGTGTATAACTGCGAGGGAAGATTAAGGCCAGAGGTGGCAAGACCCAGGGGCATATATTAGCGCGGTGAAGTATCAGACGGTGGTAATCCTGCCCGCCCAATAACTAGCTCATAGTCGGGTAGATGTTAGATGAGGGTAAGAAAACACCCCTTTTCCAATAACTATGGTTGTGATCAAAATGGCTGAAAAGCCCGTGGCTTATGGCTGAAAACACTGTAATTTGTTGAAAAGCATCATGGTGACATGAGGCTTATTTACCATAATTAAATTTAAAAAAATTTAAAAATAGAAAAAACATGTTAGCCCATTACGTATAATACAAACAAATACGAGGAAAAAAAGAACCGGTAAAAAAACTAAAAAAAAAGCCAAAAGTTCAGAAAAAGACGAAATTTATGAATAGTGCAAAAATAAGCTGAAGCCAAAAGCTCAAGCCATTTTGATCACAACCTATGACTAGTATATAATTACATATCGATGGATTGCATTGCGGTTTGCCCATCTTGAATATTTCCACCTGCAGCCGGCCGGTGACGATACAGGAAAGGTCAGAGATGTCGCAGATAGAACCTTCAATCGCCGTAGAAACTTCTCCCTTGCGGAATCAATGTTCCGTTGAAACAAGGAGCTTGCCGCGGTCCACATGAAATGACCGGCGATTTCCTGCTCCCCTCCGTCGTCCATACGCGTGCGGCTGCGCCCGTCACTCACGCGGCGAGTGAGAAGTTTCGGAATTCGCTTTCAAGCGGCGAGCTGCGAGGCACGAGGTGACCCAAGGGGCAATCGTATCGGCGACTGGGCTTGTAGTTAGTTAGGCTTGTGCTGTACAGCGCAGGAAGAGAGAAGCTTAGCCGTTAAGAGAGCGAGCGGGTGAGGCAAGGAAGCGGGACACGGGACTCGGGAGCGAAGAGAAGGGAAGGCACGGCGCGGCGCGAGCGCGACGCGCGTAGCCCCAACCACCCGCCTCTTTTTTTTCCGTCAGCCGCGTGCTGGATGGTTAGCATTTATGCTGCACACAACGCGGCTACCTTCGCCTTGCCGGATGGACTCGTTCCGCCAGCTACCCGCTACGCCAAGCTTGCTTGCCACTTGAGATAGTAAGTAACGGATATAGGACTGTATAAGGCTCCGTTTGGCATAGCTCTATCACCAGCTCCTTGAAGCTGTTTGGAGCTGTTTTTGTGCCAAACAGGGTAAAACAAAATAGCTCCACCTAAGGAGTTCCTTAAAACCTGCTGAGACAAAAGTAGCTCCACCCAAGGAGCTAAAAAAAGTAGATTCACCCGGCTCCACTTGTGAAGTCAAAAAAAAAACAGCTCCACTTGTGAAGTGGAGCTGTGTCAAACGGGGCCTAAGGCCCCATTTGGCACAGCTCCACCACCGGCTCCTGGAGCGTTTGGAGTCGTTTTGTGCCAAACGGGGTAAAACAAAATAGCTCCACCCAAGGAGTCCTTTAAAACATGCTGAGACAAAAGATATGTACGAGATGGAGTTGAAAAAAGTAGCTCCACCCGGCTCCATCCGTAGGCCCGCATGCAACTGCCCTTGTACTTTCGTGAATTTACGCGATCTGCCACCAGTTTTAACGGGTCATTCCTATGCAAATAGACAGGTATATTGGACAATTGACATCTCTCAACCATGCATGATAAAGCAGTGAGGTGTTTTGCCAAACGATCTACCAAAGCAGCTCCAGCTCCACGGTGGAGCTGTTCATGGAGTGAAGCAAAAACAGCTCCACTTGTGAAGTGGAGTGTGCCAAACGGGCCTAAGTAAGGCCCCATTTGGCACAACTCCACCACGCTCTTGGAGTATTTGGAGCCGTTTGTGCCAAACGGGTAAAACAAAATAGTTCCACCCAAGGAGTCCCTTAAAACGTGCTGAGACAAAAGATATGTACGAGATGGAGCTGAAAAAAGTAGCTCCACCCGGCTCCATCCATAGGCCTGCATGCCACTGCCCTTGTACTTTTGTGAATTTACGCGATCTGCCACCGATTTTAACGGGTCATTCCTATGCAAATAGACAGGGGTATATTGGACAATTGACATCTCTCAACCATGCATGATAAAACAGGTAGAGCTGTTTTGCCAAACAGTCTACCAAAACAGCTCCAGCTCCACCGATGGAGCTGTTCGTGGAGCTGAAGCCAAAAAAATAGCTCCACTTGTGAAGTGGAGCCGTGTCAAACGGGGCCTAAGTCATGATGTAAGCTAGCAATTAACAAGGTCAAAATTAAGGACAGAAAATATGTTTTTTTTCTCAACATGATTGAGTGAGGTTGTCTAGACCAGAGAGAAAAAGAAAGAAAGAAAGAAAGCTTGTGTGGCAGTGTGGCAGCAAATGGTGCATGGCTGACCTGGCAAGCCAAGTGCACCCGACAATTCCTCCAATCAGCTAATCTACATTTCTGGTTCACTTGGAGTCTTCAACTAATTAATCAACGCGCTTCACAGCACACTATATAGTGTATACTCATCTTCAAGCATATATAAAAAAAATCGAGCCCAGCGTAAGCCTTCGTCTCATCTGTTAGAAGTTTAGAACTCGATCTGCAACTCCCCTTATCCAATTAATACATACCCATCTCCTGCGCACAACATCCGATCCATACCGACAAGCAGTTCAGCAATATCCATGGAGGCAGCAGCACTTCGCGTTGACCCATCAATACTCCCTCCCGCATTCTCCTCAGGCCAGGACGCGGCCGCGGCAAACGCCGGCACCGGCGGCAGGAGCATCTCCAGCCTGCCTGCTCGTGTCGCCGGCGCAGTAGTTCGCGGCCTGATCACCTTCGTCTTCGCCACAGGTCGGTAACATGCACGCCCACAGTTTCTTTGGCTCTTGGCTTAATTTCATTTTCATCATGTACATGGTGCAATCGCGGGCAGCTGATGCAACTGTTTTTATTGCTGTTGTACATGTTGCAGTGGGCACGATTCTTGGAGCCATCACGGGCGGGCTGATCGGCCTGGCGACGGAGAGCGGCCTGGTGCGCGGGGCCGGGATCGGGGCGATCTCCGGCGCGGTGGTGGCGATGGAGGTCGTGGAGTCGTCCATGGCCATGTGGCGCTCCGACGAGTCGGGCATCTGGAGCGTTCTATACGTGGTACGTAGCAAATCAGCTTAGTGCAATAGGTAGTAATAGTATATAGGATGCAGATTAATCAATTTGGCAATTAATTTGCATTTTTGCCGTATCCAACTGATCGCAAACATAACAAGTCTGTACTGCCAATTCGTTGTTTCAGCTTGATGTGATCTGGAGCCTCCTGACCGGGCGCCTGGTGCGCGAGAAGGTGGACCCCGCCGTGCAGAACGCCGTGGACAGCCAGGTACATACATATCAGTAGTAATTTGTTCAGTTTGTGATCGTTCTGCACTTGTGATGATGATTTAATTAAGAGTGTGTTTGATTCGAAAGGCTTGAGCTTGTGCATTGGACACATGTTGCGAGTTGTGACGAAAGCCTTCTTCTTTTTGGTTGCTTGGTCTTACGCGCAGATGAACGCCGCGGACTCGCCGTTCAGAGAGAGGGCGCCGGCGTTCTCAGAGATGTTCGAGACGGGCGCCGCCGCCAAGGGCATGCCGATGGACGCCATCGACGAGCTCCCCGTGATGCGGTTCACCGAGCACACCGTCGTGGACGGCAGCGGGGAACGCATCGGCTGCTCCGTGTGCCTTCAGGTATGCACCCTGCACCTGCACGACACCGCCGCCGTACGCCTCACGGGCAGCTCCTGCGTATCTGAACTAACAATTGCTGCCGTTGCTATTGCAGGATTTCGAAGCCGGCGAGACGGCGCGGAGCTTGCCGCAGTGCGGTCACACGTTCCACCTGCCGTGCATCGACAGCTGGTTGCTCAGGCACGCATCGTGCCCGCTGTGTCGGCGCACGTTATAGACGCGTCCTTTTTGGTTAGGCTAGTCAGCATATACACGTGTGTAGTACTAGTTAGCTGGGATCGACTGATATGTTCATACCTTGGACTGTTTCCTCATTTCGGATTCAGAGAGAGAGAGAGAGAGAGAGAGCGCATGTATAGCTGGTTGTAAATACGTGTGCATGTAACATTGAGATTTTGTCATTGTACATTACTTCACCAATTCACGTATATAGCTTTTCGTGTACTAAGTAGATGTGTACAGGTTGTGGAGTACTCGGTTTGCTACGATTTTCCCCCGTTCAGTTCTTTTCAGTCAATCCAAAGTTCGATTTTGGTTTCGGGAAACGAAAAGGCGTGCAAATCATAGTAGCGAGTCTTACTGAACTCAGGCCGGTACGGTCGGTCGAGGGCTGCCATGGCGCCACCACCGTGCTATGGCGCCTGAGGTGGTGGATGTCCGGCAAAAGCTAAAGACCGCCCCAGCTGAGAGTTGCCAAAGGAGTCAGCACCTGCATCAATCAAATCGGTGAAGTAGGTTTGGCTACATTGTATTGGGGGATATCGAAGAACAGAGTACTCTGAAGACTCTAATCACTCCCCGTCTTGCTTCTCCTTTTTCCCTGTCTCCAACTCCTTCTTTCGAATCCCATCCCCAATCCAAGGCCCCAGCTCTCAATCCCCAGTGGGTACGTAACAAATTGGTACCAGAGTCGGTTCCCCACCCTAGATCACGCTCACTACTTCACCCGCACGCAGCAAAAGCACCAAGATATGGAGCAACAACTTGAGAGACTGACCAAAGCAATCCTAGAGCAAGGAGAGGCGCTCAAGCGGACCCAGACCCAGAGCGCCGCCACTCAGGTTGCGGTGGAGGAAATGAAGCCAGTCGTGCTTGATCTCCAGAATTGGAGGTCGGATGCGGAGTCGGTTGTGAAGGGAATTCGAGAGGAGACACATTCCCCACCTACCCAAATTGGATTTCCCTATGTTTGATGGTGAGAACCCGAAGGTATGGCAATTACGTTGTGAAGCTTATTTCAAGGTGTGCTCGGTGCATCCTGATCTCTGGGTCAGTGTTGCTGCGATGTACTTTTGGGGTAGTGCGGTAGGTTGGTTGCAGGCATCCCAAGCACACCTTCAGTTTGCTCCATGGGATGATTTTGCTGCAGCGGTCTGTGCAAAGTTTGGTCAGGAGGAATTTCATAACCAAATTCTCCAGTTCAATTATTTGCGTCAAACCAATTCCATAGTAGAGTATGCTAATCGCTTTACGGAATTGATGCACAAACTCATGGCACATCATACTTCCTGGAATTCCCTTTTCTTTGTCACTCAATTTGTGGATGGTCTTCGTAATGATATTAGAGTAGCAGTCATTTTACATCATCCCCAAGACTTGGATACTGCGATTGCTTTGGCATGCTTGCAGGAAGAAGTGGTGGATACTGCATGGCATGATCTCCGTAAGCCCGAGTCCACACCAGCAGCGCGTTCAGGGTCATAAGCAGCATGGCCCCTGCCGCCACCCCCTCGACCAGGACTGGCGCTGAGTTAAGGTGCAGCCATATGTTTAGACTTCGATGGCAAGTAGAGCGAACCACAAGCTTGCATTCAAGTACTTTGGGCCTTTTCAAATGCAACAGAAGGTTGGGCCAGTGGATTACAAATTGAGTTGCCTCCAGATCGCCTGATACACCTAGTTAGTCACGATTCTCAATTAAAGGTTGCACTTTCTCCTGATGAAATTGTAATGCCCGAAGTGCCTCAAATGGATGCTTCAGCTCACAGTCCTCTGAAGATTCTGGATCGTCAGATGCAGCAGCAAGGAGCAGTCGCCACCACTCAAGTCTTGGTCCAATAGTCCGGTGCTAGAAATAGCTACCTAGGAGAACTTTACAGAGCTCAAAAGCCGTTTTCCTCATACGTCGGCTTGAGGGCAAGTCGGCACTGAAGGAGGGAGGATGTTATGGCGCCTGAGGTGGTGGATGTCCAGCAGAAGCTAGAGACCGCCCCAGCTAAGAGTTGCCGAAGGAGTCGACGCCTACATCAACCAAACCGGCGACTTCTGGAGTTCAAATGGGTCATGTAAACGGTGAGGGCCTAGCCCATGTACTTGGGAGGTCTCTAGCCCAGACCGGAGGAGTAGAAGTAGGTTTGGCTACATTGTATTAGAGGATATCGAAGAACAGATACTTTGAAGACTCTCTAATCATTCCCCGTCTCGCTTCTCCTTTTCCCGTGCCTCCAACTCCTGTCGAATCTCATCCCCAATCAAAGGCCCCAGCTCTCAATCTCCGGTGGGTACGTAACACAACGCCATTCGCGCATGCAGGGCGGACCCAGGACAAAATCCGAGAGGGGCACACCCACAAAGTTTGGCTGCTGGTTGCACCTGGTGGCCCACGCCGATCGGTTGCTACGGTGGCGGCGCTGCAGCACAGGGGATGTGGGCTCGCTCGCGTTCGGCGAAGTTGCTTGGAGCAACACGGCTACTCTGCTGGGCGCCGGTCGCCCGCTGCGCTGAATCGCTGATTCGAGGTTCAGCGAGCGCGGAGAACAGGCCTCTAGCGGAGAAGCCGAATCGCCGTGCGGCCAGCGGCCGTGCGTGCCTTGCTGCCTTCTTCTTTTCTTTGGTAGATGGGCTGCTGGCCGGCAAATAGCCTTGCCATTTTGGACTTCCAAAGACAACGAATGGGCCTCTACATCTATTATATCACAGATGAGTGATGGTCTTTTAGTTGGGCTGAGTGGGGACACTAGCATTAAATCTTGGGTTATCTGAACTCCTGCGAATTGAGTGACGGTCTAAGCCCTCACTCGGGCCTCTTTAGGTCCGCCCCTGCGCGCATGGCGCGCGACACAACTTGCGCACGGCAACGCAACGTTCGACCCGGCAGCCCCGCGTGCCCGCGCGGGGGGACTACTTGCCGCCCCGCGCGACGCCGCCTGCCGTTCCGGGCGGGCGCCACGGCACGAGCACCCCGAACGTTTTTCCCGCCGTGCGAAACCGGCAGGATCACGGCCCAGGGCCCCGTGCTGGTAACTAGGCCTGGGGTCAAGCGCGTGCGCATCCAAAGTAGTCGAGCAGGCTGGTCAATTCCGCCTTCCTACAGGACCCAGCAAGCCTTGCAAAATCTACGGCCCTGTTCTGCTACCTCAACCGTTAGTTGGCCCGACCCATTTGATTTGTGCACGCCAAGGTCTCACGGCGAAGCAGCACCACCGCGTCTCCGTGGGCCGTGGCCGGTTACGCCGTGGACAGTACGACACAACTTGGCCTAACTCTCCAAGTACGTAGTCCCGCGTGTTGAGCCTACAGCCCTAAACCTAAACCAAGACCTCAGCATTGCATGAACTAGTCCATTCGGGTGAGGTGCAGTGCAGGAGGGGGGCAAAGAAACAGACAGAGGCTGCTGCACGCGGCAGCAATGGCCGACATTGCATTGCATGATTGGGTTCTCTTCTGCTCCCAATGACGCCTCTCACTCGCCTTTGTCGTCAAATCATTGAACCATCGAGTGAAAAAATTCGTTGAGCTTGCTTGCTATTAACCGCACGCACACCGGATGAATCGACGCTGCACCAACCAACCAACCAAAATGTATAAACTCTCCCCCCGGCCTGTTTGCTTACTGTGTTTCTATGGCTACAACGAAAAACGACCTGTCGGAGACTCTGGTGCAGTGATGCTACGTACGTACGTGCACGCGATCAGCTGCCCGATTCGACCGACGTGCCGGGCGATCAGGGACTAGTTAGCAACAGATCGATCTATCAGGTGATCATGACATGCTTGTAATTAATTTACTGGCCAGGACTAGGGTGGCGCAACACAAACAGAGAGCGCTCTACCCCCAGAGGGCCCCGCTCGGTTAGACTGAAAAGCTGTGGTTTATAGCTGAAAATGCACTGTAGCGGATGAAATTTCACTGTAGCTAAAGGTGCCTTATTTGGTGTAATTAATTTTTTTAAAAAAAATTAAAAATAGAAAAAATATGCTAGCTTATCACAAACAACGCAAACGAATACGAAAAAAAGAATTGAGAAAAAAAACTTAAAAAACCAAAAATTCAGAAAAAAAATAAAATTTATTAATAATGAAAAATAAGGTAGAAGCTGAAGCTGAAATGAGCGAGGTCTTAATTTAACTTACAGCCAGCTGGATACATCGATCATCAGAAATTCAGAACTGTACGTACGTACTGTGTGGAGCGAGTGCTCTTATCACCCAAGGGGAGTTCTCTCTTCCACTACTATATATTCCTCCCGACGTAAGTAAGTAATCACCCAAGGAGATAGGTAAAGTACTTACGTACAACCTGGTTTAATTTACGTACTGTGAAAACCTAGCTAGTTTGTAAATAGATGGCAAAATAATTTCCCCGTCAAGGCATGAGGTCGAGATCGAAGAATGAACCGGTTGCATTCGCGAATTACTACTACACACACACCTGCATGTGCCAACGTCTCATACTCTCATGATCGATTGAACATATACCAGCCCTAATGACTGATGCGATTGTACAGCTAAGGGACTACCAATTATTTACCAGCCCTAATGACTGATGCGATTGTACAGTTAAGGGACCACCAATTTCGCAGTCATCTCATTTCCAGTAGGTTAGGTTTCTTCTGACACATCCATGCATCCCCTGTCAGGTTGGTCGCCTGATCAATCCCAGAGACCAGTGGCGGCCCCGGAGTGAAGCAAGGATGGAGACAACTTATGACAGGTTAGAAATATCACTAAATTACAATTAAACTATAACATAGTAAAAATACATAAGTAATGACACAATAACTAATATTATAGCAAAACAGTCTAATAACACATAAAAAAATATTCTAGCTAGAATAAATACCTAATTAAGGAAGAGTCCTTCCATAAAATCATTATGACAAGTCTCCACGCTATGTTGTCATCGTCTACATAGAATAAATGTCTTGTCCATCAGTAATATATCATTATCTATGGTTTTTGGGACGTCCACAATCAACACTTTCAGTTTTCTCTTGTGGCACTGGATTAAAAAATTTGCCAAAAACAGAGAGATGTATGTATGCAACCATGCACTCATGCTATATTAGTCCATAATTCCAGACTGCAATGTTATAAATGAGTGGGGCATTTATCTGTTTATTATAATGTAGGGACGCAAGATAAGATAAGTTTTGTTCTGATGCAATGAAGACATAATTTGACATGCCTCCTCATGTATAGCATTAGTTCCAGCATGAGTACCATTTCCACCTAGTACAAAGAGCATGTCAAGCCTCCTGGCCTGAATGGGGTTTGCAGAAATCAAGTTGATAAAGTTTCATGTACCTACTTATTGCAAACATATTTTGCAGAGTACTAGAATGACATATGCATAGCTGGATGCTGTTGACAAGGTCTGAAATGTTTGCCCCACCATGAGAAACTCCTAAGAAGCTGCAACCAGAAAGATTGATATTTTGGACGACATGTCTATTGAGCTGAATGAAGGAAAAGAGCCCATCAATTTACCATCAATATGATTACGAATGTTTCCAGATAATTGATGAAGTACAAAAAGCTCTTACTGGCACTTTCGATAAATGATCTAAAAAAAATCCACGGAAACCATGCTGTATCCTAACAATGTTTTTCACTCCATATTTTTCAAGTGTAAGCACAATCTAAAAGAGTACAAGCACAATAAAGTTAAAAATTGGGATGGTGTTTTCTAGAAGAGAATTTTCAGAATCTATAATCATAAGATATATAGCCTAATCAACTCCTATTTTTCTGTACAGAGAGTGAGACATCAACTTGTCCATTTCTATTCTACCTGCCTAATAACGTCATTGAGATCAGGGCAAAGTCCACCAAAGGTGACAATTCCAGCCTTTACGTATTGAGGCTCAAAATATATTTGTTTAGTGGGCTAGCACGGTGTACCCTGGAAAAGATAAGAACTTCTGGTTAGGGAAAGAAATGATTTTCCACAATTCAACATTTCAATTTGTGCACAATGTCATTATCGTTGTTTGTTGCAAATAATGCACAGAAAAATAGAGATAAGAGACACGAATTTTTACATGAAAAACCCTTGCGGGAAAAAACCACGAACGCTCGAAGGCAAGAGTTTACAATGGAACGCTTGCTCTTCCTATAGGCTACTGGGGTACATATATATAGTGTGAGGGAAAAGAGTCCGACACAGAGAGGAAACCTAATCAGAATCGGTTGTTACAGATTGATACCATGTCTGATACAACCTGTTCATGTACCTTTCATGCCACGTCTGACATGATGCGATGAAGTGTCCTACACGGACACAGTATGAATTCGGATCAACTTTAACATTGTTCAACCCAGCTGCAATCAGGGGTCAATGTAGTCAGCTCCAGCAAATGTTGACGAGGCAAACTTAATAACTTGAAGAGGCAACACTTTTACTTCATCTACAGAAGTTTACCTTAACTACAGGAGGGGCGGATTGGAGGAGGCGAGCGCGAGAGGGTGTTGTCTTGCCGGACAGCGGAGGCGGAGGTGGAGCCACGGGCGGGACCAAGGCGGAGGCGTGGTCGGGACTGAAGTCCGAGGGCGAGCCGGAGATCGAGAGGGCCTTTGGAGGATGAGGCGGTGGCGGGGATGGAATCGGCCGAGCTACCGAGATAGGGTTGGGACTTAGGAGTTGGGAGGAACTAAGGAATGAAGCTAGAGAGAAGAGGCACAAGGGACATGAGCGAATTGTTGATGCGTCGGCCAAGTGGGCTACAGAAGGGGAGGCGAAGCTAATGGGCCTGGCAATGGTATTGAGGCACATTGAATTTAATGGGTTAGGACCGGGACTACAGCCCGAGCCCTAGGTTCGTCCCTACCAGGGACTGAGGTGCCATGTTTTTTTGAAGAAAAACAATGAGACAAAGCTGGTCCTACTGTATAAGGTTCCATGTTAGACTGACATTTAGGCCTTATTCAAAAGTGATGTGCCTTTTGGCTTTTGATTGATTACGAGAGGTTAAGGGTGTAAGGGATACTTGTATTGAGAAATCATTTTGTTTAAAGTAGCTCATGCAGTGACTCCTACAAACAACTTATAGAAACCACCTTAAGAAATTATTTCATTCAAACGTCGAATTCTAAAAATCAAAAGATATGACTGGCTCAAAAAAAATGCCCATAATTTAGTTCCCAAGACTAAGAGCAGATGAAGCAGCTAGTTATTAGGAGTACGTCACTACTAGCTAGCTCGTGGCTACTGATTTTACCACACAACCGGAACGAGGCCGGAGCCCGGTGAGGCAAGCTAGCCGGCGCGCACACCGTCCAGATCGAAATATAGCCGGCGGTGCTGACACTGGCAGCTAGCCATGACCACGAAGTAGTACATGCATCAATGCATGGTCCTCGCTGTCGCGGGGCAAGCGCGCACCTGCTCTTCTGCTAGCTTCGGCTGTTCGTTGATTGAGCGACTATTCTCTGTCTTGGCCTCGGGATCGATCTGATCTCCATTGGTGTTGAGTTTGTTTACTCGTACATAGTTTTTAGAATTTTGAAGTATATACTATAAAATTTCTAAATGGATTATACTATAATTAGGACTTATATCCTTATTTAAATTAGGATTCTTATTCTAAATTAGAGAAAGGATAGGAGGAACGATATAAGCCATAGAGAGTGACCATGAAGAAGCATCGAGCCTAGAACAAGCAATCAAAGCAATCAAGCCATCCAGAGGGTGCCCGAGAGGATTCGATATTAGGATATTTTTTAGCACTAAATTTTTATATAGACAAGAATATTCTTTAGCACTAGATTCTCTCTCATCGTGGTTGCTTTAACTTCGTTATTTTGGTTCTCTCTACAAGTTTCATCTTTTTCATTCTTGATACCATGCATGCTCGTGTCGTATCTCATATTCGATCGATCTAGGGGAAATTCTTTGTGCAAAGAATGGATATCACATGTTAGGAATAGCCCCACATTAGTTGTGGTAAGGAAAACAAAACACAACTTATAAGTATAGAAAAAAAACACAACTTATAAGTATGAGGAAGACATCACAACTAGTCTTTTGGAAAGAGAAGACTCAATAGCATTTATAAGTTTGTTGCTTTAAGGCTTGCATGCAGCAGCTCGTAGCCTTAGTTGTGTTCAACCCATTTGAACCTGGGGCTCAGGGAGTAAACCCGGTTGGACCTAAGCATGCGGCTAGGATCCAATCTAACAATGGTATCAGAGCCCCGGTGCCTAACATCTCCTTGAACTTCATGGTTGTCGAGACAGGGGTGCACACCCGATGTGTGAGGGGGGGAATGTTGGGAATAGTCCCACATAGGCCACATTGATTGTGACTACAAGAAATTACAAAGAAATAACCGATGAGCAAAAGCTTCAGCCCCGGAATCATGCAACGCGCTCTAACGTTGGGCCGGACTACTTGCTCCGCTGACTTGACCAACACAGCTGCATGCACCAATCGTACGTCCTACAAGGTAGGGTGACTAAGTACTCACCTACATGCAAGCTAACAGTTCACAACGTGCACACGCACATGCAGCTACTAACTCAACTAGCATGCAACACATCTTGTTCTCACGCCAATGATCCTGGACAACGAGAAAATCTCAGCGTGTGGCAATACGTGATAAATGATGTCTTTATCTAGCAGAAGCTAATCAATGTCCTTGAAGGGAACAAGCCAAAAAAGACGTTTGATGAAGGTTGGAAGGTGATAGAGCGGAAGACTATCAGTACAATCCGTCTGTCTCTCCGATGAGGTAAAGTAGTCGATGATCAAGGAGAATTCACTGAAGAAATTATGGAAGGACTTAGAAGGATTGTATATGGAAAAGTAGTTGACAAACCAGTAGGTGCTGAGGCAACAACTGTATATATTGCACATGAAGGAAGGTACATGATTTGTTGACCATCTCAATATCTTCAATAAACTTATCACACAACCGACTAGTATGGATGAGAAAATTAAAAAGAACAACAAGGTCATCATACTGACATCACCTCTACCACAATCATAGAAGCAATTGGTGATTAATATTCTTGTTTGAAAGACTACTCTCAACTTCAATAAAACAGTTGCATATCTGTGAGCCATAGTGGGTATGTGGTTGAGCCTAAGTCAATTAAGGACCGGTCTGTAAGCTACAGTTGCAAAGCCCTATCGTACTATCACAAGGCTGGTATGGGATAGTCCTGACTGAATAATTTGCGAGTCCTAACCTAAGTCATGTTGTAGGTTGAAAGTGAGCATGGCGTGTGCCATGTGAAGTCTCACTCAGCTCAAGAAGGGGCCCCGGTCTGGTGGATTCCTTGCTGGGGTGAAACCTTAGAGTTGGCTTGGTGTCAGACCCGGATTTTTCAATCCGAATCTTACTGTGTTTCACTGCACTAATCCCTGGATCAGTAGTTAGTGCACACAGGTACATTGCTGAATCATTTCATACATCGCATAGTCATCCAATATATTACACAAACTGAGATACACCACGTCGGGTGATAGTTTACAAAAGGGGCCGACTAGGCCAAGGTCTTTATTACAACAACGCAGTGAAATTATAGCAAAAAGGACCCAAATCCACAGGCAAGCGGCCAGTAGGGTAATGTGTACAATATATGCCACCAGGGTCCCGGCAACATAAATGTACACAACGCCTAGGGTCTACTTGTCTATGCCTAACTACCGAGGCCTACGCCTTAATTAGCGCCTTTGCTTCCGTCGATCTTGGCGGGGCCTCCTCGTGGCGTAGTGTTCTTGAACTCCTGTTTCGAATTGTATCGCAAGAGCGAGAATGAGCACTCCGACCCCGTGCTCAGCAAGCCAACACACAGAATGCAATAATTATACATGCATGGCTATCAAAGGATGGCTGGGGCTCATTTTATTTTGCGGAGAGTGCTTTTGAATACAATTATAGGAAATTCCCTGAGACCTAGCAATTTTGAACTCAAAACTTTTGTTTATAAGATAAGTTGATCTCATAGTTGACACAGATTCCATCCACCATTCCATGGCATCTGCGCCATATAGCATCTTTCAGCGTTATAGCCGCTTAACGTACTACTGCGGGGCGACACCGGGACAATTCCAAACCGAGGCGGTCCTTCGCCCTTCCGGTTTCCATTTCCGATTTCCACGTTTTTAAAACAGAACTATATCCAGTTAAGTTCCCATGTCTGCCCATGACCGTGGGCACGGCTATTCGAATAGTTTTGACTCTGCAGAGTTTGTACACTTTCACCACAAGAGACAGTCAACTCATTACCCCACACGATTCCTTAGAAGTGTGGTTGAGCGATTTCATCACGGTGACTTTTCAAAGTATCTAGTCCCTTTTGTCATCTCACCTTATGGGTAACCTCCCATTTGCGATGGGCCCCATCTGTTTGCAGGATGTTTCTCACTACTACTAGCGTCACGGGTTTCCCTCCCCTCTGCGCTAGCACGACCGAGAAACTTCACCCTCAGCTGGTGTCCCTTCAGCCCCTTGCCATAGCATAACCCCATCAATCCACTACCAGTGAGATGAGTCCGGATTTCGATAAGTCTACTTAGCCAAGTTGTATTTTCTGAGACTTGTGGTTGTCTTTATTTACACGGTGACATGACAAGATTCAGGCCTTAGAGCTACCGGATGGTTCTACCACATTTCACATTTCTTTGTGCATTCCTTCGCACCACATTCCAGCCACCAAACCATTCCATCCAGTATTTAAGCGGTTTGGGATTTTTGAGGTAGAAAATAATAAGTCCACCTACTACAGGGCATTCCACCCATGTTGTTTCCCAAACAATATCATATTTTTGCAAGTGTTGCTTTTGGGGCAGCAAGGTACCCCGTTCTTATCTAGCAATACTAAGCGCGGAATAATTATTTGGACTTCTTGTAAAGCATATGATAATATGAATTTTCTAGGGCGACAAGGTTCACATGACCAAGCATGGCAATGGATCTTTATTAACAAGCATTAAAGTAGGTATCTAACTACCACTTTCTTAAAATGAACATATTTCATCACATAAAATAACAGCATGCATGTTCATAATTTAAAGAAATTAACTTTGCAAAACATAGGTTCGAAATGGTCAAGGTGTTAACTCGCCTTGGTCACGAGGGTCGGTTTCTTGGTGGTGCAGGTGCTTCTTGTGCTGCTGCCTCGATATCTTCCTCTTGAGCCTCGTAGGCTATTTAATCGCATCGGAATACCCAATTAAAAGAAAAATGACAAATCAATAAAATATCACCAGAAATTCAAATGAACTCAAAAAATATGGTTCTGGTTCCATTAGATGGATCTTGAATTTAAACGAATTTAGAAATTTGTTTCATTCAATTCGAGCTAAAATGAAGGAGTTATAAGCGATCAAAGTTTTGGTCCCATCAAATCCAAAATTACAAATTTTGACATGTGGGGCCACGGTCAGCCCGATTCTTTTAATTTCCATTTTATTTACTTTTCGGTTTTTACGTACTCTCGACATGTGGGTCGAGTTCTTGTTCATGGGGTCCACATGTCGATGCGGTTCGTCTTGATGTATCAACGGCCAGGTGGGGTCCAGTGGTCGGCGTGACTCGAGGATGCGATGGGCGGCAGGTGGGGCCCACATGAGGATCAAATAAAATGGAGAAAACTCAACCCGCTGCGGAGCCGAGGCTCGAGCAGCGTGGCCGGGAGGCGGGAGGAGAGGAGAGTTAGCGCCGATAGCCAAGAGAGCGGGAGGCTTTGCCTACCTCTATAGGGCAATTTATTCCCTTGAGGTGGGTCGGCGTGAGGTCGGGCGGTGAAGTCGGGCGACGGTGGCGCGGGGCGGTCGGGAGGTTCGGGGAAGCGGTGAAATGCGTTCCTCGTCGTGCGGGGAAGGCGATGGTGCAGTTGCCCGGGGCCGAGGAGGTCCGAAGATGGGTCGGCGGCGTGCGGTGGCGGCGACCCGGAGTGGTTCTCGGTGACGGTGATGTACGGGCTACGGGAAGCTCGGGCGAGGCCGGGGACGACTTCGCGGTGCTTCGGAGATGATGTGGGCAAAAGGAACTGGCTTTTGGTGGCTCGGGTCGAGAGATTGCGCGGGTGGCCGGAGTTGGGGACGATGAGGGCTCGCCGGCGTTTGAGTGGATGTGGGCTCGATTACTGCTGCGGGGCGAAGATGGCGATGTGTGGAGCTCAGCGGGGTCTACGCCCTTTATACTGCGCGGAGAGAGCGGCGGCGGCGCCCGTGCGGTCGCGTCGGGCCGGTGGCGAGGCGGTAGGGCTGCGGCGGTGTTAATGCAGAGTCTGTCGTGAAGACCCACCGCGCGCCTACGCCCGGGGTGGTTGCCTCTGCACCGCTTCCCTCCTCCTTTGCCCGCGTGAAAGCGGCGGATCGGCCGGCGGCGGCGCGAGAAAAGCACAGGGCGGTGGCGCCAAGTCAAGGCGGCAGGAAGAGCGCGAGCTTTCCCACGGGCAACGGGGGCAGCGTGGGCGAGGCCGTGCATGCGCGCCACGGGAGCAAAAGCTCGCCGTGGTGCCAGTAGCAGCGCCCAGCGCGGAGAGAAAGGAGCGGGGCAGCGAAGGCGGCGAGGTGGGCCCATCGGTGGGGAGGGAGAGGAAAGCGCGATGGCGCGGATGAAGCAGCGTGGCGGAGAGGGTCGTCAGGCGGCGGTGCGGTTTAAGAGAGGGGAACGGAGAGATCGGCCGAGGCGTCGGTCGGAGAGCGATGCCGAGGCGGACGGGCCGGATGGGCGAGGCGCGCGAAAGAAATCGCGCCGCCCACGCGGCGCGCGGGGTAAGGGAAGCGGGATCCGCTGGCGGCGTGGCTCAATCCCACCCGTCCAGTGTCGGACGGAGGCGGTGGATTTTCTGATTTCTTTTTGGATTTTAGGTTTTGCTTTTAGAAATTACGAGAAAATCCCAATAAGTCGGAAAAATATGAAAATGCTTCCAAAATTCTAGGAAAATTCTCGAGAGGTTCTGGTAATATTCGGACTTAATAAAAATATTTCCAACTAAAGTGGGTATTTATTTTACTTACTTCCCTTATTTTCCATGCCATTGTTTTTCCGAAATAATATTCTATGCCCTAAATCCAATTTCTCTATTTACTTTTATGGATCATCTTTTGATTCTTGTTTACAATTGTTTGTCTTTCTCTTTTATAAATTCTTTAATTTACGAACCTTAACCAAATTGAGAAAAGCATCGAAAATCCAAATCCAAATGGAATACATTGCAAAAGTAATTCAAAATCCCTCATTTTCTAATCCCGTTTTGGGATGTTACAAACCTACCCCCTTACAAAAATCTAGACCCGAGATTTGATTTAACTAGTGAACAAGTGGGGTAATCTCTTCGTATTTGGTCTTCACGCTCCCGGTAGCTTCTTTCTTGGGTGATGGCTCCATTGTACCGGCACATGCGAATGATTTGAGTTCGTGTTTTCTTTTCCACAGTATCCGAGGATCTTGATCGGGTGCTCCTTGTAGGTTAGGTCTTCCTCAATCTCGATTGCCTCCAATGGAGCTTGATCCTCAGTACTCGTAGACACTTCTTGATTGGGACACATGGAAGGCGTCGTGTATGTCCGATAGATTCGGAGGTAGTGCAAGTCGGTAGGCAACTTCCCCTTTTAGACACAATTGGGAGCGGTCCAACATACTGCGGGGTAAGCTTGCCTTTGACCTTGAATCGTCTAACTCCTCGCAAGGGTGATACCTTGGATAAACATGATCTCCACTTCAAAACTTAATGGCCTTCTTCTCTTATGCGCATAACTTTTCTCGCTCGACCGAGTGCTTGCGATCGATCTCTAATTAGGCGAACCTTTTCTTCAGCCTGCCTTAAAGTATCTGGTCCGAAAATGTAGTTTTCCCCTACTTCTGACCAATGTAGAGGGGTTCGACATGGTCGACCATACAGGGCTTCGAAGGGTGACATCTGGAGACTGGCCTGATAGCTGTTGTTATAAGCAAACTCAGCATAGGGTAGGCATCGGTCCCAATCTTTAGAAAAATCTAGAGCACATGCCCGAAGCATATCTTCCAATATCGATTCACTCTCTCCGTTTGACCATCATGCGGGGTGGTATGCGGTGCTAAAATCCAAGTAAGTACCGAGAGCTTCATGTAGGCTAGCCCAAAAATGTGAGGTGAACTGGGAACCTCGATCCGAGACTATCCGTTTTGGTACGCCGTGTAAACATACTATGCGTGACATATATAGCTCGGCTAACTTATCTCCCTTGTACGTGGTTTTGACGGGGATGAAATGTGCAACCTTAGTCAGCCTATCAACCACGACCCATACGGAGTCATATCCAGATTTGGTTCGTGGAAGTCCCGTGATAAAGTCCATCCCGACTTCTTCCCATTTCCATTGGGGTATTTTTAATGGTTGTAGTAGTCCTGCTGGCCTTTGATGTTCTGCTTTCACTCTCTGACACACATCACAACAGGCTACATGTTCAGCTATGTCTCTCTTCATACGGGGCCACCAGCAGAATTGCTTCATACCCTGATACATCTTGGTGCTTCCGGGGTGCAGGGAGTACGGAGAGCTATGGGCTTCCCTCAATATCAGATCCTTGAGATTCTTTTGATGAGGTACAACTATACGCTTCCCGTACCATAGGGTACCATCCTGATCAATCTTCATGTTAGGTGCCTTCCCTGCTTCTACCAGTCCTTTCCATTTTATTACAGCTGGATCTTTTTGCTGAGCAACCATAATCTGCCCCTCTAAACTTGGTTGAATTTCCATGGTAGCTAGAGTGCCTTTCTCTACTATCTCCAAGTTCAAGGCTTGCAGTTCTTTACATAGCTCGGGTTGGTGTTCCTGGACCATGAGATTATTGCAATAGGCCTTACGGCTTAGAGCATCCGCTACAACATTAGCCTTCCCTGGGTGGTAATGGACGCTCAGGTCATAGTCCTTAATCAACTCCAACCATCTCCTCTGCCTCAAGTTGAGGTGTGGTAGGTGAAGAAATATTTAAGGCTCTGGTGGTCCGTGTATATGTCACAGTGATTACCTATCAGATAATGCCTCCAAATTTTTAATGCATGCACTACTGAGGCCAATTCCAGGTCATGAGTAGGGTAGTTGGCTTCGTGAGGGCGGAGCTGCCGAGATGCATATGCCACTACCTTACCTTCCTGCATTAGTACACATCCAAGCCCTTGATGTGATGCATCACAGTATACCTCAAAGTCTTTGCGCACATCGGGCAGGGTTAACACAGGCGTGGTAGTCAATCTCTCTTTCAACTTTTGGAAGCTCTCTTCACATGCCTTGGTCCATTCAAACTTCTTCTCCTTCTTGAGTAGTTGAGTCATTGGCCTGGCAATCCGAGAAAATCCTTCTATGAATCTCCGGTAGTATCCAGCCAATCCAAGGAAGCTCCTCACTTCAGTGACGGAAGCTGGCTGCTGCCACTCCATGACTGCTGCTATTTTGGCGGGATCAACAGATATTCCTCCTGCTGACACTATGTGTCCTAAGAAACTAATGTCATGCAGCCAGAATTCACACTTGCTAAACTTTGCATATAATTGATGCTCCTTTAGCCTTTCCAATACCAGGCGCAGATGTTCCGCATGCTCTTCACATTCTTGGAGTATATAAGGATGTCGTCAATAAAGACCACGACAAACTTGTCCAAATACTCCATGAATACCTTGTTCATCGAGTTCATGAAGTAGGTGGGGCATTGGTTAACCAAAAGACATGACTGTAAACTCATACTGCCCATATCTAGTGGTGAAAGCCGTCTTAGGTATATCTTCACTCTAATCTTGATTGATGATAGCCCGATCTTAGGTCTATTTTGGAGAATACCGTGGCTCCACCAAGTTGATCGAATAAATCATCAATCCTGGGGAGTGGGTATTTGTTCTTGATGGTTACTTCATTTAGGGCCCTGTAATCCACACACATCCGCGTGGTGCCATCTTTCTTCTTCACAAATAATACCGAGATCCCCAGCGAGAACTCGGCCTAATGAACCCTTATCCCGCAACTCATATAGTTGCTTCTTTAATTCTTCTAACTCATCCACCGTCATCCAGTATGGTCTCACGGAGACGGAGTGCAAAGACCGGCTTTAGGTTGATGACAAATTCCAAATCTCTGTCTGGTGGCATGCCTGGTAATTCCTCGGGAAATACTTCAGGGTAGTCTTGTACCACAATCATTCCTTCTAATGGCACATCTTCACAATAATAGATTGCCCGGCCCCAGCGGTACGGGCGATCCACCTTCACTTCTATTGTTAACCCAGGACACTTGGTCAAATTGACTTTCCTAGTGGCACGACATGACCCTTGATACTTTGCGAGCCAATCCATTCCCAATAAAATGTCCGAGTTTGGGAGGGTAAAACTATTAGATCAGCTAAGAAGTCCCACCCTTCCATAGTAATTGCTACCCTGGGGCACACTAGGGTGGCGATGGTGGTCAGTGGTGAATTAAGAATTCGGCTTCTTTAGAGTATATCTGGTAATCCCAACTTGTTGGCATACCCATAGATATAAATGAATGGGAAGCTCTGAATCAAACAATACTTGTGCTGGTATGGTTTTAACAGAGAACGTACCCATAAGGACTCCAGCGGCTTCTTGAGCCTCTTCAGCCGTGATGTGGTTGACTCGGCCGCGGTTTGAGGCTGGTGCACTTTTACTGCCTTGTGAACTCTGATGCCCTTTGCTGGGTGCTGAAGCTTGACTACGCACGGGGGCGTTTTGCTTTTGTGGGCAATTACTGACATAGTGTCCTTTTTCTCCACAACCAAAACATTTAATGTTGGCCACTGGGTTGGTGCCAGTGTACTGCCCACCTGTGCGAGGAGCTTGATATGGAGTTCCCCCCGGTCGAGGAGCAAATGCTGACGCACTGGATTGAGTAGTCCTTGGGGTTGAGGAATTACCCAAGAGCTTCTGAATGAACCTTCCTTGGGAGTCTTGGCCGATAGCTTTCGCTTGGGTGGCCTCCGAGTTCTTCCTCTCATTTTCGAATCGATTGCCTTATTCACGCTTGATGAAAGTGGTGAAGTCTTGAGTGATCAGTGAACTCGTAGCTCCTCGTTCATCCCTTCAAAGAATCATCAATCTTTTCTTCTTCGTCCTCCACATCCTTTGGGGCATATCAGACCAATTGTGTGAATTTGGTAAGGTACTCATTTATTGACCTATTTCCTGCTTGAGTGTGCGAAACTCATTCTTCTTCATTCGCATTACTCGGTTGGAGCAGTTAGCCTTGAAAGCGGTCTTGAATTCCTCCCAAGGAACTGCATCGTGCTTGTTTACGTGGTGGCATCCTCCTGGCCTGGCGGCCAAGTAATTCTCCCACTGCTGCGGCCGCCTGCGCACTGGTGTGCGGCGAACATGACTTTGTCTTCCTCTGCGCATTTAATTAGGCGCAGCTTTCTCTCAATATCTCGAAGCCGGTCCTCGGCTTCGGTGGTTCTTCTGCCGATGTAAATGTGATCGGCCTTGTCCTCTGAAATCTCCCAAGTCGCTCTATGCCCTCCCGAGCTTCCTTGCTGTCCCGCATATATGGCTTGCAAAATCTGAGTTTGTTGTGTCATGACTTGGGCCATTGTAGGGTGTTCCGGAGGGTTTGGAAGGTTGTCATTTCCCTGGTCTTGAGCTCTACCTTGGTCTTCAGGCAGAACCCCGCGATTTGAGTCTACCTCGGCTGGGTTTGTATTAGTCTGAGCCCTGGTAGTTCTTCGGCTGGCCATCTGCAGTGGTGACTTTATACTCAATGCTAGTTCCATACGTAGGAGAAACAAGGGGTGCCAACCCATACAAGAGAAAGCAGTAAAACCAGGACGAGGCAATTTCCAACATAAGGCCGATATCCAGCCAACCACATAAATATGTCAACAATTACATAGCCAGCTTTTTTTTTGCTGGGCTTACAATTACATCATAATAATTAAAGTTCATAGGTCCGCAACTACGAAATGGAAGGGACAGATACATCAACTAAGATACATGAAGTTAGTACTTGCATCACACACTGCAAGTACATCGCGATCCATCTACTCCTCCGGATACCGTGGCGGATGGGTGTAGTGCGGGGACTGAGCGGAGCGGCTCCCACCGAACTCCGGCGGATCGGAGTCATCGGCGTCGAGGGCGCGCGTGGGGGCTACGGCTCGGGAGGCTCTCCCAGTGCAGCCGGGGACCGGAGGCGCGTGCTCTTACGCGCGTCATCCGAGTGCGGGTCGGATCTGGTGGTGGTGGTTGGAGCTGCTGCAGGGTGGAGGCCCGTCGGAGCTGAGCTTGAGCGGCCACCTCTGCTCGGGCTGCGCCAAGGCTGCTCGCTCTTGGCGAGCTGCTCCTCGTAGCGCCACCACGAGCCGTGCCCAGTGATAGGCGCTGTCGGAGAAGGGTGATCTCCTCCAAAGGCTGCGGTGTGGCTGCGCCATAGCCCAGTGAGCGACACGGTGTGTTAAGCGCAGGTCGTCTTAAATCAACCGGCAGGTTCGTCTCATTGTACCGCGCACCATCCTGGCGCGACGGGTAGAAACGATAGGGTGTGCGGCGAATGGCAGTCTCATATATGTCACACACCAGTCGCTGCGCGAGGCGCGGCGTCTGGATCGCGTCGCCTCAGTACCCCTCCGATGCTCGTGGTAAAGACATGAGGCTGATCTTGTTCGCTTTTGGGTAGATGTAGACCTGCATGGTCCAAGATTCATCTTCTCCTATGGTAGCCTTCAGTCCACGGTAGATAGGTTGCTCGTCGTAGCCCATGTAATGTAGAAGCTTGCGCAAGATGCTTGCGAATTCATTTTCATAGACACCGTGGCCCAAATAATCCCAGTCCCCTTCATATCCCGTTCACCGCCATCAGTAAATGTTATGGTTCGAGTGTTAGTACTTTTCCAAAATGTAATGAAAAATAGAGTAGAGCGATTCTAGGAAGGATACGAGTAAGGACATTATACTATGATTTTGGAAATTATTTTCTTGCTTTCATAAGTATTGTATTCCTAGGCCATCCTAATTTTTCCATCCTAAGGCTTTACCCTACGGTCGTATGCTCGATACAGTATTTATCGGACCGGATTTTCAATCCGAATCTTCTGTGTTTCTTTGCACTAATCCTGGATCGATAGTTAGTGCACACAGGTACATTGCTGAATCATTTCATACATCGCATAGTCATCCAATATATTACACAAACTGAGATACACCACGTCGGGTGATAGTTTACAAAAGGGCCGACTAGGCCAAGGTCTTTATTACAACAACGCAATGAAATTATAGCAAAAACGGACCCAAATCCACGTGCAAGCGGCGGTGGGGTAATGTGTACAATATATGCCACTGTGGTCCGGCAACATAAATGTACACAACGCCTAGGGTCTACTTGTCTATGCCTAACTACCGAGGCCTACGCCTTAATTAGCGCCTTTGCTTCGTCGATCTTTGGCGGGGCCTCCTCGTAGGCGTAGTGTTCTTGAACTCCTGTTTCAATTGTATCGCAAGAGCGAGAATGAGCACTCGGCCTCGTGCTCGGCAAGCCAACACACAGAATGCAATAATTATACATGCATGGCTATCAAAGGATGGCTGGGGCTCATTTTATTTTGCGGAGAGTGCTTTTGAATACAATTATAGGAAATTCCCTGAGACCTAGCAATTTTGAACTCAAAACTTTTGTTTATAAGATAAGTTGATCTCATAGTTGACACAGATTCCATCCACCATTCCATGGCATCTGCGCCATATAGCATCTTTCAGCGTTATAGCCGCTTAACGTACCACTGGGGCGACACCGAGACAATTCCAAACAGAGCGGTCCTTCGCCCTTCCGTTTCCATTTCCGCTTTCCCGTTTTTAAAGCAGAACTATATCCAGATTAAGTTCCCATATCGCTCATGACCGTAGGCACGGCTATTCGAATAGTTTTGACTCTGCAGAGTTTGTACACTTTCACCACAAGAGACAGTCAACTCATTACCCCACACGATTCCTTAGAAGTGTGGTTGAGCAGACCATCACAGTGACTTTTCAAAGTATCTAGTCCCTTTTGTCATCTCACCTTATGGGTAACCTCCCATTTGCGATGGGCCCCATCTGTTTGCACGGGATGTTTCTCACTACTACTAGCGCACGGGTTTCCCTCCCCTCTGCGCGCTAGCACGGAGAAACTTCACCCTCACCGGTGTCCCTTCAGCCCCCTTGCCATAGCATAACCCCATCAATCCACTACCGGTGAGATGAGTCCGGGATTCGATAAGTCTACTTAGCCAAGTTGTATTTTACAGACTTGTGGTTGTCTGCTTTACACGGTGACATGACAAGATTCGGGCCTTAGAGCTACGGATGGTTCTACCACATTTCACATTTCTTTGTGCATTCCTTCGCACCACATTCCGCCACCAAACCATTCCATCCGGTATTTAAGCGGTTTGGGATTTTTCAGAGGTAGAAAATAATAAGTCCACCTACTACGGGCATTCCACCCATGAGTGTTTCCCAAACAATATCATATTTTTGCAAGTGTTGCTTTTGGGGCAGCAAGGTACCCCGTTCTTATCTAGCAATACTAAGCGCGGAATAATTATTTGGACTTCTTGTAAAGCATATGATAATATGAATTTTCTAGGCGACAAGGTTCACATGACCAAGCATGGCAATGGATCTTTATTAACAAGCATTAAAGTAGGTATCTAACTACCACTTTCTTAAAATGAACATATTTCATCACATAAAATAACAGCATGCATGTTCATAATTTAAAGGAAATTAACTTTGCAAAACATAGGTTCAGAAATGGTCAAGGTGTTAACTCGCCTTGGTCACAGGGGTCGGTTTCTTGGTGGTCTGGTGCTTCTTGTGCTGCTGCCTCGATATCTTCCTCTTGAGCCTCGTAGGCTATTTAATCGTACGGAATACCCAATTAAAAGAAAAACGACAAATCAATAAAATATCACCAGAAATTCAAATGAACTCAAAAAAATATGGTTCTGGTTCCATTAGATGGATCTTGAATTTAAACGAATTTAGAAATTTGTTTCATTCAATTCGGAGCTAAAATGAAGGAGTTATAAGCAGTCAAAGTTTTCGGTCCCAGTCAAATCCAAAAATTACCAAATTTTGACATGTGGGGCCCACGGTCAGCCCCGATTCTTTTTAATTTCCATTTTATTTACTTTTCGGTTTTTTCGTACTCTTGACATGTGGGTGGATTCATGTTCTTGGGGTCCATGTCGATGCGGTTCGTCTTGGATGTATCATCGGCCGGGGTGGGTCGCCGTCGGCGTGACTCTGGAGGATGCGATGGTGGCAGGTGGGGCCCACTGCCGGATCCAAATAAATGGAGAAAACTCAACCCGCGCCTGTGAGCGGAGGCTCACGCGGCGAGGAGGCGGGAGGAGAGGAGAGTTAACGCGATAGCCAAGAGAGCGGGAGGCTTTGCCACCTCTATAGGGCAATTTATTCCCTTGAGGTGGGTCGGCAGCGGGGTCGGGCAGTGAAGTCGGGGGCGACGGTGGCCGGCGGCGAGGGGCGGTCGGGGAGGTTCGGGGAAGCGGTGAAATGCGTTCCTCGTCGTGCGGGGAAGGCGATGGTGCAGTTGCCCGGGGCCGAGGAGGTCCGAAGATGGGTCGGCGGCGTGCGGTGGCGGCGACCCGGAGTGGTTCTCGGTGACGGTGATGTACGGGCTACGGGAAGCTCGGGCGAGGCCGGGGACGACTTCGCGGTGCTTCGGAGATGATGTGGGCAAAAGGAACTGGCTTTTGGTGGCTCGGGTCGAGAGATTGCGCGGGTGGCCGGAGTTGGGGACGATGAGGGCTCGCCGGCGTTTGAGTGGATGTGGGCTCGATTACCTGCTGCAGGACGAAGATGGCGATGTGTGGAGCTCAACGGGGGTCTACGCCCTTTTATACCTGCGCGGAGGAGAGCTGGCAACGGGCGGCGCCCGTGCGGTCGCGTCGGAGCTGGTGGCGGAGGCGGTAGGGCTGCGGCGGTGTTAATGCAGTCTGTCCGTGAAGACCCATCGCGCCTACGCCCGGGGTGGTTGCCTCTGCGCACCGCTTCCCTCCTCCTTTGCCCGCGTGAAAGCAGCCGATCGCCGCGGGCGACGCAATGGAAAAGCACAGGCGGTGGCGCCAAGTCAAGAAGCGGCAGGAAGGGCGCGAGCTTTCCACCGGGCAACGGGACAGCGCAGCGGCGGCCGTGCATGCGCGCCACGGAGCAAAAGCTCTGCCGTGGTGCCAGCGCGCCGCCGGAGAGAGAAAGGAGCGGACGAGCGAAGGCGCAGGTGGGCCCATCGGTCAGCGGGAGAGGGGAGAGGAAAGCGCGATGGCGCGGATGAAGCCGCGTGGCGGAGAGGGTCGATCAGGCGGCGGTGCGGTTTAAGAAACGGAGAGATCGGCCGAGGCGTCGGTCGGCCGTGAGCGATGCCAGAGGCGGACGGGCCGGATGGGCCGAGGCGCGCGAAAGGGGAAATCGCGGCTGTCCACGCGGCGAGCGGGGGTAAGGGGAAGGCGGGATCCGCCTGGCGACGTGGCTCAATCCCACCCGTCCAGGTGTCGGACGGAGGGCGGTGGATTTTCTGATTTCTTTTTGGATTTTAGGTTTTGCTTTTAGAAATTACCAGAAAATCCCAATAAGTCCGGAAAAATATGAAAATGCTTCCAAAAATTCTAGGAAAATTCTCAGAGGTTCCTGGTAATATTCTGGACTTAATAAAAATATTTCCAACTAAAGTGGGTATTTATTTTACTTACTTCCCTTATTTTCCATGCCATTGTTTTTCCAGAAATAATATTCTATGCCCTAAATCCAATTTCTCTATTTACTTTTATGGATCATCTTTTCAGATTCTTGTTTACAATTGTTTGTCTTTCTCTTTTATAAATTCTTTAATTTCTGGAACCTTAACCAAATTCAGAAAAGCATCGAAAAATCCAAATCCAAATGGAATACATTGCAAAAGTAATTCAAAATCCCCTCATTTTCTAATCCCAGTTTTTGGGATGTTACACTTGGCCAGGTTGAAAGCTTTGCATTGTAAAGTTCTTGTCATGATCTCCTCGCCGCACAGCTAAGGAAATGTGTAACTCGCCACACAGCTATGTGCATGTTGAGTAAAGTTTTTCATGGATTAGACTCTGTTTTTCAAAAATGGTTTTCGAAAATCTTGTGGATGGATGGAATCCATGAGAGATGAAAACCTCGTGGATGGATGGAATTCACGAGTGATTGAAAACGTGTAGATGGATGGAATCCATACGAGAAGTTTTGGAAAGATGGTCCGGGTGGAATGCCCGTGGATAGTTTGGTGTTTGGTCAGAGCCTACACTAACGGTATTATTTTTAATTACAGGTTCTGTTTTTTACTTACTGTATTAAATTCAACAATTTCAATCTATCTACTATATTTCTTTAAATATTGTTTTATGCTCAAACTAACCCTATAAGCCTTCCATTGATGCCCTTATCATTATGTTGCATTTCTCCATGTGATTTGTGGAGCACAAGTTTGTACTCACCTTACATCTCCATACAGAGAAAGATGACTTCGACTATGGTGATGACCAGGACGAATAGGCCGCATTTTACTGTCGTTTGCTTTTGGGCAGGTTTGGGCTTCGCTTCTTATCAATTTGCTTCCGCAGTTATTTGTCTTATTATTGTTGCCAATGAGCATTGATGTAAGACTTGGCCATAAGGCTGTACTCATTTAATTAATATATAGTTGGTCATTTATGCATGATATGTATCTTTGTTCTCTCTGTATGCACTAGTTGTTCTTGGATTAGTGTGATTTACAGAGGGTTTCAAAGTCGTTGTTCGAGTCCGACATTACACCCACCCTCGGGGGCAAGGTTCCGAATGTCCTAAAAGATTTGAGAAGGCTGTGAGTGAGCAACAATCTCTTGTACTCTTTTGAGTTTGTGCTTAAGGAATTTACTATCAGCTTTGCCAAATCTTTTCTCTTTTATTGTTGTTGCTTCAACGTCCTTATTTTGGTTCTCTCTACGAGATTCATCTTTTTTGTTCTTGATATCATGCACGTTTGTGCCGTATCTCATAAACTCTGATCTAATCTAGGGGCCGTCGTGTATAAGAATAGGTATAAGGGTATAATAATTACATTAATGCATGGTACGGGCATGTGACACATCATTTAATCATGTCCACTGGGCCACCACTGCACTATGCCCTGCGCGACGTACAACGCTCCTGGACGGTGATCGCCCTTAGGACTAGTTTGCCACCGATGGAAGCGGACGAAGAGGCAACCCTTGACACATCGCATTCAATGTTAGCTCTTCAGTCCAAGTAAGTCAAAAATCAATTCCACTAACCCTACATTTGTGCCTCAAGTGTCAAAGTTAACTATGTACTCGTTAATGCTTTGTACCCGTTGTAGTAGTCTGATATGGAATCAATATTGGTTTGTTGATTTTTTTTTCTGAACATTTGATCTTGTAAATCTCATCGTATTTTGGCTAATGGATCAGTCGAGTTCACAACTACATGAATCTTGTATCTATCTATCTATCTATTAAAGAATAGAAAAGGTTACCATTATGTTCGCCCTCAAGACCTAGAAAATAACTAAAATTTGTAATAAATTAAATAAAATTAGCAATTGGATTTATATATGAACTCCAATAAAAAATAATTGAAACATGTAATAAAAAATAAAATTAGCAAATTCATTTCGATATGAATTAAAATCCCTAAAAATTGTAATTCAAAATAATAATTAAAGAAAAAAAATAGAAATTAGATTTGTATACGAATTTCAATAAAATAATTGAAATTTAGAATAAAAATAAAAGAAAATTTGTAATTTGATTTTCCTAAGGATTCCAAAGTAAAATTTGTATATGAACTCCAATAAAAAATAACTGAAATTGTGAATAAAAAAGGTATAACGAGAATAGCACAAATGGTGTCGGATGAGACCATAAAAGAGTACAATAGCGTCAATATGTCCTGTAAGAAGACATTAACTCCGCAAGGAAACAAAGAGCCGAGGCGGCGATAGCGAAGATGAGGGCAATGTGTGCTGCTGCTCGCTGGAGCCACTGAAATGAAAAGACAGAGTCAAGAGAGCCAAGGGTTGCGCAACGAGCAGTGAGCGTCGGCGTTGTTGAAGAAGTCAATAGCCAAAGAAGCTCGACGATGAGAAACTGCTGGTAGAGAGGAGATAGAACTTCGCATTGAAGACGAGTTATGGACGATATGGGGCCATCGAGTAGCTAGAGTGTGCCATCATTTGGTGAGGACATGATGTCATCGGTGATGGCGATGGCGAGAAGATTCTTCATATCGTTAGACAGATACTACAACATACATGCCGATATCAATGAAGATGAAAGGTTGCCACATTAGTGAGGAAGCCACAACATTGAATTAGCCAACATCTAAGAAGAGGAGCGACTAACACAAGAGAAGAGGATATCGAGCATGTATAACATCATGCATATGTATATACATACATGCATCCATACAAATAGAAATACAAACGTACAGAAGCAAAGGAGCAAAAAGCCCAAAGTAGAGATAGCGCAACCGAAAGGAATAGCTTCGGGCCACCGGAGAAAGCAGGACGGGTGCCCCCTGGTAGGGATCGACGACGAACTGACGATTGCATGTGTATGCGTGTTTGATGCACAATAGTCAACATTAAGCAATAATTGAAGAGAAATAGAAGATAATTACATAGTAGAGTATTGTATTAGAAGGGATATCAACTAAGAGGGATCGATCAAGATTTGGGTTTACTGTAGGAGGTTGAAGTAGAAATGTTGTGGTAGTGAGAAGAGATAGAAAACAAACGATTAGGTGGGGTAGCTGGCGTGTGAGGGAAGGTTAGTTCAAATTAGGTCGTTCATTGGGCATCGGTGTATACGTGAGTAAGGTACTTTAATACCATGACAAGTAATATGATAATTTATCACACACATAATCAACATATTGCTTAGATTAAATAGATGTTCCTATACATGCATACATTTTGAAAGAGAATATTAATGGAGGAAAAATAGGGACATACATGATCTATACATAGTAAGGAGTGGTTACGCTTCTAAGAACCCTACCAACTTATTGTAATGAATGATTTTCTTCTATCAAAACTCATAATTAATTATGTTTCTCAAGTTATATTTTTTCTTTCAAGCTTCTAATGTTATTTTTAATATTTTTAATATCTTAAAAATCTAAATAACCTACAAACATGTAAATTTTATCATTTAATACTATAAATTTTAAAATAAATTTAGTTCCGTAATTACGTAGACACCTGCTAGTGCTCTAATATGTCTCCGGAAAAGTTTGTGCAGTATGCATGTTAGACGAGCTTTCATCGAGATATACACTGGGCTAGACAACGATCCCGTTGAAACTATAATTTAACGTGTATATGTGTGTGTGTCTATATATATATATATATATATATATATATATATATATATATATAGGAAAATTACATAAGGCACCATGGTGCCTAGGCACCAACATCCGATACACGTGTATGATTGATAATTTTTTTGAGTTTGGGTATGAAAATGTTTTATACCCTTGATATATTTATGGTAAGTAAGTTTTGAACTCAGTTCAAATTAGTTTGAACTACTTTTGAGTTCAATGCAACTACAGTGAGTATATACCATAAAAATAGTTCAAACTAATTAAACTGAAGTTGAATTTAAATTTTTTCGGAGTTTGACATCTCAAATATACTTTTTTATGGGTATATGAAGATACCCACATCAAACGTTGCGAATCTCGAAGCAAATCAACGGGTATTGATATTGGTGCCTAGGCACCATGGTGCATGAAACACTCGTCCTATATATATATATATATATATATATATATATATATATATATATATATATATATATATATATATATATATATATATATATATATATATATATATATATAGACACACACACGTACAGTATGTAGTTAGCTTTGCATCTTCCGGACGGCCGGTCTGCAACGGAATTAGGTAATGTTCAGTGGAGCTGATTTTTTATGGCTACTATAACTGATGGTAACTTATTTAGTTTAATTAAATTTAAAAAAATTAAAATAGAAAAAATGGATTAGCTCAACATGTATAATGCAAACGAATACAAGAAAAAAGAACCAGTAAAAAAGATTAAAAATCCGAAAAATTAGAAGAAAAAAACAAAATTTAAAAATAATAAAAAATAAATTAAGAAGTCTAAATCTAAACGAGCGAAGCCTTAATAAATGTACTGGCTATCAAGTCAGGTGTCCAGTTGGACTTTAAACACAAGACTGTACCTGCGCGGGGACCGGAAGTAAATCCTTGCATATGCAATTACGCCAGCATGGGCCATGAAGTGGTCACATGCATGTTTAATAGCACAACTCAATTTCATTTATCGATCCTTGGCCTATTACTTTTCGGATCGATCTCGATCAGGGCAGTCCCAATGGGATATTGATGGTAGTTTCTATCCCTTTTAATTATGTTAATAGCTCAGCAATTTGATGATGTGGCAAAAGAGTTATTGAGGAAAGAGAGTGCAGAATCAAGAAATCGTTTCCTCCTCAAGAAATCGCGTCCTCACGCGGAACGATGCGCGAAGAAACGAGAAAATACGCGTTGGGGGAGAAAATACCAGTTTCCATCGCCTCCACGGCATCCCGTGCGCAAGTCGCCACCGCTCGTCGAGCCGCGCGCCGCAAAGCAGGGAAGCAAGCGCCGCCGCCGCAGTCCACGCGATCGCAAGTCGCCGCCCGTATCGCTCGCTCGGCCGTCGCAGTCGCCGCCCGAGCCGCGCGGGTCCACGCCGACGCCAGCGAGCACGCAGCCCTCCATGGCGAGTCGTCCGCATGTGCACGACGATGATGCCGCGAGCACGCGACCTCCATGGCGAGTCGTCGTGCGAGCTCTCCATGGCGATGACGCCGACGCCGGCGAGCACACGACCCTCCATGGCGAGGCCGTCCGCTGTCCACTACGATGGCGCCCGCGAGCATCGAAGGCCGTGCTCGCTTTCGCTGGCGCGATCGCGCTCGTGAAAAAGGTCACATTTATTAGCCCAAGAAACTTGCATTGTATGAGGTGATTTCTATAGATAGTTTGTTGCTGATGTGGCCTCTATGGAAACTGTGCATGGTTTCAACCATTGGGACTGCCTAAGCAATTCCTCAGTTTGGTACAAGTTCTATAGGTGAACGGTTGTTCGAACTTTTACATCAATAACATTTAAAATCTTCACTTAAATAATTATGAGAGGCATTAAACTTAAGTTATATCAACTATATTTTACAAAACAAGACTAGAGATCTAAGACAACAAAATCAGCCACCAATAATACGAGTCTGATCCGACTATCATGGATTGGCTGGTCTGACAGCCAGTACATTGGTAGTTTGACAGCTAGGACCAGTCAGATTATAAGTTTAGGACCGATCTGATTGGTCCCATGTTTTTAGACCTGAAAGTCTCTCAGGACAAACTTCTAATCTCAAGAACTTGCTTAATTCTTATCCAAACACTTTTAAATTTTTGCATAAGATTTATTCAAGGCATTAAGAAACTAAACCAATTAAGAATCACAAAGTTCTTGGACTCGAGTTCACTAAATCGAAAAGAATCGAATCTAGGTCACAAGAACACCAAAAATCATAAAACTCAAATTACTTCTTGCTCATAATGATATAAGGTATGTGATCTTCCAGATATATTCTCACGTCTTATGTAATATCCCAAAAATTTAAAATTTGAAAATATGGATTTCTTGAATTATTTTTGCAATATATTTTATTGGAATTTGGATTTTATGGTGTTTTCCTGAATTTGGTGGAGGTTTCAAAATTTAAGAACTCATAAAAGACAAAAACAAATATTAGTAATGCCATAAAAAGGAATGTACAAATAATGGAGATTCGAAACTTTAAATGCGAAATCTGAAAAGATGATCCAGTATAAGAAGAGAGAAACTTGAGTTAAAACTATAAAATCCCATTTTGAAAATAAGGGCATAAATAGCAATAAAAGCGGATGAACAAAATACAAACACACCTGCATGTATACATATATGTGTATACACAAATTGTGCAAGAAAGAGTTTTGCAATAGGAAATAATATATATATATACATATAACAGACATAATAATAATAATATTTTGAAGTTTAAGTTTCGAATATCATACAAAAATAAGTAAATATAAATTCAATAACCCGAATTCAGAAAATAGAAGTCCCAAATTACAAATCCAAAAGCTTCTCATTTTCTCCCATTTTATTTACTCCCTCACTTCCATGTGGGCCCAGCCCCTCTCTTTTTCCTCTTTCTGCCCGCGGGACCTGGCCTCTCCTCCCTCTTTCCCCCTGCCGACCGAGCACGCCTCCCCTTCCTCTCTTTCTTCCTTCCTCTCCCGTGCGCCCACGCTGTTTTTCTTCTTTCCTCTGCCCGCGTCAGCTCCCTTCCTCCACGCGGTGTCCATGCGCCTGACCCGCCCACGGTCTTCTCTGTCGTCGCCCCTGGTTTTCCTCATCGCCCTGACGCCAGCAACATCACCTCGCGCCTGCGCCCAGCTACCCCCGCCCATGCCCTGCCGTGTCTTGGCATGTCCGCGCGCCAGGCAGGCCATGCCTTGCCCACGCCATGCCATGTTACCCTGGTCGACGTCTCCACAGTGGCCACGCCAGCTATAAAAGGGCTTGTCTTCCTTCCTCGCATCCGACACCCCCCCATTTCTCCCCTCCGCGCGCTTGCCTCCTCTCTGTTCCGCACTGGCCGCCGCACCTCCGGCGAAACCCCGGCCAATCCGGTCGCGCCACTTCGTGCCCCAACTTCCCTCTTCCTCCCTTCCGGTTTAATTGAAATTTCGTGCACCCAGGGCCACCGCGCTGCCATCCCTTCCGATTCCGGCCGAAATGGCCGCCTCCAGCGCCGCTCCCTCCTCGGCGAGTTTCCCGTCAATTCCTCGCCGGTGGAGCACCTCCTCACCGCCACGGAGTCTCCCCAAGCGCCGGCCGCGCAATTCCTCCACCCCAGCTCGCCGGCGCCTGAGGCCACCCCGCGCCGCCATGGAGCTCCGCCGCCGGCTCATCACGGCCCCTCCCCGACTCGACCACCGGCGCGGTAAGCATCTGTCCACCTTACTCCCGCTCATGCGCGCGCTATCCCCTCCCATCTCCTTCCCGGCCGCCGGCGCATCGCTTCCACCTCACCGCCGGCCGCCCCGCGCCGTCGCCGCTCACCTCGCCGCCATTCCGGGCCGCGCCACCTCCTCCACCGGCCTCCGCAACTCCGGGGGAATCCGTTTTGCCAGCTACCCCCGCCGCTCCGGCCGCCGGCAATGCCAGCGCCGAGCGCCGGCCTCTTCCCCTGTTTCGCCCCAGTCGCAGCTCTGCTTCAACTGAATTGATCCCACCCCCATGTCACAAAGTGGCCTCAGCTCAGTTGGCCACCAGCACCCGGCCCTACGCTCCCTTACCGAGAGGTAACGAGTTCAACTCCCACCTGGCGCATTTAATTCTTTCCTTTTTATTTCGTTTTGTTAATCACTCCAACTGAGGAAAAGCTAAGGACAATTAAGAAATAGTCTATGGAAACTAATAAAGAAAATTGAATAGGACATAAAATAAGATTATTCAAGCTTTAATATTAGATTAAATGTCACACATGAGTGAAAGATTTCATGGTATGGAATTAAATAAGTCTATATATAGGTATATAATCTATCAACGTTACTATTTTTCTGAGACTCAAACTTTAATTAAAGATAACATTAGTGTCTCGATGATAAATAAATCTTAGCAGTTAATTTAGTTAAATATCATAATTTGATACAACAAGCCAGATCCTACTTAAATGAAATTATCCCTACATTAAACCGCTCTGAATAATAAATAAAGAGACATAGAATAATGATGAGGGTTGAGTCAAAGGGCACCTTTAACTGCAAATTATGTTGGCATATCTATTAAAACCTTTTGGATCATTAGTCATTAAAGTAACCTTGCTAAATTGCATTTTAATAAACACGGTGATACAAGAACCACATAAAATAATACATCTCAAATTACCAGCAGTAAAAATTAGTTCGATAAGCTAAATATCATATACATCGCCTAAGGAACCCCTATTCATAAATGGCAACACTCGACCAATAAATTAAACCCTGGTTAGATTTATACATCTGTACATAGGTCTAAACTGACTCGTAGAACCTCATCGATAAATAAAAATAATAATAAACGAAGCTAGTAATAACAAGATTGGGTCGTCGTATCCTGCCGTCAGCTATACCAAGCCATCTCTGAACACTAAACAGAAATAAACCCATAAATATACCTTTGTCATGACCTATCCGTTGGCCCCGCATTTGACAGGTTCTCCTGCCAAATCCCACTCACTCCAACCACTTGACCCCGTCAATACTCTGACTTAATAAACATTACCCTTAGTTATAAAGTATGCCTTAACATTTAACATACCATAATTAAACAAACCTCCTTGGTAGATTTAATTAAGTAGCTATATTAATATACGAACCGTATGACAAGCCTTGATAAATAAATTTGGACTAAAAATAATGCCAAGCTTAATAATAATAACAAAGGTGTGGACAGAATGATAATGGTGCTAGTGATAAAATCTTAACACTAGCTTTAGTGCATAATAGTATTGAGCATAATCGCATATATAACAAGTTAGGACCCATATGACCGGATCCTAATTCAACTTAAATTTAGCCTAGCCATGAATGAAGATACATAAAATACGATAATGGGATTATTAGAGATTTAAATTTTAATTAATTACCGTATATGAATAAATAAGGAGCCTCTGCTATTTATCTTAATCCAAATTAATAAGTAAAGACATATATAAGATATTATTCTTAATAAAGATATCCAAGTGTTATAATACTTTTGACTAAAAGATTTATAGAATAAGTACAGATCTCATCCATCAGACCAGTTTGCCTTTACCATAACCTGAGTTGCAAGGAATGCATACCCTAAAGATGGAATTTGTACACTAAACTCCTACACCAGTCTATAGGTCTAACCCGACTCTTGGAACTTCCTTGATAAATAACAAAATAATAAAAAGAGATTATTAATAAAAAGATCAAGTTATCGTATGCTATTACCAACCTTGCCTCAAATCACCGAATCACCCATTAACTCATAATAAAACTAAATTGAGTTTATTCGGATTTATTTGATCTTTTTGAGTTATTTGCTTTTATTTGGATTCATTCGTTTATCGCGTAGTTAGAAACTGGAGTCCCGAAGAATGAATGGATCAAGCGAGATCGAGATCAAGTTGAAGATAAAGACTGGGAGCTCAAGACCATCAAATGATATAGCTTTGAGTGAGCTCAAGACCGCGGTAAACCGCGCCAGGCGAGTCAATACTTTGATCATGTTGAACCTACATTTTCTGCAAATAATTTTGTTTAAATTATCAAATTGCATGCTGTTAATTTATATGCAAATCCATGTTTAATTTAGAATTCTAGTTAAATGCCTATTGTCTAACTTGGTTAATATTGCCCCTCCTTTGGAATATTTGAACATGAGAACCTTGTCACCCTAGAAAAATTATAATAGTAACCTTTGGAAAATAAGTCCTAAATATATGCCATGCTTAGTATTGTTTAGGTACTCATGGTAGAGCGTAAGCATCACTTTAATCATGAGAAAAGTTGGTTGGGCGATCATGGTGGGAATGACGGTATATTTTGATATGACTATTTTATGCTCCCAAAATCCCAACTTGCTTAAATATCCGAGCGGATGGCTTGGGGTGGTATGTGGTGCGGTGGGAGCACAAATTATGGAGTGTGGTAGAACCGCTCGAGATAATACTAAGGACTGAATCTTGTGATGACCTCCGATGTAAAGCAAGACAACCACAAGTCTATAATGGGTGCGACCTAGCTGAATAACTTGCAAGGGTTTAGTTCGGATATCACCGAGAAAGTGGGTGCCGGGGTGTCTTGGTTTACTCAAAGTGAGGCACAGGGTGTCTTGTACTCGCACGGCGCAAGAGGGGCTTCGAGCGTGGTGGTGTAACCCTTCAGCGGTGAAACCTCGGCGTGGGTGGTGTCTAGCTAGATCGGAGTAAGGTAAAGGCTTTGTGATAAATTATCCGGGTCTCATGCCTAAGGAAGCATGTTGACAAAAGGATAGTTCATCTCTTGTGGTGAAAGTGTACAAACTCTGCAGAGTCTAAAACTATTCGAATAGCCGTGCCCACGGTCAAGGGCGGACATGAGAACTTAGCGGATATAGTTCATTTTAAAACATTGAAAGCGGGAATGGAAACTTGAAGGGCGAAGGATCGCCTGGTTTGGAATTGTCCCGGTGTCGTCCTAGTGGTAAGTTAAGCGGCTATACGTGAAGAAATTGCTATATGGTGCGATGCCATGTAACGGTGGATGGAATCGAATCGATATTAATAATGCATTTCCTTGTACATTATGATTTGGTTCAAACTGCTAGGTCTTAGGGATTTTTAATTAATTGTATTCAAAAGCACTCTACGCAAAATAAAATAGCCTGAGCCTCTCCTTTGTTAAGCCATGCATACTATTTATTTGCATTCTGTGTATTGGCTCGTGGAGCACGGGGTCGGAGTGCTCATGCTCGCTTTTGCGACAAAATTCAGAATCAAGAAATCAAATCACCTCGCCTCAGCAACAAGATTGGACAAGCTGGCCGAGAAGATGAAGATGTCAAGGGCTAGGTCGCGAACCTCCGGTTGGTGCTGTGGGCATGTCTGAAGGTCCCACCGTGTGCCGTTCTTCATTGCTGCAATTTAATGATTTTGGCCTAATCGGCCCATGAGTAAGTTTACTATTACATTTACGCTTTCGCATGATATGTATTTTGATATTCAGAACTGTAAACTGTGAGCACTATCTACTGATCCAGGGAATAGTGCAGAAAATCACAGAGGAATCCGGATGTTAATATCTGGGCTCTTACATCTTAACAAGTTAATTTAAGCAAGAGTTCAGGCTAGAACTTCCACGAACACGAAATCACAAATCTAGCTCAAGAATAAAGAAAATCCAATAAAAATGCAAACAAGAACATGATTGAAATAAATGTTTGATCTATTTCTAATAGAGGATGAAATTTATATACTCATGAATGATTATAAGATGCAATCAAAGTACCACTCTTTCCTCTCTTATAACTATGGAAGGAGACATAGTGATAGAACAAAACCCTAAACCATAGAAATTTTAGATCTAACACCTCTTGTCCTCCCCTTTAATAACCAACAACAAGCCCTAATGGTCCAACCCATTAGGTCTACTGGGGAAACCTGTTAACTCTGCTAACATAGGTTTTACACGCTCATGCATACTTTTCAAAGCATTTACACGACTCAATCCGCTAACACCTTAGCAATTGATCCACTCAGTAATTTTAGCTCTCTTTAACCTAAATCACTTGTCCTTTATGCCTCCCTGTGCAACGGTTTTGATCAAGGTATCAACCCGGTATTTGACTAACTACCAAGATACCCCCGACAAAGCTTCTGGGCATCTTCTCTTGACTCCGTCTTCACTTTTATCTCAAAGCATCTCCGTATACTTTGACACATAGCTCATAGTGTGTAATGACTAGCCGTCTCGTCTTCATCCATTCGTTCGTCCCCAAACCATCTCTAAGTGCTTCGGCCTCACCACTTGGCGCACCACATACACCAACTCATCTCTTTACGATCATTGTCTTCTTTGTGCTTCCTGCTTGAACCACGTAACTTCACTCAGACTTGCGTAACCGCTTCGACCTTAGCTCCCCTGCCTAGTCTCGGTCTATTGTCATTGGCCGCTAATGTTCTCAAAGCCACCTGCAAATCGAAAGGCTAACCAACCATCTCAAGAACAGGTTCCATGCACTTGACTCATGTTAGTCAAAATTATACATCATGCAACACAACACAACCAACCAATGGCATCCATGCCATGCACACACTTGTGCAACTCAAAAACCAATTTCACTGTTCTCTTGTCGCAACCACAGGTATGACCGCACTCCTCATGGCAGTCATACTGTCGTCCTTAAGACCAGTAAAAACACCATCTCTAGAATTTCGGTTAAATTCTATCTAGTTTTAGCTCTAGTTTCCAATTCCAATAGCACCAAGTGCAAACTTGTCCCCAAATAAGCCTATATAAGTATTTGGTATTCATTTTTTCAAAAGTCTATGGCCAGTCTGGCCACTTGCCCCCTAGTTGTCAGACCGCCAACCATCAGTCGGTCTGACCACTAGCCGTCAGCCGGTTATACCGCCTGAACTCTAACAGTACAATCTGAAATCTGAATTTTCTTAAACTTTTGCAAAATTCAAATTGAACTTAACTAAAGTAATAATTATTCATCACAAATATATTCTAGATCTTCATACAGTCTCTCAAGTTTTCTGAGAGGAAATAGGATTAGAAGTTGGTATGTAAGTGTTGTACGCCCTTTATTTCTTTCCTTTTTCTCTTTTTGGACCAGATGGAGAAGTCAGAAGGATCTGGAAATTGAGTAGCTAGCAAGATTGTTAAGATCCCGATTTTAGGTAAGATTAATTTCTGTGGACAGGATTGGATGGAAGTATCTGATCGTAGGATCGCAATCCTATAAGATTTTTTAAATTATAAATAGATTATATTATGTATTATTCAAAAAATAATTTACTTGGGCTTCTCCTAACAATTATATAGAAAAGATGTAAGAATACTGTTGGGTTCTTTTTTACTTATAGGTTATAGCTTATAGTTTATGTTACAGTAACTATCTTTTAAATAGTATATTTTTACAAGATGAGGTCAACAGGAAGATTATAATAAAAAGTGTACTGAGTTCAGTTGTACCAACCAAAATCATATACAACTATTTTTTTTATATATTGGCTTTTGTAAACAGTCAGAATTTAAAATTTTAAACCATCAAGGAAAAAAACCCGCCCTTCTACTAGCACAGATAGCACTACTGCACTACTAATCTGTACGGAATAACAACAAGTAATATTTATTTAATTACTTCGTTACTCCCAAAGATTCCTTGACTTTTGAGTTTTCACAGCTCTCTTTCTCTCTCTACATGCTTCCCTCGCCTCATCGCCTGATCTGAGCCTTGGACTAAACACCGAACAGAGGCAACTAACGACGGTACCGATCTATCGATCCAGCTCACGAAGATGGAGGATGGTTTTTCTAGCTGTAGTTTATATTTTTAGTTTAAAATTTTAAATTATAGTTGTTTATAAAGGAGAGTATAAAAAGAAACATTTACGTATAATTTTGATAGATATAGATAAATTCGGTATAATATCTATTATAACTGATTTGTAAACTCAACTTAAAAAGATATATCGTTTAAAAACAGGTTACTGTAACATAAACAAAAACGCCAAAAAAAACCAGCCATATACCGATACACGTAGCCCTTCGATATCTATAATCTATTAACGATCATGTATATGCAGAATCAGGACGGTGGTTAATTTGATGTGCGTGATCGTCGTTCTGTTAAATACCTATATAACCCATGACAGATGTGAAAGGGTGGAGAAAATAGTGAGCTAGCGTGTAGGAGGAAGTGCATACTGCATACTGTGCAGATCACACAAGGATATGTCATGAATTAACAATCCATCGCATCGTTGCTAGTAGTTCTTTAATCAATTCAACGCGCACCGATATTATGTACATACGCTCATGACACGTTGAGTCTAGTCAACAAACTGGAGTATAAGTGTACTAATTTATATGAGGGAATTAAATTGTGTATATAATATAATATTCACCATTGGTAATCGATCGATAGACACCATTGGCACGCAGAGATCGAGTGAAAGCTGCATGTATGAAGGCGCGATTGGAGCTCGCTAGCTAGCGCTACACATGTATCATCGATCCATCGTACCGGTAACGACGCCGTTTTCGCGAACATATCCGTTGTACAACTCGCAATAGATCAGAAGTTCATTTACGAACAGAAAAAATATTATGTGTACTCATAAATATTTAAAAGAGTTAATTTAACTAAAATAAGATCTAACGATCAACTTTAGAAATTTTAATGGGCATCCAAACTCAAAACTTAACTTAGAGCATCTCCAACAGATTAGGTAAATCATTTTGTAAATGTAAATATAGCTAGTTTTAGGTAAAAATGGTCTCCAACAGATTGTCTAGATGGGTATCCAAATTGGAGAGCTGTGTATCCCGGGTTTGTCGCTATCGAAACATGGATAGCCTGCGCGGCTCGCCATTCTCCGTCGCGCGCGCGCATGCCGAGGTTCCCGCGCGCCAGGCTCCTCCTTCCCGCGCGCCAGGCTGCTTCTTCCCGCGCTATTCCCTTCTCCCCCCGAGTGGGCGCGCCGCCTTCCTTGTCCCCGCGAGCCGCCGTGCCGCGCTGCTTCTCCCCGTGAGCATCCGCGCCGCCTCCTTCTCCCACCGAGCAGCGCGCCGCCTCCTTCTCTCCCGAGCGGCCGCGCCGCCTCCTTCTCCCCGCGACCAGGCCGCCGCGACCAGGTGTACGGCAACCTGGCCGCCGGTTCTTCTTCTCCGATGGCCCAGTTCGTCGTCGGAGAACAGAGAGGTTGCGAGGACCATGTCGATCTGGATTGGTTGGAGAACAGAGAGGTTGGATTGATGCGGCGTCGAGTGATTCCTCCCAATGAATTCAATGTCCATCCATCGCAGGCCCCCTCCCCAAATGTGAGCCAGCAGCCACAGTTCCCCTTTGCAGATTCGGAGGAATTACCTGGTGATGTCTTCATCCTTGTATTTCATTAATATTTGTTGTATGTTCTTTTGTTTACAAGCTTCATGTAGTTGCAATTTGCAAAAGTTAAAGATTGTGTATGTGATTCGAGTTCGATGCTACTCAAAGTTAGAAAAGATCATGTTCTGCTTTGCCTTCATTAAAAAGCTTGTTCACGTGGTTTGGTAGATGATATATTTGAACCTAATGAAGTGACAATCGATCTGAACTTTGTCAAGGTTGATAACAATGACATGCTCTTGTAATCTTGACATTTAAGAACCAATATCAAAACATGTCAACAATGGATATTGAGGCCTTGTTTGATCAGCTAATTGTTAGGTAATTGTTTGATCAAATGTGCAATACATGTTGGTAGGGATTTTAGCGATCACTGATAACAGCAGAAAATCATAGAAAAGAACTAGAGCTCTTATGCACAACTTGTCAATCGAGCTCTGTATGCATGTTTTGTTAGCCGTGCATATCTGTACCCATCGTGGACCTCTGAACTAATTAATATTTGTTATTTCCTATCATAGGACCCATGGATTCTAGGGGATATTTCACTGGCCTGATGACAAATGGTTTTGGTCTTCCTGGTCAATTTGAAAATTTACCTCCTGCTCAGGAAGTAGCTTCACAAGAAGAGGTTCAGAAACAGGAAAAGAAACCAGAGAAGATCAAAAATTTCACAATTCAAGAGGACGAACAACTAGTGAAAGCGTGGTTGAATGTTAGTTTAGATCCAGTGAAAGGTGTGGACCAATCACGTGACACATATTGGAAGCGGATACATGCATATTTTCATGCCCACAAGGATTTCTCATCCGATCGCATGAAGGCTCCACGATAAACCGTTGATGCGGTATACTACGCGATGTGAACCTCTTTCTTTGGTTGTCTTTCCAAGATTGAGGCGCAGGAATCAAAGTGGAGCGACTATCGATGATAAGGTTTGATGACACATCTTACACTTTGGATTTTTATTTATTTGGATGCATCGACACATTCATATATGATCACTTTGTAGCAGCGGATGCATTGAAGTTGTTTATTAAAGAAGACAAGCGGCATAGGCAATTTCCATACATGCATTGCTGGAAATTATTGAAAGATCAACCAAAGTGGGCGATAGACGCAAGCAGATGCAAACCCGTAAGACAATCACTAAAAAAGAAAGTTTCAGCCAATTCAAGTCTGGATCGGCTCCTTTGGTGCCCATGCGCTCATCGATGACAATCACTTGCGAACAGTACACCTCGAGACCTACAGGGCAAAAGAAGGAGAAGCAAAAATTACGGCAACATTCTACCATGGAAGCATTGGATTATCTTTTGTCAAAAAGAAAGAAGCCGATGCAGAGAAGGAGATGAAGAAAGAGGAGAGGTGTAAGAAAGCCTTCGCATTGCGAGGAAGAAAGGATCGATGGAGAAAGAAAAACTTGAGCTACAGAGAAACCAATTTGAGTTCAACAAGAACCTGGAAGAAGAGAGAATTATGAATGTCGACACTAGTAACATGTCCAATGAACAGATGCAGTACTATGAAAGCCTCAAGAATGCCATACTTGCAAGACGCCTAAGTAATTAGATGTGCCTTTAGTTAATGATTGTAATAAATTTTAAGTATGTTGAATGCTTGTTTGCTACTGACAGGAATTCTTTGTTTATCGGGGTAGTCTTGTTCAGCTGCTGACTTGTGCTACCGTTCTTGCCATTATGCTTGAGATGTTAGCTGATGTATGTTGTCTAATTTCATGACTCTCCTTGAGCTAGCTTGTTGATCTAAGATTATTGGGGGACAGCGATTTAGTACTGTGCATTGTACATTAAAATTCGATGCTATTATAAGCTCCGCTCAGCGTAGGGTTGCAGCAACGAATGAAATAGGCAAACACTGTTTTTTTCCTGTCAATTCTGCTCATGTCAATTTTTCTAGCACCAGAATTTAGCGCCTTTGCCGTCCTTGCTATGTGATTGTGCAATGACCAAGGGACGTCATCTCATTTTCTCTTACCATGGCACTGAATGGTTGCTATTTTCTCTTATCATGGTACTGAATGGTTGCTGTCTATTTTCTCTTACCACGACAGCATGATAATGTCTTCCCAACAAGTCCATATCGCCATTACGATTTTTTTACTTCGATGTGCTGTTTAGAATCAAGAATGTTTTGCTGACAGTTGATGTAATCTTGTTTAGTTTTTTAAACACCTTTCTAAACTTGTTTGTGCAAGCTGTGTTCTTCATTGGACAATCTTGAGACATTTTTTCTGGATTCACATTTGTGGTCAACTTGACTCTTGAGTATTCAGATTCTGATTGAGCAAGGTCTGCTGCAGCTATTGGATTTCCTTCTGACCTGGTGGGAAATACAAATTGTTCTAACATGAAAAGGAATCATTAAACAATATCTAGTGCTGGTGTAGTACATGAAAAGGAATCAGTGAGCAGTACTATTACTATATAAATCTGGATGATTTTGCCACAGGTGCTCAATAAGGTCAGCTTGAAGCTGTGTGTGAGTTTCCTTGTTCTGAATGTTCTTGTAATTTTGCATGAATTCATCTAGTGCTGGTGTAGTACCATGCGCTATATTAACTTTGTCTCCCATGTCATCATAGTTGTAATCTACTTCATCAGTACCCTCATCCTCGATAATCATATTGTGCATAATGATACAAGCTTTCATGAAAGTTGCTAGTGTTTCCTCATCCCACTCACGAGCTGGCCCTCGAACGATAGCAAAGCGAGCTTGTAGAACCCCAAATGCTCGTTCAACATCCTTCCTACAAGATTCCTGTGCCTTCGCAAAATATTTTTTCTTGTTTCCTTGTGGTTCTGGTATTGTCTTCACAAAGGTGGCCCAAGATGGATATATGCCATCTGCGAGGTAGTAACCCATTGTATAATCATTTCCATTGATGCTGTAATTAACTTGTGGACCTTCACCTTCAGCAAGCCTTGCAAATATTGGAGACCTTTGAAGAACATTGATATCATTGTGAGATCCTGGCATCCCAAAGAATGCATGCCAAATCCAAAGATCTTTAGAGGTAACTGCTTCTAGTATAATTGTAGGTTCCTTTTTATGCCCTCGGTACTGTCCTTGCCATGCAACAGGGCAATTTTTCCAAGTCCAATGCATGCAATCAATGGATCCCAGCATTCCCGAAAAACCTCTGCTCTCACCAATTGCGAGTAATCTAGCCGTATCTTGTTCATTAGGCAATCTCATGTACTCAGGTCCAAATACTTCAACAATAGCTATGACGAACCTTCTCATACTTTCTAGAGCAGTACTCTCGCCGATACGGACATAGTCATCCGTAGCATCAGCTGCTACACCATAAGCAATCATCCGAAATGCTGCCACCACCTTTTGCAAACAAGATAGTCCTAGGGTACCGGCTGCATTTCTCTTTTGCACAAAGTAGTCGTCGTGGTCCTCAACAGCATTCAATATGCGAACAAACACGTGACGCCTCATTCGAAATCTATGGCACAAGACAAATTAATTACCAACTATGTTCAAAACAAAAATTTATACAATGAGGGAAAGAACAAACCTTCGCCTAAAATAGTTAGCCCCATACGTAGGATCATCTGAGAAATAGTCTTGAAATAGTCTAGAGTGCCCGGACTGTCTATCACGATTCAATACTCGATGTCCCATAACAGAACCTCGGTGATATAGTTGACTGTCATTGTCCTCTGCTACTATGTGTGCAGCCGCGATATATAAATGATCCTCATCGTCTGAAGATGATGACTGAAGCACTTCATTGTAGAATTCATCTTCAGAATCCATCGTTCACGCACCTTGAGGTATAGATAGGAAGGACAAATTCTCTAATCAACCGAGGTAATTATCAATCGATTCACAAAATTATATGAATGGATGATCAAGTTGAACAAACTTTGGTGAGAACGAACCAACAAAGTGCGTTCTGCTGCCGGCCGGTGAAATTGAAAACGACCACACGAGATTATAGGTCTCTCGGGCGTGCCGTATGGGCATCTCGTGTGGGAATGAGTAGCACGCAAGGATCTTGATGTCCGATTTATTCCAACAGGAGACCAAGTAGCGGATAGGTTCACAAAACCCTGCCGGGGCGTATGATTGAAAAATTTGAAGCAATCTCAATCTTGGTCGATTGAGATTGAAGGAAATCGTGAAAAGATAGGAATATCTAATTGATTCGTCGCTTGGTCTGTTGTAATCCTTGCAGGACTCACTTTCCGTATAGCGTTCAATTTCCTTCTTTGTAGGATTCGGTTTTCCTTTCCCTTTGTAATCTCCTATAACACATATTGGCATTGTCAGTATATATACAGGAAAGGCTCATCGTCAAGTCTGAAGCACGAAAAGTGAAAACCAATCTCTACTACCAATTACTTTCACGATGCACTCCATTTACCTTGACCAATTAATGATTACACAAGCTGGACATCAAGTCGACGTGGTATGTTTGAATATAGAGAGTTTCAGTTTTTAGATAGTCTGTTGGAGTACACCATTTTTTTAAGGTGAGATTCATTTTACAAAATAACTAAATCACTAAATTTACATATTACTTTTGGCTAATCTGTTGGAGATGCTCTTACAATCAGAAAAACCAAAGAAAACTTCTATAGAAACGCTTGAATACGGTCGTAACCCTAACATGAATACTTGTAATGTTCTTTTCTCTCCTGATCTCTGTGTTGGGAAAAAATAAAGCAAGACTAAGTACAACTAACCGTACTCAACAAGTCACATGGGAAAATGCTATGTAACTACTTGCCAGGATTTCCAAGTGATAGGGATATAAGAGTTTTATTAAAGTATTTGTGGATGCAATTTTATTTGTAAATATTTTTATACACAAAAGTATAACAACTTCCTAAGAAATTAGGGTTTCAAAACTTGATTACTTCAACATTTTTAAATCATTTCCAATCTACTTATCATTCACTATTGAAATCACCCATTAAACACAGCTTCATTTACCGAAAGCACGGCGTATGTGAATACCATTTATAAATGACTATGCAGAGCTGCCCAGCTTTACCCATAAGATTTCTTAACTCCCACGACAGAGTTAAGAAAATAAGCCTTTTCATTGCTCAATCCTTTATATAGCATCTACCATGCCTCTCAACAAACTCGAGTGGCTTGCGGCCTCGCCAGATTCGAAAGGGATCTTACTGTTGTTAAGTATGATTTTACCTAGTAGATGCTGCCTCCCAACAAACTCGGGTAGCTCACAGCCTCGCCCGATTCGAAGGAAACCTTACTGTTGTTAAGTTTAGTTCTATGCGGTAGGTGCCGCCTCCCAACAAATTCAAAAGGGACATTACTGTTTCCATACAACAGACTCCCTCATCTTCCTCCACCCTTTATAGATATTCAATCGAACTTGAGTAGCAACTAAATCAGGTTTAAGAGTCAAAACTTGTGGTTGAACGGTCACTATATTCTTTACTTAGCATAAGGTTCTAGACCTTACTTTTCATCGAGTCACTTTTAAAACTTTACCATCAAAATACCATCTCTTATCAGTATAAAACTGTGAGTTCTAGTCTACCATGATTAATTAAATAGTATTTTATAATAATAATAAGTCTTGTCAAGGTGAATATAACCATCAAATTAAACTAAGATTTTTCACGTGATAGGACATAACTAAATATCATGTTATTCTAAATATTTATTGTACACAAAATAACTGTGCGTAAATAACATAATGAAAATAATATAAATAATTAAAAGAATGTAGGTTCAATATGATTAAAAACATGTGACTTACCTCCTTATCCGTAGTCTCTGATTATTTCACTGTAGTCTTCTGGTTAGACTGCTCTTGTAGTTCTTTTGTTGACCAACTCGTGTGGTCCGAATACTAGCGCAGAAAATAAATGCAAATGAATTGTTGCTTTGCAGAATGTATGCTAGGAACAAAATACAATAAAATAACTAAAAGACACAAAGAAAATAGGTTGGGTGGTTAAGGGTTTAGGCGGTGTTTGGTTTTGCTAGACAGAGTTGGAATTAGGCTAGATGGGGTTCTAGATAGTCAAAGAAGTATATATGTGTTGTATGGATTTCTGTGAATGGCTGCGGGTATGGATGGAATTAGGTTTAGAGTCGAAATGTCATATCGATGGGTTTGAGTTTTATTGGATCTTAGGATGGCGGAATGGAGATGGGAATGGTATAGACGGGCTCAAAACGATCAAAATATATGTGTGTGTTTTTAGGTTTCGTTAAATAGTAATGGTTGAAATAGTGCTAGACGTGGGTTTGGAATGACATCTGGGCTTACTAGGTTTCTATCCGGGTTTGACAAGGGAAAATAGAGCTGAGAATAGGATAGACGGGCTCGAAATAGATGAAATGGGTATATTTCATATATCTGGGTGTGGATGAACGATAACGGGTTTTTTACTATTCATTTTGGATTCGATTGCTACAGTATCGGATTTCTACAATTTGCTAACGAGTTGGTATGCTATAGTGCTGGATCTGAGTGAATAGTAATGCACAGTGAATGAGCCGGCCCCGTCCTTTTACTATTCGGCCCAAAACCCAAACACTATTCATCTTCCTCCTCCGTTCACTGTGGTGACCGAAAACAAAGCAAGCGAGCGGCGGTGATTGGCAGGGCTGCAGCGGTTTGCAATGAGTTCTGAGATCATGTTTGGGTTCTAGGAGCTTCAAAGGATCTATTTTTGGGGTAGGGGCGGCTAAAACATAAACAATGGTCGGCGGCGGGGTAAGGAGCTCTTGGGGCTTTTGAACAGCACAAGAGCTACAAGAGGATTCTTCGGCCAAATTGGTTGTAGCTTAATCATCTACAAGGTGGCTCAGGTGGCGTCATCTTGGGTGGTGGTGGTCAGAGGCGGGCTGCTGACGATGAAGGGGTGCGACCAAACAATGGACCTAGGTGCCGGTGAGCTAGGGGACAAGGAAGTTTATGCCGAGTCTTTGGTGGTGTTACTAGGGGCATAAAGAAGCCACAGAAGCAAACTATTGAAAAGTAAAGAATCGAAGGAGATGAATTGAGGCTAGGCATACTTGGAGGCCTTTCGGCGACGACGATAACACAACGATTGATGAGTGAAATTGAAGGGGGTGTGGGGGTTTCTAGGACGCCTATGTTTTCTATGGAGTGAGCTCACGGGCTTTTATAGTGGAAGAAAGGTGGTTCGGAGCAAGGAGGGCACCACTCGGGCATCGGGTGATGGTTCGGGAAAGCGCAGTTGTGGCAACAAGGTGAGCGGTACATGGATTGGCCTCATGGACTTGAGTGCCTTCTCGGGTAACGCAACACAATGGTCAAAATCTTAGGCGTTGTCAGGTCGGCCACGAGAGGAAAGTGAGGCAACAGTGGTGAACTCGGATTTGGCTTGTCCGGCAGTGGTTAGGGCTATTGATGGGCGATGTCAGTGGCTCTATAGACGGGATGTATGACGAGTTGACAGGACATTGCAGCGTTATCTGGCGTGGAAGGTGGTGGAAGCTAGCGATGATATTTGTCAGATGATGAATAGTGCTAATAGCTTGGTGGTTTATGTCATGGCTGGGAAGGTGGTATGGCAAAGAAATGAAGGCTTGAATGGCTGGAAGATATGCTAAATAGGGTCAATGTTCAATTGGGATTAAGAAACAGTAAAATTTAAACCAAACTGAAATTTGGGTTGTTTCAATATCGATCACTAACAATTAACAGAAGATATTAACAGGTTTTTTGAAGACTGAAATTAAAGGTCAAGAAGGCAAGAGCGCGACTGTTACAAACCTAAAATACCATTCGATTCCGTGGTACGCCATCGTTGAGCCGGTAGACGACGAGCGCGGCGCTCGTTCCGTACGTCACGTCGTTTTTCCTCCAATAAAGCCCGGATGGCGACCGCCCGGGCTCCGATGGGATATCGATGGAACAACCGCGCGCGAGGCGAGGCGAGGCGCGACCCACGCTTCCGGACGACCACATCTTCGATCGATCCTACTGTATGTAGCTAGTACTATATAGACTGAGTTTTTATGACTTTTAGTGGACTTATATTTATATTATTTACAGTAGCTAATTTTTAAATAATATTTATTTTAAAGTAATGTCAATAGTAAGATTATAGTAAAAAAATAAATTGAGTTTAGTTATATCGACTAAAATCACATGCAACTATTTTTCTATACATACTAACTCTCACGAACATATATAAGTTAAATATTTAAACCATAATACATTAAATCAAAAGAATCCACCTATTTACTCGGCGCGCAGTATAGCATACAGAAGAAAAAATTGATCATATACCCTCCATTTAGATGGAAATTGAGGATTTACCCTCCTGACTCACGTGTCAGTGACTTATGATGACCCCACGTGTCATTGAGATGTGGAGGGTAAATCTTTAATTTCCCAACTAAAGGAAGAGTATATGATCCAATCTCCCCATACAGAATGGTCCCTATTATTAAGTGGCACGTTGAGCTCATGACACTATTAGTTTAGTGCTAGCTACTATTTATTCTCTCCAATCCCATCCGCCGGCTATTTATATCTCGATCAATCACCTAATCGGTGCAATCCATCGAGCTAGCTCGCTCGCTCGAGATCAGGTCAACCCGCGCGCGCGCACAAACACAGGGAGAGAGAGAGATGGCGGTGAGTGGTAGCAGGGGAGGCGACGAGCTGAGGGAGGCGCTGGTGGCCGGCGGGAACGGGAAGGGGGAGGACCTGGAGGAGATCCGGAGCGTGGCGGCGTTCCTGCGGCACGCGGCGGCGGAGAACCGGAGGCTGTGGTACCTGGCGGGGCCGGCCATCTTCACGTCGCTCGCGCAGTACTCGCTCGGCGCTGTCACGCAGGTCTTCGCCGGCCACCTCACCACGCTCGACCTCGACGCCGTCTCCACCGAGAACTCGGTCATCGCCGGACTCGCCTTCGGGATCATGGTAAGTAGTACCATTCATACCAATACATGCTAGCTAGCCAGCTCGATCGATCATGCATGTGCTACTGGTATACTTTTACTGCTTAATAGTGGACCATTTTTCACGGTGCAAGTTTACCATCGATGGCGTTAAGTTTACGAATACATGTGATCACTGATCAATAATGGCTTATATATTGTCCTTGTTTACTATCTTAGGAGTATTTGGTCTGGCATAGTGGCATAAGTATGCAGCTGGTTCAGCTCCACATCAAGGTGTCGGTGTCGCTTGATTGGGAAATTGTATTGTAGCTAGCTAAAATTATATTATAATTGATTATGATTTATTTGATATAAATAAATTTAAAAAAATAAAATAGAAAAAATAGGTTAATTCATTAAGGACAACGTAAATAAATATGAAAAAAAAGAATCAGCAAAAAAGAACTAAAAAAAGTTCAAGCCAGAAGCTCAAATTTTAGAAATAATAAAAAATAAGTCAAAAACTTAAATTAAAATAAACGAGGCCTAAAAATATCTCTCAGCTCGTATGCTACAGTTCTATACTTTCAGCTGGCTAGTTTTCACGCATACTTCAGCTTATTAATGGAGCTGATCAACAAAAAAGAATTATCCATCGATCATATCAACTAGCATCTCAAATTTGTCCCTCTTTTTATTTTTTTACTACTGCTACTACTAGCATCGAGCCATCGATCTGATACGAGTAGAAATTAAACCAGCAGCTAGCTAGCCTTCAGAAGCCATGAAGTGCATCGGATCTACTTCCGTGAAGTCAACCAGCTGGAGTAGTAATTAACGTCTCTGTAATTGTAAATCAAATATACAGCTTACGCAATACACAAACATACCGTCTGGCATAAAAGAAAAAATAATTGGGTCCAGTTGGTGATTCAAGAAGACAGTATTATCGACAAAAGTGTACCATGGTGTGGTGACAACTGGACCAAGATTCATATTCTTTTCCATCAAGGAAGTAGCTAGAAATAACCGTATATAAAGTTAATAAAGATGTTCTTCATGGTATTTGAGTAGAAAACGTCAATCGCTTCAAAAGTGTAATCGAGCCTAAAACATCCAGAGGAAGTCATGTCTGCATACACGATGACGACAGTGAATGACCCAATGGAGTAGTAGCCAGCTGGTAGCAACACACTGGAAGTGAACTTGGAGTACTCAGCTACAGTTCTAACAACGTGACCCTGCATAAATGCACAGATAGCTAGACACTGTAACATATATCTCCATAGTCAAAAATATAATTATATTTATTATATGACCAGTTGTACTATTAAAAAAAACTGGAATCTGTAGGCGAGGCAATATATTGCGTCATCATCCATCAGTCGACGACCAAGTTTTTTTTTTTGAAAAGGTCGACGACCAAGTTGGTCGGCCTTGATCAAGTTAACCAATAGTTTTACTAGCCTTGATAGTTACAGCTGCGGTAGAAAACTAGTTTCACTTGCCGTCTTCAGCGCTTGCGTTTGCCGTCACCATCTTTAGAATATGATTCCATCCACTCGCGTTTGTCGTCTTTATCCTAGAATGGTTTCACCCTGCGAATCTCAGTTCTAGTCATCTTAGCAGTTCCAGATTTTTCTTTTTCAAAATGAAAGTTATTGCTGACCCACTTGCGTTTGTCGGCTTCATCCCAGAATGATTTCACCCTGCGTATCTCAGTTCTAGGGGAAATTTAACTTTTTGCCATTCTTATCGTTGCCACCTATCCAAATGTCACCCTTATCGTTGCATTCAACAATTTGCCACTCTTAACATGTGCTTGACTAATTTTTTGCCACTTTTGAGCCCACGAGCGCCATGTCGGCGCTCCGCGCCCTTGCCCGCCATGTCAGCGCCTCCCGCCCCCGCTCGCCGCGCCGCGCCTGCGCCGCCGCTGCGCGCCTCCCCGCCGCCTCCGTCCGTCGCGCCTCCTCGCGCGCCGCCTCGCCTCCGTCCCGCGCCTCCCTGCGGCGGCGCCTCGCCTCCCGCCGAGGCCGAGTGCCTCGCCGCGCAGCGAGCGAGGCGGAGCGGCTTGAGCGCTGCGAGGCAGGCGCGCGGCAGCCTTGCGAGGACGGAGGCGCGGAGGCGCGGCGGAAGCGAGGGAAGCCTTGAGGGCTTGAGAGGCGCGGGGGCGAGCGCGCCGGCGGCGAGGAGGCGGCGACATGGCGGGCGGCGGGGCGGGAGGCGACATGGCGCTTCGTGGGCTCGAAAGTGGGAAAAATTAGTCAAGCACATGTTAAGAGTGGCAAATTGTTGAATGCAACGATAAGGGTGACATTTGGATAGGTGGCAACGATAAAGTGGCAAAAAGTTAAATTTCCCCAGTTCTAGTCATCTTAGCAGTTCCAGATTTTCTTTTTCAAAATAAAAGTTATTGTTGACCTGTCTGGCTGCTGCACTACGCGTTATCTTCACGAATTGGTAGGGGGCCGTGCCGTGTAGTACTACAATTGCCTAGCTACAGATATCGATCAATGATCACATGTCACAAGAAGTGACCGATTGCGCAGGTCGACAGGATACATCTCGTGCCTTTTTAGTCCAAAAAAACTCCAAATGCTTGACCAAGGAGTTGGTACGTAAAACGACCACGAATTGAATCCAAGGGCCTTCTGCAGATAACCATGTGGACTCTTTTCGTGACACGTGAGGTTGTACAGCAGAGTACTGGTACTCTCTGGCGAAAAGCCTGACACAAGTCCAATCTGTGCTCCGGCTTTATTAAGCTCTTGGCAGCCAACAGCAGCACACGTGGATTTCCCAGCGAAAGTAATCAGACAACATGACAAGAACTCAAGAAGCTAGAGTATTAGAGCAAGTATAATAATTGGTGTATGGTGGCTAAATCTTTGACGTGTAGGAGAGAGAGAGGAGAGAGAGGATAAGCGGCTGTAAGCTACACAGCAAAGCACATGAACAAGAAACTTTGTGAGAGAGCAATTGGGCCATGTATTAATGATGAAGAGCTAACTACTATATATGAATGGGCAGGAGAAAATTGCAAGAAACCTTACAGCCCGCTACTGGCTGTATTATTAGCCTTGCTCTTATGTCACACGTGTTATGGTACGTAAACACGACGTACGTACAGGAGTCCTGCAAAAACATGAACAGAAGCCATGCATATATTCATGGTGTTAAAAGACAAAAGAGATTGATTGATTGATTGATTGAAGTCACTAATAATTTACTCATCTTGTGCGTGTTGCCTTGCATGCATGTTGATGTGTGGACGTAGTATGGGATGGGGAGTGCGCTGGAGACGCTGTGCGGGCAAGCCTACGGCGCGAAGCAGCTGCACATGCTCGGCGTCTACCTGCAGCGCTCGTGGCTCATACTGACCGCCATGAGCGTCTGCATGCTCCGCTCTACTTCTTCGCCACGCCCATCCTGCGCTTCTTCCACCAGGACGACCAGATCGCCGTCCTCGCCGGCAGGTTCTCCCTCTACATGATCCCCCAGATCTTCGCCTACGCCCTCAACTTCCCTATCCAGAAGTTCCTGCAGGCGCAGAGCAAGGTCATGGCCATGGCGGTGGTGTCCGCGGCGGCGCTCGTGTTCCACGTCGTGCTCACCTGGCTCCTCATCGGACCGCTGCAGATGGGCCTCGTCGGCCTGGCCATCGCGCTCAATGTGTCGTGGTTTTTCGTCGTGCTGGGCCAGCTCGCCTACATCGTCATGGGCTACTGCCCCGGCGCCTGGAACGGCTTCGACTGGCTCGCCTTCACCGAGCTCTTCAGCTTCGCCCGCCTCTCCCTCGGCTCAGCCATCATGCTCTGGTACACTTAATTGGGCCGGTGTTTTTGTTTCTGCATATACACACATATATATACGTATCCTTTTCTTAACTCTTACAAGTACATACTTTCACTTATAATATACCATATAAATGAATATTTTATACATCTTTATCACTTTTGGTATACTTAAATACTAATTCTAAAATACTCTAATATGACTTAATTGAAAATTTTTAATCGGGCGTCTTTATTTTTTTTTTGCCATATACACTTTTCCATCTATAAAAAGAGTACATACATAAATTATGCTGTAAAAAGTGAATTTTAATGAAATTTTTCGTGCAACTCACTTTAGAGTATCTTATAATCATTATTAGAGTATGGTTAAATAGATAAAGAAATATAACACCACCATTAAATGGGTATATTAGAAGTGGGAGTACGTACTTCCAGGAGTATAGAACTATTTTTTATACACACACACTAGTAAGCATGCACGTGGAATCTACGTCAAAAGTATTGATTATATGTCTGGAAATAAAATGAAATTTTGCTCCATACCTCATGACTAAATTTATCATGAGTCATACAGTCAGGCACACCTTATGACAGAGAGTCAAGAAATTCTATCATGTTTTTGAATGAATAGGATAGATATACTAGACCAGAGATCAAGGGACTAGACCCCTGGCGAAGCGTGGTCATTTTTGGCCCCCATGGCAGAGAAATTACCCTTTTGTCCCCCTCTCGCAAAATTCCTCATTTGGCCCCCTGCGCAAACGCCTATCTAGTTGCAGTCGAAGCGCCGTGGTCGAAGCATCGTGGTCAAAGTACTGTGTAATCGTGTGTCAAGTACTCGTGTGTTTCAGTACTGTGTAGTCGAAGACGTTGGAGTCAGTAAATTGGTCACAGCTACAGTGAACCAGCCATAGATACAGTGAACTAGTCATGCACACAGTGAACCGGTCATAGCAGTCGCAGTTGGTACTCGTAAGCTACAGTACCTGGTCGGTGCTCGAAGACTAGTAGTACCGCTTTGTCTGAGCGGCACTACCGGAGAAGCGGTCGAAGTGGTGTGGTCGAGAAGCCGTGGTCAGAGTTGTAGTCGAGTGGCGTGGTCGAGAAGCCGTGGGTGGAGTGGCGGTCGAAGTTCTGTGGTCGAGAAGTGGTCGAAGTGCCATGGTCGATGCACCGCGGTCAAAGAAGCGGTCGACATGCCATGGTCGAAGGACCTTGGTCGCAGAAGCGGTCGAAGTGCCAGGGTCGAAAGACTGTGGTTGAGGCGTCGTGGTCGAAGGACCATGGTTGAGAAGCGATCGAGGCGCTGTCATGGAAGTCCCATGGTCGAGGCGACATGGTCGAAGTCCCATCGACGCATCGTGGTCGAAGGACTATGGTCAGAAAAGTGATCGATGCACCATGGTCGAAGGACCATGGTCGGAGAAGCGATCAAAGTGTTGTGGTTGAGAAGCGGTCGAAGACCCGTGGTCAAAGAAGCGATCGAAGGGCCGTGGTTGGAGAAGCGGTTGAAGTGTCGGGCTCGGAGAAGCGGTCGAAGGGCCATGGTCGAGATGTAGTTGAGGCATCGTCCTGGAAGTCCTGTGGTTGAGGCGACATGGTCAAAGTCCCATGGTCGATGCGCCATGGTTGAAGGACCATGGTCGAAGAAGTGGTTGACACGCCGTGGTTCAAGAAGTGGTCGAAGGACTATGGTCGAGGCGCCGTGGTCGAAGTCCCGTGGTCAAGAAGCGGTCGAGGCGCTATCATGGAAGTCCCGTGGTCAATGCGATGTTGTCGAAGGACTGTGGTCGGAGAAGCGATTGAAGTGCCATGGTCGAGGAACCATGGTTGGAGAAGCGGTCGACACGCCGTGGTCGAAGAAGTAGTCGAAGTGCCGTGGTCGAAGCAGCGGTTGAAGGACCATGATCGAGGCGCCGTGGTCGAAGTCCTATGGTTGACACGACTTGTTCGAAGTCCCGTGGTCGGAGGACTAATGTTGGAGAAGCGGTCGACGTGCCATGGTCGAGAAGTGGTCGAAGAACCGTGGTTGAAGAAGCGGTCGAAGCGCCGTGGTCCAAGTTCCATGGTCGAGGAGCCATGGTTGAAGTCCTATGGTTGACGCGCCATGGTCGAAGGACCATGGGCGAGAAGCGGTTGAAGGGCCATGGTCGGAGAAGTGATTGAAGTGCCAGGGTCGAAGCATCGTGGTCCAAGTCCTGTGGTCGAGGAGCCATGGTCGATGCATCGTGGTCAGAGAAGCGGTCGAAGTATCGTCGTTGAGAAGCGGTCGAAGTGTTGTTGTCAAGAAGTGGTCAAAGGGTCGTGGTTGGAGAAGCATTTGAAGGGCCATGGTCGGAGAAGCGGTTGATGGGCTGTGGTCGGAGAAGCGGTCGAAGGACCATGGTCGAGGAGTCGTGATCGATGCACCATGGTTGAGAAGCAATCGAAGTGTCGTGGTTGAGATGCAATCGAAGTGTCGTGGTCGAGAAGCGGTCGAAGTACCGTGGTCGAGATGCAGACCGTGGTCAAGAAGCGATCGAAGTGATGTGGTCGGAGAAGCGGTCGAAGTGCCGTGGTCGAAGAAGAGGTCGAAGTCCCGTGGTCGAGAAGCGGTCGAAGGGCCATAGTCGAAGAAGTGGTTGAAGGACCATGGTCGGAAAAGCGGTCGAAGGACCATGGTCGAGGCGGCATGGTCACTGTGGTCGAGAAGCGGTCGAAGTGCCATAGTCGAGAAGCAGTCGAAGTGCCATGGTCGAGAAGCGGTCGAAGTGTCGTGGTCGAGAAGTGGTCGAAGTGCCATGGTCGAGAAGCGGTCGATGGGTCGTGGTCGAGATACAGTTGAAGGGCCGTGATTGGAGAAGTGGTCGAAGTGCCATGATCGAGCCGCCGTGGTCGAAGTCCCGTGGTCAACGCACCGTGGTCAAAGTCCCGTGGTCGAAGAGCCGTGGTCTAACTACCGTGGTTGACGCACCGTGATCGAAGTCCCATGGTCAAGCTTATTTTCCACAATCAACTAAATTCATGAAGATGGGGGACAACATCACATACCTTGTGTTCGTGGAGGCATGGATGTATTGTGCTGGCGTAGTGGATCATGGGCGACGTCGGGCTGGAGGAGGGAGGAGCGGCGGTGTGGAGGCAGAGGGGAAGGAGCGGCGGCACAGGGGCGAAGTGGGAGCGGAGAAGGGTGGAGCGGTAGGGGAAGGAGCATGGGGCAGAGCAGGAGCGGAGGGGGGCAGAGCGGCGTGGAGCGGTGGAGTATGGGGGTGGGGCGGAGCATGGAGCATTGGGGCGACACCGATGGATATATTTTGGGCGTGAGGGGCAGCGCTGATGGATTGTGGGCGTGATGTGGGGGCAGTAACCTCACTTACTACCGATGGTTGTTGGCCCGGTTGATTGCGACCACGCTGATGGTTACGACCAGTGACCACTCAGCTGGTTACAACAACGTTGATGGTTACAATCACTCTCTGGTAGTTATGACCACTACGGTACTCGTACGTTCTTTAGTCGTAAATCATTTATGACCGCTCTTTACGATCACTCCTTCCTTGATGTTACGATCAGCATGTCCTCGTAATGACCACACCTTCCAGCTCGTACGCATAACGTCCACGCCTTCTGCTGCGTACGAGCCCGTAGACTTCGACTGCAAACACCTCCGTCTGTGACCACGACCACTCTGCAACAACACGAAAACAAGTCGATATTCCGGGACACAAAAGCACTCCGCTTTTTTGTATTTCTTCTTCACCTCTAGATCACATCCGATCGCTCTTTCTCGATTTCTTCTAATCGCTCTCGTTGGCTCTTTGGCCTTTTCTTCTCGACTTACTTCTTTACAAGTCTACCTCCCTCTGCTTATATACTCAGTACATTAACTAAGACAGAGACAACTAAGACAGAGACGAATTCGTCTTATACAACCACATGGATTCGTATATGTATATGGACTCGACTCGTCCAAGCAACAAAGGAAACAAGATTATTTCCAACAATAGTAACTTCATGCAGAACCGATGATAATTTTCTGACACTGAGTGTTTGGCAATAATTGTATTCAGAATCGATGATAAATTTATTCAGAAATGTCAGTAACTTTTTTGAGTATTTTACACCTACCTACTGGTTAGTAGTTTTATATATATCTGTGTGTGCGCGCGCGCGTGTGGCTGGCTGGATGGATGGAGCATTGTTCTAACCAAAGGTCATTTTGCCATGCATGTTTATGACGCAGCCTCGAGTTTTGGTTCTACATGTTCCTGATTGTCATTGTGGGCAACCTGCCGAATGCTCAGGTCGCCGTTGCTGCAGTTTCCATCTGGTGAGCGGTCGCTACTGGCCAGAGTAGTATGCTTGTCGTTCTGCATTGACCATTTCAGTAGTAAGTATAACCTGTTCGGCATTGCATATTGCAGTACTAACCTGTTCGGGTGGCAGATCATGGTGTTCTTCGGATTCAATGCGGCCATAAGGTAAAATATGCAAATCAAATTTACGTGCATTTAATTCATTGCCACTGCCAGTGAGGCATGGATATATGGCGTACTACATACAAACTCTGACGAACGGAACTGCTGTTGGTTTAATCGATCCATCGATGTGTTAATAATGGATCATCGATCAGTGTGAGGGTGTCGAACGAGCTGGGCGCGGGGAGGCCGAGGGCGGCCAAGTTCTCCATCCTGGTGGTGCTCATGTCCTCCGTCACCATCGGCCTCGCCTTCTTCATCGCCGTCCTTCTTCTCCGGGACGTCTACGGCGTGCCCTTCACCGAGAGCCCCGAGGTCGTCAGGGCCGTCGCCAGCCTCGGCGTCGTCTTCTCTTTCTCCCTCCTCCTCAACAGCATCCAGCCCGTCTTGTCAGGTTACTAGTCTCTGACCCGTTCAGTACATGCATGCATGCCTACTGTCTTCAGAAATTTCAGTCCCCCACAACTCAACACTTGCACCACATCCAATGCTTGCTAGCTCACTGCTAAGTGTATGTGCAGGTGTGGCTGTTGGTGCTGGATGGCAGTGGCTGGTGGCTTACATCAATCTGGGGTGCTACTACGGGATTGGCATTCCAGTGGGATATATAATCGCCTTTCCGTTGCACCGCGGTGTTCAGGTAGAATGCATAATCATCGCTTCCACTCGCAAACTCGTTCGTCTTTTGCCTGTAATTGTCACTTGATCCTTAATCTGCATTGGTTCATGCAATGCATCAGGGAATGTGGGGTGGCATGCTCACAGGGGTAGGCTTGCAGACCATAATCCTGGTTGCAATCACACTGCGCACAAACTGGAACAAGGAGGTGACTACTGCTAGCTTAATTTCAGACTCTTGACGCAGAAATTTCAATTTCTTAATTTCTCCTGGTGACATTTATGATCCGAATTTTGAATGTATGAGCAGGCGAGCGAGGCGCACTCTAGGATAGAGCAGTGGGGCGGATCGGCCAAGGTTTCGGATGGCATGTAGCACAGTTGCCTCTTGGCCAACTAATTTAATGCATGCTAGCTAGCTGCGAGCAAATTGGTGCAGTTTTTCATATATATTTTTCGAGAACACGCAAGAGGCTTGAGCGTCATTGCATTGAGAAGATGAAAAGAAAGCTTGCAGTTGCAAGCAAACCGGTGCAGTAAGTTGAAGCACGTACGTTATGATTAAGTAGTGATTGTAGTCGAATGTGTGCGGGGCTATTGGTGCTTATTTTGTTCTGGTACGTACGTGGATGTTGGCTTGGCTGTTGTGGTTCCAAGCTCCTTAAGAGACCATGTGGTGGGCCTATTTCATGTGTATGATAAATAATTGATATTTTGGTTGAGTTGATTTTGTATTTTTATTATAGTCTTAAAAAGTTCAAATTTATTGTTAGTATTCCCGGTTAGACCGCTGGGAGGAAGTAGTCAGACCGGCCTGTGAAAGGAGGTATGACAGGTAGTCCGGTGTGATCGGATGTTGGGTGGACGGTATGACCGATTTTTAGTTAGCAGTTGTTTTTTCAGATAGTGGATTTTTGGTGTTGGTTGCGTCCGATCGGACCGGGGTGAGTTGGCCGTTGTGATCGACATTAAAATACGGTCACACCAGATGGCCGATTAGACCGCTAGTGGTTGGCGGTCTGATTGGGTCGGTCCGACCGGCGTGGAAAGAGTGGTTAGACCAATGGTTGCGGCCAGAGATCGGGGTGAGTTGAGTTGACTTGCGTTGAGGTTGGTTCATGGCTTGGGAACTATGAGAGTTTATATTGCATTGCATCATGCATAGTTTTGACCAATGTGAGTTAAGTGTATGGACCTTATGCTCGATATAATTTCTGGTCTTTGGATGTGCATGGGGCTTAGAGGACGCAGCGGTCGACAGCAATGTACCAGGACTAGGGGAGAGAGTTGAGATCCGAGCAATTATGTAAGTCTGGGTGAGGCTAAGTGGCTTAAGCGGAAAGCACAAAGAAAATAAGGATCATGAAGAGGCGAGTTGGTGTATGTAGCGCGCCAAATGACGAGGCCAATGCACGTAGAGATGGGTCAAAGGGGTCCAAATGCGTGAAAACATAATGGCTAGGCATTAGGCACTAGGGGCTACGTGTCAAAGCATATGGAGATGATTTTAGGTGAAGATAAAGACGGAGTAAAGGGGAGTTGTCCAGAAGCTTCGTCAACGATATTTTGGTAGTTGGCTAAATACCGGGTTGGTATCAATACAGAGGCGCAAAGGAGAAGTGGTTTAGGTCAAGAAGAGCTAGAATTGACAAATGGATCAATCGCATTAGTAGGTTGAGTCTTGTAAACTCTTTGAGAAATGTGTGTAAGTGTGTAAAATCTATGTTAGAGGAGTTGATGGGTTTTTCAGATAAGCTTAATGGGATAGGCCCATTAGGGTTGTGCTGGTTATTTAGAGGAGAGGAGAGGAGGTGGTAAATCCTGTTGAATATCTAGTCAATTTTTGGCATATTTTAATCCAGAAATTCAGCATATAAAATATGACATACAAAAGCATGAGTGATTCAACAATGATGTATTCATATTCGCTAACGAACAAGCTAACAGCAGCACCTATTAACATATTCAGAGCACACAGAAACAAATACACCAGAGAAGTTTTCAGGTTATACCCTCGGACGGGGCCAGTGTCGGAGACACCGGATGCGCCGTTACCATCAGTCGACATGATGGCCTATTCGATGTAGTCGATCGAGGCGTGATGCAGGAAGATGTTCGCAGTGCAGTCTCGCGAACAGTTCACCACTAGGAAATAGACAACGTACGTCACAGATTGAGCAGTCACGCCAATGCGCTCCCCAAAAACTTGATCGACCGTCTACCCGTGCAGGTACGCAAACGGACGGAGTTTCGGAGGCCTACTCGCCCAGAACCCTTTGCGCGCAAGGTTCTGGACCGGAGATTGCAGAGAACAGCCACAAAACAGAACCAGAATATTGTTCTTTGTTTTTATTTTGTATGGAGTAGAGAGCCTTTTGTAACAGCAAAAACGAAGAGACCAGAGTAACTGCAACCATTAGTCACTAGTAACTGCAGCCATTACTCGAAAGTAACCGCAGCCATACCATTACTACCAGCCATTCGTTAATACTATTTACTACGAGTCAGTGCGTTTCAATTTTCGAATAGATAAAGAAAAAGCTCGCGCGCACGCACACACGCGCACCTGCTGTCGCACCGCGCGCCGCATGGCGGCGAAGCAGCAGCGCAGCGTGTATTGGCTCTCTCCAATTTCACAAGGGGGTTACCACGTTCCACCTTTTAAAGTGGTGTAACTCCCATTCAATTCTCCATATGGGACTAAACAGTTTTTCCATGTGGGTCTGAGAATTTCATTTGATTAATTGCTAAATTAAAATGGACCAAGCCCAATTAATCCAACAAATCCAAGAATTCTAGAGCTTAGTTTTTGCTCTACCACCTTGTATCCTTCCATGATTATGTGAGATAGAACTAGAGAGCAGCAAGGGTGTCTCCTTGCATGATTGTGTGAGAGAGAACTTGAGGGGGAAGGGGTGATGCTTTGGCTACACCTTGTAATTTTTCATGAGTATGTAACCTTATCCTCCACTAAAATAGATCAAAGTTTTGTCTCCATCATATTCTAGTTTTGTTTTGGCTTGATTTTGCTTGTTCTTGATCAAGATTTATTATTTCGAGTTCGTGAGAGTTCAAGCCTAATCTCTTGCTTAAATTTCCTTGTTAGGACATATGAGAATAGATCTAGAAGACCTTATGTTTTAGATCCTCACGAGTAAGAAGTAATTTATAATCTAAGGCTTTTGGTGTTCTTTGTGAACTAGATTCGATTCTCATCAATTTGGTGAAGTCAAGCCAAAGAACTTTGCAATTCTTGATTTGTTTAGGTTCTTTTTTATTTGAACAAGTCTCATGCAAAACTTGGATGTATTTGTATAAGAATTAGGCAAATTCTTAATATTTGAGCATTCAACCTGAGAAGTTTTCAGATCTAAGAATAGGGGACTGATTGGACCGGCCACAGACCTATGGTTAGACTGGCCACTCAGTGTGACCGGTCATAGATCGGCGGTTAGACCGGTCAACAATCAGACCGACCAACAGTCAGACTGACCTGAACTTGGTGACTGTCATAGTCACTTAAGTGATGATTTTGAATACTTAAGAGGGAAAAAGTTTTGGAAATCATTCACCCCCTGATTACCGGTATTGGTCCTACAAATAGTATCAGAGCCTAGTTAATCTCTTTCTCATAGATCTTAACCGTTCTTAATAGCCATGGCATTAAATAGGTATTCCACTAAGTCATCTGTCTTCGATGGGGTCGATTTCGCATATTGGAATATGAGGATGGCTATATATATTCAAGGTTAGGCTATACAATTTGGGAAAAGGTTAAAAATTCCTATGTAGTCCCTATCGCTGATTAGATCACTCCAATAAATTGTCCGGATTTGTAAGCAAACAATAAGGCTAGAAACATCTTGATTCAGGCACTCAGCATAAAACAAGCTTGACCGTGTGTCTCATCTCGTTTTAGCACCGATATCTGGTAGACTCTCAGTGATTAGAATGAGAGCTCTACAGCCATCAAGGAGGCGTGTCGGAACCAATTCAAGAGAGGATATCAGAAGTTTGAGATAAGATCTGGAGAGTTTTTAGATTAGTTTTTTGCTTTTTCACAAGATCCTCCATAACTTGCACGTTATCGGTGTAGTCTATCCCAACTTTGAAATTGCATGTCAAATTCTTGGACCTTTGGACATGTTTTCCACTTTTTTCCTTGTAGTGTGGTGACCCAATGTCCGATAGGAAGGCCTGAACAATCGATGTCGCACAATTCGGTGCTTATGTGATAAATCGAGAAAATAGAGATGGGAAAGCTACAGAAGATGAGAGTTCAGAGAAAGGTAGGAAAAATATAATCCATTTCTCAGACTGAATTGTTTCGATGGCTATAGGAGTCTTTTAATCCCCAAACTCACGCACACTGACGAGTGGGCCCTGTGGCCTATTCACCCGTTCTACGACACACCGTTGCTGAGCACAAGCAGTTCACCACAACCACAACTCACAGACGCCACATGATCTTGTTGACTATTCCATGTTCGCCGACTCCATGGCTGATGATGGTGGAGGCATGACATGTAGACTTGCGCTGCCACAAGGAGAAAAAATGGTGGCGATAAACATTTTTTTTGAAGGAAATGGTGATGACAAACTCGAAACTGTAGAGCTTGACCACCAGAAAACTATTACTACAGGCTTAATAGGCCCACATGCCACAGCCGGGAACGTCCCCATCCTAGCCATCCCAAGTTCCCAACCGAATAAATCTTAACTACCCGGACGGTCCAGTCAGCTCGTCCAAAACCACCACCAAACCGTGGCTGCAGGCCGCGGGGCCGCGACGTGAGCCGAGCACGAGCCGCTCGCAAGCTCACTTCCAGGCATCCACGGCCCACCCCCGCGCGCGACGAAACTTACGCGGCGCACCTATTGAACACTAACAGCTACAAAATTCATCAAATGAGTTATCAAATATATGTTATTTTAAGATTTACTACTAATATCTTATTAAAGATGATCTTAAAAGTCACATGTCAATAATATATTAAGTGGCAAATTTTAAAGTGCATGTGTTTATGGTGGCAACCAATGAAATATGACGAAATGGAAACCGGCAGGCAACGGGGACGGGTGCCACCGTGTCAGTTATGCAACACGAGCGACCTTCTCGAGACAGAAGGCAAAGACACTAACCAAGTCCAGCAAGAGCAAAACCTTCCACCACCCAAGTCCCGATCCACCCACGCTACCCCTCTCCACTCGCCGCCGCCGTCGCGATGCCGGAAGACGTGCAGATGAAGGACTCCGGGCCCCAGCCGCCCCTTCCCCAAACTGCTACGGCGCCGGCGCCGGCGCCGGCGCCCTCCATCCTCCACCGTAAGCTCCTTCCTCCCCCCCCCCCCCCCCAAAACCCTAGCTCTCTCCCCTCCCCGCGCCGCAAAATGCCTCATATTCGTTCTGATTCACCCGTGCCTTGATGTGTTGCGCGTGCCCCAGATCTGAAGGAGATCGCGTCGGTGATCGAGGCCGGGTCGCTGTCCAAGGAGGTCCGCCGGATCTCCCGCGCCGTCCGCCTCACCGTCGCCTCGCCGCCCGCGACGTCTCCGCGTTCCTTGCCTTCGCGCTCCCCGCCTCCTCCGACGCATACGCCCGCCTCACCTCCCTCCATCCCAAGGTAAGTTCTTTCTGCTGCTGTTGTTACCGGTATCACCCTACACGAGAGCAACTATAGTTTAGTCACCACTAGTCTGCAACTGCCGTTGCTTCCATGATGTTACTATTACTGCTTAGACATAGCTATTCCCATACAAAATTTACAAGTGGATATGTTTGCATGATGTGTGTAATTCCGTCGGCAACTGGTTTACAGAGTAGGTACCAGGAGGACAAATCCTGGCCCAGAAACATTTAGATTTGAAAATTTGAATTCAGTTGATGAATAGTAATTCCAGGCAGGGCCGGGATTTTTGGCGAAACTGGAATTTCAAACCCTGGCACTGATGATGCTAACCATGGATGTTCTACAACTATTGGATTGCAGACATGATTTTTTTGGTGGTGTTAATTTTATTTAGAATAAGTTAACAATATGGTATTGCTAATTTCTTGATTTGCCTTTAGTAAGCACCTCTAGTGAGTACTAAGTAGTGACTAATTGGATTCTTCCATCTTGTGGTTCAACTTTCAAAAGTATGATATTTTCCTGCATCATGTGTTTTTAACCTTATTCCTTCTCTTTCTGTATGTGGGTGCTCACAGTATGTTTAGGATACATTGGAAATATATTCCTAGAGTTGTAGCAGCAGTGGTATGCTTTTGAAGTCTGGTCAATGTAGCTTTCTGCTGCCTGCTTCATAGTTTGGGGTTAGGGCCTACCAGCCTAGAATTTTTTTCTTTTGGGTATATATACAGTGATAGAACAAGGAGTTTGAAGTTATATTTTCTTTATCATATTCCAGTATCGTGAATCCTGATGTTCATATGTTACTGTATTACATTTTAGGAAGATGACACTGAGATGGATGTTGATGCGGAAGCTCCAGCAACTCAGATTTCAATCAAGCATGGCCTTCCTGAGATTGAAATATATTGCTACTTGCTTGTCTTGATTTTCCTCATTGATCAGAAGAAATACGATGAGGTACGTCTAGGACTGGTGATTTATTTTGTTTTCCTTCTTAAACATATGAATTTGAAGTTACTCCACTTGTATCTAGGCTAAAGTATGCGCAACTGCAAGCATTGCTCGTCTGAAGAACTTGAACCGAAGAACTGTTGATGTTTTGGCTTCTAGACTGTACTTTTACTATTCGTATGTGCATGAACTGACCAACACCCTTGCTGAAATCCGTGGGTACGTCAACTTTAACATTCATGCCCACTTCTCAGTGTCAAAACAACCTTAATATTTTCCTAGTGTATCCTTGGTTTCCATTTTCCCTGCTCCTTTATTTGCTTCTTTGTGCAGGAATCTGCTTGCATTACACAGAATGGCGACTTTACACCGTGATGAGCTTGGTCAGGTAGTTCTGGACTTCTGATTTCCTGGTCCTCACTGATTAAATGTTATGATTTGAAATTCTGCTAATCTGTGGAAATGTTTTTGTTTTTCTTGATCGCAGGAAACTCTGCTCAACCTGCTTCTTCGAAATTACCTCCACTATAACTTGTATGACCAGGCAGAAAAACTTAGGTCGAAGGCACCGCGTTTTGAAGCACATTCCAATCAGCAAGTAATTCATCTACTTATTCCGTTCATTATGCTGCAGACCAATTTATTACGTTTTCTATTCAGTACAGTAAATTTCTGGATCAACTATTTTTCTTTGTTAATTATTCTTGTTAAGATGCCTTCATTTTAGTTGTTGCTTTGTGATGATTGAAGTATGACATTTTCCAGCAGTCAACTGGTTTTATCGGGTAGACTATGCATGAAAAGTTTTCTACTGCAGTTCTGCCGATACCTGTTCTACTTGGGGAAAATCAAGACAATTCAGTTGGAGTACACAGATGCTAAAGAAAGCCTCCTTCAAGCTGCTCGAAAGGCACCGACGACAGCTCGTGGTTTTCGGATTCAGTGCAATAAATGGGCTATCATAGTAAGGCTACTACTTGGGGAGATTCCGGAGAGGACTGTTTTCATGCAGAAAGGAATGAAGAAAGCGCTGACACCATATTTTGAGCTTACAAATGTAAGTAACAAATCTTTCTTCAAATATTAAGTTACTATCATTGAAAGTCGACAATTTTAATCTTTACATTTATGGTCTGTAGGCTGTCAGGATCGGGGATCTTGAATTGTTTAGAGCTGTTGCAGACAAATTTGCAAGCACTTTCAGTGCAGACAGGACTCACAATTTGATTGTGAGGCTGCGCCACAATGTCATTCGGACTGGACTACGCAATATTAGTATTTCATATTCGCGGATCTCCCTTGTTGATATTGCCAAGAAGCTAAGGCTAGACTGTGAGAACCCTGTTGCTGATGCGGAGAGCATTGTGGCCAAGGACATAAGAGATGGTGCAATTGATGCCACCATAGACCATGCCAATGGCTGGATGGTGTCGAAAGATACTGGTGATGTCTACTCGACAAATGAGCCGCAGATTGCATTCAACTCCAGAATTGTGTTTTGCCTCAACATGCACAATGAAGCGGTGAAGGCGATGAGGTTCCCCCCAAATTCTCACAAGGAAAAGGAGAGTGCTGAGAAACGCCGCGAGAGGCTCCAACAGGAGGAGGAATTGGCAAAACACATGGCTGAGGAGGATGACGATGATTTTTAAGTTGGTCTCGTGTTGGCGCTTTGAGCTGCCACTTGTAATGGGTAGTTGGTTGATTTGAGAGCCCTGAAATTCACCAATTTCTCCTCACCCCGTGGGCATATTTGAATCATGCAAACTTTTTACTTCATCTGCAGCAATTTTGTGTTGATCAGAATTTTATATAACACCTAATGTGTCTAGAGGGTGTCTTTTCCTCCGCCTTGAAATACTGGACTCGAGGATGTCTGTTCCATGCGAAATGCGGCTTGTTCATCCATGACTTTTAGTTCTTGTGCGTGCTTTCTCACTGGTATATTGTATTTTTCCGTACTTGTCTGTCTTGTTTCCTAACGTGAGATGAGGATATTTCGTCGTAGAGTTACCCTTATCCTGTGTTGTAGAGTTCCAAAAAAACTACGGTAGTCTGTTACCATCAATTACCGTCTGGCGTTTATGCACAGAACGCCGAATCTCTGATTCAAGAAAATATCGTGCGCACGGTACGGGGTTTGCTTGACCCATAGAGCATAGACCAGAATGTACGTAGGTGAGGTTACTTCCTTTGCGCGTGACTTACTACTTGCATCAATCTCTTTTTATGTGTGCGTGGAGAAATATTTACCGGCGACGCAGATTCTAGTTACCAAGTGACAAATTACCATCGTTCAATGATGGTAACAAAGGAACGAGCAAAATATGATGTTTGTATGACTATCACGTGGAGTTTCCCCGTCAGGGGATGTAGCTCAGATGGTAGAGCGCTCGCTTAGCATGCGAGAGGTACGGGGATCGATACCCCGCATCTCCAATTATGTGTTTTCCTTTTTGTTGGCGGCCTCAGAAATCAGAATCGTGTGTAGTAGTAGGAGCAGAAGAGTATGTAGGTTCCCGACTGTGTATAGCTGGGTGACAGCCGAAGTGTAGCGGGAGCGAGAAATTCTGCTATGTAACGGTGATATAATCCGATTTATGTAACATATAGGAAAAAGGTATTTCGCACTCTAGAACTGCATCATTTTTTTTTGTTTTTCTGTCCTACAGTACTTGCTACATCGTGTGTAGCACTTGCTATAGTATTCGTGTCTCATGTCACCGTCCAGTTGACTTGTTACATAAGTCGGAATGTATCATGTTACGCAGCAAAATTTCTCCGGCAGCAGACATGGGCTCTGCAGGAGGCGGCGCACAGCCGAGGCAACTTCGGCCGGCTGCTGGGAATGGCACGGCCGGCGGTGCCGCGAATGTTGGCAGTTAGGGGTGAAAACGGGTCGGGTTAATCCTGATCGATCCGGTATCGAATCCGATTGGTATCAAATTCGACTAGTACCGAATCCGGAGAAAAAAAATATGAGTTAGGATATGGTAACAGCAATATCCATCCGAATCCGAATATCTGTCCGAATCCGATACGTCTTCAAGTATGATTTCAGGTTAGTGCTACTATTTGACGTTTCATTTTCTTTTGTAATGGTAAAATAAAATCTTCCACATCAGCTATTAAATAGTAACATCAAGTCAGTGCGTTCTACTCCATTTACTGCACTGTATGCATTCCTTACAAACAAGTAGGGGTGCAAACGAATTGGGTTAATCCCGACCGATCCGACACCGAATCCGATTGGTACCGAATCCGAATGATACCGAATCCGGAGAAAAAATATGGGTTAGGATATGGTAACAATAATATCTGTCCGAATCCGATCCGTTTTCACCCCTATCGGCAGTACTGCCTGGCGGTCACAAGGTAGTTTAGTGTTGTACCATGCAGCTGCCACTGCCAGTTCTCGTCGGACGGCGTGTTACGTTGTCTCAGTTAAGAGCTGACGTTGTCTCGAGCCTCGAGGTATATGGAGGAGCACAAATAAACAAGCGAGGCAATTTAATTACCGCCGGTTAATTTTTGCTGGACGCCCATGTATGCACAAATACACATGTATGCGTCCTAAAATTTGCGCAGGAAAGACCAAGGAGAATTGAGAACAATCTAGAAGGAGCTAGTTCGGTAGAATACAGGCAGCATTGGATTTTTCAGCCCACAAGGCCACGAGCTTCAGCCTTGAACAAGTCCATGCATGCATCTCTCCAATTAATTAGAGATGAACCCAGCAGGTTGGCTTTCTAGCTAGTTTCTCAGGAGGACTGGAGTTAGTGTTCTCTCTAACGCACCTTCTAGAATTTACGTCGATATACTGTATCATGCATTCCAAGGAGCTCGATCCTATTGTTTGTTTCGATCTCACCATTCTTCTGCAGTTTTGCAAGGAAAGAAGATCATGTCGAGATTCAAAAAACTTTGGCCTTTGGCACAGTAGTGTTCATTCAAGCTAGGTAGCGTCTCTTTTTTATGCAGTTCAGCTTTTCTCCATTCTGCGTTGTCGTTGGGTATCTTTTCACAACAGTATTGGACATGTCTCGGCTGCATCCCGAACCCATTTGGCGTGGATTCCTCTCGGGGATTCGTCAGTAGTTCTGTTCCACAGCGAGCTCGTAGGACAAGTGCAGTAATTCATACTAATGCATAGTAGTAGATTAAGCGACATAGAATGTTCCATGACATGTCGCGTGCACAGTGCACTCTAGTTGATACAGTATATGGTGTTTGCATGGTACATTGGTACGGATCATGAATCAGAAATGGTCGTCATTACCAAAAGTTTAATTCATGCAGTGTCCTACGTACCTGGGCTTTGGTCCATAACGCTATAGCTAAGCAAGGTACACATATTTGCAGGCTGGGCTGTACGACACAGTAACCAAGCACAGAAGGGGTAAATTATGATTCAATCTCAGTTTAACAGCATGATTCGAAGAAATTTCAGTTTAACTCTTTCTCTCGCTATATTGGCTATATAGGCACTGGATTGGCGCCTCTTCTTCTCTGGGCTGGAGCCTGGAGTATCCGACGTAACTAGTCCGGGTACGAGAGATGCATCTGAGGCATGATGTAACCAACGGGGGGAAGCGTCCATGCATTGGAAACGCCGATCGATCGAACTGATCATTAGCCATCCATATTTCACGATACACATCAAAGTTTCCTGCAGGATGTAGATTTCCGCTCCTTTCCAATTCGTTTCCCATTTGAGCAAGCAACACAGGATCTGGATCTCATGTATTTTTAAGCTGTTGAGTATGAATTTTGGAGAAGAGTTAGAAGGAATATATAAAACCATAAGGAATAATTATGGAGAACCTAAGTAACCAATCAACGAAATAAACAAGCCACTCATCCAAAGGTATACGAGAGGATTAGAACTTAGATTATTATTTAGTACTAGTGATGAGGATTAGATAATCCATTAAAGAGACACTTTAATACATAATCAAAACCCTTAGACTAATGTTACAATAGCTTATGTTATAACATGTCCCAGTACCTCTCATCGGAGAATCACTATTCATTTACCTGACCAGCTACTACTCGAAAGTTCTAAGACTTGACAGTGGGCCTCCCTTGTGGCGATATGCCTTGTTCAGTTAAGGAGTAGAACACGTGCGCTCCCACTCTCTCAACCGCTCTATGTTTAATCCTGTCTCTCTAACAACAACCGCCCTGTGGTTGTTTCCTAAGGCTCTCCCTTACCGAATAACCGATCGATGCTTATTAATTAGGCTTCTCTCACCGCCAATAGATGCTTACATGTGCAAATGGAAGGAATTGATAAGATGCATGTTCATGAAAAACAACTAATGCTATTTAAGCCTTAACCGGGGGAGACAACGGGGACAACGGAAAGAGAGAGAGAAACAAAGGAGAACAATAATAACAAGATCATTTCACATTAGTGCAAGTTGTAATCTCATTACATAAATATCATCCCATTTTCCCTGTTCATCCTTCCGCGGGTCTTGGATTTTCTTACTATTTATAAGATCGACAATTCGATTGTCAAGAACTAGATTCTTGTATAGGGTAAGGATCCAAGGGTCCTAAAAGATTCAAGAGAGTTTTGAGAGAGCGACAATCCTTTGTACCCTTTTGAGGTTATGCTTTAAAAAATTTGTGTCTGGCTTCGCCAAATCTTTTTTTTTCTCGTCGTAGTTTCTTCAACTCCATTATTCTGGTTCTTTCTACGAGATTCATCTTCTTCATTTTTGATACCGTGCATGTCCGTACCGTATCTCACAAACTCTGATCCGATCTAGGAGCTGTTGTGCATAAAAATATAATAAGTGGTATTAGAGCCAAGGCATGATTAATCTGATTGGTGAGAAGGTCAGTAAAGCATCTAGTGGCACAAAATTAAGATCAGTGTCGGCGATGAGGAATCAAGTGAAGAAATTTGACGATAGAGGAAATTTCAGTGTGTGACAATGCATGATGAAGGATGTGCTTATCCATCATGAGCTAACCAATGCTCTTGAAGGGGATAAACTAAAACGACGTCCCATAAAGACTGGAAGATGATGATGCAGAAGGCCATCAATACAATCCGTTTATGTTTCTTTGATGAGGTAAAGTACTCAGTCATCTAGGAGAATTCATTGAAGAAATTATGGGAGAATTTAGAAGAATTGTATATGAAAAAGTCACTGACAAACCAGTGGGTGTTAATGCAACAACTGTACAGGTTGCGCATGGAGGAAAGTACATGATTAGTTGATCATCTCAATATCTCCAACAAACTTGTCATACGACTGAGTAGTGTGGGTGAGAAAATTAAGAAGAATGACAAAGTTATCATATTGGTATCATCTCTTCCATCATCATGGGAGCGACTGGTGATGAATATTCTCGTCGAAAAAACCACTCTCAACTTCAATGAGGCAGTTGTGTGTGTGTGTATTAGCTAGAGGTGGAGTTCTTGAAAAAGCCAACAGAATTTTCATTCTCAGGTGATCAAGCATTGGCTGCAGTACGTGTTGCAGGCAGAAGCAAAAGTCACAGAAAGAAGAAGGGCAAGAGTAATGGCACACGTATATGCTATCTATGTGATGAGAAAGGTCACATAATAAAAAAAAATTGTCTGAGTTTGAAGTAAATGAATGGTGCATGCTCAGTGATGGTAGCAAAGGATGATCGGACGTACTAGTATAGTGATTTATATCCTATTCTTTTAGGATTTAAAAAGGTACGCTATAACGAGTCCTAAATGAATTCTAGTAGTATTAGGATTCATATTTTCTTTTAGAATAGGATTCGTACTTCACTTTAGAGGAGGGTTAGGGGGACTAGCCATAAGGGGTGGTCATGAAGAACCTAAGCAACAAAGCAAAGAAGTCATTCATCCAAAGGTAAAGGTGTAGGGGAGGATTAAATGCTAGGCTATTCTTTAGCATTAGATTCTTGTATATAACAAGGATCTGAGGGTCATAAAAAGTTTAAGAGAGTTATAAGAGAGCGACAATCCCTTCTACTGTTTTAAGGTTGTACTTAAGAAATTTATGGTCGGCTTTGCCAAATCTGTTATCTCTCATCGTAGTTGCTTCAACTCTGTTATTTTGATTCTATCTACGAGATTCATCTTCTTTATTTTTTATACCGTGCAAGTCCGTGCCATATCTTATAAATTCTAATCCGATCTAAAAGCTGCGGCACATAAAAAAGGTATCAGAGTGTAGCATAAGCAAACTTTGTCTTCCACAGAGAATCAAATGAATTGATGTATGGGTGGGGAAATTATGTATAAATTGCATGCCCACCACCACCAACCTGCCTGTTCTTACTATATATCCAAAGCAGAAGAAGGCACCAACTTAACCTATGTATCACCAAAATTGGTTCAATATCCATGGAACTTCCTCCAGATGAAAGCACCCTAGATTCATTTGTGTCCCAATGATCGATTCCCATCTGATCATCTTTACACCACACAACATGCAAATCGATCAAACAGAAGAAATGATCAAGGAATACTCATCGATCGATCGAGCGGTCTCACACACACTGTTTTAATTTATTGGATCTAGAACATTCGATACAAGTTAATTTACATTTGATCCAGTTCTTAACTAAGTAACTCCTCTTCTAAATACAAGATACACACGGTAAGATTAACTCGATCAATAGCCTATACTAGCTGCAGCAGCACAAACAACCTTATCTATCCCAAGCTACTCCCTGCAAATTACCCATAATTACAAACAAGTCCCTCTCTCTCTCTCTACTTCTTCGTCTGCTCCCTTGCGCCGGCGGCCTGTCCTTCCTGCGGCGCGCCCCAATCGGCGCCGTCGCCGCATATATATCCGCGATCGGGCGGTATCTCTTGTTCCTCCGCGGCCTCCCGCCCACCTCCTGTTCGTCCTCCTCGTCGTCCTCCGCGACGACGTCGACGAAGTCACGCGGCGGCGCAGGGGCCGGCGCGTTGACGGAGCGCGGCGAGGAGGAGGAGGCCGAGGTGGCGGAGGCGAACGAGGGAGCCGGCCCTCCCCGCGGGGTGAAGGCGGCGCTGGAGGAGCAGCTGCTCTCGCTGAGCTGGATCAGCTGCTCGGCCGCCGCGAGCTCCAGCGGCGTGAAGAGCGGCGGGAGGTCCTGGCCCCGCCGCAGGCGCCGTCGTCAGGTCGCGCAGGGTTTGCTGTTCCATGGCGGTGGCTGGTGGTGGGTGATTGGTTTAGGTCGCGCCGGTTGTGGAGGGCCTGCGTCGTGTGTGCTTCTCTCCCTCTCTCTCCTCTTTCAATTTATTTCATCTCCCTTTTGTTTTTTGCTAGGCTACGGTTAATCACGTGGTTGCTGCGCCGTGACTCGGCAGAAACCGACTTGGATCGAGGTGCTTCTGCGTGGTCTCCCGGAGGCAGAAACAGAAAACCAGAGGGGGCTTTCTACAAGATGGTTTACCTCACAGATGAAACAACCGATCCATGGGTTATCGAGTGGACCGACCTTAGCAGATGTCGCTAGGCCCTTCCGTGAGTAGTTTTGATAACCGCCGAGGTTCATTTTGTAAACTGGACACAAGTGGAGCACCTTTTTGTAGAACCGGGGGTGTATGTGGAAAATAACCGCGAGGAAGGATTCGTGTGGAATTTGGGCTTTCTGTGGAGGAGATAAAAACTAGGAGGAGCTGAGGCAGCCTGTGCGTGGTAATCTGGCTTAGCTACTCAAGTTACGGCCACGTCCCCTCGGCGCACTTCACGTGGTGTGCAATTGGGTCGCGTCGCCTAGCCAACCGCCCGGTAGGGTTCTATGTATTCCTTTTATAATTTTTTTTGTGTGGTTTATATTAAAGTATTTTATAATTAGTATAAAGTATATCTAAAGAGATATAAGAGTATTTTAAATTTGTTTAGGTGGTATATTAAATGCGGATGTAATTACACCAAGATATAAAAGGTATTTTTCATATATTTATTTATTTATTAAATAACAGGGACACCATGGAATCCAAACTCTATGATTGATATTTTTCATCCATGATTGATTCAGCATGCTAAATCAATAACTTCCTTTCCAAATTGATGCCTTTTTGAATTAATGAATGTTAATGTTTACTTGATATATTACACCTGCACATATCTAAAAGCAATCCAAATACAGGGAGGCTTGGTATCCAAGCACCATAGTATGTATATATATACATACAACACATACACATATATGACCCACCCAACCAGCCAACCGCCCTACCATCCCACCCTACGCTCAGTTACTAACATTTATTAATTATGATAAAGTTACTATCAAATGTACACCAAATTATCATATGTAATGCCTACAGTTACTTTCGATTTCGCATGAAATTATCATACATATAGAATAAAGTTATCGTCCTCATGGTGAAGCCCCACCAACCGACTCTATTCCGAAAAATTACTTTCGGTTACGCATGAAGTTATCATCCATATGGAGTGGAGTTATCATCGCCATGCAAAGTTATCATCACATGGTGAAGTTACTATCATATACACATCAAGTTATCATCCATTGTGAACGAAGTTACTATCGGTAGCGAGTGAAATTACTGTCGAACACTCATAGTATACAACAGGCAATAAATTTTCTCACGACAAGCAATAACTTCACTCACAATAGACAATAACTTTCCTCACGACCGAATCTACTAAATTATCACATGTATGTAGTAGTACAGTTGACGTGATAACTTTTTTTATCTTATTTACAAGTTAAAAAATACAATAGTTCTTTCATAAAAAGTCCGATTTGCGATCCGTTTGCACCATTGTGTTCGAAATTATGAGCTTAATAAAACAAGATATATGTTGAATATATTTCAATGTTGCAAAATTCATGTTTTTATACCAATCGCAAGTAAATAACTTCAAGTTTGTCTTATGGTAACTTCACGTGTAATAGTTAATGCCAATCAACACGGCTTGCACCAGGAAGCCAGGTAGCAGGACCTGCGCGTAGCATGTGCGCAGGCATTGAATAGCGCTACTGTGTGTGTGTATAGAGAGAAAAATGATTTCGTACTCTTGAGAGTACGTACAACCACTTCTTATATATCACTTAAATGAAGTTGTTATACTTCTTTATCCTTTTGAGTATACTCTAATAATGATTATAAGATAATCCAAAGTGAGTTCCATAAAAAATATCACCAACGTCCACTTTTTATAGCATAATTTCTTTATATACTCCATTTATGTATGGAAAAGGCTATATAGGAAAAATGAAGGACTCCGATGAAAATTTTCATTAAATCGTATGGGAGTATCTTATAATTAGTTTTTAAACATATTAAAAGTGATAAATAAGTACAACATATTCGTTTAAGTGGTATATTAAAAATGGGAGTACAAAAAGGTTTCACACACACACTAACTAGAGCGGGCGCTAGCTAGCTAGTAGTGCGGTTCGTGCTAACTTGGTTGGTAATTAACTTCATAAATTATAGATAATAAATTTTTAGGCATGAGATGGTAACTTTGCAAATGTAAGTAATTGATTAATTATAGATGATGACTTTATGTGCAAGAGATATGTGAAGCAAACTATGAAGTACATCCCGAAATTCTTTAGGATTTTTTCGTGACTTTTTTTTAGTTTGAGTGCACGGTGAGTACACCGTAAAGGTGAGTATATACTATATGTTCCCATGTTGTATTCGTACATGTATGCATATATATGTATGTATGTGTATATGTGTGTATATATGTATTGATAATCATAAAATAATTATTGGCAGGTTAACAAACATCTGGATCATTCGTCTTAGCGTCAATGATTTCCTCCATATGGCGGCAAACGTAGAAGCCACATACGTTGCTTTGTACCTGCTGGTGGCACTGTAAACATAGAATTATATATACATAGGTATTATCAGTTCTAGAGGCATTATAATGAAGTGTGATATATGATTGTTGTGTTGTAGTGGGTACCGAAAATCTTGTCCTGTGTCGCAGTGTGGTGCTGGATTCCTTGTGTCTCTCTCCCTAGGCAACATAAGTACTGAACGACCTACGTGATTCCAAAAAGTTAGGCTCGGGCATTGCAAATGAAGGGAAGACTACAATAGCGTTATGTATGGAGGAAATGAGTTTACCTTCAATTGTTTATTGCACACTAGTCAAGTAATGGTTGCTCCTAAGTAGAGAATTAAAATATATTACCTTACTTCACTTCGGTACAATCACAATCAGAATCCAGTGACTCCTAGTCATGTATGTCGCTATAGTGATTAATCCTAAGTTCATGTTGCGTATAATATACAAATGAAACTTGTTTGGCACCTAGTGAAGCACTTATCCCTGGTTGAAGGGTACCATGATATAGTTACCAAGGGCAGAAAAATTATTGATGGTGCAGAACAATATGTTACACAGAGTGAAGTTCTCTCGTTTATTTGCATCTCATACATATACCCCTTCGTTCCACAGTGTCACAAGATCTTCTATCAATGGTGCTAGGTACACATCAATATTGTTCCTAGGTTGCTTTGGCCCTTGAATAAGTAGTGACATCAAAATGTACTTTCACTTCATACACAGCCAAGGAGAAAGATTGTGCATGCATACATTGACGGGCCAGGTGCTATGTCGGCTACTCATGTTACTGAAAGGATTCATTCCATTTATAATCAACTCAAATCTTAGCGGGAGATCTTTGCTTCATCTCGATACCCTCGTCGTTATCAGAGTCATTCTAACACTTGTATCGGGATGCTTTTCATACTAGACAAATATGTAATTTTACATACTCTTTATGGCAGAAGATACAATTATTCGGACATGTATGTATTTTTTCTACTTCCATTCCCAATGGACAAAGAACCTTTTTGGCTTGGTAGGTGATTCTCGGTAAAACATTTCCCTCTAGAAGGATGTTCGCTTGGAGACCTAATAACGCCATAAAACTCTTGTCAGACCAACCATTATTTGCCTTCAATTTTAGCAGTTCAAAACAAATGACAACCTTCTATTTGCGTTTGCAGCCAAGAAACAAAGGTTTCTCCAGGTCCTCTAGTAAACCCTCGAATTTATCAAACCCTCTCTCACTATAGTTTCCTTCTGCAATGTGTAGCATCTGATCTAGATTGTCATCATATGACCTATCCTCATCGAAAGCACACTCCACAACAAGCATATCATTCTCTTTCGATGATGTTATTACTATCTTCTTGTATAATCTTCTCTTTACCGTAACTAGTCCAACATGTATGCCGCTTTTTGAAACCCCTTCGAATTAAGTGAGCTTCGTTCTACGCTGAGTTAGTAAACATCTTCAGATTATCGCAATGAATGCATAAACAATATATATATTCCATCTCCTTCTTTAATATATCCTGCTCGGCCACTCTTCTAAAAGCAGACATGCCATTAATGTACTCTTCACTCATACGGTTCTCAATGTACATCCAACTTCGATCTATCCACACTACACATGTAACAAATTAGTATCAAATTGGATTATTGATGCTACTATAGCTAATTAACCAGCCTAACTATTTACGCACATAATTGTCATTCACCTAACAATAAATTATCCATATCTAAATTAAGTAGCTAGCCACGTATTCATAAAGAAATATGCATGTATGTTTGTGTGTGTGTATCAAGCAAGAATATATTGAAGTAACTAGAAGCACTGACCCATTCTTAAATTGGAGTAAACTATCATCTCTCTCTATTACAAAACATATAAATTATTAGAAGCAAATACTAACCGTTAATCACCAAGAACAAATCGATCTACAAGCTAGACTACAAGTGATATGTTTTCACTAAACTTCCCAAAGCCACATGTCTCCTTCAATGCAGCACAACGAAGACAGATCTGTCGAGACCACGCTGGCTATTTAATAACGTGAAGTATCCCAGATGATTCCAACCATAAACCGTCTCTGATATAAAATGATCACAAACGATTTGTATTAATAACTATCTATGAACTTTCGCAAACGGTTATTAATACGAACTGTCGGTGATGTCTGACATTATCACAGACTGTTTGTATCAATAACCGTCTGTGAATTATCACAGACGGTTATTGATACAAACCATTTGTGATATTATCACAGACGGTTCGTATTAATAACCGTTTGTGAAAATATCACAGACAGTTATTCGTATGAATTGTCTGTCATAGTTGCGTATTACAGACGGTACACGGTCATGATTGTAAAATTATCTGTGATAATTACAGTATAGACGGTTTTCTATAAATTGTCTGTGATGTAGCCGTCTATGATAACCTTTTTTTATAGTAGTGAGAAGCATGGATCAATGGTCAAGATGTGCGTCAGTCGAGTAAGCAACCATTAGTTGAGCAATTACACGTAAGCTCGTTGCATCCGTATGAATGCTCGATCACTTGATTTAGACCAATATACCGTAACCAGACAATTAACCACGGATAAATCATGGCAATTACAAATCTTGAGCTGCTTTTTTTTTGGGTGAGAAGATCTTGCGCTACCTGCCCATGTTTCGAGAGCTCTCATTCAGTGACAACTATTGCCATGCCGTAGGGGTTAGAATTCGGGTTCACCGGGTTAGGTTTTCGGGGTTCACTGAAACCTTTACTATATATAGAGTTAGGGGGACAACGGTATAGAAGGCGGTGGCAGTAGGCCAAGCAACCGGCGAGGAATCAGCGGCATGCAGTGGACGGCCGGGGTCGGTCAGTCGGTGGGACGTTCGGCGAGGGATCAACCGCGCACGGTGGACGTGGTCGATGGCCGGTTGAAAAAAATGTCAATCGAGAGGTGAGCCGGATTTTAGAGGGGCCAGGTTGCGACGGCGGCGGCGGGTGGTGGAGATCTGAAGGCGGTGCAACAAGGTGGCACCAGAAGCCATAGGCTGTTGCAGAGTCAAGAGGCACGAATGCACGATGCATGCGAAAGCGTCAAGGTGAAATGGGTGCGTAGCGCGGTGCGACGTTAGTGACTGTCCCCTAGCTTCACTGTTACACGGTGTCTCGTTCAATCAAAGGAGCTTTGTTCTCGCAAGTATAGTCTCGACGGTTGAGTTTAGTTTTCCTAGTTTGTGTCGGCCAGTTTTTGCAGTTTTTATATACGCTGATCTTACCCGCGACGACGTACTCGATTGGTCAACTCACGCTGGAATAATATAATTAAGTGATCAAAGTGCTGGCCCCTAATTCTAATTGTGTATCTCTGGCCGAAAGCTATGTTTCTTGCTCCCTTGGCCTTGGTAAGCGCGTTTTTTTTATTGCAAACGAAGCATTGCCGTGCTTGGTTACAACCGAAACGAAGGCGTCATTTGTTAGGCTAAGCAAGCTGTGGAGGGTTCCAGAAGCAAGCAAGCAAGCATTCGAAAAGAGGAACCAATACAAGCGTGTACGAAAAATAAAACACTCGCTGCATCGTTCAAATTCAAACTTAAAACTGTACAAGTTTGTGCTGTTTTCTTGCCTCTTCCTCGATCCATTCCTTTTCCCTCACCACTCGCAGGGAGAAAAAAAAGTAAAATAAAATAAAAGCAAACACCCTACAAAGGAAAGTACTTACACAAAGGCCCAGCGCAGGGCACTCCTCCCTCCGACCTCTCTCGATCTCTAGCGCTTTCTTCCCTCTTCCGCTTGCCGCCACCCTTCACCGGCCTCGTGGCGGCGTAGAGCTCCGACACCAGCCGATACCGCTTCCTCGCCCTCCTGTCCAGCCCCGACTCATCATCCTCCTCTTTGGCCTCCTGCCTTGCCTCGGACGCCTCCCCCGCCTCGGCGTTGTTCACCGACCGCGCCGACAGCGAGGAGGACGACGACGCCTCCTGGTCCTCCTCCCCGCCGCCGCTGACGCTGAGCTGCACCAGCTGGTCCGCCGCCGCTAGATCGGCCTCCGTGAACCAGTCTCCCAGCCCCGCTGCCGCGGGTGACGACATGGATCGTCTGTCCATGGCTCTCCTCTGGTTTTGGTTTGTGGTTTTGCGCTGGTAGGAGAGGAGCTAAAAAATATTTGGACCGATTTGAAAAACTTGAGGAGCCGCTTTTCTTTCTTCCTCAAAGCCGGGTCGGGTATATATAGCCGGACCCGGAAAACCGACTTGGGCTGCACGGTGCGGTGCCTCGCGGGGGCAGGGTAAGTGGGCCGCGCGTCGGGTCGCTGGAACGTGGGCCCTGACGTGGGATGTGGGGCCCGCATTGTCGGCTGTGGGAGGGGCTGCGTGGGCGACTGCTGCTGCGGAGGTGGGGGCGTGGGGCCACGGCGGCCAAACGGGAGCAAGACGCGTGGACGGCGAGGGCGGTGTGCTGGCGCGCGGTGGATGGATGGTGGTGCGCTGCTTTACGTGTGCGTCGCGACGGGGAAGGGTGGGATGTTCTGTGGAGACCTCTAGGTGGGACCCCGTGTGCAGCTAGATACAAAACGAACGGCATCTCAATAGCCACAAGAGATCCCAACGTAGAAAAGTTTTATGGCTCCACTCATTTCGGTTTAAACTTCTGACTTATTTTCACTATTCAAAAATTTCATCTTTTTTAAACTTTTTAGTTTTTTAGATTTTCTTGCCGGTTCCTTTTTCCCGTATTTGTTTGTGTTGTTCGTGATGGGCCAATATATTTTTCTATTTTAATTTTTTTAAATTTATTTACGCTAAATAAGTCATTATTAAGTACAGTGTAATTTCAGTCAACTGCAGTGTAATTTTAGCCATAAGCCAATTTATTTCAGTCCAATTGAGAGCCAGGGGACCGACCGCTTTTGTGATAATTAATAAATAAAATCTGATATTTCCCTCGATAAATTTAATAAATAAAATAGGCGAGATATTTTTATGTCGCTGCATTGGTCCACAGTGTCCGGCACTCCGGCCTGCTTAACATGGCCCCGCCGTCTTTGCATCCGAAAACCAGGACTGCTGTCAACTGTAGATTCTTCGTTTATGGCCATTGCTTTTGAGTTTTGACAGCGAAGGATATGCGCGCATTGCTTGTAAGTTGCTACTCGTTTGACCAACAAAGAAAGTTAACGAAAACGCTGTGAAAGCTGCTGCTTTGAGAGATGCGTTTTGCAATATATCTTTAACGAGAAAGCAATGCAATATTTGGGCAGTAATGTCGTAATTTTCCTCGGATCAACGTGGCAAGAAAGTAATCCAGTTGATCTCTGTCTGTCATCCTGGTTCCTGCAGCTAATACTTGGTGCTTGACTGCTTCTGCGTGCCTGTAATGCACGTAAGGACTACGGAGTGGGACATGTGTTCCTGACTTTCTGGCTACTCGGCCCAAGAACCCTTGTGGTATGGCAGGCCGCATGGGCTCGTCGGAAATGGATAGGTCGGTGAAAGCGTGGACGGACACGTTAGCAGTGATCGGGCCATGTAAGGACAGGTTTTCTCGACGTGATATTTCGGCTGTATCACCATCCAACCGAATAAGCCTTCTCCACTTTGGGCCTGGAGACCACGGAAACCCCTTCTCTTGGGCCTCTGCTCATTTCACTTTTGGTTTTTCACTGCTGTCTTCTGATTTTTTTAGGTTTTTCTTGCCTTTTCTTTTTTTCGGTATTTCTGCATATTATCCATGATAAGATGTCCTGTTTTTTCTATTTTTATTTTTTTAATTTAGTTACGATAAATAAGTTACCAACTGATACAATACAAAATAAATATCAAACAATAAAAATAAATCATAAGCCATAAAAAGCCCAAAAAGCTACGCCTTTGGCACATAGAACAAGTACATCCAGACAACCACATCTACGGCCGAGATCGGTAGGCCAAGTTGGGGATACGGGGACAATGGGTGAAATGGATGGTCATCTATAATACAGAGATTTGCACAAGAAAATATGGAGCAAGGAAACAAACCTGTCAAAATGGGTAACTATGGTATCACGGCACCATAATTTTAAATACACAAATTTAACCTAAATTCGTGGCACCAAGTCACTCAAATCAATACTTGTTGATGCGCTTTGAGATTTGTAATGTTTGATACGTGTATCTTTACATACCCATAAAATGTGTATTTGAGATATCAAACTCCAAAAAAAATAAAATTCAACTTCATATATACATTAATTAGGCTTAACGTATTTCGGGGAGTACATGCTCCCACTTTCAATATACCAGTTAAATGAATAGGTTATATCTCTTTATCATTTTTGATATACTTAGATACTAATTCTAAGATATTTTAATGTGACTTGGTAGCAAAATTTTCATCAAGGCTCTTTATTTTTGTTATATATCCTTTTTAATATATAAAAGAAGTGTATACTATAAAAAATAAACTTTGCTAAAATTTTTTATAAAACTCACTTCGAAGTATACCGCACACTAATAGTAGTAGTATATCTATCGTTGCTGGCTTTGTTGCCAGTGCTAGGGAGATTACAAGGAGGAGCTCAGCTAAAAACTAGCTCGACCATCTATCTATCAAGCAAAAGCGACTTAAGGAGTATCTTTGGGAGGATCTACGGAAACATCATGCGGCAGTTTGTAGTGCCGAATCGGCGTCGTTCCAGGATAGGTCCATGAAACGTGCGGCAAATAATTGGCGTCGTTTGGGCTTAGGCTTTTGATTTATTTTTCATTATTCTTAATTTTTTCTAATTTTTTAGATTTTTTGAGGTTTTTTGCCGATTTTTTCTCTGTATTCGTTTGCATTATACGTACTGGGCTAACCCTTTTTCTATTTTTAAATTTAATTATGTCAAATAAGTTATCATTAACTACAACGTAATTTAACCATCTATAATAAAAATTTAGCCATAAATCATAAAAAATCAGACTAACCGAGCACGAACTAAAGCTTTCTCAACAATAGCTCCGGAGCCCACGTCGACATATGTACGGGTACCAATCATGAAACAAAGCAGACAGCAGTAGTACATGTTCTTTTCTTTTGCGAGGCAGTGCATGTTCTCTGCTACTAATTTGTAGTACCAGTGACTTCGTAAGAATACAACATATATAGGTAGGAGCTGGCCCAGCAGGTAGTCTATATAGACCCAAGACTACCCTACAACAGTACAATTTAGCCTAAAAAAATTTTGGCCCAAGAGCCAGGCCAGTGCCCATCCGACTCCACAGAGGCACAGACCCCTCGGCGGCGCCTCCACTCCGCCAGCCGCCAGCGCCAGGCTCTCTCGCCTCTCGGTCTCTCCGCCGGACCGCGATCGCCTCCGCGTCGGCGCCTCGGCCTCCTCCTCGCCTCGCGGCGCCTCCGCCTCGCCTCGCCTCGGTGGTGCCTCGGCCTCTGCCTCGCCTCGGCGGCGCCTCCACCTCCGCCTCGGCGGCGCCTCGCCTCGCCCGGCACGAGGCGGCGCGGCACCGGTGCTGGCCGGGCGAGTCCTGTGGGTGGTGGCCTCCGCCGTCCTGGACTCCTGGTGGCCCGTGGCCACTGGCCAGTGGCCTTGCTAGTCCCGCCTCCCGGCTAAGGTTACTAACCATCACCGATGCTTCACTAATCACTACACCCTAACTATCCGATGCTTAGTTTCATACTTTCATTGGTTTCTTATTGTTAGTTTGTTACTATGAGAATGGATTAGTGTAATAGATTGTTGTTTGTGCTGAATTGGTGTACAAGCATTGGATTATTGTGTTTAGACTTTCAGGGAAGCTGAGTTGGAGCAGGCTTTCAGTTTCAGGGAAGCTGAATTGGAGCATATTTAGGCAATATGTTTTGCAATTAGGACTTAAATTTTTACTCTTGTTTTACCTCACAATTTCAAATTGTCGCATTTGTAGCAATGAACAATCAAACCACATGTGATGGCCCATATGCGCATTGGTAAATTGCATGATGGATATAATTGTTTCGAGCTTGGATTTCATATATAGTTGGCACAAGGGAAATGTGGAATGTTGTTGAATGATTGTAAATATGTAATGGTGATTCTGCTGTCTGTCTCATGGTCAAACTTCGTTTCACATTTTGAACTTTTGATTGAATGTTCTTCTTTCCAGGACAATAAATCTATATCTGGATTTATAGTCTATGCTCTATGTGCAGCTGATGAGGCTTTAAGAGATGCAAATTGGTTGCCTTCGGAAGATGAGAAGAAGGAAAGAACGGTACCAATTGCTTTTGCTGGAATATCTTAGATGCGTCGCAGGTGGTCATTGAAAATGTTAGTATCCCCACTAGCTTCAATTCTTATTGCTCTTTTTCTTTAGTATTGTCAGTCATAGTGTCAGCTATGGTAATTTCATATGATGCATGGAAGTAGTTAGATCATTTTTTTCACTGCTATTGTGTTTCTATGTGCTGAACTTTCTACTTATCAATTCATCGTCCATTGAGAACGTATTCAGGAAATACAGTGCTAGATATTTGGTTGAGGCCAGAAGCAAGCCCGTACTTTCTACATTTTATCTATTTGCTAACATTTTTACCTGCAGTTCCATACATGGCTTGCAATATAACCGATAATATTCGAGTCATACCAGCACTGACATTGGATAATAATTTTTTAGTTAGGCATACCCTGGATTCAAATCCTAGGTCCGCCATTGTATATAGGTGTATATTTTTGTTAATTTTCAAGAGCTTAAAAAGGCTAAATTAATTAAGAGGTCGATGGAGTTGAAGAAATTGTTTGCAGAAATTAAAACGGAATTTACTTGCGAACTGATCTGAGCTGCCAATGGGAACATATAAGGACAGCAAAAGGCAAGGATGCCAACTTGCCAAGGCATGATCACACATTCACACACAGTACTAGCTAGCATAGCAGCTTCTTCCCCAAAACGTGGTGCGTTTGAGGACGCCAAGTTTGCCAATTTTTGTGCAAGCAAGAGGCAGAGCCGGCCTGTCCATCGCACAGCTAGAAATGCAGCACACGACACGACATGCAGACAGTGTCCTCCCAGTCAGAAGCAGATGACCACTCTTCACTAGGACTGTAGAGTTGAGGTCTAAGTCTCAGCCCTAGCTAGTACTACCATTCTCGCCATCTCTCTTCCGACATATGCACACACACGACGAGAACAACAAGCTGATCATGCATGATCTGCGATTAAAACTCACGGTTTTTACCTCATCAGAACTTCGCGGATGACACCCTCTGGAGCGTCTTCTTCACCGGCACCTGCACCTCCGCTGCCTTCTTCAACTGCATGCGTATATACATGCATGTCCATAAAGATAATGCAAATCATCGAGTAACATCGCAGCAGCTAGCTGCATAGATATAGCTAGGCATGCTCGTGTGTAACTAATGAGTAGCTAGTGAATGTGGATCTGACCTCCTCGCACTGCTCACGCAGCGCGTCGTTCTCCGCACGGAGGAGGCGCACCTCCTTCTCCAGCTCGTGCACGTACGCCAGCTTGCGTGCGCGGGAGCGCGCTGCCGACTCGCGGTTCTTGATCATGCGCCTCGTGCGGTGGTCGCCGCCGGTCGCCCACACCGAGGCGGCGGTCGCGGCGCCCTGCACCTGCAGGTCGACCCGGTACAGCATCTCCTGCTCCAGCGCGCGGCGTCCGGCATGCGCGGCGCCGTTGGCGGCCGCGGGGCAGAGGTAGGCGGAGCCGCAGTTGTTGGCGTCGCCGATATCGACGGCGTCGTTGCTGGCGTCGCCGCTGGAGTGGGAGTGCGAGGACGTGGTCGTGAGGCTGAGCGCCGTGGAGATGGGCGTGGCGGTGGTGCTGGTGGCTCGAGCCGCCGGGGACGACACGAGCTCTTCATACGCTTTCTCCATGCTGTGCTGGTAGCTAGCTAGCTAGCAAGCTTAGGCTCTTGACTTGATCCCTAGCTAGCTAATGATTGACCGGAGAACACTGTGCCTGCTGCGCTCTTCAGGGAGTGTGTTAAGTGGCCGCGCGCCGAAGTAGCGGCAAATGCGAAGTGTGGGATGCTCGTTTTTGGAGCGGCTTCAGGAGCAATGTTTTGGGCATGTTCTTTTTTGCGCGCACATGGGTTTTAGCTGAAATTTTGAATTTTGGTATTTCTGTGCAGTTACGGAGAGCAGATCTCACTGCGATTTTGATTGGAACAGATGTTGAGCTTTTAATGTGTAAATCGTTTAACTTGTAGATCCCATCTTGAGAAAATACTCTGATTGAAAGTTAGATACTATAACAAAAATCAAAAACCGCCAACTTTTAACTTAAAATCAGGCCCTTTATGGAATCGTTTCTCACGTACGGCGTGAGAATCTGATGGCTCGGCGTGGCTGGGACCAGCAGGTCCTTATTACAGCACAGGACCCTCATGTAGCTGCCTCACCGCGGAGCAAGCGTTCAACGCTGAAGGGGCCTTGCCGTTGCCGGCTTGGGCCCTAGCTGGGATCTGGCGCATGAAGCTCGAAACAAATGGCACGATGCAATTTGAAGTTTAAGAACATGTATACCGTATACGCTATATATATTCTTAGTGAACAACAGCCACCAGATATATCGTGGTGCCGGTTCGTCCTGATCCATCTCTTCTTCTGCCCACCGACGCCCAGAGCAGGCCACATCACTGATTTTTCTCCATCCGCATAGACTGTAGAGGATGGTAATGCAATCGACGACGAGTGGCAGGGTTGCTACAAGATTTGGCTTCGATCTTCATTGATCGGACGCTGGTTAATTTGCATGTGTGATGTTTGATTCTTGAATTCATTTTGACGTACAGCATCCAAAATTCAACTTACATCTGGATCCACCCATTCCAACTGAGTTCTAGAGTCTAGTAAGATTTTTTGCCATGGTAGAAAGGATTGTGGTGTTGAGGCTGCACCTTAGTCCTGTTATGCTTCTAGCAGTAACTTTAGTTATATTAGTTGCTGAGTAATGCTGTATTTTATCAATGTCGATCAACTTTTGTCTTTAATTTCGCCTTTAGTTTCTTTAGTTTGCTACATCTAATCAATATCATTATTGGTTTTTTTTATTTTGGTAAATATTTCGATCACTATTTTTTATCACCATACGCTATCATCGGTTATATTAAAGTATTGATGCTAAAAATTACCGAATGCGTTATTATATAATACAATATTGTTTGAAAGCTATATATATTGTTATATATATATATATATGGTGAAATGGTAAATTTAGATTATTTTCGTTTTGGTTGTGCTTCTGCCTAGAAATGAGAAGGGGACGCTATACGATGAGAGAGAAAATATAAAATTAGCTCTTGAATGACATTGTATGACATAGTGAGATAGAAAACTTAGCTCCTCTTATATCAGAGGTGCCCTCATTCAGTTCGGTATCGAGAACACTTGGCATAGGATTTCAGTATAGATGGTGCCAATTGCCACGCATGCATGTACTCCAGCACGTGACTCGACTTTATCTTCCTCAATTTCTGTATGGCGGATAAAAGTGCACTAATCATGTGCGCATGACCGGCCGGCAAGCAGCAGCTAGACGAGGCAACTGGCCGGCACCGTGGTGCGTGCTGACTCTGTTTTTGGTAAAAACAAGGGAAGCCAAAAACAAGCAGACGCCATGCATGGCGCTATCAATCACATGCCCACGTCGGTTCCTCCTACCTGAGCTGTGCACATGCGCGCGTGCGCTGCCGCAGGAATCTCGCCGGCCGGTGTCCCCTCCTCCGATCCATTCATCAGTCTCTTCGACCGCATTGCCATGGCCCGTTCTCTCCCTGGCCGGCAGCTTATCCCGGCTTGATGGACGTCGCGCATCAGACAGCAGGTGCAAAAGGGAGTGATGCGATGTGACCGACGGTCACTTGGGACTCCTCGCGCGCGCGTCTGTGTTGATTGAAACTGGCCGGAAGTGGAAGCGGTTGATTAGGATCAAGCAGAGGAGATCGGTTGAGTCTGATGGATACTTACAGAGTACTAGCAATGTCGGGCCTGTTCGGCAAGTCAAAAGCCACTGGCTTGGTATTTAACTACCAATTTTGAAAGGTATTTCTGTTCCTACAAGTTAACGATCTGACACGTTAAAGCCCAACATCTATGCTCTAAAATTACAAGTGAGTTTTCTATGTAATTTATAAATACACCAAATTAAAAATTTCACAAAAATCATAAATCACAGTAAAAAAAGAACAGGCCGGTCCACTGTTCAGCATGGTATTTCACTAGGGTTATGTTGCCTTCCCAATCCACGCTAGTGGTGTGGGACGGGAGGACGATATTAATTTATTTGAGGTAGCTTCCGACAGAGGGTGTGTGACGGAAGAGTGAAGACATCAAGCAACGTGTCATAATCATGAGACCCGTTACTCTCTTGACAGCAACCGACGAAGCTCACGCGCGCATACGCCTGCAACTACGTCTACATGCGCATGTTGCGTACGAACATATACATAGGCTCTCGCGTTAACAGAATTGCAACTAGTTGCAGGGAACAATGGACCATCAAAGGATTAATTAGCTAAAGCATCATTCATGCTTGTCCTGCCTGAATATGTGCCTGAAATGCATCACGAAAATAGTATGTCCGACAATGTAAGCCGCAGCTATCATCAATTCTTCTGCCGGTTGTTTATTTTAACGTGTTGGATTCACTGATATGCGAGTTCTGATTTTACTAGAGATTTATATAAGAAAAGATTTCTTACTGATTATATATTCATTGTTGAAAATTGTACCGTAAGATAAAAAACCTGTCTACAAACTATTGTTGCTCTTTCGACCATTAAAGCAGAATACATGGCTATTTCAGAAGCCTATAAAGAATCTATTTGGCTAAGATCGATCTATATACTGAGCTTTGTGAAAATACATCTTGCACTAATATCTACTACGATAGTCAGAGTGTTATTTATATTATAAAAGACCAAATATTCTATAAAAGAATAAAGCACATGGATATCAGATATCACTTTATCTAAGGAGTTATTTCTCAAAGTGATGTTAAAGTTTGCAAGATCAATACTCATGATAATCCAGTTGATATAATGACAAATCCAGTTTCTATCGCTAAATTTGAGCTTTATTCATATTTGATCGGTATTGCTCATTAGTCCTTTCGGACGTTTTTACATAGGAAGTGTTTTACATGCTATTCAAGAAGTTCATTGGTTCTTTTTTTCATTCAAGGAGGAATTCGGCTCAAGATGGAGATTGTTTTCGAGAAGTTATTTGGTTCTTTTTTCGTTTAAGGTAGAGATTATTGTATTTTGTGATTCAAATCTGATCGGATTCGACAACTTGAAGAACCCAACTAGGTTTCGTTCAATAAATCTTTCGAATCTAGTCGAGGGCTATAATTGGGATTATCTTTGAGTTCGTGATGGACTCTACACCGACTTGCACCATCGTGATGTTCAAAGGTGTTTGCACCGACTGGAGTTAAACGTATTACAACTCTCCACTGTTATCTTCTGAGACTTTTCGAGCAGGGTTTGTTCCGTCTCTGAGCATGTTATTGTTCCAGTTTTCAAGTAGGTCTCCGTTTCGTTGCCGACTAGGACTCTGTTCCTTTCTCATCTAGGACTCTTGTTCTCAAGGCTATTTATTTCTCCTGTAAGTCTCATGATAGATAGTGCGTACAACACAAGTTATCTGCACATGTAATACACCAAGAGCGTTTTGTAACTTCTCCTCTATATAGTGATTTTACGATTGTGCATCCGTAATTTTTTCTCGTAAAGATTTTTCACGTTAAATCTTTTATCTTGTCTCCTAATTATTCTTCCGCGTTTCATATTTTGTCGTGCAACTTATAACAGCTGTCACCAACTCTTCTGGCCGGTTGTTTGTTTTTCCTTTCTTCTTTCATCAACGCTTGATGGGCCTGCAATAGCGTAAAAATTTAAGAATCCTTTGCTAGTTTGCTCAGTTGAAATTTTTTCTCACAGTCGTTCTGTTTACTCGAGTCATAGCAGGCCAGAGATGACAGGATGTGTAACATGCTGGGAGATGAGACCTGTATCTGTTAGGTTTGGGCTTCTTGGGCCGGATAGTTCGGCTCGAGCCCATCGGTTTATGTTGGTTCAAGATTGGACCTACTGGGCCTCCTTTGGGTTGGTCCATTATGCTCACCCCAACTGCAAGGTGGGGCCGGCTTCTGCGTGGTGGGACCGAGAGGGGAGCGAGCGATGGACGGAGTCACCGCCTCGTGGACCCCGCCGTCCGTCGATATTCCCGATGCCCACGGCGTCGCGCCCGTCGCCGCCGCCCTCCCCGCTTAAATAGGGCCAGGCCACTGCGCCCCAACTCCAACCCACCAGCCTGCCGGCCATCCCCACCTCCCGTCGCTCTCACGCTCTTCGTGCTCGCTGCCTCCCCTCCCTTACCCTCGCTTGCGTGCCCATTCCGCCCGCTCATGGCTTCCTTCGCCGGATCCGCCCTCTCCTTCGCCAGGCCCGTCAAGGTATACACGCACACACGCGCATCACATCGTCAGATCCACCACCTTAGCTTTTGTTGGATCGATCTGCCTAGTTGGGGTTTGGGGTTTTAGCTTTTTTTTTGTCTCGGTCTGGGTCTGTTTCGCAGTTCGATCTGCGCGTGATCTGTGGCTTAGCCACCTACCTGTATTCTTTTCGATCGGCAAAGCTGCCCCTTTTTGTGCGCTAACTATGGCTTTACCGAGCCATTTCAAAGAGGATTTGGGCAGTCATGTTTTTTCTGCTAGGTTGATAGTTTGTAGTGATGGTAATTCTGCTGTACTACTTAGATGTCTGCACGCAGATGATCAAGTTCGGCTTGATCTGGTCAGTATATGCGTGTAGAAAGTTTACTTGGCTCTGAAGTGTTAGAGAGAGAGAGAGAGAGAGAGAGAGAGAGAGAGAGAGAGAGAGAGAGGCTTACATCACCACAAGCTCTATCAAATCTTGTTGTATGGTTTCTATGGTACAACTAAATTGCATACTGGTGCTGAATTTTCTAGTGGAATTAGTAACATGCGTGTGTGTGTGTGTCAGGTGGGGATTGTGTTGGAATGCTGGGTGCTAGTACCAGGTTGTTACTTTCTATGCTTCAAAAAGTTGGTCCTTTTATATAATGCCACCTAAAATGCCTTCGTGTATCTTGTCTTCCCATGCTACGAAAGACACTTTATTAGTTTATTTTCTCTCTAATGGGTTCGTGACGTGGATTTTAGTCATACGGTGGTCGTAGAATTCTAATTCCAAGGTTTTGTAGGAAATTTGTACCAAAACATCTTGTAAACATCATTTCAGAAAGTGACTTTTCTCTTGTTTGTTTACAAGCCAATTTTAGAGAGCTATGAAATTAGTCCAAGTCAATATATTCTCCGGCAATATTCTTCATCCCATCACCATACTGAGGCCAATTCAAGCTATATTGTTACACCCCGGTCCTTAGTTTACATAATTTTGCTCCTTCAATTGCAGGCAATCAACACGAACTCACTCTCTTTCTCCGGTGCAACTAAGGGTAATGCATTTCTCCGCCTGCAGCCAGTGCCGATGAGATTTGCTGTTTGCTGTTCCGTGAGTTCCATCCTTTCTCTTCATGCATGATATATCTGAAGTGTTGCTTTACTATGCTAAAGCTAGTGAATTATTGTTCTTCTAGGTTTCCACTAAACTAGTAATTTGTGTTAGCAGCTTTGTTAGTTTTGAATGAATGAAAAATTAAAGGTGGAGCCCAAAATCCCATCTGAGCCCATTAAAAAATTATGCGCTAATTAGAGTTACCTGTTTCCCTTGTTGTTCTCATTTTAAAAGTTTTTCTCTCTTTCATTTATAGTTGTGTTCAAAGTCTTGTATTTCAGCAATCAACAATGACTGGGTGAGCAAAGCTCCTCTTTGTTTAAGAGAAGGTTGATCATACTTGATTTTTGCTCTTGGTATTGTAGCACTACTTATCAACATAGCATGATATTCATCTTAGCAAGATAAGAAAATGCCATCTCTGTTGTTTATTACTTGTCATTTTGACATTTACACGGTCTCCAATACACACCTTTGACTATTACTTTTATAGTTATACGTTAGCAAAAATTAGTAAAAATATAATGATATGAAAGTATTTTTGTTGACAAATCTAGTAATACCATTTTCACATGATAAATCCAAATATTTTTGTGTATATTAGAGGTCAAGATTTTAAAAGGTTGACTGCACACATTCTAAAATGACATCTAAACAATAATGGAGGGAGTACATGTTAGCATTCTAGGTAGTTGTCATTCTGTCCACCAATAAGGAAATGAGCCCCTTTTGCATTTTATGTTTGTGTGCTACATTTTTAACAGTGTTTTGTAACCTTTGTTAAATATGTGTTCCAACAGGCGAAACAGGATACAGTGGAGAAGGTTTGTAAGATTGTGAAGAAGCAGCTTGCTGTTCCTGATGGCACTGAAGTTTGTGGTGCCACTAAGTTCTCTGATCTTGGGGCTGATTCACTGGACACGGTAACTCTGCCCACACTACTTTGACTGATGTCATGCAGGTTGTCTTGAACCAAGTAGCAACTAACCCAACTTGCCAAATACCAAATAGCTAAGGATTCTAAACAGTTGCATTTTTGTAAAAGTTTTGGGTCTTAAATTAACATTTGAGGATAATTGTGGTAACGTTAACGTGTCCCATTTCATACTTTATGGTCAATTGTGGTGTCTGTAGTCTGCACCTATATTTTAGAGGTGTGCAACGACTATGCAGGGATGCAGTTTCATGCCTTTACTGAATATTGGGGGGCTTCTTTCTTTGACATGTAGGGCTGGGTTTCCAGAGATCTGTAGTTTCTTACCCATTTAGGGCCTTAAAGAGTTAAGACTTGATATCAGATAAAATGTTGGAACTTCTGAGTCGACATATGAATTATGAGAGTTGTTGTTCCAAACGTGGAATGACCAAACAAGATAAACAATCTCATATGTTTGTAATTTGATAGTCACTTTCTTTTGTGTGAGCAAAGAATTAAAAGTTACGTTCTCAAGCTGTAAAGTAAAACCTTATTTTGAAATCGGTGCAGGTTGAGATCGTGATGGGTCTCGAGGAGGAGTTCGAAATCAGCGTGGAAGAGTCGAGCGCGCAGGCAATTGCGACGGTTGAAGATGCTGCTGCGCTCATCGACAAGCTTGTCGCTGCAAAATCGTCTTGAAAGTTGCAAAGCGCAGTGTTGGAAACTCGTAAATTAGTTCTACCATGCGGCGATCCTTCTTGTTCTACCATTCTATCCTAATCTAAGTTTTATGGTCTGAAGGCTTGATTTTCTCAGGACTATTGTCCCTGTGTCGTAATAATATATTAAAGTATTTTAAGCTGTTGAACATTTGGATGGTGAATTTTCTTGCCGCTGTGGTGCTTGTTATATGTATCTTTTGTATCCCGAAAGAAGGATCTGTGTGTATGTGATTCGTCCTGTTCTTGTTAGAGCACCGTAGGATAGGTAGCTCTACGACAAGCAACGCTGTGAAGGTTAATGTTGGCTGTGTATTATTCTGCTTCCTCATAATTCTAATTGATGCATTTGACGCCACGTACGGAAGTATCCTGATTGATAAAATTTTGACAAAACCACTGGCCACTGCCTTGTCTGCTATATATCGGCTCAGTATGACGTTGTTTATGCTGCTAAGCATCAGGTTTTCCTTCCTTCTTTCTACGGCATTTCAGAAGATGCTAAGCTACATTTGGGCCGCAGGGCTTATAGACCGTTCACTTGCTGTTTGTCAAACCCCTCGATGGATGCCCGGCTCCACACTTCCCACTCCATCTTCTCCTATTCACGCTGCTAGGGTTAGGCCACACCGCAACTCTGAAGCAACCAACGGTAAGGAGCCATGGCGGCCGAGCGAGCGGACGAGATGAAGGTGGTCGTGCTGCGGTGCAATGGGGAGAAGTTTGAGGTGACCGAGCTAGAGGCGCGGTTGTCGATGACCATCAAGCACATCATCCAGGGCGACTGCGCCAACAATACCATCCTTCTCGCCAACGTCAACGGCAAGATCCTGGCCAAGGTGGTTGAATACTGCTAGATCCCAAGCCTACGCCGCCCCAACTGCGGACTCCGGGCACCGATTCCAAGGTCTGTTGACGATGACGCCAACAATGCCTTCGACGACAGCCTTAAGGCCTGGGACACTGAGTTCGTAGAAGTTGACATGTTTACGGTCCACAATCAACGACATGTTTACTGTCACGGGCGAAGCCACGTTGTGGCTGGTGGGTGCGGCCGCACCCAGAGAAAAAACGTAACACAGTTATTAATCCTGATTTTCACCTTATTTGCACCCCAAAACTAAAGTGGCGCATCCGGCCCAAGCAAATCCATACGTAGCATTGACACTAGAAGCACGCAACCCAATAACCCAACACCTTTAGAAAGTCTTTGCATACGCACCCCCTCATTTTTCTCTAGCTCCGCCCCTGTTTCTGTCCACAATCAAATTGTTGATCTTATGAAAATATATAAAAGAAGACTGGATTCCTTCAAAAATGATTCAGTAAGAGAAAAGGATGAATTTCATTGCTATGAACTGGTTCTAAAAAAGACTTACAAAAGAGATTCAACTAGTTATAATCTATAATCTTCAGATATCTTGATTGCCTTGACTTGTTCTCTAAATTTTGATTCGAGCTGCTTCGAGAGTTGTCCCATGCGTCTTCTCTCATCAACCTTTAAATACTATTGAAGGAGTGCCAGTTTATCTATTTGAGGAAATATCTTGTGGAATCACCACATCTGATCAGAGGGGCGGTCACTATCAGAAAGAGATATCCAATGATAACTGATCTTCGGTTATTGTTAATGTGAGATAATCGTGAAAACAACTGCATGGCAGTTGTTGTCAGATATACATGGCCGAAACGTTGTGCTATTTAGAGTTGATAAAGCACGTGTTTTATTTGTGACACAGGAGGAGTTCCCTAGAAATTGGCCTTCATACTAGTTCATGGAATCTCCGAGTAGTCTACTGGTCAGGTAAAATGTACAATACTCTTCCGACTAGGGATACTCGGGAAACAACTTTAGAATGCTTACGACCATGTGGGTCTTAGGGTCTTAATTAAATATTAAAGCCGCATTTAATGAATTATTTAACCCTTGTCAGTTAGCTCTCGAACTTTAAGTGAATTTATAACTTGATTTTTTGATTGGATTTTAATTCAAAAAATATTCTTTTAATTTTAGTAAGAGTAAAGAGGCAGTTTTCATTCACTTAAGGTTGAGAAAACTAGTTGAAAAACTGAAAGGATTTCTGTCCATTGAGTTTTAGATCAAGCAAGGGTTTCTGTCCATTGAGTTTCAGATCGAGCAATTATTATTTTATAGTTGGAAAACCCTTATAAAAAGCCAGCATGGTACCTATTGGCTTCACACCTTTGGGAGAAAACCTTTTCATCTTCTTTGATTTCCTCTACCCCCTTTGGCTTTGTGCCCTTTGACTATAGCCTCAAATCTTTTCAATTCGAGCTTAGATTTTCAACAAGCATAGCCAGAATGTCTGATTTGATCACTAATTGGCTGATATCTAAACTTGCATCGAAAAAAATTGAAGGCCATGGAAGAGTCAAGGATAATCCCCGATAAGACTCTGATCCCTTGGCGGTCAGCGATTAGGGAAAACTTTCCAAGTGGAAGCGACGGCGAAATCCCAATCTTTTAGGAGTATGTAGAATGTGGATTTAGGTTACCGCACATCCTTTCTTGTCAGAGTTATTAAGAGTTCTATGGGATTAATTAGGTGAATTTGGCCCCCAACTCAATCGCCAATCTCATCATCTTCATTCATCTATGTGAAGCATATATGAGGATTCCGACAAGCTTGGAGCTCTTCAGATAGTACTACTGGATGATAGGAAGAGCTAGAAAAGCAGCGGCATCACCGAGGAACTGTTCCTTGTGGCTTCACAATGGGAAAGCGAGGGAGTACATTCTAATGTTCTCTAAGCCCTTGTGGTCATCATGGAAGAAATTTTGGTTTTATATGATAGTTAGCAAGGAAGACAACCTCTCCTTTATGGAACGGATAGCATAGAAAACATAAGGTGAAGGTCTTTTCTGAAGGAGGGAAAGATAGAGCGATTGGTTAATGCCATCGTATCTTAAGGACAAGGGGTTGATTTCATTCCACGTGATGAGAAATATCTCTATGCACTAAATCAATCCTTTGAAATCGTGCGACCATATTATGCTATGGTATGAGGGCGCAAAAATTCAACCAGGACTCCTCGGAAGGTAAGTATCAAAAATTCTGACTAATTGAATTGTCATATTTTTTTCACCTTAAGATTTTCCTTCTGTTTTGATTTAGTAACCCTACTCCTTTTGAAGTGAGGGAGAGGATAAAGGTGATTTGCAAATGGGAGTCCGAGTAGAAACTTCTATGGATCTATGTCTCCATGGTTTATAAGGCTCTAGGCAACTTTTTTGTGGCCTTCCCACAGCCCCCATATGTATTGTTTGATATAACCACAACACATTTTTATTATTGCAAATGATTCATTTTTTAACCATGTGCATCAAGCTATGCTTAATACGAGCATCAGGGAAATCACAACCAAAGAGATCATCTGTGTCAGTGCACTAGGCTGTCCTTTATTTTCATTATTATTCACCGGATGGATCATCTTAATGTTTGCTCACATCGATCTATTCCTACGTACGATGCATGGAAGTACAACATCCCAAACAGAGGAGAGAGCAGACGAGACGGCCCGGAAGGCTAGTTTATTGCGCGGCCGTCCTCTGCCTCTTGGAGCACTTGGCCTGCACGGCGAGCGTGCCCGTGGTGCCGGGGCAGTTGAAGTCGCCGCCGTACACCTCGTGCGACACGGCGAGCACGCAGCTCTTCTTGCCGAGGCACGCCTTCTCGACGACCTCCTTGGCCCGCGGCGCGTGGCAGTTGCCGAAGGTGTAGTTGCCGCAGATGCCGAGCGGGTTGCCGAAGCTGGCAAAGACAACCTGCTGGATGGTCTTCTTGGGCGGGCACGACAGCACGGCGCGCGGCTTGAGGTCGTCGGCCACCGCCGTCAGCTGGCTGTCTTTCCTCTCCCACGACCGGATGTGCGCCGGGTTCTTCTCCGAGATGAAGGTGCAGATGTTGTCGCGCTTCACCGTGAGGATCATGATGGCGTCTGGCCGCCCGCCCTCCTCCTCGAACAGCATCAGCACGTTGCCCGTTGGCTTCAGGAACGACCGCGGCACGTGGTAGAGGAACTGCGACGGCTTGCCGAGGGCGTGGTGGTAGGAGATCCAGTACCGGCCAAGGCCCTCGCCGTTGACGTACAGGACGCCCTTGCTCATCGGGTTCAAGTCGATCACCACCGGGTCGTCTCCCGACGGCGCGTCGAAGTGCCTCTTGTACCAGGTGAGCGGCCTGTCGAACTGCGCGGGTTTCCACTGCACGCTGCCCATGCCCTGCTCCGTGTGAAACTGCTGCTTCTCGCCGTCCAGCCCGACGATGTGGCCCCAGCCGTTGTTGGTCAGGTCAAGCGTGCCGGTGTTGAGGCCCTGGACCGTCACCGTGTGCACGCCGGCCTGCCTGTGCTCCAGGAAGGCGCCGCTGTCCTGAAAGCCACACGTACACATATACATGCCAATTCAGAGCTCATGTGACGTCAGAATGGACTCGCACAGGAAAGAAAGAAAGAAACTAGGCGAATTTGCAGAGTCACTGATGGATCATAACTAATTTGCTCACCATCATTCCGAGCGTCGTTGACAAGAGGGCGATATGGTTGATGCCTACTTTCAGATCCACGGGCTTCTCCAGGGTGAAGGCCTTGTTCATCTTGGTCCCGTGCCCACACCCTGCACAAACGCATCGGCACGTTCAAGCTCAAGCAAGACCTCTTCCTTCCTCGACAGTTCAATGGAAAGATGAACCAAGCAAGAAGAAGCTAATTAATGTCACGAAAATGGAGGGCGGGGTCCAAGTTACCTACGAATACGCCATTGACAAATGCCACCATCGCGTGCCCGTGGCTGCTGACCTCGAGCACCGGCCGGATGTCGCGCCTGAACGGCAGATCGTCCGACTCCAAACGGAAGCTGCGCACAAAAGTTCAGAAACCCCAAGCGTTAATCTCTCGTTGCGTTTTCAGAGATGCTGCTGCACTGCGCAAGCTCACAGTAATACTGCACGGTGATTGGTATCACCTACCTGGTGGTGTACCAGAGGTAGTCGGTCTTGTCCTTGGTCATGTTGTACAGCTCCTGGGGCTTCTGCGTCCTGATGGTGGTCTGGCTGTACCGCGGGATCTTCTCCTCGCTGTACATCTCCCACACGTTGTTCTGGACCGACTGGTCCGCGAAATGGAACGTCCTCTGGTTGTGTTGGGCGTTCACATGCTGCGTGCTGAACACGACGGTCTTGCAGTCGGCGAGGATGCTGACGGAGCGGCGGGGCACGAAGTACTGCTGCCCTCTGAACGTCACCGTCCCGTCTTCCTTGGTGTTGTGGTTGGAGAGGAAAGCAACGCACACCTTCTGCTCGGGCAGCTCGAAGACCCTTGCCTGCAAGATTACGTCGACACAACAACCAATGTACAATGGTGAACTGAAAGAACATCAATATAATTCTCTTGATTGATGTAAACTTGTGCGCGCAAAAGCAAAGCTTTCCAACCTCGTAGAGGTTGCCCAATGGCTGCATGGAGGGTGTCCCCCAGAGCAGAGCTTTCTTGCACAGCCTCAGTGCATGGTGCAAGTCCTTGAGATGACCCCACTTAGGCTCCTTGTACAGGCCTGAATCATTGTTAAGTAGCTCATCAACAACATGATTTCTTGGGAGTTGTCAGAAGTATATGGTAAAGTTGCAAGATGAAGGGACATAACGAGTTTGTTTTACCGAATTCGTCGAGAGGGGCCTCGTCGTAGTATCGTGGCATCACAAAAGCAGCACCTGTCCTTCCAAAGTTTGTTCCTCCATGGTACTGTTCAGACAAGTAACGGTGCAATTTCTGTCAGAAATCTAATCACTTCCTGATGAAAAAAAAATCGATTTTTAAAAATCCTTGTCAAGAACATATTACTGTTCAGTACCATGTAGTAGTTTGCCATGGTACCACCCATGGAGAAGAACCGTGCCACAGAGAATGCAATGTCCTCGGCTGAGCGCTGGGACGGTGGATCGCCAAATACTCTGTATCTGTATAAACCAACAGAAATAGTGAACACGCAATAGTTCTTTTTTATGGAATACACGCAATAGTCCATATGAAGATTACATGAATGCGTGTTTTTTTTCTGACTACCAACATCCACACTGATCTTAATGAACAAGCAAAAATGTATTACATCTCAAATAACTTACTGCTCCGTTTTTAAAAAAATAATAATAACTTACTGTGCAGTCCAGTTCTCAGTCCATAAGAGGGGCTTATTCTTGTCAGTTGGACCTGGCCATGTATCTCCACAGTGCCTACCGTTGCAGGTAGGGATCTATAAAAGAAAAGTCATGAGATTAAACGACTGAATCAGGGTAAATCCTAAACAATAAGATATTCGTATTGAGTATTTTTCAATTTAAAAACTGCAAAAAATAGCATTCTTTTTGGAAGGGGAAAAACGTCACTTTGACCATGTAATATAGTGCAACCAGTGATCAGATCGAAAATGTTTGACATTTGAACACTGAGTCTATAATAGGGCAAATATCAAATCGCAATGGTCGCCGTTAATAAGCTGTTGATCATAAAGAAGCACAACATGATCATAATAAAGTTACCACTTCACCAGGAGCTTTAGTCTGCTTGCACATGATCCACGGCACCCCGGTGTTGGTGCTGATGGCCATCTTAGCTGCCCAGTTGATGTATTTGGTGCCCTCCTCTTTGAATGCCGCTTCCAAGTGCTGGTACTCATTCTCAATCTGTTGTGCAGAAACATATCATCAGAGAAGCATGATCAGAACACGTTACTCGTCAGGTGGTTCATGAAAAGATTATGGGGCTGCAAGTATTTGACTCATGAACCTGTGATAGAATGATGGGGCCTCCTTGTGATGCGAAGAGCTTGGCATCCTTGAGCTTGTTCACTATGAGCTTCACAAACTTCTCCATGTACGTCTGCATAAAGAAAACCAATATATAGGTCATCATGATGAGTCTGAAATTGCTATGCTGCAAAATTTACTTCCATTTCTCCTCAAAATGCATCTAATAAATATGTGCGCAACTAACAAGTTCTTTTTTTAAAGGGACAAGTTTCAGAAATTGAGACCCTTTGTTGCTTTACCACACAAAAATTTTGATTTGATTTGATCGTCAGACTCATCACCTTGAAAGGCTTATTGTTCGTCCGGAAGACTATGTCAGGGACCTCTCGGAGCCAGTAGGGCAGCCCTCTGAAAGAACGGGCACAGAAAAACAAAAGAAAAAGCACATTATTAAACACGAGTAGCAACACATAAGACGCGATCAGGCATGACTGAATGAGATATGAAGCCACATAAACTAACCCATGGTTCCACTCGGCCTGGACGAAGGGCCCGATCCGAACAACGGCGTACATCTCGTGCTCCTGGATCAGCTTGAAGAACTTCACCAGGTCGTACCTCCCTTCGAAGTTGTACTGAAACCAATCGATGGATCGACGCCATAGCACTCGTCAATTCGAATGAATCGATCAAATCAAATGCCGATGCATATATGTATGTGTACATGCTTACCACATCCTTCTCGGGCTCGTGGACGTTCCAGAAGACATAGGTCTCGATGACGTTGAGGCCGCCTTCTTTGGCCTTGCTGATGAGGTCGGGCCACGCATCGGGCGGGCTCCGGGGGTAGTGGATAGACCCCGATAAGAAGACCTCCCTCCGGCCGTCGATGATGAGCGAGCGCCGGTCGTACGTGATGACGGTGCCGTTCTTGGTCAGCTCGTACGCCGTGGCGGCCGAGGCGAGCAGCACGGCGAGCACCGCCGCGGCGGCGGCGAGCCGGACGCGGAGGGACATGTCATGCAAGCGGGGGATCGCGCGAGATGGGCAGGGGTGTGTGACCGTCGCCGTGCGTACGTGAAACCAAGGGCTACGAGTTCGCGCTCCTGCTAGTCCTAAAATAGGAGCAGCAGCAGCGGCAGCTTAAAGGCAGCGGGGTGCGTTGCGGAGGAGTGGCCACGCGGGAACGCAGGGCGCCGCGCGCGGGGTCGAGGAGACCGACGAGCGCGCACGCGTGAGCGCGATGCCCATGCCATCCATCCACGCGGGCCGTGGCTCTTCCCCTCCCCTGCGCGCAGCTGCAGTCAAGACTCGAGACGGTTGGGCTCGCTGACGGTCACGCGTACGTGCGTACAGGGCTTTTCCCCGGTGGTTTTGGTGTTTTGACTGAATCGTCGATGGATCGGAATGGTTACGCCTGCCGGGCAGAGTGCCCCCTGCAAGAATGGCAGGAAATTACAAGGCACCTAAATTTGGAGGGCTGTTACTAAATTGCCATTTCTGATGATGTACTCACTGAATTACAGTTGTTCATTGCTCCAGTTGCCATGTCTCGGTATTGTGTATGCGGATATGTTTCACGGTCATGTTCATATTAGTTTTTAAAAACTATATTTTATAATAAATAGTTTTTTTATAGTATTTAATTTTTAAACAGAGTGTTTTTTAAAACTAGATCTTCTAGTCGATTATAGTACATACCGTAGTGATTGTATTTATATTGATTAAAATTATACATAGGTGCCTCTCTCTAAACTCTATTACTATTTATAAGCTAAAACTAAAAGTAAATATGGACGGGCACTTAAATTAATCATTGATGGCTATGGAAATCGGGCCTGGGGCTTGCACCTGTTTTGTTAAGGCGTAGTCAAGACCCAACTCTTAAACTTCAAAAAGATATTTCTGTTAAAAAAATGAGTGTTAGACTATTTGATCAAGATCGGACATTTTAGACCTCTTCTTCCTTCCTCGATACAATTTACCCTTCCATCTGGCCCTTCTCCAACCATAGTCCACACCGTTGCCATCCTCATGCCTCCACCCACTCGGCGCTCTACCCGTGCCATCTTTATGCCTCGCCATCTACAGAACTAGCAAAAAAGAGTGTCATCGCCTTCGACGATGATGACAACAAAAGTCAATGAAGGGATAGAGGGAAAAGATATGCTCACCTTAGCTGGAGAAAAGTGGTAGACGCTGGGGAACACCGAATTTTTTTTTTCTATTTTAACCTTTTTTTAAAAAATATTCACATCTAGACCCCTGATAGTTTTAATTCCGTTTTTGGACCCAGGGGGTCGGCGCCGTGGGTCACGGCGCCGAGGTAACACATCTCGGTGCCCTGGTCCATGGCGCCGAGGTCGCAGGCCCGCTCCAGCGTGGCGGCCGGCGTGGCAGGTACCTCGGCGCCGTGGGTCGTGGCGCCGAGCTCGGCGCCACCGGGCCCCACGCGGCTTTTTCCTCTCGTACATTTCCCTGCACATTTCGACCTCGCGCTGCCGCCCCCGGCCTCCGCCTCCCCGCGCGCCCACGGTGCGGCCCGGCCTCCCGCCTCCCGCGTCTCGCGCCGACGTCTGCGCGCGCCGCGCCCCTGGTGCGCCCGCCTCTCGCCTCCCCACGTCTCCGGCCGCCGCCCCCTGGTGCCGCGCGGGCTCCCGCCTCCCGCGTCTCCGCGCGCCTCCTCCTCCTCCCGCAAGGGAAGGAACTGCCGCAAATGTAGAAACTCTCAATCCTTTTGTAATTTTAGGTATTAGAATAGGAGCATGAATCAATAAGGGTTTTAGTTTGCAATTTTAGAGTTTGTTGGGAATCAACCAAATATGGCGCCGGTGTTTAATTTGTCGATTTAGCAGAGTTGATTTGAGGTGCCAAAGAGTTAATAGTTTTAATTGACTGTTGTGGTATAAGTACTGTTGTGCAATAAGTGGTAATTTAGAGTTGCTAAAATTTGTGCGAAAAGTTGATTATTCCTGGAAGCTGTCGGTGCCAGCACATGCTGTGCTTCATGCTTCGAAGTCACTCATGCATAACTGGTAGGATAAGGGTTTAGTTTGCAATTTTAGAGTTTGTTGGGAATGAACAAACAATGTTTAATACAATTGTTTCAGGACACAATGAACAAACAATCAAGATTCATCATCGCAGAGTTTAATACAATTAGTTCTGGGTTGCTTGTGTCTCTGCAAATAATAATGTAATAGACAAGCCACTTGGTGATGACGGATTGACAGTATGCATGAATTGAGTGTGGCACATGGTAGCCGTGGGGAATACTGCAGTCCGATATCTTTTTGCTACGTGTCTTTATCAACCATTGTCTGGTTGTTCTTGGAAGCATTAAATGGGTTATCTAGATCAGATCGGAGTAGCAAAATTCTGCCTCTGAATTGGATTGCTCCTACCAATCTTTCTTCCTTCAATAGCTTTGTAAGAATTGGACTTGCCGATCATGGTAGTTCGGGTGCATGCATCGTGCATGATATTATCAATAGTTAGTTTATGTTAAACATGTAGCTAATGATATTTAAGATGTACTGCCCTTTGTTATTCCTTTACCATGCTTCCCTCTTTGTCAAAAGATGCTCAACATGTTTTCTGTATGAACTAGATGGACAACCTAGTCACCCTACATCATGGAGGCAGTGTGACAAGTGATGATTATGGAAATATTCGATTTGTTGAAATGCAAAGGGTGCCTCTGATATTCAGTGATCGGGCGTCGTTTAGTGAGTTGGTTGCTAGGGCCCGGGAGGAGCTACATTGTCATGCAAACGAGGAGAGCATCACAGTTGAGGGGTTACTTCACTTCGGTTCGAAAGACACAATTCTAAGGCGGTTGATCTTAATTGGTTGTGAGGACCAGTGGGACAAATATGTCAAATTGGTTATGAGGAATGAGTTCCAATGTTTGGACCTTGTTGTGCGAAAGATGTCCATTGATCCCACCCCTCATGGTTAACTAGGTGATCAGGCACCCTTTGACCCTCCGTTACCGGACCTTGCGGTGGATGTGGAAGAAATGCCTGAGGTGCCCAATGCTCTATCTGCCCCAAACGAGGTTCAGATTTCTCAACCAGTTCGAGTCGAATGTCGGACTGATGAAGGTCACAGACTTCGAGCAGCACCACCACGTGTACGTTGAGGAGTGGGGACACTTTCAGGACCACGTGGACGACAACGACGAGCCGTACAACAACGAGCACTTCCAGCGGTACCAAGTTTGGTACCAGCGTGCGACGCGGTCCAAGATTAAGGGACAATGGTCTCAAGATGACTATGCCGACATTGAGTCCTCCGACGACGAAGACATGCCCTACGACCAGTCTACTCGACTTAGGACGCAGGTGGAGATAGCACCAGTCCTGGACCGTGTGGTAATGTTCAATCTCATTGCTTATTTTCCAATAGACATAAATACCACTACATATAGCAAATTATCCATTCTTTTACTTGTTTGCAGGGCAACACCATGAAGCAGTCCGTACAGGACATAGAGCGTTTCTCCAGGACAGTCAGCGACGTCAGGACGCGTAGCTTCCTAGAGGTAAGCTTCGACAAAGCCACTCATAAAATTAGTACCTAATATCTTCGTATCTTGTTGGTTAACAAAATGTTGGATGACAGAGGCTAGCAGGTCGGTTACGTCGTGCGGCTGGTCGTTGTGGTTGCAGCACAGGCGCGGCGAGGGACGTAGACGTGCCTTCGACACAACTTGCAGACCCGACGCGGCGAGGGTCGTACACGGGACAGAGCTCGTCCCCCACGAGAAGCGACACTTTCCCCGCCCAGGGCGGTGAGGACGAGGACGAGGTGGAGCAGCAGACTTACGATGAGATAGGCCCGTCTCAGCTCGTAGACGCTCCTTCGACTCAGCCTCTACCACGCAGACGCCACCGCGAGCCTAGCCGTTACACTCCAGGCACCGACGCACTTGGTAAGGGTAAGGCTAGGAGGCAGTGACGGAGAGTAGTCGTTTCACTTGTATGGACTGTTATAACGTTATTGGCCTATTTGTACTTTGTTCGTATGGACTGAGATGGGTTTGTAATGAGCTACTTGTTGTATATATGTGTATATGTTATATTCATGTGATATTTGTGTTTAGAGTGGCTCCAAAAACAGCGCAATCTTGCCGAAATTTTCTGACGTCCACGATAAAAGTAGTTGATATGCCGACACGTTTGCAATGACACAACATGAGAGATAGACTAATGACGCAACAATTAGCTTTCTAGGTTTTTCAGGCTTCCGTCGCTTCAACAAAGTAATGACAGTACACATATAGGGGTGTAGGCCTTTAGCCTTTACAGGAATTATGATTACTGGCTTCTGAAAAGGCTACGATCTATGAATTTATTACGAGACTACAGGCTCTGAAAAGCCTACATAGGGACATTTATTGCTACACTGGAATCCTGTAAAAGCGAAAAGATTCGCATGTCGTCCTCTCCATGGACTATGCCCACTGCACCAGATAACCTGCCTACATAAAGGTCTCCTATGTCTTCCATACCACATCTCCTAAAGCCATCACAATACTACTCCACAACAATGTCTTCTTGGAGGTCTGACCCATTTGGAGTGCCGGAGTGGCATGAGCGCCCGAAGTGCCATTGCGGCTTTAGGACGATGTTGTGCGTCTGGACGGATCCAGTACAACGAGCCAACTACGGCCGTAGGTTCTTCAAGTGTCCAGACCTGGACGACGACTTCATGGTAACGACGACAACTAAATCCCTTGTTTCTCGTTAACGTTTTTGAACTTGATCCATGACATCTACCACGCCACACATAGCCTTGCGAGTTCAGCGAATGGGTGGATCGGGTGCCGCCGGTATAGCCACGGAACCGGCCAATGGAGGTGGAAAACAAAGGACAATACTTTGTCAAAATGACTCAGGCTCGCGAGTTGGAACGACAGATGCGGCTTGAGCAAGAGCGCCGCGCGAGGGTGGATCAAATCCGTCTAAAGGGTAAGGAGGATGAGCTGCAAAGGAGGCGGGAGCAGTTAAGACTGCGTGAAGCAACCATCAAGCGTCAGGAGGAAGAGCTTCAAGCTCGTGAGGCAGCTCTCAAGACCAAGAGTGACGGGGACGAAGGATGCAATGAGCCATCTTGGCGAGAAAAGGGGAAACAACCACGCTACACCCAGTAGACAAAATATGCTCAGAACGTTCTGCTGAATTAGGGAGAAGCCATGGAAGTCGAGAATTAGACACCCACGTTGCATTTCTTTATGTTATCTACGGTCTATGTAATCCTATTATTATGCACTCTATTGTGTTTGCCTAGCTGTATCGACTGCACTTGAGACTACCGGTATGACGGTATTGCGTATCGGTACTTCACAAAACTACAATTTAATAGAGTGCATAATGTTGCCCACCCATGCTTGCTCCAAAGAATGTCTCAAACAGGTCGAATGGATTAGTCTGCATATAGAAAAGAACAGGGAAATCATGACTACTCAGTTCAAAATTTAAATTATTAAATGGGAAATTCACATTTTCAAGCACATAAATGTCTGCAAAAGAACAACTAGACATTAAACTATATCCTCAACTTCGCACATAGATTCTTATCTTGTCTCATTTTAGCTCTTTTGAATTCCATGAATAAGCAACACCATTATCCCCTTCTCTAACAATTAGTGTTTGACCATCGGAGTTCCCTGCTTAGGAAAAAAGTTACAAACATTATTACCATACTAGCACCCGAAAATTTCAGATTGAACACGACAACATCAAAAAATTAATAGAAAATTGTGTTTCACACAGTTGATCAATTTTCTGAATGTTTCCAAAAGCTAGGGATTATTTTGAAGGCGCCGAGCTGGAGCGCCACCAGTCACGGCGCCTTTTTCGGCGCCACCAGTCACGGCGCCGGGCTCGGCGCCACTACTCTTGGCTCCGAGCTCAGCGCCATGGCGATCCACGGCGCCGAGGTGCCTGCCACGTCGGCGCCACGCAGGCCGGCACGCTGGAGCGGACCTGCGACCTCGGCGCCATGGACCAAGGCGCCGAGACGTGTTACCTCGGCGCCGTGTCCCACAGCGCCGACCTCTGGGTCCAAAAACGAAATTAAAACTATCAGGGGTCTAAATGTGAATATTTTTTAAAAAAAAGGTTAAAATAGAAAAAATTCGGCTGGGGAACACATGTTTTTTTAATAATAATTAGCTTTTTAAACATAGTGTCTTTTAAAGTGAAGTCTATAAATTGATTATAGTACACACTATAACGGCTTTATTTATATCAGTCAAAATCACACGCGAGTTTCTATTACTTTATACTCTCTACCACGAACAACCTAAAAGACATAAGTCGTAACTAATATGATTAATTTGCCTAATTTTTTTTTAAAAAATACTTGATTAAAAAATGCTCAAGATTTGGTCAATAGCGTTTGTTCTAGAGAAACACGTAATAAATGGCAGTATGGCACGAACCGGAAAAACAAAAAAAAAACCAACTGACAGTGGGCTCCGCGCCATCCTAGCGACCTAGCCCCACCTTCAGTCACAGTAGCAAATGTTACTGTAGCAGGAGTACCCTTTGTAGGCTTGTAGCAGTAGACGTGTGAGTAAAACAAGCCGGCCCAGTAGAAAGCCAAGCAGACCACGACTCGACGGCGCGGAGCAGCCAATCGCTCGCCCGCGTTATCTTGTCGCCTCCTCTCCTCTCCTCCCGCTGCTGTTTGCCGTTACTCTCCTCTCCCAAGACAAAACGCAAGAGACCGCACAGGCCTCTCCTCCCTCCTCCGGTCTCCGCCGATCTCTAGGGTTTCCTCCTCGTCGGCGATCCGGGAAGATGGTAAGTCGGCACCTAGCCGTCCGATGGAAGCCACTCGGCGGTGAAGAGTTATTTCTTGAGACTCCTTCCTTTCTTGATTCACGCTTGATTGTCGGTTTGACATTGCCTCCTCAACAAAGATACTTGTCCTCAAGTATGTTCTTTTGAAACCATGATTTGCTAGTCGGAGAATAAAACTTGGGATGTTCTTTTGATGAATGTGTATCCTCAAAGATAATGATCTCAAAAGCGTCTTGATTCGAGAAGTAGACTGGGAAACTCTCCAATATGCCCAAACAAAATTCACGGCCGGTGATGGAGGGCCATCAAGAATTGATCGTTGTTAAGATAGAAGGTCGCCAAGCTATTAATGGCGTAAGCGACCGTGTTGATATACCCATATCTGGACCTTTAATCCGCACTCGAGCATGCCGACAATATGTATGAATGCTTTGTATCCAAATTGAGAGCAAACTGATATGATTGTTGAACAGAACTTCCATACCCATAATATGCTTTTGATAGCCTTTTGAATGCCATTATATCGCATAACGGAATCGAGAGGGTCATCTTTAGAGATATATCAAGGGCATCCGCAAGTGCTCTGTCACCATAAAACTCAAATACAACAAAATTGACATAGTTACCACATAAAACCCTTGAGGAATAGTCATGAATTCCACATGCCTTTGTTTGGAATCAGTGAACCATAAACCACAATCAGTTTGCTAATCTCTCGGAATAAAAGGATCCCATTTGGTGATGACAAATTGAGTGTCCATCTTTGAGCTTTGTTCAAGACAAACTCGCATAAGAATTTGAGTAAGGGTGTGGTGACTTCGACTCATCACCCACAATAAGATGGCTCTCAACAAAAGTGGCATGCGAGATGGATACATCCATTCAAATAGGAGGCCATAAGTCCTGCGGTTGTTTGTCGCCGTCGCAATGCCTCGCAGATCTTTCATCAAACCAATAAATGCATACTTCACAACCTCACCTTGAAGCAAGATCGTGATCTCAGTATCCACTAAAATGCGGTCATGAGAAAAGGGATCACTTATTAAGTCGAATCGCCGGAATATCTTCAAGCCGAAACCCATGTACCCCAATTCTTGTTTGATTTGCATGTGGAACCAAACACTGCAATTTTGCATTCAAGTAGATACAACTGTAATATTACTATCGATAGGATCTCTCGGAAATCGGTGGCAATATCTGTTTTTGGCTCAAGCACAGCATTGCTAGGAAATTGATACCTCTGGTCAAGAATTGGAGTTTCTTTGCATTGGAACACTTTGTGCAATTGTGGTATCATGAGGCCTCACATCAATTTGCCCATTAATAACATCGTGATGGAATCAAGAGGTGAGCTTCTTTGTAGAGTCAATTGTATAACGGCCTCATAGAATCTTCGGTTCTCAAATCTCTTGCATATAACGCTCAAATCAGCAGAGTCTGAAATCCTAGTCAAAAGGCTTAAGGCATCTCTAACAAGAATCTCTCTCCCATCATGGTTGTTCGTCATTGACGCTTTCTCCATTTTCCACGGTCAAGTAACATTTGTAGTCCGACTCATTAAAGTAACTAGGACAATTATCCCTTAATTTAGTGCTGATCTCCTCAACAGTTCCTCGCCTGTTTCATAGAAAGAGTAGAGCAAGTCGCAGGGTGATCTTGGCAAACTTAATATAGTTACTTCGTGGTCGCTTTGCGATAACACGTTATCGCAGCGCAAATTGAATCAAATAGAATATCTGGTGTATACACTTGTTTGCAAGCGACACTATACAATCATTACAATATGTCTCTTTCACTTCAGAGGACTGCGAAACTTTTCCTCGGAAAAATCTGGTCAACCTTTGGACAACTTTCCCATTTGTCGATATTGAGCCCACAGGCTATTCCTCCGATGTCGATCGTTCTAGCCATGCTCTTGAGTTAATCACAAAAAGATCATGACCATTGAGATTCCTCGCCTTAGATCCATAGCATTCATTACACCGCAGACTTGCACCCTCATAAATATTGCTTTTGTCAAAACAAGAGCATATGTGGTACCATCTCCAGCAGATCATTTGTTGCTTTAACAACTCGCTTTACACCAACATTCTTGACTCTAACTCAGTAAATCAATGCTCTTGGCAATGATCACTCTATCCTTTGTTTTGAACTTTTCATGAGCATGCAGATAATTCTCTGTAACATTATGCTTCCTCCGTTTATCCCGAATAATCACATTCACCACTGCATAACCATGCACATGATTTGAGATCATAAGTTACCTTACCCAAGAGATTTCTCAATTGACCCCTTCTTACACCACCAATTTCTACAGCACCATCAAAGTATGGATCCGTTTTTCAATCTTCCCGATAGCGAAGTGCCATCCCCGCCTAAATGGTTGACATACCCAGGCCCATCGCTTCCGGCAATTGTACAAAGCCGAGAACCATTCATTGTCCTTGAGCTTGTACCGCTCAACCCTCGCTACCCACTCTTTCACAAAGTCGATAAGTTGTTTGTCCCTTGTAATTTGGAATTGATTCTTGCCCCGCCGAGCAACCATATTGTAAGCATTCCTCCTTGACACCGCCCAGCTCCTTCTCCATGCCCATGGCCCTCCAAATGAACTTCACAAGAGCTTAAATCTGGCCAAGGTGGAAGATTCCGAGCAAACCCGCCTCCTTAATCTCCCTGTCACTCTTCCCACCTTATATAATCAAGCTAAATCAGATTGAGCTTCATCCGGGACATTGGCCATAGTCTCCTCTCGCAGACTTTTGTATTTCTTCAATGACAAGTTTAAGGGGTATACCATAGGAGTATTTCCAAAACCGTTGAAATGCCTAACTTGCTTGTCATCAATTGACCAATCAAGATCAGCAAGCGTAATATCTTTGGGAAGATTATGTATGAAAGGATATGATAGGGTAATTGGATGATTGACCTCTCCATGTCTTCTCGCCATTTCTCGGACCATGACTAGGGTTCATGATGTTCAGAGAGGAGAAGCAATAAAATCATGCGGCGTGGATCTTCATCCCAACCATTGGCAACTCAGAATACCCGAGAGGAAGTGAAATATGATTACCTTCCTGTACCATGCAAGTGAACTCCTTGAGTGCTACTAGGGTTGATCTGTCTCAAATCTTCCACTCTTCTTGTCTTCTCCTTCTCCAATTCGTAGGTGGAACCAGATCCGTAGATCTTTTGGCTCCTCCGATGGCCACCGTTGATGCCGGCTATTCTCCGGATAGCCGTGGGATCGGACGCATCTTCTTCAGAGCTCACCACCCACTCCTTCATCTTTCCCGGATCGGAGCTAGGTTAGGGTCTTGGTGTGCTTCTTCCCGCCACGGCTACGTGGTATTCCTCGAGAGTAAACAATCTTTTGCAGCATGATCTCCATCCGTCTCAACCGGTCTCGCATCCCGGCCACTTGTTTTCGAATGTCACCCGCCGCACGTAACAACATCGAGCTTGTAGTCGGTCCTCATCATCGCTTGCCTCGCCGCCGCCCGCTCGAACGCCATGGATTGCGTCGCCCACTCCCGAATCGATGCAAGGGTCGGGGTTTTACCACTAATGACTCGGAACCTTCCTTCGCACCAATCCTCGCCGCCCACCGATCGGAAACGATTTGGGATTTTACGGAAACCCTAGCTCCCAACCCAATCGCTGACCGATTCTTGCCGAGGATTCGCTTGCTCGATACCAATTTGTCGATCCGGAAGAATCCGACCTCGAGATGGATAATCAACGAAAATCTGTTTGTGGAAAAGGGGAAAAACCCGCACAGAGAGGAATACTCGCTACAACTAGATGGCTGCTCCGGTGTTGGACGCCGAGTACCTGCGCCAGGTCGACTGGGCGCGCCGCGACCTCCGCGCCCTCATCTCTTCCAAGGGCTGCGCGCCCATCATGCTCCGCCTCGCGTACGTATGCCCAACCCCTGTCGTTTCTCGCTCCCCCCTCCCCCTGCTCCTGCTTCTACTCCCTGCCGCTGCTGTTTTTCACGCGGGAGTTCGTGTGTAGACTCTGGATTCTGGAGGCTTAACTGGTGCGACTACCTACTGGTGTTGTGCTGAGCTGAGTCGCATGTGAGATTTGAACACCTGGTTTGGTGGTTGCTGCTGCGGATGCCAGGCATCGCTGGTCTGGTGTGTGTGGCGTTTGTGGTTTCGGTTTTGGGCGAGGCAATTCGACAAACACCTTGTGTGCGCCCGTGCCGTACTGCTCAAATGGCTCCTGATTTTGGTTGTATGGCTACGGCTATGGAGCTAACGAGGAAGAGATGGTGTTTAAATCATATGTAGTGCTGTTCATGCGTTGCTTTCTCATGTTGGTGGCTTGAAGATCAGAAGATGTGTCGTGTGTTCCATGTACAGTAGCAGCCTAGCAGGGGAAACTGTAAGAGAAAAGGCACGAACGTTGGTTCGCAATCGCACATGCACGCATAATATCAGAATTGGAGAAGCTGAGAGGAGTTGCCTATTCTTAGGCTTCCACTACCTGAGCTTTTTATATATACTTAGGAGCAAATATGCGATGCATTAATAGGATCAGGTGTCATGCACACTTAGGAATGAAGTGCAGAGAAACTTCAATGAAGCACAAAATTTGTAAAGGAACATTATCTGAACATGTGGCATTTAGTCTATATACTGGATTTAGTGTTTGATGTGTAGGGATACACTGGGTTCCTCTATTGTATAGATTTAATACCTAGTTAAAGCTGCTTCTGACTTCCATTCTCTGCATGTGCTGTTACCGTTCACTTATCTAAGATTGTATTCTGCTTGTATTTTCTAGTACTCCTAGACTACCTTAATCTTTTTTATGTGGAAGACTTAATTTCTTTGCTCTGCCTTGCAGATGGCATGATGCTGGCACATACGATGTGCACTCAAAAACTGGTGGTGCAAATGGTTCACTCAGATTTGAGGAAGAATACACCCATGGTTCAAATGCTGGTTTAAAGATTGCTATTGATCTCCTCGGTATGTGTTATTTATACCCAAATGTTCAAATGTGCTAATAGATGGCTGTGCAAGAGCACCTTTTTTTTGGCTTATGAGGACTGCTGTGTTTGACTTTGAAGAAATCAATTTGGGCATTCTTGTTTGTTTCTCACAAGTTGAAATTCTTTTTGTCGTCTTGGGTTTGTGCAATAGCTTGAAGACCAGACTGCAAAATAACTGATTTTTTATGTCACGTCAGACAGTTTAGGACGAATAGTCAGAAAAATTTACTGTCCCCTAGTAGCTACTCATGAAAAGAGCACCTGCCTATGAAAAGGTGCTTGGCCATGACTGTTTCTGGGTGTATCCCCTGCCAGATGGCCACTTGACCTATTCATAACAATGATCTCTTGTAAATTATTAAACCCACTTAAATATGCTGCTTTATTCACATCATCACATGTACAAGTGGGAGATCTCTGGGAGTACTTCAATTTTATCTACCCAGTAACTATTCTTGATGGCATTTCACCTTCTGAGTCTAATAATACTCTCTGTAGAATCACACAAGTAACACATTTCTGCTTTACTAGTTTCTTGTTACATTGGTCCTTACTTCACTGCTGAAACAAATCAAATGATTATTACCGCTTATCCAACTGTCCTTTGTTGTTGCAACAGAACCTATTAAAGCAAAGAATCCAAGGATTACATATGCAGACCTTTATCAGGTAATTTGGGATTGCTTGAGTTGGCTCTTGTATTATACTGAGTATTGGTACTAAGATATCTGACATTTTCCGCACATTGAGCTCTTGCATCCTATTGTGTACTGTGAAACAGTGAATTCAATATATATACTTATGTGCCAACTAGATTTTACTTACAGCTTGCTGGAGTGGTTGCAGTTGAAGTTACTGGGGGCCCAACCGTTGAGTTCATTCCTGGAAGACGTGTACGTGAAATAACGTTTCTGTATAAATGGATGCATAATTCCTGACACTTATTAAATTCTTTTGATCTGAATCAGGATTCATCGGTTTGCCCCCGCGAAGGGCGTCTACCTGATGCTAAGAAAGGTCATTACCACAAACTATTCTTTCTACTGGTAGGGCGTCTACATGAAGTACTTAGCAAGTCGTAGGGAAATGCCCCCGCGAAGGGCGTCTACATGAAGTACTTAGCAAGTCGTAGGGAAATGTATGCAAATTGTATTCATGCAAGGTTTGAACAAGAGTAGTTTTATGGCTATTTTGTATAAAGTAGTTTTGATAGTAAATACAATAAATACATTGAAAACACAATTAAAAAGATCACATACATAAGTAAATAAGTACTTTGAAATAACTAGCGAACTACCCGTTCACTTCCCAACCATTCCACCAATCACAATTTTTTAAAGATAAAATCTATTTCCCATGTGAAATCACTAGGCATTGGCTATAACTGAAGACATGGCTATTCGAATAGTTTTTAACACTCTGCAGATATTGTATAATTTGACCCACAAGAGATAATCAATTTATAATGTTGGCCAAGACACGCTTCCGAAGGCGTGCGACTAAATGATTATCACAAGACTTTTATAAAGCTCTTTTTTGGCTAAGGTTTCGCCTACATCTGATCCCCTTTTGCGCCTACACGAAACAGAGAAGCTTCTGGTCCACGATAGAAGCTCGAATCGATCCTACAACGAGCCGAGCTCAAATAGCTCACGAGCCTCGAGCTTTTTTTACAGCCCTAGTCCAGAGCTAGAAGATGAATAGGAGAGAGAAAAGAAAGAAAAGGGAAAAAGAAAAGAAAATCCAGAAAAATTCAAAAATAAAATAAATTCGAAAAAAATCAAGAAAATTCCACAAAAATCCTTGGAACTTGAAAAGATCAAATAAAATAATTTGGATTTAATTGAAGTTTATTTCAATCATTTAAAATGTTTTTATTTTTCTGAAATTTCAAATTAAGCTTTAAATTAATCCAATAAATTGCAAATGATTCCTTTTATTTTTAAAACTTCAAAAAGGCTATGAAAATTGGGATGTTACACTTTCCCTGAAGTTTCATAAAGCTATATAAAAAATATTTCATGTCGATCTATGTTCTTGTTGCATTCGTGGGTATGCAAGAGCTGCCCTTTTTTCTGTAATTAGTGTTTTCTACAATAGAAGAGAAGAGTTCTATAAATATATCGCGTTTGGGCAACCCTCTCAACAATTAAGAGATCTATTCGAAGAACACGGGGACTAATTTAAGTAATGAGTCTCCCAATATGGGACTCATTATTTCAATGAAATTTTTTCATTTTTTAGTCGGAACCTTAGGTGGTTCTCAGAAAAAGATAGCGAAATAAATTATCCCTAACTAAAATCAAAACAAAAAGGAATGTATTTTCCAATGCGATAAAATAAAGCGACATAGTGTCTATTTTTCTTTTCTAAAACGGTATTTCCATGGGTTTGCCTTGGTATCGTGTTCATACTATCGTATTGAATGATCCGGGTCAATTGCTTTCGGTGCATATAATGCACATAGCTCTAGTTTCTGGTTGGGCCGGCTCGATGGCTTTATACGAATTAGCGGTTTTTGATCCCTCTGATCCTATTTTGGATCCAATGTGGAGACAAGGTATGTTCGTCATTTCCTTCATGACTCTTTTAGGAATAACCAATTCTTGGTTTGGTTGAAAAGCCAATTTTAAGGTTCTTATCTCTTTGATCTTGAAAAGATTTCATTCCTAATCTATTCTAACTTGTTTGGGACGAAAGGCTTTGTTGTTGTTGTTGTAGTAGTAGTAGTAGTATTTTCTACAACAGGCGTCAAGATACTGCTTTGATGCTTTTATTCCAGTGTTTATGTTCATTATTGCTTACTTGCTACAGTTTGTAATCATATGTCTATTGCTGAGGTATGTAGCTGGGTTTTTCCTTTTGTTTCACGAATAGGTGCACCACATCTGAGGGACATCTTTCATCGGATGGGTTTAACAGACAAAGATATAGTAGCTTTATCTGGGGGCCACACACTGGTAATTGTTGTATTCTGTGAAGCAGTAGTGATTCATCAAAACACAGTATTTAATACCTGAGTTTGTTCTTTTAGGGAAGGGCGCATCCTGAAAGGTCTGGATTTGAAGGTGCATGGACTAATGAGCCTCTAAAGTTTGACAACTCATACTTTCTGTAAGTTGAACACAAAGCTCAACCATCTACCTGTTTTGGAGACTAGGATTTGAGATGGAAAATCAGTGCAAATTGATTTTTTTTTATATCACTGCAGTGAGCTACTGAAGGGAGAATCTGAGGGGCTTCTGAAGCTTCCTACTGATAAAGCATTGTTGGAAGATCCTGAATTTAGACGCTATGTGGAGCTTTATGCAAAGGTGCACTGGATTTGTGATGTTCTTGATTTTGTGATGTTAGCGGCTTGTTCCATGGTACAAGTTCCAGATCCAGAATCATGTCTTTTTTGTATCGCAGGATGAGGATGCCTTCTTCAAGGACTATGCTGAATCACACAAGAAACTTTCCGAACTTGGCTTCACTCCACGGAGCAGCGGCCCAGCATCTACAAAATCAGATCTTTCAACTGGTGCTGTACTCGCACAGAGTGCCGTCGGGGTAGCAGTTGCTGCAGCTGTAGTTATCGTGAGCTACCTGTACGAGGCTTCCAAGAGGAGCAAGTAAGGTTGCTAAGTTGTTCAATGGCATGGCCTCATTATCATGATCAAATAACAGAATTCTAGTGATGAACTTACCTCAAGACTCTCTCAAAATATTTCACAAATTCTTACTAATATTTCCTTCATGTTTACACCATACCCATGAACATTTCAATGACAATTATACGGAGATGACAATACGTAGCTTACTATTAAAAGCACTTTGGGCATGTATCTTGTTCTCTCTGTCCTTTCTTTCTGCAAAAAGTTGTCTGTTTCCTGAAAACATTTGGTCAACTCGTTATCAATACATTAACCAGTATGGAGTATCCAATAGTGACAGCAAGGTGGAATAACATGTCTGAAAGGATACAAGGTATAAACAAACCAACATGTTATGTCATGCCTAAGCGTGCCCCTGAAGGACCCTTTTTTACTTGTTGAGTACCAATCATATGATGCAACCGAGAAGGAACGCATACATGATAATGTTTCCCGAAGGATGCCTGCAAATAACTCATGAGGAGTTGGTCGAGTAGTAGTTACAAGAAAGGACAACCGACACGTGCAAAGATAATGTTACACTCTGTGCTCTCCCTTATTATATTTGTGAGCTTGCAGATGAACCAACCTGACCAAACATCCAGCCGTCGCTAACTGACGGCTATATATCTCTTTATAGTTTATATATACTGGGGAAGTAATAGTATACGATATTGTCCTTGTGTTTAAATACTGATTCTTACAGTTCTAAGCAAGGGCAGCAAGAGGCCAGGAGTCACAGACACGATAAAGAGAAGAGTTTGTAGTGTCTTCCAAGCGACAGGTTTACATTGACTTGGAATTAGCATCTATTTTGCAACTACGTAAACAGAACATAGTACCCTCTAGCTAACCCATGTTCTTGCTCTACTGTTCCTGAGACCATCAATGTCTACCTCTCCGGCCGGTGTTTGCCAGTCAGTCAAGTAGGAGACCAGCAACCGCCTCACGTTTATGCTGAGGGGGGCACTAGCTCATCAACTTTCGACTAGCTAGCTTTGGGACCAAACTCTTTTGAAGTTTAATAATCGTAAGGCTGAATTCAAGGTCGCCGTTTGGAATGAGAGTAGTTGCTTTGTTCGGGTTTCATGTCTTGGGAGGCCAGGACCAAACCAAACACATGGTCACCCATGACTGTTGCACGTATGGGCGGAGAATGTGTTGGTAGATAGATAATTAGGTACTGGAGCTGCAGGCGGCGTTACGTGTTAGAATAGTCTCACATTGGTTGTGGAAGGGCAAGTGACCTAACTTAAAAGTGGGGGAATCCCTCACCTCATTGGCTAGTTTTTAGGGAGAGAAGACCCTTACGATTCAACAAGTGGTATCAGAGTCCGATTCTAACATCTCTGGCCCATGGACATTAGTGTGTAAGCGCCTGATGGACTGTGATCTTGAGGGACCATCGGTGTACGGTGAAGGGGCAATGAAGGGCTGAGAGACACCAATGTGTGAAGGGGGAGATTGTTAGAATAGTCCCATATTAGTTATGGAAGGGCAAGAGATCTAACTTAAAAGTGAGAGAGTCTCTCACCTTATTAACTAGATTTTAAGGTGAGAAGGTCCTTACGATCCAATATTAGGTGACAAGGGCAGAGAGATGGCGTACAGCAAGTTTGGAACTTTCTGCAGGCAGTGCAGCGGTGCACTGCTGCCATGAGACGTGGCGGAGCGCCAATCGGCCACACGCCTTCCCTGGAGAGATCGAGAGCGACCAAATTTGTTTGGTCCGTTAATTGTTTGCTCCTCCACTAACCGAAGGGAGAGGTTCACTGTTTGGTAGAGCAGTACTAATCAAAGGGATTTATGCGAAGGACATACAGATTTTTGTCATGGATTTGTTAGTTCGTCCTGAGATTACATTTAATGGTCCACCTATCATCAATTCATACTTTGATTTCGCGTACTTACAGTCTGAACTTGCCCATAGCCCTTAGCAATGAATGGTAGATCCAAATCAATGCAAAAAATTTTTTGCACTGTTAAATCCAGTATTTACATTAGTGAGTATATATATATTTACACATATGTTGAAAAAGTCCTGGGGATGGTTAGTGCTGCTCTTACCAAGGATCAGAATTCAGAACTCAGCTGTTGGCCTATGCAGATATCCAAAAGTCGTACTACTACACCTTGTTAGTTGTTATGAAGCTGGTAGGAAATAGGTGAGTCCACGTGTAGAATTAATGAGTTTGGTGAAATCCATTCAGAAAAAGGGCTTGGTCAGATTTTAGTTTAGTGTTGACCAAACACTAAATTGTCATCACAACAATATATCAACATCTATGGCTTGAACGTTAAAAAAGTACAGATCTGTTCAGAAAAGGAAAACAAGATTAGCGGGCAGCAATTCACATCACATTTAGTCCGTGGCAAATACGCACACAAAATATTTCTTAAAACCCGTCATTTTCTTTAGTGAAACAAACAGCGAAAAGGTCCACGATTTGTCAATTCTTCTCGTGTTCAATTCTTCTCTATGGGCACATGGATTTGCATTGGCACACCGAAAGATGCACCTCGTCGAGGGAGAAACATTGAGCTAGTTTTGATCAGGATGTTTTTCAAACTGGAACACATGTTTGGATCGTACCAAAAAAAAACGCTTGAATGCTAATACATTATGTGTGCGACTGATCTACCATACAACATCTAGTGCTTCGAAGTCTACTAGGTACAGAGCCTGTTCTTTACCTTACAAGTTGACGGTTTTTAGTTTTTGCTATAGTACTTAATTTTTAAACGGAGTATTTTCTTAAGACGGGTCTACAAGTTAAACGATTTACACGTTAAAAGGTCAACATCTGTACCAGCCAAAATCGCAAGTGAGTATATCTTTCCGTAATCCGTACCGTAAACAGCCAAAATTCAAAAATTTCAACCAAAAGTTATAAATCGCAGCGAAAAGAACAGGCCCATAGTACTGGTAGGCATCAAGGAGAAGGCGCTCTTCATGTAATTAACTATTAACTGTAAAATCGTCGATCCTTGCATAGTTAACAATATGGCAGGATCATGTTGATTCCTACCGACCGTGGATTGGGTAGATATTTAAATTAAGAGATTTTTATCATCCTTAGAAGGTACCAGGAGGTACTGGTATCTTTCCACAAAAAAAGTACTAGTTAATTATATCCGTTGATTTAAGATTGAGTTAACAGGGGTAGGATTGTCTCTCGTCGGCGCATAGTCGACTGCATCCCGCTCGTTTCCTTTTTGCTTGACTGCATCCATCGCTTCCCTTCGCTCGCGTCGATTGGAGGACAGCGCTGACCACTAGGGTTCGCTCACACGCAGCCCCGTCCGCGGGGCATCGTCGCACGCCGCTGGCCCCAGGGACTCGCTCGCACGCCGCCGGCCATGGGACCTCGTCGCACAGCGTTGGCCCCAAGGCCTCTCTCGCATGCTGAAGGACTTGCAAACTACATTTGATGCCTTGTACTTCATAGTCTCAACTCATACAATATTTAAGGATATGTTTGGTTGGTGCTTAAGCTTGCCATGTCTAAACTTAGGCCATGTGTGGCTGCCACAGAAAGTGTGTCTAACAAAATCGAAGCCACACTTGTGGCAAAGTTTGGCAAAAAACTGAGTCTATGATGTGTGGGGCCAGGTGCTAAGAAAATGTGGCATGCCACAGTTGCGTCAGTGAACCAAACAACTACCAAAAACTATGGCACGCCTAACTTGTGGCTAGGCAATTTCTGGTCATGAACCAAACAGGCCCTAACAACACGTTAAAAAGCAAAGTCTCACACAAGTCTACAACATATTAAGGGCTCGAGGCCCAACACAGCTTGATATCATCGCATCAAATGGCATCACCCATCAAGGAGTTTGGGCAACATTGGATGGAGGTCATCAAACTTCTTCAGCTTGGTTACTGGAAAGAGGATCTTGTAAAAGATATCATGTATCTTCTATCGATGCAGCCGATAGGAAGAGGTTAGTTGGGAAATTTAACTTTTTGCCACTTTTAACATTGCCACCTATTCAAATGCCATCCTCTACATTGCAATTAACATTTTGCCACTCTCCAGCCTACGTGGCGCCTAGTCACTGCCATGTCACGCCGCGCGCTGCGCGCCGCCAGCCGCCCGCGCCTCGCCGTCCTCCCGCGCGCCGCCGGCCTCCCGTGCCTCCCGCTCGCCGCGCCGCGCCTCCCCTTCCCGAAGTCGGCGCGGGATCGCCGGCGGCTCAGCGGAGAGCCCGATTCTCGGCGGTGAAGCATCTACGGCATCCGGAGCTCACTGGGCGCGGCCGAGGCCGAGATGGAGCAGGGCGGGCGGCGGCGAGAGGAGCTTAGCGGCGAGGATGAAGACGGCGGCGGCTCGCTGGGAGGGCGGAGGGGTCCGGCGAGGTGGGGGATGTGCTCGGGTGCCCGGAGATGCCCCACGCGCGATGAATTGGCTCGAGACGCAGCGCTTCACGGCGGGATCCCGACGCCGAACTCGGGAAGGGGAGGCGCGGCGCGGCGAGCGGGAGGCGGCGACGGCGCTGGGAGGCGCGGGAGGAGGCGCGGCGCGCGGGGAGGCGGGAGGACGGCGGAGGCCGGCGGCGCGCGGGCGTGACATGGCGATGACTAGGCGCCACGTAAGCCGGAGAGTGGCAAAATGTTAATTGCAATGTAGAGGATGGCATTTGAGTAGGTGGCAATGTTAAGAGTGGCAAAAAGTTAAATTTCCCTTGTTAGTTACCACAAGCACCACAAAAGATTAGTAGTAGCTTGCAAATAGTGGTTGCAAAAACTGACTGCAAGTCACCATACAGGCACACTAAACCAGTTGTAAATGAGTACATTCTTATAACACATTCTGGCAATTGCACATGTATGCTCATCCTACTCGAAGCCTCAACATTTGGGAAATTATTCTTGTATAGTGTCAATACTTATCATGGCATTCAATCTATAATTCTGGCTCGGGGTGCAGGCAAAAATTGAGAAACCTGATGCATTAATGAAGCGACAATACAAAGTTATAATGACAATAATAAGAGAGCCATTAACTAAAATAAAAAAAGCAAATAAGTAAGCAAGCCCTTCTATTACATTTTCAATTTATATAAATATATATGTCCTATATGAAACTCACAACAAGAGCAGGAGAGTGACAAAAGGCAGCTGTGCTGGCATTCATGGCAGAATAATAATCATATTTAGCTTCCATAATGTGGTTCTATGCGACTGCAAGGATCCTAGGATCACGCAAGCCAAATGCAGTCACCACTGCACACCCCAAATAAAAGAAGTCAATAGCAATTTGATGATAATACTATCACCATTACACCACAAATACAAAATGAAAAAAACTTGTGAAATTGAACATAGTAATCAAGTATCCATGTATTGAATGAAACCAAAAGCAAAGTGCCTGACTTATATCCATGGTAGTTTCATCAAAATATGGCATGACAGGTTCAGTGTACCCATGTTCATATGGATTCAGTAAGGTATTTTTCATCAAACATCATAGTTTAGCAGTCAATCATACATCTCTTCCCCAAGAGGGGGACATCATCTCTGTTCCTAGTTTGCAACATTAGCCGATGTGGACATGTGAAGGGCTAGAGGGAAATGTTGGATGAGGAGATCTGAGCATATGCAAATCTGAAATAAAATGGGCTAAAAATAAAAAAACAAAGAAATGAAGAGGGAAGGTGATGTGCAGTCGTGGCCTCACCTCTTTGTGTCTTTGACCTAAAGGTTGTCCATGGCCATCGTCGACCTCAACTCCAGGATCCATCTTCCTATTGCTATTGCGAGCCACCGGACCTCAAGGGCACCAACCCACAGCCCATGCCCGCAGTGGGGATGAGGGGATAGGACACGAAGAAAGGGGACAGCCATGCGTGTCCCTTTGTTGTTTGCAGCACGGAGGAGATGCAGAGGGAGCGGCAAGGTCGCTGGATCCGGGAAGGCAGCGCGGAGGACACACGAATGTGGCAAAGACATCAACACTATCGAACTCGGTCTAACCGGTTATATACAAATTTACCATTATACCCTTGAAGCGTGGTACCTCCACCCTCTGGCCTGTGATGCATAGGGCAGTACCATAAGGTACTTGATGTTCTCAGCCGTTAGATCTTAGTTCAATGGATGACTATAGTGCATTTTAAGGATGATATAAAAAGCTCTTAAACCTTTCCACCAGAATTGATACCTTGATTTATAGGTGTAGAACTGTTTACCATTAACGTCGACCTCTTGTAGAGTAGTGTTACTAGTAAGGTGTGTTCTAACCGATGTTAGCTTCAAGATTTTGGCTTCCAGAAGTTAAAGTGAACAGGTTAGCTTCTTGTAGTGGCTTCTACAAGTCTCTACGGTGTGACTGTCGCCGTCCCCACCCGTCCCTCAGTAGCAGACCCGGGATTTTCAGAATAGGTGTTTGGAGTTAATAAGATATTATTTTAATGAATAAAGTAGAGGTCGATCTATAGTAGCAAAATCAAAGCACAACTTGTTTATACTAGAGACAACATCTCAAATAATTTAGAGAAATTATAAAAACTATTAGAAAAAATTATTGAATTAGGAATATGGGATTTGGGACTTAAAAATGGGGATGCATTTGTCTTGTTATCTATGTGTGCTACTTGCCTTGCTATCCTCGACGGCCCAGCCATCGCTGCCGCGTGCTCCCTCTTGGGACCCCGGCTCCTAGGCAGTCCAGCAAGGCCTTGCTTGGTGTTCACCACTGTTTGCTTGCTATATTGCATTTAAATTTTGCATAAAACTCATTTTTGGCTAAGAAAATTTAAATAATCTATTTACCCCCTCTAGTTGGCTGGCAACAATGTTCATTTGGGCTCGAATCAAAATTGTTACAATTACAATAGTTAATGAGTTCAAAATTAAAATGAGTCAATTTTGAGTGAAAAAAGTTAATGAGGCTCAACTCAATAGTGGCTCATTAGCTCAAATCTAAAGCAATCATTTAAAAGACAAATAAAATGATTTGAAGTCGAACTATATTAATTTTGAACGAAGCTCGATAATATCTTGTTAAGCTCAATAGCTAGCCTGACCTCCTTGAACCTTCAGCTAGACTGCAGTTTTTAGAAGAATTGGGGAGGGAGGTTAGATATAAATATGAAATATTTGGACCAATTTATCAGCATATATGACTATATACCTACTAGATACAGGTATTTTCTCAAAAATTTTGGGTGTTCAATTGAACACCCGTGAACTATATTAGGATTGCCCCTGCCATCCCCACCACCTCCGCCTTTGCCTCCACCGCTTGCCCCACCGATGCCATTCCCGCCCGTCTCCACCCGATGCCGCCACCACTCCTCCCTTGGCCCGCCAGCGCTGCCCCTCCGCCTTGGCCCCACCGGTGTCACTCGGTGAATTTCATTTTGTTTTCTTTTTTCCCCTTTGATTTCTTTCTTTTTTTCTCCTCCATGTCCATTTAATCCTTTTTAATTTTACCCTGTTTTTCTTTTTTTTCTTTTTCAAATCATGTCAACCAAAAACTAAAGGTAAAAAAGAATTGAACACCACTATTTTCAACCACGACTTCTTCTAACCGTTAATTGCTATTTCAACTTAAAAACCAAAAGCTAGCCAAACCATCACAGCTTAATTGAGCTAGGCCTAAAATCGATAGAGGTAAGACGGTGGTAAAAGAGGAGAGGAGGAAGGCTCGGCTGCCACATGTGTTAGTGCCACACATGCCAACGCATCGTTGTGCAGTGGTGGCTCTCCCCCTGGACTCTTAATAGGGTACTAAGGGTATGTACAATAGTTTATCTCTTAAGCTTGTTTCTAAGATTTTCACCTCACCTAGGCAGTATTAGAAATAACATCTTCAACAGTAAATTATTCCGCTAACTATTTTGTACTATTTTCATCATAACTTCTTGCCTCATATCCTCTCACTATTTACATTGGTATGCAGACTCAAGTCGTCTTTTGCATAAGATGCAACACATTCTCTCTCCTCACATCCTCTCTCCTCCGCGTATAATTTTACCTGTTTAATATAGCTAAGGAGATAACTGATATGGCCAAGGTTATTAGAATCTCGATCCTGTCATACAATACTAAGATTTTACGATCCAAAATTGACTAGACCGATCCGATTCTATGGTAGAATCTTAATGTTTTTACGATTCTACCCAAACTTTTGTAGGATCATGATAAAAAATTTCGTATTATCCTACTCGATTCTGTTGATTCTATTGTTTTATTATAAATAATTACTTACATACTTCCTTTCAATTGAAAATTTTAACTTTTATCTCTTTATGTTCACTATAGTTATCATAAAATAACACATGATCTTACCTTTACTCTACAATTTATAAAGAAAAGTTCAAAAGATAAAATTTTAAAAATACAGCAGTATTATAATACATTATAGATTTTTTAAAATATTTTTTTGTAGAGCCAAGTAAGTCTTAGATTCTATATCAGTCCTATGATTTATGATTCTACTAAAAAATCTTCAATCCGATTCAGAATCACAATTTGACAATCTTAAATATGGCACACCCTAAACTACTACAGTTGTTGCCCCTTCTATTCTACCAAACCACCGCACTTTACACCAACCTCGCGGGATTATCATGGGCTCCGATTCCTATCCTCCCGTGCCTCTGCCTGCCTGCCCCGTCCTGCGGGGTGGACGTGGCGGCTGCGGCTCGACACGCTCGCCGATGAGGTCAGGTCGTGTCACGTCTGCACGCGAGGCCTACCACCACGGCAGCACCAGCCTAACCAGCAACCACCTTGCCTCATCCCCACCCAAAAGGAGAGCCAACCGCCTATATAAATCCGCCCACCCTTTCCTCCTTCCAATCTAGCCGGCCGCCGATCGTTGGGAGAGCCCAACCACACCACTCCGGCGCACCACACACCACACGCGAGGTAGAGAGAGACTGAGATCGAGAGATGGGGAGGTCGCCGTGCTGCGAGAAGGCGCACACGAACAAGGGCGCGTGGACCAAGGAGGAGGACGAGCGGCTGGTGGCCTACATCCGCGCGCACGGCAAGGGCTGCTGGCGCTCGCTGCCCAAGGCCGCCGGCCTGCTGCGCTGCGGCAAGAGCTGCCGCCTCCGCTGGACCAACTACCTCCGCCCCGACCTCAAGCGCGGCAACTTCACTGCCGACGAGGACGACCTCATCATCAAGCTCCACAGCCTCCTAGGCAACAAGTACGCGCGTTACTCGATCACGTTCTGAATTCTGATGTGTTGGCGCCGAGCTGATGGCTGATCAACCGATATCGATTGTTACTGATGGTGCGTTTACGTGCAGGTGGTCGCTGATCGCCGCGCGGCTGCCGGGGAGGACGGACAACGAGATCAAGAACTACTGGAACACGCACATCCGGAGGAAGCTGCTCGGCAGGGGCATCGACCCCGTCACCCACCGCCCCAGCAACGACGCATCCAACAACGTCACCATATCCTTCCACCCCCAGTCGCTGGCGCCGGCGCCGCAGCCGAAGGGGGAGGTGGACACCAAGCCGCCCAGGTGCCCGGACCTCAACCTGGACCTCTGCATCAACCCGCCGTGCCAAGAAGAGGAGGAGCCCATGAGAGTATTGATGAAGCCGGTGAAGTGGGAGCTGCAGGGCGGCCTCTGCTTCGGCTGCAGCTTGGGCCTCCAGAAGGGAGCGGCGGCGGTAGAGTGCAAGTGCCGCAGCAACTTCCTGGGGCTCACGCCTGGCATACTCGACTTCAGAAGCCTTGAGATGAAATGATGGAGCAACCTCTTCTTTTCTAGCTATTCTGTTCTCCCCTTTTGTTCGGGTTCTTCGACAGTGTTGGTTTGTTAGTCTTTAGGAGAAAAAAAAAATACAGGGTGACAAGGGGAAAGTACAGGCTAGGATTAGTGACTTAGTGAGATTCTCCCTGCTCTCTTCTCCTCCGTTTTGTGTAATTATTGTTTGACTGATGGCCAGGGATAATAGTTGATGCATGCTAGGTCAATGTAAATTTTCAGTCTGAAGAACGCCTCTAGTATTTTCAGTCCTATCAAGAAGAAAATTTCGGTGTCCTGGAGACTAGATTCGGTGCGTTTGTCATGTCTGAAGCCTGAACATCTCTGATGTCTGAACAGAGCAGTTCCATGAGAATTCCATGTGTGTGGCCACTTTCTAGTTTCTTTTTCTTGCTTTGCTACAGAATGCTCAAGACTGCTGTATTGGTGTGGCAGATGAGTTTACAGTTTGGAGCTAGCTATTCAATTGCCTAGGAATGGTCTCAAAAAGCTTCTCATTTTCATTCAGAAAAAAAGCGCGTCTCCCGCTGTTGGTAATGGCTTGATAGTAGTATCAAGATAATTAGTAAGGAGGAAGGAAATCAATTAGTACAACAGAGACAGGTCACGAGAGACAGGACGAGAGAACAGTGTCTCCGGCTAGTTAGGTAAAGTTCTCGTCTTTGTGCTGTTGCTTTCGTTTGAGCAACAGGCGAGCCCTTAACCAATTTTGGAGAGGGCGGTTGCAAGTCGCGGGTCAGATGCTGCTGCTAAAAGCAGCGGTTTTGGACAGCCGGGCTCAAGTTGTTCGAGGCGCCGCTTTGTGTGTGTGTGTGTGTGTGAGACCGAGAGAGGTAGGAGGACCGCATTTGATTCTGTTGCTGCTTTATGCTACTCCTAGGAGGTCATGGAACAAAACGACCGTAGACGAAGTGCAGTGCAAGCTACGGCCCCGTTTTGAGGTTAATTCCGTTTATTTTAGCTTGAACCTAAGGTTTTTAGCTTTCGACTATTGATTTTTAGCTAAAATTATATTGTAATAGTTATTAGCTTTGACCGTTGGGTTTTAACTTTTAACTGAAATTACACTATAATAGTTGTTAGCCTTTTATAAGTCATTCAATTGAAGAAACGAAGAAAATCAGAAAAAAAAACACCATTATATCTCTAAAAAAAGAGAAAAAGCTAAAAAATCGAAATTAAGAAGGCAACACATTTATTTCAGTTTTTTGGCTTTTGAAAGGTAGAAACTAGAACATAAAACCAGAATGAACAGGGCAATACATCTCAAATAGGCCCTACACACTGGTGTGCCTGGGGTTACAACATCGGTGACGACTTTTTATTCTTATCATGTTTGGAACACGAAAATTCTTTCAATTTTTTTTTATAGAATTGGACTGTTTTTGATGAAATTTATGCGTGAGTCATATTATGGATGGAGATTTGAGCATGAGATGAGCTGCAAATTGCATATGCACACGGCCACTTGATGGAGATTGGATAAGCAGGAGGGATCGTGTTGGCCGGACCATAGCTCTCCTGTTTGGTTTTTTAGTGGTTTTTAATTTTTAACTTTTTTTAATAATTATTATTTCTCAGACTAATAAATCCCAGTCCAAATGAAGAAACCGACCACGATCACTAAAGGTAGCCAATGGATCGGTCCGGCCTTTATGTAATTATTACTAGTTGCCGACGTGACATATTGACGTGCACCTTCCTGAGCAATCGGGACATGTTTTGTCCGGAGCTGTAAGGTTAGGAGGGGCTAGATTATTTTAGAGTTTTGGCTTGGGTTTTTCATTTTTTATTATAATAATTAATATTTAAGTGAGACGTTTTTAAGATGAGATATATTAGTCGATTATATTACACTGTATTGATTTCAACTATAACGATCAAAATCGTATACGATTGTCCCTCTCTTTATAATCTCTCTTACGAAGTCAGGATTCGAAATTTTAAGTCAAAAACTATAAGCCACAGCCTAAACTTGGGTGGTGAGAACTAATCCAGCAATTCGATCCTGCGGCTGCTAAATTTCTTCAATTCTCTGTCTCCTTGTTCTTGCTGCTCTTGACAGTCGTAAATAACATATGGATGACGACTTGATGATACTACCCTGCAGTCTGTACTGTCACTCAATTTTTTGAGTTCGTATTTTTGCTCGGGTAAAGATGTGCATTTCAGTTGTGTAAGACTGTTCAGCAACCTAACTGTGGACGGTGGTTGGATTGGTAAGATATCATGTTGTTTGTTCTAGAGGCATAGCCACCACTCTGTCAGTGCGCACTGATCTCATGACATCGTCTGCACTCTGACGCATGTATAACCTTTCGCCCCTTCAATGCATCCAGGAAGAAAAAGAATATATGGTCCTTTCACGACAAATAAACTTAGGTCGAAAGAAATTAGGTGTCAAAACTGGCAGAACAATGAAGGTCCACTGGGCATTCCATAATCAAGATTCAGAAGCCTCCATGCATACATACCGGCAACACAAAAAGGTAATTGTCCATAGACCATAGTTTGTTTAAAGGCATAGACCATAGCTGTGTATTCTTAGTTTCATATCGACCACGATTCTGTGTGCCAAATCAGGAATTCTGGACGGTGGTTTCTAGTTTTGTTTGCACTCCCTCATTCTGGTACGTTGAACATGCCCAGTTCGAACCAGTTTCTTGCCAAATTGGTATGCACCTTTCATATCTTAATTATGGCTGAAGCACAAGGCTAACCATAATTTACGCACCACTGGTTACGAGTTTCGGCTTCTGACGAACACCGCCGTTGTTTCTGTTACACTATACTGAAATCATGAATGCAGTGACGATGAATAATTGGTTTTTAGGTTACACTAAAATTTGCATTTGTCAAAATTTCAGTCGACCACGGCTGAATACAACTGAATGACCACGTCAGCAAATCAACCACGGCATGTCGACCACGTTTGAAAGACAACGTCTGAACGACCACAACATGTCGACCATGGCAGGCTTCTACCACAACATTTCAATCATGGCAGAACGACCACGGGAGTAATCGGTAGGCTTCGATCTCGAACAGTAAACTGGTCGTAAGCTACTATGAACTGGTTAGAACTACAATGTATCAGTCGTATGTTACAGAGAACCGGTCGTATGAAACAGGGAACTGGTCGTGCTTCATGTATGTGATCATACATGTGCTTCATAGCAAGCAACAACGACGACGACGACTACAGTGATCCCGATAAGGTAAGACCTTCATATAATGAACTTGAAGATCCTTTGATTAGACTTGCTATTGAATTGAAAAGGACAAAAAAAAAGAAATTAAAAGAAAATAATTTTGTTGTTGAAAGCTTAAATTCTGATATTGATAGACTTAGGGTTTTATTTCTAATAATGAATCATGTGAGTCTTGTTAAGTTTTACACTCTGAGTTGAAAATTGCTAGATCAATTAATGCATCAAATCTGGTTCAACTTAGTAATATAATTGATAAATTTGATGAATTGAGATTGGCACATGATTCTTACGATGGAAAAATTAAAACTGGTTAGTGATGAAATTGAAAAACTCAAATCTAGTTTTTCTACATGTTTAGAGTCAAGTTTTTCAAATGCTTAATCTAAATCTTGCTCTAATTATAAATTGCTAGAAGTTAGACTTAATGCATATAAGGAATCTATTTAGCAAATGCTTTATAATGAAAATTTATCTTGCTTAAATTGTCCCATATCTTACTTAAATTGTCCTAAGTTAAATATTAAAATTCATGGTTTAACTAGGCAAATTGAATGATTTTGCTGAAAAAGATAGATCGGCTCAATCTAACACTTCCAAAAATTTATGAATGAACCTGTTGATTACACATCCTGTTCCTCACTGGCTAAAGAGAATGAGCATCTTAAGAACACTTTAGAAATATTTTTGTTTGGCAAGAAGAATTTGAATATAATCCTAGATAAGTTGAAAACAAGTATGAAAAATCATGGTAAAAGATTTAATTTTGTTAAGCACGTGCAAAGGAGTCAATCGAGCGGTTGAGCAAACGATAAGTTGAATTGTTTTTCTTTTGATTTGAGATTTATTTTCAAGTACCAAGAGGCCACAGACAATTATTCCCCCTTCTGCTTACGGTATACATCCTATAGGTTCTTTCGTATTAACTAGTACAATCCATTATTATTGTTTTTGGTTAAAATGCCTAGTAGTTGAAGTATTAAAAATTAGCAGTAGTATACAAAGGACAAGGCGTTAGCTGCCGGTAAATGAATGGCGTGTTGGGGAACATGACAAGAAAAAGGTGAAGCTTTTGTCGCTGCAACATGTACTTGAACAATGCCAGGCAAGTGATCTTGTCCGTGTAGCCCACCGATCAAAGCCAATCTAGTATATTATTAATCGATCATCCGGTCACGTGTGGCCGTCTTCGTTTCCTTGCCTCTCGCCATGTCCTTGAGTTCCAGACGAGCCACTGTTCAAGCCATCCCGTGATTGGATTTTGTGCAGGACTTCAGGGACCGATCATGCGGAGAGTATAGCGCAGTGTCACACGAGACCAAATGGCCGGAGAGAGATCCATGGATGGAGCAACAGAGAACGAAATAGTCGCTTTCCCTTGACTAGCGACCACCAACCTGTGTACATCGTTGACAATAATCGCCATTTTCCGGCAAGTTTGGTAGGCAGCAGAAGCTTCCACGTTCCCCGGTTGATTCTCTCCTCTCTTTCTTCCTCTTCTTCTCTGTTACTCTCGCTTCTTTTGCTGGCTCACATTGTTGACAAGGGCGGTGTACATCGTGCAAGAAACGTATGGATTACATCCAGGTCAGGTTTGCATCAGCCACAGTATGTCTCTGTATTCTTCGCTCTTGGTAGACGATCCGTATAAGAAACTGGTACTACACAGTTTTTTCTTGTCAGCGGAAATCATGAACCGCAAGCTAGGCATCTGTGATTCTGACGCTTGTTACTGTGTTTGTGTCACGTCATCATATTGTGTTGTTCGGCGAGCAAATGAAATCGTGAAAGGAAGAGCATTGTCAGAGATCAGTGCAGGAGTGGTATTTTGTGAAATGTCTCAAAAATTTACAAATTTTGAATTTTGTTTTAATTTCATTTGAATTCAGAAAATTTACCAAAATGAGAAATCTTCTTCAATCTCTGTTTTCCTCTTCTGAAAAATCCGCTTTCGCCCTGCCCTTCTTGCCCTGGCGCCATCTCCCTTGTTCCCTCTACCACCCGGCCGCTTATCGTTCGCGCGCTCGCTCGTCTACACTCGCCACTCAACACTGCCATTCAGTCAACTGTTGCACAGCGGCCACGCCACCTCGCCGATCAGCCATTAATTTGCCATCACATCGCACCGGCCACACGCCGTCTCCCTTTGCCACCGTCGACCTCATCGCTGCCATCTCTGCTGCCTTTCACTCGACACACGCGTTGCGCCACCAATCACCCCTCCAGCTCACACAACTATGCCAGTGATGACCCTGACCTTTCCCGTCGCCAACGTGGCTGTCAGCTTTGCTGCTACACTACCGAAAACGCCTTGCCTACTAGTGTTGTTGTCCACGCCAAAAATGCCAAAATTAAGAAGTTAACGGTTTCAAATGACTTTTTGATATTTAGAAGTGAGAAGCCAAAGTTAAAAAAAAAATGGTTGAACCAATGCCTTAGGTTCGTGGAAAGAATGGGCTAAATTAGAAAGAACTTGTCAGATAGATAACATTAATTATCTTGCGATAATAATATCCTGAAATGACATCCGGGAGGCCAAGATGTCAGTATAAGGGCATGTTTGATATGGCTGCGGTTTTTGGCTTTTGGCTAGAATTTTTGAATTTTAGCTGTTTGCGACAGAGATTACGGAGAGAAATACTCGCTTGCGATTTTGTTTTATACAGATGTTGAGCTTTTAACATATACTACAATTAACTTATATACCTCGTCTTGAGAAAATGCTTCATTTAAAAGTTAGGTATGGTAGTAAAAGTCAAAAGCCGCTTTTAGAAAACGTTAAATAACAAGCCCTAAAACACGAGAATTTTGGACCAAATTGGCACTATTGTTCATAGTAATTCCAAATTTAGCTCTCAGCTCACTGAAAATACCATTTCTAGCCCTCTCCCCGACCGCATGATCTCCGGAGCTTGGCACCTGGTAATCGTGCGGTCTCCGACCGCACGACTAAGCATCTTCAGTGGTTTCGACCGCACGATTCACCCGGGACCACACGATTAATCTGGTGTGCGGCTACAATGCAATCGTGTGCTCGGGCACCGCACGTCTCACGCGCTACAGTACAATCGTACGCTCGGGCACCGCACGTCCCCATGTGCTACAGTGTAATCGTGCGACCGCACGACTCACACGTGTCAGTGTACTGGAGTCCCGCGGTCGTATAGGGGTTAAAATAGAATTTTTGTGCTTAGGGGGCTATATTTGTAAATTTTAAGATATATAGTACTAAATGTTCAGAATTCAGAACACGAGGTAAGGTTAGGTAGTAAGTTTTCTGACAAGATTCATCAATTCGACTTGACTCGGCGCCGATAAGTTCAGAAATTGTGGTGCTGCTGGTAGTAGTTACAGTGACCGAACGACAGTGCGCTGCTCTTAAGAAAAAGTGATAAGTGGAGCCATCAAATCGGATACGGATAGCAGAAATAAGATGGACCATAAATGCAGCTGTTGGAGTTCGCAAAAGTCCAGCACTCACATGGTCTTCAATTTCCGAGGAGACAGGGACATTCTCCAGTGCTGTCACTGTTCCAATCACTCCGCTACTACCGAACCATTCGTCTCCTATCTACCTAATGGGAGACAGGATGGGCACAATGAAACCCCTAGTCTTCCAGCATCCTTGTCAGGAGATTTTTTTCTTCCGATTCATATGTGGTGATTAGCCTGTTTCTTACAAAATTATGTATTTTTTGCATTTTAAACAGGACCTAAATATGTTTTCAAAGGATAGAGACAATTAACTAGTGTAGTCATTTTTAAGACTAACAACTCATGGACCTACAGGTCATATGTTTAAAGTCCAAAAAAATTGAAGTGAATATCCAACCCATAGCTGGTGAGGTTAAACTCTAGTCATCAACCAAAGAGGCAAGGTGCCACATCGCTAGATGGTGTTTCGCTTGATAGGCCTAAGCATGTTCACAAGCGCAAGAATTATGTAGAAATTTCATAAAGAAATGGTACATCTTTAAAATTCCTATCAAAATTTTCATTTCAAACAGAACCTTTATTGCGGACAGCAAAAAAAAAACTGACTATATTACTTGCCTAACAAGTTTAGGCTGTGATCGTTTTGGCTTTAGCTTTTAGCTTCCGGCTTATTTTTTACTATTCATAAATTTCGTCTTTTTCTGAACTTTTTGGCTTTTTGTTGAGCTTTTTTGCCGGTTCTTTTTTCCTGTATTTGTTTGTATTATATGTAATGGGCTAACATTTTTTTATTTTTAAAATTTAATTATGCTAAATAAGCCTCTGTCAGCTGCAGTGTTTTTTTAGCCAGCTACAGTACTTTTCAGCCATAAGCCACTAAAAAAACCCAATTGAGCACCACCTAAATGTGGGGGCTCCACGAGGAGCCTACTTTGTGTGTTGACAAGGTCATTAGATGATATCTCAACTCTACCAACTCAAAACACCTCTCTCCAACTCCAATCCATTTCAGATCTGAATCTCCTACTTTGTGTGTTGACAAGGCCATGCCCTCTGAAAGCGAAACGATATATTTGAAATTGAATTTCAGATCTGAATTACATATAGCACTGCATACACAAGAGGACACTTACACTTTCACAAATATAAACTTGACGATTACAAATTCATAAAAATGCTTATACTACAAGAAACATCAGGCTAATACAAACTAGATTTACACATCCTTCATTAAACTATAATCTAAAACAAGTGGTACGGAAAAAATTGAAGTAGCAGATATAAGAAGGCAATGAACACCATTTTCAGCTTCTATGCCAAAATCAACAGAATGCCACACTTTTAGGATGTAACATGCAAAAGCCCTCTGCCAATGCCGACAACTTGGAATAGTGCAGATCTGCCATTGCCTTCTTCCTTTCCATCTTGCTTCAAGCAAAATTTCAGCTACACTTGTCGAACCCCTTCCCACCCTTGCCATGCATAATGAGCTAGAGTAGTACTGGTGGTGTTAGTTCTTCGAGTAGGGAGAAGGGGATTAATAAGAGGCGAGAGGTGGGGAGGAAACCAGTACTACTGTTCGAAGTAGAGAGAATGGACGAGTGAGATTGAGATGTTGGGGAAGATGCCGCGGATCGGTGACGTGGCGGGGCAAGACAGAAATTTCATATATAATTATCATAGACTGTTCGGATTACAAACTGTCTATGATAGAGATATCACAGGCGGTTCTTAACAAAAATCATCTACGATAATAGAAGATATCATAGACGATTCTTATTAAAAATTGTCAGTGATAATGGCTAGATGGTAGATCACAAAGGCAATGTATCAATGCAATATAAATAATTAGTCTTAAAAGATAAAGTAACAAATTTTTATATGGCTTATATATGCTCGTTTGAAAGGTTTCGACGAGATCTACAACTTTACAATTGAGGCAAAACTCAAATTCCGAAGAGAAGACCAAGAAAAAGTTCAAAAACAGAAACAAAAAAACTTGCGACGCAAATTCAGAGCCAAAGGTGGCCAATTTTGGGGGTCTTAGAGGGCAACTGGCGTAAGCTGGTAATTTTTATGAATCGGGCTCATCGTTAGCTTTTCAATGAGTATAAAAACATTGAAAACGAATACTGTATGCAAAAGTTATACCCATTTTACTAAAGATGTCTGGGAACAGAATCCTACTCGAACTCAGACGGGAGATTATGAAATATGACAGACAGTTTAAATAAAAACCGTCTGTGATATTTGGCAATATCACAGACGGTTTTTTACTAAGAACCGTATTTGATATTATCTTTTTACAGACGGTTTTTAGCGCTGATAGTAATACAGATGATCTCTAAACCTAAACCATCTATAATTATATTTAACACTGATAGTTTTGATAAACCGTCAATAGAAATACCTAATATAAGTTTTTTTTTTATAGTAGTGGGACTTTATATCGATGGCAACAACCTGGATCCCAATTTGGAATTAGGTATTTGTTCATACACATAAATTGGGAAAGCCTGTCTCGCTTGGGGGCCCTCCTCCTTATCCTCTTCTGGCGAAATGGTAGCAGAGGAGAGAAGAAGTGCAAGGAAACTGACTTGCAAGCTTATCCCTGCCTTGTCACCGCCGTAAAGGCGCTTCCTTTATCTTGTGTTGATTACTGTCTCATCTTGCTCTGTTCCTGCGACGCGACGTGATGTGATCGCAGCCATCTGCCTGCATCGATCGTGTGGCCAGGAGCACTTTGTTGCGATGCTTTCTGCCAATGTAAACGACCTTCGTGTCTTGTGATGATTGGTGGATAGTTAACTGATTGTGGAGCCTTAATTCGGACATCGATCTGAACGGGGGTCCAGTTTAGTTTATGATCGATCTCCCTGGTTGAAGCGTGCTGCACTTGGTGATCTGTGACGTATCTACTCGAGACTGGGGAGGCATTGTTTTGCTTCTTAGCAAGAAAAACCAGAGAATCTCCATACTTAGCTAGTAGTTTAAAAAACCAGAGAAACCCATACTTAGCTAGTAGTTTAATTTGACTACCGATAATAATAATCTAGCATAGTTTTCATAGAATAAGTAAAACTGTACATTTGAATCTGAGCAGTTTTTATGATCAGATCGACCAATAGTCTTGCGCTGGTATGCGATTCGTTGACAAGTGAACCTGATAGTATTGTTATCAATCAGTAGCCCAATCAACGCAAGCGCAAGTCGACGAGCCGGGTTAGGTAGGCTGGTACCAGCACTTCCCCTTTCTGTTCCCTGTCCCGTTCTTGTGGTGTGGGGCCTAGTTGAGGTTGGTTGGTGATGCGTGGGGCCAGGGGCCCACCAGAGCCAGATGACTCTTATCCAAACCCATGAGCTAGAGCTGCCCACCCCCCTTTGTTTCCTGAATTGGCAAACTGGCAAAGATTGTTGCATCATGCATCACACCCCATTTTGCAGTGCCTAATTTGCTTGGCCGACTGTGGCCAGTTGCTTCGCCCATGCTCCCTTCCCGGCTTCTCATTTCAGCACATTTGTATAAACCGGCTAAGGGCATATACAATATATTGCCCAGGCGGATGTCCCACAGGGTCACCTAGGCTCGAATACCACTGTAGAGGAAATGTGGTGGCTTGCAGCGTGTCAAGACTACTTGCGGAAGCAACAGTGATTTGAGAGAGACAGAGTGGTCCATGAAGAGAGATGGAGAAAAAGCACTTGCAGAAGTAGCAGCGGTTTGAGGAAGAGAGAGTGATCCATGAAGAAAAGGGAGAAAAAGCACCCTACCTCGTCGCCTTGCCCAAATCATGACGAGGGAATCGATTGAGGCAGTGAAGAGGACGACAAAGGTAGCTGTGAAGACAATGGCAATCAAGAGAGCGGCGACAAGGACGGTGCATGCGACAACACTAGAGCCAGACGATGACGCTAGAGCCAAACCGCTCGATGTTGAGGAAGATGATGGTGTGGGCGACATTGCTAGGGCCAGGCAATGGCGGAGACATTGGGACAGGCGATGGCAGTGGTGTTGAGGCGGGCGATGGCAGCGACGCTGGGGCTGGCGACGATAGCAGCAAGGGAGGGGCCCAACATGGAGTAACGATGGTGGTGACTGGAGGGGCTCGAGAATGACAACAATGACTAGATCCAACCGGATCTAGATAACAGTGACAAGATCTGCCCGGGAGCAGCGGCGACGACCGTGAAATTGCGTCGGCGGCTCTCGAGCGGGAGAGGGGATTGAGGGGAAGGTTTGCGGGGAAAGGGAGGAGAGAGAGAGAGAGGAGGAGGAGGATTTGTGAACTTCAGAACTGACAGGCGGACCAAGGGTGAATCTGTGATTTAATATTTGGTTCCAAGATCCTGTTGTAAATTTTCAACAAAAGTATGAATTGAAATAGCATAGGGGCTTAAACGCAAATATTAGCATGGAACCCGTTTAAAACACTATGCATTAAAAGAGTAAGAGCCTGGATGGTGGCTTGAGTGCCTTGTGCCTAGATGGATGACGAAACCATCACTTAGGCTCATGTATTGTTTATGCTCTAATAACAATGGCGCTGCGTGTCATGTGTCACTCGCACCAGCATGGAGTCCAAGCTGCCCACTGGATCATGCTTTCTATTGGTTCTTTGGAGAAGCCAACTCTCGGCTAAAAGAAACATTCAAACATCCGTTTCCCAGCTCGTACATGCGTTAAAAGTCACATCACCAATTAGGATATTTCTCCGGTACATACACTAGTCTTGCATCACGAAAGAAGGGAGAAAAAAAAAGGCAGTGCCCCAGCCATAGTGCTCCAAGGCCTCAAGCTCATTTCCATCCCAATTCACAACACCGGCGGAGTCGTCGCTCCCAGAAGGCCAGGTTCGTATGCCAGCTCGGCCCACTCTCGCCACTTCTCCACCGCACCAGCATACACTCCGCCGTACTTGGTTCTGCCCCTGAGTGACTGAATCCAGGACTAGTATCTCTCAAAGATAGATACACTAGTTGTCTTCTCTTTGTAAAAGAAACACTCTAGTTGTAAACTTCAGAAGTTCCTACCAGTTAAGTACGTAAATCACAGAACAGCATCGTAACACCACGATTCACGGTTCAGTTGAATGGCCTCTGAAGATCTGACAAGGTAGCGACCAACACACCACCACAACGGAACGGCATTCACAGGAAGACACGGGAAGTTCGAATTCGAAGACACCACGATGGCCACCACGACGGAATTCAGAGGAAGAAAAGACAATGGTCCATATAATAGTGTACATCACGTAGCATGAGGGGGTTTAGTCCAAGCAGCTTGATCAGAAATAGCCATCCACTTTAACCAAACAATTCGGCAGCCCTCGAAACAAGACAAACAAGGAGAAAGCTGTGGGACAGGAGTCATGTGCTAAAATCACGCTGGATCATGAATAAACTAGGTTTCTTTCGGGGCACCCTTCTTTGCAGCCTCCGTGGCAGCCTTCTCAGCTTCGATCTCAGAAACATATTCATCAATTTCAGCCTCTTCGAGTTGGCAAAGACCATCCTTGTGTGTCATCACTGCAATCTCTATGTTCTTGCCACCACTCTCAACAACCTAGAGAAAGGGGGATGGTCAATTCAGTGCCATAAAGCAAATTGCTCATTGAAAGACAAACAAAAGGTTTAGGCAGCAGATGCATGATGATGATAAGAGACATAAAAAGGAGTATCCTACTGTAATATATGGTATATAGCATACAAGGGATCACCAATATTATTTCCATTAAGATACTTCTGAACATCAGACAAATTGACGGGACAAGTAAGAAAGCAATTTAAGCAAAACAAATGCTCTGAATAGTGATCAATGAGTTCCGCATGTGTGGCAAAGGGGGTAGTCATTCTCTGCCCGCCAACAAGTAATGAATTTCTTTCACTAAATGAGTTATAACATATGAAAAGCTAGTACAAGCGTTCACAATCATGCCAATTAGATAATGTGCAACGGTTTGACAAAATGCTACCAAATGAAGGGAAAGTGTAGTAGTAGAAAAGAAACAACAAACATTGACTACCATAGTGAATATGCATTGTGATAACCATTTTCAATAAATAATCAACAATAACGAAAGCTTCAACTGAATATTATGCAAACTTAGAACTTTACACATGTTTAGCTATCAATTGTGCATCCAAGCAGGAACGCAGGTTAACTTGTAGTTATTGTAAGAAAAAAAAGGCATGTCAATATGGTACAGAAAAAGGTTTTGACACTTGAGAAATTATGCTCTCCAGTACATGCAAACTTAACTTGAGACGTGATCTGAGATGGAAAAACTTAAGTCTCCAATACATATTTGGAGTAGCACACATGCACTTTACCCTAAATATAATGAACTATACATTTAAGCATCTTACATATGGTGCAAAAATACTAAAGCAACAATGAAGTTGGCAAAGCATAGCCAAGTTTTCAAATTTTGCAGTGAAAACAAGAAGACCATTAAGAGGGCAATAACAACTTTTGAAAACACACATACTTGAATACATAACCAACAAAATACAAATGCAGATGAAATCCATACTACAAATGCTGAACTAGTAGGAGTTTATTGATGAGACCACAGGAGCAAAAGCTGCAAAACCATAGGCCACACCATGAGCATGTACTCTAGATACCAACAAGTTACATACAAAAGATGAAAGCAAATGCAAGAAATCAATCCTATCTCACTCAATTTAAGTTTTTCCATTGCCATTTGAACTCAGCTGATTATAACAAATTGCAGGGAACTTGATCTAACCTTGAATTAAATTGAGTTCTATAACCAGTCAACCATGACATAAGCACTTTGCCGGTTGAGCACACAAAGTCTAGACCTGAGCATTCCATTGGCACCTTGGCCTTGGGTAACCGCAGCTTAGTTCCTTTGCCAGCACCACATGGTGCATCATTTAGATCAGAATCAACAAATTATCACTAACATAAGAGAATTGAACTTTGCCCCTCTATGGGCCTGCTCTTTTTGGCTTTAAGCGGCTTTTAGTTTCTCTCGGCAATCACTATTCATTAGACTAATAAGCCACAGCCCAAAAGAACAGGCTAGTTACTCTCGGTGATCCATTGGGAACTCTTAGAGCATCTGTCTTCACATGAGCAATTACTGGTGTAGTGGTATGAATCTAGTTACTGGTAGGATAATTCGGTGTGCAGTTTACCTCAAGGAGGGCTCGGATGGCAAGCTTGACGGTCTCCTTGCCGGACGTCTCCTTGTAATTCTTCTCTAGGAACTCGCGCATGGAGTTGGAGTTGCGGCCGGTGGCGTTGGCCTTCCACGCGGAGAAGGTGCCGGAGGGGTCAGTCTGGTACAGCGCGGGCTTCTCGGTGTAGGGGTCGAAGCCGACGATGAGGGTGGAGAGCCCGAAGGGGCGCACCCCTCCGCTCTGCGTGTACTTCTGCTGCAGTCCGGCAATGTAGCGCGTGATGTACTCGACGGTGACGGGGTCCTCCACGGTGAGGCGGTGGCTCTGGCACTCGACGCGCGCCCGGTTGATGAGGACGCGCGCGTCCGCCTTGAGCCCCGCGCAGGCCAGCGCGATGTGGGTGTCCAGGCTCGCGATCTTGCGCACGGACCTGGAAAATTTGGGGTTTTCCGGTGAGAATCGCGAGATCCGGCATGCGGATGGGCGGGCCGCGTGGCGGGGAGGGGTAGGGTTGGGACAGGTTACCTCGAGTCCTGGAGCTTTGGGGTGGACTTCTTCTCGACGCCGAGGACGACGGTGTCGGTGCCGCGGACGCCGACGGCGGCGTTGCCCTTGCGGACGGCCTCGAGAGCGTACTCGACCTGGAATAGGTGGCCATCGGGGGAGAAGACGGTGATCGCGCGGTCGTAGCGGGCCATCCTGATTTCGCCGCCGGCGAGGGGGAGAGATCTCGCAGCTTTGGGGGTTTCGGTGCGTCTGTGGGTGGTCAAGTTTAGTTCAGCTCAGGCTGCGTGGTTGTGCCCGGCGGCCCCGATGAATACGGCTTCAGCTTATTTTTATACTATTTATAAATTTCGTTTTTTCTAAATTTTTTGCTTTTTTTTGAGTTTTTTTTACCGGTTCTTTTTTCCTCGTATTTGTTTACATTATACGTGATGGGCTAATATATTTTTTCTATTTTTAATTTTTTTAAAATTTAATTATGGTAAATAAGCATCTGTCATTTCGTGCCTGTGTTTTTCACCATAAGCCCGGCTTTCAGTGAACCGATCACCACCTCAGTGGCTCCGTACAATCTTTTTCTTTCAAGGGATTAATTGTGCAATTGTACAGCTCGATACTAAAATACATATGTTTATGTTTGAAAAAAATACAATAGCATTTACTATACAACTATAATTCTTATGATTAGAAATATAGTTTTATTTCTTACACAATTGTCACGGTTACTGTTATATTCTGGACTATTGAAATAAGTAGCATAGATCTTTCACTTTTTTTTCCATGATTAATGTGGGGATTTTCTAGCTCTTGGTCTTGGAGTGAATGAGGAAAGCCCTTTTAGCGTTATTTTCATAAGATAATAATAGATAGATTAATGGGCCTGTGCAGAATAATATATCCTTGATGATTTTAGCACTGCTATGTAGGTGAGTTATTCTGAATAGTAGGTGGTTCAAAGTTTCAAACCAATTCTCGTCAGATGCTAGTGGAAGCTTGCAGTACCATAGATGTTGAGGTTCTGTGTTCGGCATTGGTGCGGCTGTTAGATTCTCTCGTGGTCGTGGCCTGTTCATCGTATTATATAAGCACGAGCTTTTCAGCCGAACTATCACCACCTGTGTTCGGCATTGGTGTGTGTTCGTGGCCTGTTCATCGTATTAGGTGTGTGTGGTTTCTTTAGCTTATGTGTTCGATTAGTTTCTCACCAGAGGTGTTCGTCATTTTTATGAGGAGGTTGTATGACTTTTTATTCCTAATAGATATTAGTATATATACGATGGTATGCAGCTCTCATGAGTGTTATAAAAATCAATTTTGATCAAATCCTACTGATTCCATCTGAATTATCCTGTGCATGATAGTCTATTTGCACTGATCAACTCTTTAAAAGCACTTGTTTCTCAAAAAGAAACTCTTTAAAGGCACTTATGTTTATACAAAAAGTTATTTTGTGCTACAATTTAGGAGATCGTGTGGTTACAATTGTAAAGGAGGACTACACTTATGGAAACTCGCGAATAAGCAAGTGACGTGACTTCTACCGGTACCGAGTAATTGGAAATTGCAAAAAAAAAAAAAGAAAGAAGAAGAACTTTTTAAAATATGCATAAGGAAATTGTAAGGCGACATATATTGTTCAACATGCATGGCCACCTGACTCGGTTGACTGATTAATTAATCCGGCCGGTTTCTTTTAAGAAGGCAAGCGATCTCTAGCTGGTGAGGGTCTATCTATATTAGTTTTTGCTAATAGTTTTTTTATTTTAGCTTATAAATAATAACAGTTTATAGGGAGGCGTACGAAGAGAGAAACTCACGTATAATTTTGGCTGATATAAATAAAGTTACTATAATGTGTACTATAATCGACTAGTAGACTTCATATTGAAAAGATGCTTCGTTTAAAAGCTAGGTATAGTAGAAATGCAAAAAGTGCTATTCACTCACCCTTACGTGCACTCAAACTAAAAAAGTTATAAAAATTTTGAATTTTTTTAGATATATTTCATAGTTTACTCCATATATATATATATATATATTCAAGTTCAAATTCATTCTAGGTTAAGAGTACCAAAAAAGATAAAATTCTGACAAATTTGTACTCTAAATATTTGTCAGATTTTTCTCTTTTTTATTACTTTTAATATAGAATGAATTTGAACTTAAAATTTTATACATAAGTATAGTAAGTTTATAAATACATATAGAATTTTTTAAAATCTTTTTTGTGACTTTTTTTAATTTAAGCGTACGGTGAGTACGCTGTAAAGTGAGTACATAACTGTTTTTACCTAGTAGAAAGATAGTTTTTAGAATTGAATAAGAACAGGGTCAAATAGATTCACACATGGGCACGTACTATCAAGTGTAAAGTTGCAAATCCCCTTTCTTCATACTAAAAAAAAACTCGGTCGTGTTCAATGTAACACACACATATATATATATATATATATATATATATATGAGAGAGAGAGAGAGAGAGAGAGAGAGAGAAACGAATTCTTACTTATAGGAGTATATACTCATACTTCTTATATACCATTTAAGTGTTGTTATTATATCTCTTTATCTATTTGAACATACTCTAGTAATGATTATAAGATAGTCCAAAGTGAGTAGGGGTGCAAACGGGTCGGGTTAATCCCGACCGATCCGACACCGAATCCGATTGGCACCAAATCCGATTGGTACCGAATCCGAAGAAAAAATATGGGTTAGGATATGGTAACAGCAATATCCGTCCGAATCCGATACGTCTTCAAGTTTGATTTCAGGTTAGTGATACTATTTGACGTTTCATTTTCCTTTGCAATGGTAAAATAAAATCTTCCACATCAGCTATTAAGTAGTAACATCAAGTTCTTGACAGTACGTTCTCCTACTCTATTTGCTGTATTGCATGTATTCCTTACAAACGGGTTAATCCCGACCGATCCGGCACCGAATCCGGAGAAAAAATATGGGTTAGGATATGGTAACAACAATATCCGTCCGAATCCGACCCGTTTGCACCCCTAAAAGTGAGTGCCATAAAAAAATTTATCAAAATTCACTTTTATAGCATAATTTATGTGTATACTCTTTTTACATATGGAAAATGATATATAGTAAAAAAATGAAATATTCTGGTGAAAAATTTTCAACTAAGTTGTATTAGAGTATCTTAGAATTAATATTTAAGCATATCGAAAGTGATAAAGATGTATAATATATTCATTTAAGTGGTACAGAAAAGACTTTCTATGTATATATATGAAAAATACCTTCTACTCCTGGGTGTATATATAGCATTTTCTGTACTCCCGAAAGTACATACTTATTTAAGCAGTATAACAACATCATTTAAGTGGTCTATAAGAAGTGGAAGCACGTCCTCTCAGGACTATGGAATCATTTTCAAGCAAATCAAAAGCATGGTTGGATTAACTTAGTCGGTGGAGATGCTCCCCACCTCCTCCTTCGCTGCCTCTGCCGCTCCACCCTTGTCACCATCCCCCTCCGCCTTCACTGTCGTCACCTCCGCCCATTGCCTCTGCCCCCACCTCCTCCATCCATCCGCATGCCCCCCTACCCTTGCCTCCATCTTTGCCGCCCTGCCTCCGCCTCCATCTCCACTGCCCATTGCCTTCGCCTCCACTCCTCCTACCTCGGCTCCGTCAATGCCGCTCCCGCCCACCGCCACCCCTCCTCCCTTGGCCCCGTACAGTGCTGCACCTGCCTGCCGCCGCCCTTACTCCCTTGGCCTTGGCCCCATCAGTGCTATCCAATAAATTTGGTTTTGTTTTCCTTTTACCTTTTTCTATATCCATTTAATTCTTTTCAATTTTCACCATATTTTTTTTATTTTCCAAATCATACCAGCCAAAAGTCAAAAAACAAAACCAAATTGAATATCCCTACCTTCAGCCACGACTTCTTTTAGTTACTACAATACTATTTCAATCAAAAACCAAAAATCAAAAACCAACATTGAACAGGGCCTTTGAGTATAACGGCTCTCCCTTCCTAGATGGTGAGGCTCTTCAAGTCCATCACCATCTTTGTAACATCCCGAAAAATTTGAATTTGGAATTGTGAAGTCCTTGAGTTATTTTGGAATATAATTTCTCGATATTTGGATCTTAATAATGTTCTTTTGAATTTTGGTATCTACTTTGTATTTCTCTATTTTTTATTGTTTGTCTCTGTCCAATTGTGTAATTTCTATATAAATTTGAAATACTATAAATATAAAATACTAAATTTATATCAACTTAATTTAGACGTATAAATAATCCAGTCTAGGCTAGTATGCCAAGCTGCATTGCATGTAACATCCTTAGCACAAAAGGAAGTCCATGGCAGCAATCAATCGGAGTCACAGCTACGCGTTTCCGCAGATTAATACCCAAGAATATGATCGAGCAGGATCGATGGTCGTCCGTCCATTCAATTCCAGGTTGGATGCCCAAGAAAAGGGTCCAGAGATAGTAAAAAAAAGTTGAAGAAATCTGCGGATGATCGAGTGGGATCGATTTGCAGGTGCCAGCGCTACAAGATTGAAACTGCACGCTGACTCGGTGAGCGAAACATGTCTTATATGTGTAGTACTTCAACTCGAGCACATCAATCTTCACAGCCCGGTTAGACCTACAAGCCTGTCTGGTTGTCTCGGTTTACGTGCCGCTCATTTCGATTTGAGTTTCTGACTTCTAACTTATTTTTTACTATTTATAAATTTCGTCTTTTTTTAAACTTTTAGCTTTTTTAAGTTTTTTTGTCTGTTCTTTTTTCCATATTCGTTTGCATTGTCCGTGATGAGCTAACATATTTTTTTCTTCTATTTTTAAATTTTTTAAAATTTAATTACGCCAAATAAGCCATCTTCAGTTATAATATAATTTCAATTAGTTACAGTACAATTTCAACCATAAATCATTATTTTTCAGCCCAACCTGGCTCGGGCCATAAAAGTTTATTCGCCTTCTCAAGTTCCATGGCAAAGAAACGAAATCTTGCTTCTGCAGGAGCTAGATAATAGTATCATTCACTTGTCTGCGTTATGCAGGTGATTTGAGTTAGCTAGCACAAGGTCGTAATAAGTGGATGCCGAGAGACCCTGAAAAGATGCTTATTGATGGCTCGGAGTTGGTTAGCCAGGCCTTTTCAGATTTATTTACTGTCACTGTAATGTGAGATGAGACTTGTTCTTCACTTTATTAATGCAGATGTGTCTATTGCATTCTTGGTAAGATATAATCGATCTTGCTTAACATCAAGGAGATCTGATGATGGCATGCACAAATGGCCAGCTGAAGCACCACAAACGAATAGAAGCTAACTATAATTGACTTCCATGGCTACTAGGTGTTCCATGTCTGCTCATAGCGCTGCATAAATAAAAAAACGGTTTTGCTATTGCACAGGCGACTCAAATTTTTTTATCTTTCAATCACTTGAAATTGCACTATCAGCCCCCCTCTAAAAAAACACTTGCAACTTCAGGTGATTCTCAATCAACTGAAGTTGTAGCCCCCTCCAAAAAAATCACCTGCAACTTCAGGTGATTGAAAGTGTAAATTTAGGTGACTGAAAGATAAAAAATTTGAGTCACTCCCATAGGTGTTGGGGGGGCTAGGGGAGGTATAGTTCTGCTTCATTCATCATGTAGTTTGCTACACTTGTCAGGGCATCTGTAGTGTATGAAAATAGAGGGTCTTAAGCCACCTTAAGGTCAACCTTATACATTACAGGGGTGACCTTAAACAGGCTATAAGCAAAAAAAGCTTAAGGCTGGTCCTCAAGCTAAAGACCTGGCCACAAGTATTAAAATACAATTTTTCTTTATCTGCCAAGTGGGACCGTCTTAAGGCCCCTTGGGTTATATACACTATAGAGTCAGTCTTAAGGTTTAGATGGGACCCACCTTAAGACCCCTTGGATTATATACACTACAGATGCCCTCAGTATTATGTCAAACAGAGTACTTTGCTTGCAGTGCTAAGTAAGTATTCAGGAGGTTTATCACAGTTGGCTTACTGTTCTTTTCATCGTGGTGGTCGATGTTATCAGCATCTTTGCCTAATTGCCTTCCCTTTTGGCCTTTTCTCTTTGATCACCATAGCTTCAATCTTCCTTTACCTTTTTTTTTTCAGATAGCTGTTCAGCCCCGATAAAAAAAAATCTTTGGTTATCGGCTTAACGCACTGCCAATAGAGAATCTCAAACTTTCTTCCAGGAGATTTGACGTGCAGATGCAGAGAGGGAGATTCATCAGAAGAGAAAGCAAAGCAAAGGAGCTCACGAGTCACTACAACAGTATCAGATCTTGTATTCTTCTCATTTCAAAGCACGGCATCTGAATGGCACATTGATCCAGAACCCCAAAAAATTATGCACAAAGAAGAATATAACTCGAGGAACAAGGTTTCCTGAAAGGCAATATAAAGCAATGCAATGCACTACAAGAACTACAATAGCCAATTTGTCAACCCCTCACATTCTCTATGCACAAACAAAAAGGACTAAAGAATATGCTCTCCACTTTTCCCTATTGCTCCATCCAACCCTCTTTTGATCCGAAAACAACATGGATCACTCCTATGGATCAAGAATCACCACCTTACCGAATCATAGCAAGCTGAAGGGAGGATGCTCTTGTGCTGTAGCAAGCATGATCACCACTGCAATTGCCAAGGTGGCTTGGAAGGCTACGGACGCCGACCGTGATGCCGCCGTCGCCGCACCTGCGCTGCTGGCCTTCAAGGTCGCCAGCCACACGCTGTCTTCGAGCTGCTCGTGGCTCGGCCTCCGCGATGTGTTCTTAGATTTCTCACTGAAAAAAGTCAGAGGAGATTGATCTCACTGGACTCGATTTGCATAGTAGTTCAACCACAACTTAATGCCAGTAACAAGTATGGTTAATTAGACTAAGAAACTTGAGATCCCGATCCATTTTATGTGTTATTGCTTCTCCAAGTTCCAACTAGGCAATTGAACTTTCTAGTCAAGACTAACATCATACAAGGTGGGGATGGAACAAAGGAAAAGGATGACAAGAGAATAAAACAACTCAACCAAAGCTTCTTTTCTTTGTTCCTAGCCTCACCTTCTCCCCTCTTTCACCATTTCAAATTCCAAATCAAAATCCCATATTTTCCCCCCTCGATCTCATAAAAGATCATAGTTGAATGAAATCTACAGCACGATGATTGCAACGAATGGAGACTCTTGACTCACAGCTAGATCGTACTATCATAGCATCAGCAATTGAGAAAGGTACCTGCTTGGAGTGGATCTTGGGCAGAAGGTGATGGTGTAGTCGGTGTGGTTGCACGTGAAGGTGGAGGTGGCGTCGTCGTAGGCGTAGCTGTAGGACTTGGGGCACGCCGACTTGAAGAGCTGCGAGTACTGGGAGGGGTGGCACGTGTCCGGGTTCCCGTACGCGCCGTTGCAGCAGTACTCGGGCCGGCCGAACGCCTCGCACGCGCTGCGGCACGCGCGGCCGTCGCCGGCGCGGAGCTCCGAGGGGCAGCGCTCGTTGAGGTCGACGAGGCAGCCGGTGTCGGGGCACCCCGGCGCAGCCGCCTCCACGAGCATGGGCAGGTTGTAGCCGTCGACGAGGCTGACATCGTAGAAGTCCTTGCCGCCGGCGCCGTCGAGGGTGAACTCGGCCAGCGTGGCGGGCGGCGAGGCCCCCGCGCCGCGGCACTCCACCTCGCCGGAGCCGCAGTCCCCCGTGGCGCAGGAGCCCTTCCCGGACCCGTCGAAGTCGCAGCCGGACCGCGCCCAGAAGCGGCCCGACCACCCCGAGGGCGCGTAGAGCGAGCGCGACTGCCCCGGCGAGAGCGCAAAGCCGGTGGTCTCGAGCGGTGGCGTGCCGGAGCCCGACAGCAGCCCGGGCCACACCGTGTCCGTGCAGCGGTTGGTGAAGGTGAACGTGATGTCGCCCGCTGACCCTGCGCACCGCAAGAAAACACAAATCCGAACATCCAGTCACCAATCGAAAATCAAGCTCGCAACTTTATTATTGCCTCCAAATCGCAAGCAGCTCAAGATGATTACCACGGAGCTAGCTCCAATGGATGGATCGATCGATGGATACCTTGGAAGAAGGAAAGAATGAGGAAGGCGATCGATGTCGGGAAGCCGAGGAGCAGCAGCTGCGGAGCCATGTGAGCACAGAATCAAGCCGCGTTCCCGTAGCTTCTTGGGGAGGAGGAGTAAGGCGCGGTGGTGACTACTGACTAGCTACGAGGAGGAGGAGGGGGTTCTGGGAAGGCCGTGTAATTGGAAGGTGGCGGCGGTTGGGGAGGACCGGAGGAGGACGAGCGGAGCTGGAAGTGGGCACGATCGCAACAGCCACGGCCCATAAACCTCGCTTCACTCGGCTATGTCGCGCTGGTTCTCTCACTCGCGCTTGCTGATCTTATAGGGTGTGTTTGGTTGTCATGCAAAAATACGCCCTCATCCTGGATGGGTGGATACGCTCAAAATAAGCTTCACTAGCCATCCTGGATGAGTGGATCTGATGTATCTTATGCGGTCGCGTGTTAGCCTCTCGAGGTTTGGTAAGCGCATCATTTCGTCTGAGCAACCAAACAAAGATCTCGATTTTTTTGTATCCGCTCATACGACCTCACCAAACATCTTCTTTTCTCAAATACGTTTCCACAAATTGCATCCACTCATCCAGAATATACGATGCAACCTCCATCCACGAACCAAACACAACGGGACGACGAGATCAGCGGCCGAGCCGACTTGGATTTATTTATTAGCTGCTTCTTTCTTGCGTTGCTTGTTTAATTTCGTCTCTCGTCACAGGAGTCAGGTCGTGATTGCGAGCATTAGAAATTTGCATACAGTCCCCATCTCGTCCTTTTCAGGTGTAGAAATAAAATCAGATTAATTAAATCCATGGGTCGAGCCCGAGACGATGTGCAGTTCACTGATTGGCTACGGCTAATATCTTTTAATTAAAAATAAATGATAGTGGCCAGAAGAAATAGTTTTTACAAAGCTAAGAGCGAACGATGAGAAAAATTAAGAAGAGATATATATAGGATGGCAGCAAACAGAGTAAACTGCATGATACGTTCATAAACTCTATCTTATCCTCAAAAAATGGTAAGAACAAAAAAAAAATCCGTTTTGAAAAAGCAGATGTTCACCTACGTATGGTGTTGATGAGGAACTGAGCGTTACGCAATTGTTTGTCCGTTTGCTTGGCCTGTTGCATGGGTTTGAATGTTTGATTGCGTCTTGTCGTTTGCTTGTCACGTTTTGTGCACGTATTTGGACGGCTTGCAAAGCTGTACACGGATGGAAAAAGTCCGAACAAGCAACAGCCAACAGCGGTGTGAGCCGCACGACGCCAGCCAGCCTCCGCTTTCGCAGCAGGAAGCCAGGAGGATTAGAGAATATTTTTTACGAATAATTTATTTATTTAAAATTATAGAAATATACTCATGATAATATTTTTTTACATAAATAAACTCCAGTCACTCAATAGAGGGGCGACTGGTTGATAATATTTTTTTACATAAATAAACTCTAGTCACTCAATAGAGGGGCGACTGCAACCAGTCGCCCCCCATTGGATGACTTGATGCGCAGTCGCCCACCCATCGGGCAACTGCACTTAGTCCCCCGTAAATTTTGTAAATGTTATAAATTTTGTAGTTTTTAACTGGAAAATAATCTGGTGGAGTTGTAATAAAAGTTTATGTTCATTGTATGTTGTATGTGCATAACAAATTTTGAGAAATTTGTTTTACCAACGATTGACCTTAGAACATCGATACATACGATGATAAGTGCTATTTTGATGTTACTGGAAATTCGTGTATGGAGAAAACCGGTATGTTAATATTGTTAGATGAGTTGCTATGCGAATCATTAAATGCGAAAAGACGAGATAATAAACTTGTCTGAATTTAAATAGACTTCATAATACAGTTGGGAGTAATATGCAGCGTACTTTTTGATTACATGCATAACATATAGCATCATATGCGACTAACTCACCCAACTGCTGGTACGACTTACTGTGTCGACCGGGACCATTTTTCATTCCTTGCCAGTTCGGCGTTGAACTCTTCGGCGGCTTCTTTTGCCTTGGTCGCTATTTCCCTCTTTCTCTTGCGCTCCTGGAGCTCCCCACACCAAGCATGCAGTACCCTCTCCTTAAAAAAGTACTCCAACATGAAGTTCGAAGGATCCATGCTCATGGTCCCATATGCAGCGAGGACATGAGAGTATGGCTTGTGTAACAGCTTCAGCTTGTTACACGTGCAGCTATGTTCATTTGCATGATCTCCAAGGCATACCTCATGGATAACAGGGGAACGAGCCGTCACAAATCCGGCTCTATCACGGAGTACCACGTCGAAACGATGCTCCCTGTTGCCCATGACTTGCACTGTGTGCAATTGACCCTTCTGTGTCTTCGTCTCCATGTATGCCATAATTTTTGACGAATACAGTGCTCGGGGATTTGCCGCATGAAGTGCGGCATTCGTGTGCCTCTCCCTGAAGTAGCCGATTGTGCTGTGAAGACCACATTCCATGATGGCGATAAGGGGCTGAAAATGGAGGCCCCTAAGAACCCAATTGTACACCTCAGCAAGGTTAGTCATCATTATACCGTACCTTACGCCGTCCGTGTCGTGCAACAACGACCACTTCTCCAATGGTTCACCCTCTATCCACTGCAAGAAGCACTTGATGTTTCGTGAGCTCTTTCTTCTTAGACTAGCTGGGTTAGGCTCATCGAGTGCTGGCAAGCATTACGGTTGTTCCGCCTCAGGCATGACCGGCCCTTGCTCCTCTCGTCAACATGCTTCCTGGTGTGTTCATCCAACAACGCCCACAAAGCATCAAATTTTCTTCACTGGTTCTGCATAGTCAGTCTCTTGAATAGCTTCATCAACGGTTGTTTCAGAAACTGCTTGAAAAAGTTCGCTCCTATGTGACGAATGCACCATCTGTTCCTCATGTCCGGCCAAGAAAATGACTCCTCAGGGTCTTCCTGAAGTTTTCTTATAGCCTTTACAATCCCGGCATGGTGATCATGTATTACGCACACACTAGGATGAGTGCTGACAACTCCAACCCTGACATGTTTGAGAAACCACAACCAGCTTTCATAATTCTCACTTTCCACGAATGCGATGGCCAGCGGCAATATTTGGTTGTTGCCGTCAACATCATCAGCAATATTTGGTTGTTACCGGACAACCAGCTAATTTCAAGCTTGTAACTTACAGCCACTAGTTTGTAACATATGGATCCAGCTTACACGTGAAGGTGCTGCATAACAGCAAAAGGCTAAAAATACATGTGTGTAGAGCCATGTAAGAATACAAATGGTTCATTTGAGTTGGACAATTGACGGTCATGTAGAGTTGAGTTTTGAATTAGTGAAAATTTACAAGTTTTTAGATTTACTGTCAGACGGTCTGACCGACCGATAGTGGTGGTCTGACCACTACGATGGAGCGGTCCAACCGACCAACGGGTGGCAGTCCGACCGGGGGTGGCCAAATGGTCAAACCAACATGGGTGCAGTGGTTTGACCGGCTCTCCTGTTACCAGTTGTGTCTGAATTTGGCCAAGAGGTTTTTAAAAATTTGTAGGAAATGGCCATGGGTTGAGTTTTAGAGTTCTAGGTTATTACATTCATGGTACATAAAGCATGTTGGACTAATGTTGGTCAAATTGTGAAGAACTTATGACCGAAAGTGATTTCTTAGTTTTTGATGAGCAGAGCGTTTGGAGACAACCATAATCAACGGTATGGATCAGGACTAGACTCAGCGATGTGCTGAGGTACGGTCAAGAAAGTCAGGCAGGATAGTTGGGCTCAAGTAAGGCATGGGGAAGACAATGGATATTTGAAGATAAGGTTCGAGTAACGGTTCATCAAATGGTGCGGTCGGTGCAAGTGAGACACAATTGGGGGAACCGATACAGAGAGACTTACCAATACATAGCCCATTGGTGAACATATATGTTGCAGGGGCATGGAGTTTGCTTGCAAAGGAGGAGATGACCATGGACTTGGTTCGGGGAAGAAGTAAGGTCAGTCAAAGCAAAGGTTTGACAGGGGAGCTAAAATACCGAAAGCAGTGATGGGATCAAAACCGCAACGTTTGGAAGGTGTTGTGAGAGCCGTTTAAGTTAATGACATGTTGAGGAGGGCAAGTGGATGAAAACTTGCTCTTCTTAACGAATTTAGACTTATGTATTTTAAGAAGCGTGCATAAGTCATATGAGTCTAAAACCTGTTGGTGTGTGGGTTACCAAGTTTTCCCACTTGTAAGTGACTGTATCCACTAAAAGTTATCGGTTGCTAGGGTTTTGAAGTAGGTAAGTAGGCTCCACTATAAACGTCTTTGTGTGTTGATAAGAGTAAAAAAAGTAGAGAGACTTTGAGAGAGGTTAGTGTTTTCTTGCATTGGAATCTTTGTGTGTGGTCTATGCTTGGAGCTCTGTCCTCTATGAGGTAATGGTTGTAAAATATTCCTTTCAAAGTGAAATGAACATCTAAAGTTTGTCTAAATGAGTTGTGCCATCGATCCCTCGTTGTTCTTTTAATTTACTTGGTATTCTTGATGGGATTTCATCTCCTATTGATTTCTCTTGGTGCTAAGGACATGTAAGAACTGGAGATATATCTTGGAGATCAAATTATATCCATCTAGACACTTTCTATGGAAAGTTTTTGTGATTCCACGGTTTTGCTCGAAAGAAGGGTAATGTTGGGGTTTTGATCTTGAGGGTGTTTTGACTTGAGTTCGTGTTGTGATGTACCTTGCTATGATATATGAGAACATATCTAATGTTATCTAGATCATCAAGGACTCACAAGCAAGAGTAGATGAAGATTTATCTCTTTTGTCCAATTTTGGTGCAACATTTTTTATTTTGGATAAAGGTCAAAATTTTAGCATTGATCTTCTAATCCATAATTGGAATTGGTTACTGATATCCTGGAGAGGATTTGTACCAAGTTTTACCCTGTTTGGATCATTGGTTTAAGATATAGCTATTTTTTTGACCGTGTGACGTGCTGTTTTTATCCTCTATTCGGCGAGCGGTCAAACTGTCGTGACCCGAGCTGTTAGATCGGCTTGCTGGTCTAACCGGTGACATCTGCGGTCAGACTAGCCGAGCGGTCCGACCGTCCCCTGGTCGGCAATCAGACTGGTGAGACTGTTGTCTCCTATGATATTTAGCTCTTGACTTTGTGATAGCTTATATATTTAAGTTTTTCACTGCATTATTCTGCGTATACCGAAAGGAAGATTTAAAAAAGTGGTTAATCCCTCTTAACTTGCATAGCCGATTCTACACAGGTGCGCTAGAGCGCTGCAATTTCTTCGCACGAAAGCAAACGGAACGAGCGATCATGGCAACGACCGAGAAGTTGATCATGTGCGAAGCGCGAGCACGAGGCAGGCTGCCGTGGAAAGCGTAAACGTCGATCTGTACATCTATGTAACGAGCGAGGAGATAGAGATCTGATCAGGCACTTTGCCACCACTCACTCCCAGCTTTTTAAAAAAACCCTTGTCCTCCTTTCTAGAAAGAAAAAGGAGAGAACAGGAAACCCTTGTCGTGCTGAATTCGGGCCGGCCGGCCGGCCGGCAAAGCCACACGCGCATCTTTCTCCTTCGCTAGCTTCTACACGCATGGCTGCACGCGTTGGCCGCTCTTGAAGCAGCATCGGTCTTCGCAATTCCATTCCTATGTTTTTGGATATTCAGAGTTTACATGGATGGATCCTGGGAGGACTGGTCGACGATTGCTTCATGGAGTCGGCGCGGTACATCTCCGCCGAGGTCCACCCAGGCGGCGTCGATGTGATCGCGTCGGCACCGCGCGGATCAGTCGGTCATGGGCACGCATGCTGCTCAGCCACTGAGCGCTGATACTGAATCTGCGTATGAGACTCCGAGTGAGCAGTGAGAAAATGAGCCACATGTCACAGTCATCACACTAAGGTGCCGTTCGATTAGACTGAAATAAGATGACTTATGACTGAAATTATATTGTAACTGATAGTGGCTTATTTGACGTGTCTAAATTTTTTAAAAAAATGAAAAAAAAATAAGTTAGCTCATCACAGACAATGCAAACGAATACGGGAAAAAAGAACCGACAAAAAAGCTCCAAAAAAGCCAAAAAACCATAAAAGGATGAAATTTATGAATAGTAAAAAATAAGACAGAAGCCAGAAATTCAAGCTGAAATAAGCGAAACCTAAGCATGTGTACGTGCATGGACCCGATGCATAAGAAGACTTTTGGGCAGACCATTTTTCCCAAGTAAATTTTGCAAAATCACGTCATTTTTTGGGTAAAATTAACGTAAAATCACATTTTTAAATAGCAATTTCAAAGAAACATACTTTTCTTTATACATTATTTTACAAAACCGCACTTTTAAGTATCCAATGGATTATGTCTACTCGTCGGTCTTACGAGCCTACCCTATTACTATTTGTTATTATGTAAAGGCTTGTGAGACCGACAAGTAGGACTGACCCGTAAGATATGACTGTAACGTTTGAAAGTATGATTAATGTTATACAAAGATAAGTGTGTTTCTATGGAAATTACTGTTTAAAAATGCGCTTTTGTGATAGCTTTATGAAAGATAATACGGTTACGTGATATTTATTATGAAAGATAATATGGTTACGTGAATTTTACTTTTTTCCCTTCAATCTAACCAACAGGTAAAGCGACTCGCGTTACCACCATGTGCGGGCCTTCACTGCATTTCTTTCGTTGGGTGATCAGTGATCAGTCCTGATCAGGGCTCTTCAGCTTCATTGTGGTTATACGTCACTTTGTCTAGTCTTGATAGAAAGGTACTGCCCACTACTCCAACAGAGATAACTCCACTCAACTAGAGATCCCATCTCAAATCTAATCCTGACGACGTCTACGTAAAAAATTCCTTTTCTTGTTCGTCTCTCTCTTTTGCTAGCGATCCATTTCTGGGAATCTCTGTCATGTTTCACTTGACAATGGCAAGCCTGGCCGACCGCTTTCGTGAAATCTTATGGCCTGTTTTTTTCGGCTGCGGCTTATAACTTTTGGTTGAAAATTTTGAATTTTGGTTGTTTAAGATATAGATTATGGAGAGACAGATACTCACTTGCGATTTTGCCTGATATAGATATTGGACTTTTAACGTGTAGATCGTTTAACTTGTAGATCCCGTCTTGAGAAAATACTCCGTTTGAAAGTTAGGTACTATAACAAAAACCAAAAGCCACCAGCTTGTGAGGTAAAGAACAGATCCTATGTTTCTTATTAAAAAAAGTAAGCTTATGTTTCATTTGGCTATCATATGATAGGATTCCTAGTACTAGTATCTTGTGAGATTTCCCACTATTGAAGTAGAATCAATCAATCGGAGGGGTGGATTCCTTTGGATTCAGATCTTGGATCCAAGATGATGCAACTTGCAACGAGGATAAGATACGTACCTGCTGCAATCAAGATTCGTTCGCCTTTTAAGCTCAACCTACTGAATCTTCTTTTTTAGACGACCTACTGAATCTTCTGAAAACGCGGTTCACAAGTCACACCTTTCAATCCTCAGAAATCAGATGTAAATCAGCTTCACAGAATGACAACTGTAAGTCTCAAGATAGCTTGGTTCTTGGAGTAGGACTGTAGGAGAGAGGTGTCTCTCTAATTGGGCTTCTCCGTTACACTGCGTCTGAAGTGTTTCCTTATCAGTATGGGCTGCAACCAGCAGCAGAACAAATTCAAAGCTCACTTTATTTTTTTTCTTTGGGTAATTTTTTTTGCGACAATTCTTATTTATTTTCTATCTTCACTCTCTCTATATGTTCATAATCTGACACAACACACTGACCAATAAAATGAGTTTGCAAGCGTTAACCAGTCCGCGAGACAACATGTACTCCCTCCCTCCGTTCTTTTTAGATCTCGTTTTTTTAATGCGTGCAGTTAGCTTTTAAAATTTTGATCATTAACATGTATAAAAGTATTTGAATTTATCATGTAAAAATAATATCACTAGATTGGTCATTAAAAATACTTCCGTATCATTATAATTTTAATAGTTTTATCATTAAAAATACTTTCATATCATTAAAAATACTTTTAAATTAAATCATTACCTTAATTTATAATTTACAAACCAACTGCAATCACACATGCAGGCTAATTAAATTAGCATCGTATATCGCTAATTATGATTAAATTAACATGAATTAACATAGCAAATTTAGAGTACATAAAATTTCCAAAAAATTACACAATTAGGTTAACTATGTCGGAAGGCTTTACATAAAATTTCGTAATTTTTTGAGCCTGTTTGCTATATATAACAAAAAAAAAATACATATATTGAAATTGTATGAATTTTTGGGTAACATTCAGAGTGGATAAAATTGTCAAAAAAATTATACAATGAATTATGTTTTGTCATGAGACTGTGTATAAAATTTTGTAATTTGTTGAGCTCATTTGCTATCTTTAAAAATTCAAACAAATATGATATATAAATTACAAAATTAGCCAGGTAATTAAGCCAGCTAATTAGCCAACTTAATTACCTGCCGTTTTGTGGAGTGGAAGCTCCTGTAGGCGACGGGTCACCTGCAGGGTGCTGCCGTCCATTGATCGGATGGCAGAATCGCTATTTTTATCATTCTCATGTATATATGGCTATTTTATAAATACGAATTGAAAATGTGCTATATATACCAAAAAAATTCCCTGGTGAGTGCTTTGGGTACCAAAAAAATTTGTGGCGACCAAGATCAGTGTTATCTACACCTTAACTGAGAGCTGCTCTAGCTCAAGTAGCTGACTAAATCACGAAGATGATAACAAAAGGCTACCATGATCGCCTTTTCAACTGTCTGACCAAAAATGTCTCTCGTGTGGGGCCGCTGAAATGTTGGTTTGGAAGCTAAGCCTCGTCCGTCATTCTATGTTGAAGTAACCAATCCTTAAACAACATTTTCTTTGTCATTGAAGTTTTCTCTCTCTCCTGTATGAGTGTGGTATATCTAGTACGAGCTACCGCCAAAATCACAGTATGTTACATGACGAGTTAAAGCCACTTTTGGCACTATTTCGTATTATATTTACAAAAAATAATCATATGTGTATCATATTAATAAAAATGTCGTTTATCTGTCCGGCAAGGCGGCGATCTGGAGGAGACGACGAGTGGCACCTGCCGCTCGTGGCGTGCAGCGGTAGGTGCTGCCACTGCCACTGCAACGTGCAATGCATGCCGCTCGTCCACGGGATGGTAGATGATTAAGCCGGCTTAATTACCTATTTAAATTCATAATTTAGAATTTTTTTAAAATTTGTAAATATAGCAAATGAGCTCAAAAAATATGGTATTTTTGGTGGAGCTTCCTAAGGCATCGTGGTATATTGTATAATTATTTTGTAATTTTTTTAGGCCATTTGCTACCTCTAAAAATTCTTGAAATGACGCATAATTAACCAGACGATTAAACAGTTATGCGCCGCTCTAAGAATTTTTAGAGGTAAAAAATAGTCGTGAAAAATTACAAAATTTTGTGGAGCTTCCTGATATAGTGTGCTATGTTGTATAATTTTTACGTAATTGTTTGCAGCACTTCACTACCTCTAAAAATTATTTAAGTGGCACGTAATTAAATGGATAATTAAACACTAATAGCCGGGCATAATCACCTACCATCTGGCCACTGGGCGGCACCAGGCCTGCCATACAGTGGCCGGGCAATAGGTCATTAGCCCCGGCCATTAGTTCTTAATTACCCATTTAATTATGCATTGCTTAAATAATTTTTAGAGGTAGCAAACTGGTGCAAATAATTACGTAAAAATTATACAATGTAACACACTTTATACGAAAGCTCCATAAAAATTTTTGTAATTTTCACAACCATTTGCTATCTCTAAAAATTCTTAGAGCGGCGCATAACTCTTAATCACCGTTAATTGTGCGTCATTCCAAGAATTTTTAGAAGCAAAGAAATGTCTTAAAATTGCAAAACAATTACACGACATACCACGATGCCTCAGAAGCTCCACCAAAATGTCATAATTTTTGAGCTTATTTGTTGTATTTACAAATTTAAAAATTATAAATTTAGAAGGTAATTAAGTCGACTAATCACCGCGTCGAGTGGGCGGGGCGACGACGCGCCGCCGCTTGCTCACGGGACAGACAAGTGACACGTCGTCTCCTCCGTGCTACCGCCCGCTTTACGGATAACATAAACATTATTTTTGTTAATACGGTACGTATATGACTATTTTTATGAATACGATACGAAACGTAGCCAAAACTGGCTTTTAACTCAATGGTCGGCCACCTGGTAGGATTATATGTACATTTCTACCGTGGCGCTCCCGCACATCTACTCCACTGCCACTGCCTGCCTGGCCGCCCAACCATTCCGTCCATCCCCGCCGGCGATGTTGCGAGGCTGCCAGAGTTTTGTCTATCGAGCGCCGTGGCACTTTTTTTTTAGACGGAGCACGGTGGCATTTTGCCAAGTAGGCAGGGGTAATTCGGTACAGGATGCCCAGGAGGAAGGAAGGAGTGAGCAGCATAAGCGCAGGCACCGAACACGACAGTGAATGGAATTCCACCCAATGTTAAGGTTGGCCCAATCCAATACTGCTAGTCAAGTCCAACAGCCGGGCCATCACAAAGCAGGAGTCCAGTTGCCGTAGAAACAGACCGATTACCCAGAATCAGAATGGACATGGTGCAGAACATACGAAATTTCTTTCGCGGACAGCGCTGTTCATTTGAACATTACAGGAGATCCATCATTTCCAACAAAAATGGCATCATTCAAACATGAAAAATAAGCTACAATCAGCTGACCATGAGTAAAAGAATAGCTATAAGCATGAGTTTTACACCTATAAATGAAATGAACCATACTAATAAATATAATAATTTTACATCTGTGAATGAATCATACGTCAATACATGGACCACGAGCGTCTAACAGAACATATGAAATAGCGGCATGGTAAAGTACAGAGATCTCAGTCTGTTGGGACTGAGGAGAAAACAGGGACGAACTCAAGGCATGTTTCCTCTTTTCTCTGAATAATCCAACATCCCCTGATGCTTTCATCTCACTAATGACAGAAAGTACCAAGCTGCCGCTATTTCTTCCCATTAAGCGCCCATAATGACCACAATATAATGTCATGCTCGGTTGTTATCGGAGGTAGAAACTTCAGCACTGCACATAGGGCATACCTGCAACACAATCAATGATATTTGTCACATTCAGGCAACAGAAATGCTTTTCTAGCACTATCAAAATTGTGTGGCCAAATTGTTGTTATTAACCACTTTAACATGCCAAATGTTGTATTTTCATAAGGATTGGTATCATACATCTGGTGGGAGAGGAAAATACTTTGAAATCATATTTGATGGGGATTTTAGAGAGCTGGGCCTCATAAGCCTTTTCTTTCATTCATCAGGGGTTGGTGGTCACTTTTCCGGATATGAAAGGAAGGATTGAGGATGGTGGTGGCTATACCTTGTTTAATTGCAGCCACTGGTTTATGCACTCAGAATGGTATGAATGCTTGCAAGGAAGTGCGACCAATGATTCACCTTCCTCAAATTCCACACGACAAATAACACATCTGCAAATAAATTTGATATGTCAGGATATCATCGTGTATACAAAAAAATTTTGGGGACGAGGCAAAACAAAATTATGCTCATACTGTTCCATGTTGCCGTCTTGTTTATCTTGTGCCTGATAAGTTACTGAAGGTAATGAAGCAAGAGTATCAGCAGACAGGCCTCTGCTTTCCGTACCAACTACTTCACCCAACGCAACCAGCTCCTAAAGAACACCACAACCATCAATTTTAATACTGAGCCTTGAAAATTCGGATGCAGTAACAAAAGCAAAGAACACCCGTTTCTTTTAATATAAAAAACAGCTTACCTCATAAGAGTACTCGTCTGGATCAACATCTTCCCATACATCCTAAAGTTTGACATAAGTGCAGGCATTGAAAATGTCAGATACTAGCTTCATTCTTCAAAGATTTTCAATGAAGGTATCAACAAAATAAGCGCAAGCTTTGACAAAGATACAAATTGTTCATGGATGGAAATTGTTATAGCCTGTTTTGCCCAATTGCCAAATAGAAGAATTGATACTGAATAAGCAACTTTACATGTGAGCAATGGTTGCTTATTCGCGAATCAGATCACCAAGAGGAGAAGGAAAATTCAATTGCCAAACTCTATGGAAATTATGAAGAGTATGTATTTCAAACATTCAGTTATCCATGCTTAACAGCTTAATACTGGGGCAACAAACTAGTGTTTATGTTTTGGATTAGAAAAAAACTTAATTTATCCCTGAAACCATCTGAAAATTCTCATCTTGATGGAATTCAAAAGTATAAGCCAACGAATTGAGGAGAGAATACGTGTGTCGCATAATCAACCGTATAAACCAACGAATTGAGGAGAGAATATGTGCGTCTCAAACTCATGAAATGGAATGAAATGTCACCTGTGGATCATCCCCATCCTCCTCCTCCTCATCATCAGTAGCACCATCATGCTCCATCGCTCGCCCTACTGAACAACCAGAGACCAATCAACATACTAAATGGAAAAAAACGTGACAGAATTTTTGAAAAATATCTCTTTTGCGCTCACAATCACTGATCCCCGCGAGCGCCATGAGCCGCCCGGCGACGTCGCGCTCCTCGGCGTCCTGCATGGCCCGTGCGTACGCCTCGTCGTCCTCGTAGCGCGCGGGGTCCACCTCGGCCCCCTCCGCGTCGCCCACCTCCTCGTCCTCGTCGAGCGCCCCCTCCTCATCCTCCTCATAGTCGCTCCCCTCGTCGCCTTCAAGCCCCTCCTCTTCCTCGTCGTAGTCGTAGCTCCCAGAGTCCGAGGCCGCGTACTCGCTTCCCTCCCCGCCGTGCACGCTCAGCATCATGTACGCCCGCTCCTGCGCCGCAACCAGCCCCAAAACGACGAATCAGCCGCAACTCCCAGAACTCCCAGGCCAGGCCCGGACGCAATCAACCCCGCGAGATCTCGACGCTTACCTGCTCCTGGAGGACGCGGGCGAGGGCGAGGTCGGCCTCCTCCTGGCTTAAGCTGGTGAACGGCCGCCTCGCTACCGCCGCCGCGGCTGCTGAAACGTCGTCCCCTCCGGCTGCGGCGGGAGAATTGGGGCTTGGGTTCTGGTCGGGGCTGGGATTCTCGGCGCCACCGCCGCCGCCTCGCTTGGAGCAGTCCATGGGCGGGAGGAGCGAGAGATTGGAGAAGAGAAGAAGGGAAACGAAGGAAGGGGAAGAACAGTGGCGTGGGCGAACAAACGAACGAGGCGAAGTTGGGCAAGTGTTCTGACGGGTTGCACGGTCGCATCGCTTCCGATTTAAAGTTGAACTAACTAACGGCACACCAACTCCGGAGCGACTGGAAACAGGTTGGGATAGTTAACGCACGACAGCTCGTGTTTCGTTTTATTGTGGGTCGCACACGTCAGCTATGGGATGTTTTCCTTTTCTTGTTTGGTGCCTTGCTGCGGGAGCTCAGGTGTGAACGTGTGATGCCCTTGTGTGTTGTGTACGTAAGGGCCGTTTGCATTAATTTTTGTTCATATTTTTTTTTTGTTGTAACTGATAAATAGCAGTGTCTGCTAAAAGCAGTTTATAGAAATCAAGACGCTTATAGTGGCTTTGACTTCTCTAAACATAAGATAAAGCCAATACGAATAGGCTCTTAAGAGAGGCATTCGTATGTGATTTTGTTGATGGCTTTCGACTGTGACGTATAGCTTTGGTTAAAAATAAATAGTAATAGATAAAAGAAGTGGCTTTAGAATAAAGGGGCGAGCAGTGAAAAAAGCAAGAGAGAGATACGTGCGTGAGACGGAAGCGATGAGAGTGGGGTGCGTAATGCACTCGTGACCCCTTGTCTTATTCCCAAAGCAAGAGTGGAGAATACATTTCGAAAAACTAGATATTTATATTGTCTTTTGATTTTGTTAAAATGAAGTCGATACAAATATAGGCTTAGATCGGTGTTCACTCGATAAAAAGCTTGAGGAGCACTTGTTTTATATATATATATATATATATATATATATATATATATATATATATATATATATATATATATATAGATGAGTGTTTCATGCACCATGGTGCCTAGGCACCAATATCAATACCAGTTGATTTGCTTGAGATTATAGCGTTTAATGTGGGTATCTTCATATACCCATAAAAAGTATATTTGAGATGTCAAACTCAAAAAATTTAAATTCAACTTGTTTAATTAGTTTGAACTATTTTTATGGTATATACTCATCAGTAGTTGCATTGAACTCAAAAGTAGTTCAAACTAATTTGAACTGAGTTCAAAACTTACTTACCATAAATATATCAAGGGTATAAAACATTTTCATACTCAAACTCAAAAAATAATCAATCATACACGTATATCGGATGTTGGTGCCTAGGCACCATGGTGCCTTATGTAATTTTCCTATATATATATATATATATATATATATATATATATATGTGTGTGTGTGTGTGTGTGTGTGTAAGGAAATACCTCAATTGCCGTAAGATTTGGAGAAAATTTCTCGTATTTCAAAGCGTACGTGTTCGCTAGACCTCAATAGTAGGCTGTGATAAATAAACGTGCGAGGCGGCATCGGCACGGCTGGGTTGGGGAATAGGTCACGGAACAGAAGAGACGTTGTGGCCGACTTAACTTGCCGGCCAAAGTTAAAAAGAAGCAGGCGGCACGCTCACGGCAAGTAAGGCATGCATGGGGGGTTACGCTGATGCATGCGGCTGCCAACTCGTTTCTTGCACGGGTGCGCGATGGATGTTCAATATTCTTGAGGTGATCCCAGGGATTGGGTTGCCTCGTCTCTGCAATGCTAAGCTGAGAACAAATCGCCTATCACCTGACGTGCATGACACTTGTTTTGAACAGAAGCAACCGGGTATTCAAATCCTACAAATGGAAGGAGCACGTAATATTAAAACTCTAATACGACTCATGTCTTGCCTTTGTGCTTTACTTACACCATGTCATTCCTTTGGGATTTGGTCATGTTCTTTGGTTCTTCCTCCTCTATTACATCATGTGCCCTAGCCCAATACTATGCTGCCAGCCCGTGACCGTTGATGACCAGACTAGCCGGGCCAGACCACACCTCCGAGTAGTCTTCCCGGGCCGAACTGCGAATTTGGCAGATCCAACTATCGACACACGCCCGCAGCTTCGCACAACCAAACCATCCTGGCAATTCCAATGCTTAATAGATACAACGGCAGTTCAACCTAAATGAAAGAGGAACGATCATTGAAAAGGGGAGAATCCCATCTTGGTCAGTCTGTTCTGCAACCGCGACAAATCATCACGTAGAAGCTAAGTACTTGAGAAAACTAGTCTGGATAAATAATCAGCTTGACAACCTACGCCTCAAGACAATCTTTGCACATAACAGTTTGTAACTGAAAATATATGTATATCGACAAAACACCGCTCTGGTACCCATCCTACTTGGAAGAGGGAGAAGGATGGGCACTTGAAGCAGAATGACTGTTGAATTGTAAGACGAGCACAAAGCCAGTAAGTTGTGTATCCTGCTGCAAATTTTACACTACCCCAGAAGGAAGTCGCAGCACCAGTTGCCCACCAACAACACTGCACAAGTCACTAGTTAGCCAATGCTTAGCGCTTTGCCTAAGTGATAGCAAAAGCTAGATTATGTACCTCTTCACATAGTAGTAGCAGAAATCTGCAAGGATGAACGTCTGGACAATTTCAGAGAGGAGCACCATCGATGGCCAAAGACCATAGCCAAGAGCAGTCAGCAAACGGCCACGGGTATCCAAAACCTACAAAATAGAGTATCATTGCATAGTTCAGATGGACTAACTCACGAAATCCTTGAATGCTGCAACATAAATTCGATCTTCCATTCTTTCGAAACCTCATGAATAAGGATGCTACTATTCCATGCAGTAAAAGTAACAGATTTCTCAAGAATGATGCAGCTAAAAGTGCGGACACTGAGAAGATACAAATGCAACCCATCATGCAATAAGGTAGAACAATGTATTTCCTAGGATATGTTGCATCACATATGAGCAATTAGCATGGATGACGATGATAACAAGAGAGATACACCTTAATTTAGTTGTCACGTTAATTTCTGGTTATCTGTACTCACTGACATAGTTGTCACATTAATTTCTGGTTATCTGTGCTCACTGACATAAACAATGAACTACAGTGCGATGAGTGTGTCAGATAAATGATGAACTAGAACAAGCAACCAGAGGTGTTGTTTCTTTTTATTTATAGCAGAACTGCTTTTCTGTTTTCCATGGTGTTTTGTGTTTTGTTGATCTAAGGTATGTGCAGTCTGAACCTCTCTTGTAAATGTCTCATATTGTAATTGCCTAACTGGTCTGAACACCATTTGTATTGGCTATTTGGTCTAAACTCTAATGAAAGAAACAACAGTAGTAGTTTTTTAAGGGAAAAAATGACAAGAAAAGGACCTGAAGGACCCAGTGTGCACAGCTAAGAAACCTTGCAACACCTAACGCAAACACATAATGAGCTGTGAACGGTTCAACAATCTGCACAAAAAAATGCTAAAGTCAGATAAATTCAGCCATTCGACTCTGCATTCAAGGGCCTATGTATGTTTTAAGATTTACCTTTGTATTTTGCATCAAACGCAACTGGGGCAGCACTGAAACAGCTTCCAAATAAACACAGAAGGCCCAGCAGATCCTGTTGATGATGTTATGTGATGTCGAAGGATGAACAAGTAGCGCTAGCCCAGCACAAGGCAACACCTGGAAAGTAAGTCTATTATGATAGCATGTGTGGCAATAAAAGGTGGGTTAACATGAAAAATGATCAACAAGCAAAACTAGCTAGCACCAAGGACAGAGGTACAACTCTTTCTAAAAGAGATGTCATCACTGTACTGACATCTGATAGCAATTATGTGGAACTACAATATACAATCAGGACATGATCTTGGTCAAGCAGGGGTAAAAAACTATATGGTGTTTTGTATGGCTCCAGTAATTCCAGTGCACAAGTTGAAGTCAGAGAGGTGATACAAGAAAGAAAACACCACTATCAAGTAGTGTTTAAACACAACTATCAAGTTTTGAAGTTGATATTGTTCTTACCACATAGTACAATGCAAAATTGTCCTTGTCCAGCATATAAGTTGACCTCAGTTTGAACCGAATCATGTAAATAACAAAAAGAGTAGCTGCTAGTGTAGCTGTATCCAGTACTGTATGGATGTCATACTCCATAACAAAGCTGCAGTACAACCTAACAGCCAGAAATAATGCTGTTAAATCTTGCGACTTGAGTGACAGTCCTGCAGAATTTAAGAAAGTGGGAAAGGTTTGAACATATTAGAGCATGAGTATAAAATATACACAATAATAATCATGAACAACCGATAACAAAAGAAAAATACGCAAACTTATCTTACAATTTTGTTTTTGGACATTCAACGATATGCCAGTCTAGTGCCTCTTATTAGAGCAGATAGGTCAATTGTATACATTTTACTATCAGAAATTACTTGGTTCTCCTTAATGGGAAACTTGGAGGTGGATGCAACCTCCAGCATGCAGAAATCATGTAAGCAAATTTCCATTTGCATACAAGTTTTCACAGCTTGAACAGGCATACATTATTTCCATGTTGGTTCAAATGATAAAACAGAATACCTGGTAACATTCTACAAATCATGAGAAAACATACCATAAAAAGAGAAACCTTCAGTCATATGCAGAAAAATGTATTTATGTCTCTCTCAATGTAATGCTACAGTTGTACCAAGCCCGTGTGGCTAACATAGAGTAGATCAATTAAAATTCCCCTGTTCCCTTTCCGTTAAAGAAACAGGAGTCTTTAAGCAGCCAAAGAGCAAAAGGAACATCCTTCTGTGCCTAATAAGTAGCTGGTAACATAGATAGAAGTGGTGCTTTTGAGCAGCATTGGAATTTGGATCTAAGACAGTCCAGGTCACAGCCCCAAATTACAAAAAAGAAAGATGATTCTGTGTAAGAACCATATCATTAAAATGTCCATTGCTTATTCTTTTCATTCCATAGTGTCTAACTTGCACCCCTTGGGTTTCACTACTAAAAGCATCTAGGAAGAGAGTCTTTTGGAAAGTAAAGCGGGAAAGTTTCTGAAAAACAGCAAGTCCATGACAGAGATAGGTGTTCTAGTAGTGACTGAAAGGGGCGCAACCTAACCACCACCATCTCTGCGCCAGGAGATGAAAAATGCTCCCAACAAACACTTCTATCCACTATCACACAAACGATACCGCTCAGAATAATATCTGCTACCCTCTTATGCATATAAGATTGCAACCACATTTCTAGAACGGCACATAGTGTAAATTGCCTGCAATCTGCAAGAGAACCTGTACACTACACAGATGCAGAAAGAGATAGTGCAAGCAAGACAAGGCGGTTGGATTGAACAGGCACAAGCTTTATCCTTACTTCGGATTCACCCAGCGATATCACCACACAACAATTTCACCGTGCCCCCAAAACAGCAGATAAGTAGTACTAACTTTCCCCTGCCATTGCAATGTACAACACAGCGCAAGTTGCAGACAGTATCCAAGTAATGATTACCTCTTCCGCATGAAAGCAAAACCGTGGATTCATACACCTTACACAAAACAAAACAAAAAGCACAGAATGATCTACCTCCGCAAACAAATCAGGTTGATAATCCACGCAAAATCTAACGTTCCACCAACAGGCAGCACCAAATAAGAGGATAAGGTTATACTAGAAACGAAAGTAGAAACACACCAAATGTTTCCCAAAAAGTAAACATAAACGTAAAAAGTCGCATAACTTTTCACAAATCGGATCAGAACGCGGTGGAATCCAACGAGCTCGACGGATCGAGAGGGTAGCGTCGGGAAGGGGAGGAGAAGGGGAAGAGGAGCGAACCAGCGCAGGTCTTCTCCTTGGTGAGCTTGTAGATGAGGACGCCGATGCCGAGCGCGTGCGCGGCCTCCGCGGCGACGAAGAGGTTGTCGTGGTCGTGGACGATGAAGCGGATGAAGACGAGCGCGGCCATGCCAGCGACGACGGCGAGGAAGGCCTTGACCTTGGGCGGCTGCCTCCGCACCCAGCTCACCACCATCCCCACCGGCCTCCGCGACCCCCTCATCTCGTCCTCCTCCTCGCTCCGGCCAACCGTACCAACGCGGCGAGCGAGCACCGATCGGAGAAGGCGAGGGCGAGCTCTCCTATTTTGGGGTCCCGTCCAGTGCGCGTGCGGCGTGAGTGGTCTCGGGTCTCTGGTATTGGTTTGGGAGGAGACGCAAGGGAGAAGAGGTGTAGTTATTGTCGGGTCGGATCGGGTTGGTGCAGCTGTTTCGTTTCGACTCGTGGGATTGGTGCAGCTGTTTCGTTTCGACCAATTTTATTTCGATTTGATTTTTTAGCTTTTAATTTATTTTTAATTATTTTTAAATTTCGTTTTTACTATTTTTATTTTTTTGCCGGTTTTTTCATATTTGTTTACATTGTCCATGACAGACTAATCTATTTTTTTTCTATTTTTAAATTATTTTAAATTTAATTATACTAAATAAAATACTATCAGATACAGTATAGTTTTAATTTACTATAATATAATTTTAATCATAAATCATCTTTTTTCAGTCAACTGAGCAGCTTTAAAGGTGGAGTCGTGGAATTAGCCATCTCTTCTGGGCCCTTGTGTAAAAACTAAAAAAAATCATGTGTCTTTTGTAAAGCAAACTGTAGTGCTAATTTTTTTTTTGTTTGGTCAATTAGCTTTGGGTGAAGTGCGTGCCCGTTTCTCGGTGCGTTTTCTCGATTATATATGATCCATCGCTAAAAATAGACATTCTAATTATCAACTCCTAATAAGTAGCCGCAGGAAAGAAAAGAAAAGAAAAGGAAAGAACGAACTGCATTAAGGAAAAAAAAAGAGTTACTGATATAAGCTTAATGGTCATTACGTCATTGCTGATAGAGTTTGGTTGCTCCACTTCTTGTTCAGACCGATCGTGGAAGCTGTGGGACAGAGCGTTGCGAGTTTGGTTCACGTAGACGGAGATAAGGACAGGAGGCGACTAGGGTTGTCGACCAGTGCAGCTGTGAGTAGCTGGGAGTAGGCCGGGGCAAGCCATCTGAACACTCCGGTATTTGACCTGACAGCTGGTATGAATATCTACTTTGGCTATATTTTCCTTCAGCTTTTGATTTCAACTTTAACTTTTCTATAGTAACTAGTTTTTAGACGAAATATATTTTCAAGATGAAGACTACTAATTAATTATAATACATATTATACCAATTTCATTTATATCGGCAAAAAACACACGGGAGTTTCCGTTACTCTGTAATCTCTTACACGAACAGCCCAAAAGTCACAGCCATAAGCCATAAGCCTTAACCAAAAAGAACAGACCATATATCTATAATCAACTTATAGATCCTATCTTAAAAAGATATTTCGTTTGAAAGTTATTTACTGTAAAAAAAACCAAGCTACAAGTCCAAAAGAACCCAGCCATAAGATCCATATATCTCACCGATTTAGGCCCTATATCCCTTGTGGATATAGAGGCCGGATTTTATATCCATTATCTAAAAAAATGGTTTTTTTCTTTTTGGCTTATTTAAATCAAAAACCACTTGAAATGTGTCGTCTTCTAATTTCAGTTTATTTTAGCCTTTTAGCTTTTTTGTTTTTCCTTTTCTTTTTATTTATTCCTTTGCATTGTCCGTGACGATAATAACGGTTTTCATTATTTTCTTATTTTTGATTTTCTTTTAATTGAATGACTCGGAAAAGCTAATGACTTCTACTGATGCAATTTCAGCCAAAACATAAGCGAAGCTTAAGGTCTTTGGAGTGGGCCGTTAATCTCACTAGGGGAGGTGGGTTTTAAGTTTTAACTGGGTTACAAGAGAAAAGGTGGAGGAGACAAAACTACTGCATGCATCAGGCGTTGCTCGAGTCCGGCGTCGCTTGTGGAGCCCCACCCCCACCATGGAGGCCAATATCAAGGGCAACTTTTTGCCTTGCTTATGCGCTAAGCATGCCATTGAGCCAACCTCCGAGGTCGCCGCCAATCGCCTCCGGTGGCCGATAACCTTTCTTGAGGCCTTAGCCAAGCCCACCCTCAGCCCATCTTGATGGCCTCTACTATTCTTCTTCGTTGGATTTATGTTTGCTTCTTACTCCTTCTATGGTTTTGTTCTTTTAGTTATTGTTGATGGGTTTTGTTTGTGTTTTTCGAGACAATCTGAAAAACCATTTGGAAAGTTGTTTTGAGAAACTGCTTAGAGGAAACGCTCCATTTATTTTAGTTTCCAAAGAAGCCAAAACCAAAAGACATAAAAAAAACTAAAAAGAACATGGCCCATGTCTTTCATGTATTGTTGCCTATTGGCCTTCAACGATCTGTTTTTTCATTTGTTTCCAATCAAGACAAGGGAAGGGATAGAGTAAGAATAGTGAGAAAATTCTTAGAATCCTTGGAAGAGTTATTTTATTTTCTCAAATGTGTTTCGGTTTCATCTGTTTACGTATTAAAGTGTATTACATGATTTTTTCCCTTTTCTCCAGCGAGGCATACTTTTGTCATTTAAAATTAGAGAAATTATAACCAACACTATACCATTTTGACAGATAGGCAATAGCCACTCCTCCGCTCCATGACTAGCCCTACTACTCCCCCACTCCTCTTGTTCTCCCTCCTCATGCTGCCGCCATCCCCTAAACTCTCCTCCACAATTGGCCTTGCGCGTTGGATCCGAGGCCTAGAGGGTGCCACCATTGGATCTAGTGTCGAGGAGGAAATCCGACTTCCTACTCTGATTCACCCTCCCGGCATAGAAGGAGGTCGAGGAGACGGCGGCCCGACAGTGGTGGCAGCGGAGCGATGGGGTAGGGGTAGGAAGGCGGTGGGTTATGGTAGCAGCGGTTGTGGTAGTTAGGTTGGGTGGAGTGGTACAGGGAGAGGTTAGGAGCTGCGTGGCGAGGCGGCGATGGCGCGCGCCGGCCGCGGGTGGTGGTAGAGTGGGCGGAGGAGGCGGCATGCAGAGCTACCTAGAGCGAGCGGCAGCGGCGGCGGACGAGATACATCATATATCGTTGAAAGTGCTCCCAACGATATACCATTTGTTAGTTGCTCTCTTAAAATTATATCCCAATCTCAAACCCACTGCATACCAACCGAAGGAATAGGTTAAAAATCTGATATCCCGATCCAAAACCTACCTCTTTACATCCCACCTCATAAACCTATCCCTATTCCAAGCCCCATCCAAACACCAACTCTTGAAAGCTAGTGCTATATCAAAAAATTTGAAGGTTAAGCAGTGTAGATGATACTAAATGTTAAAGTAAAAGTAACTGACAAAGGTATTATAAAGAGAAAAGTATGATTGTTCGAACTGTTCACGTATTTGGCACTATAGCTATTTTTTTCAATTTTGACCCCCGAACATCCATTTTTGCACAAATGGCCCATCTCCGAGCTCGGAAGGCACAGTAGGTGACACCTGTCCCTGTCGCGCCCCCCTTTGCTCGGCAAGATCGGTGGCACACGACAAGCAGCTCAAGCGCGAGACGTGACTACATAAGCGTGGCAGCAGGTGGCCCCGGGAGCCTGTCGAGCTGCCCCTACTAGGTAGGCTGCTGCCGAGTGCCACCAACTCGCCAGCTGATCGAGCATCGTGGGCAGGCATGTGTGGGCAGCATGCGGGTAGGGGGGCCGAGGGAATCACGAAGGCAAGGCAAGGCGCACATGGGATTTGGCTTCTGGCATGAGGGAATCTCGTGGGTGATGATGCAATACAACATTAGATTCTCATTTTATTCATGCATTAATTGCGCTGCCATTCACACGCGCGTATAAGATGTGAACCATGGTCGATTTCTTGCCGAGCGAGAGCGCAGCGACGAGAGGGGAAGGAAAGAGATTTCTGCGATCGGGAGTGCAAGGGGAGGGGAAGGAAAGAGAGATTTCCTACCGAGCGAGCGCACAAGGAGGGAGTACAGTTGTGATTTACAATCCTTTGCATTTGGAAGCATTGTGAAAAAGGGTGAATACCTTTTCCACTGAACATCGTTTTATTCATGTTTGATTTATTTCTCCACTTTGAAGTAGATTGTGTACCCTTTTCGCAAGTAATCAAAGAAGGAACGGAAGAGCGAATAGTGGAGGGAGACACAGCCTCGTGGACACACGCATAGAAGCAATCGGCAAGGATAGAGGTGAGTAGGAGTGACGGCTGTACGACCCAGACCGTACCCTGCATACTTGGAGTGATACATGTTGTGAAACCTTTTGCAGATTTATGTGTCTCTCTATGCACGACCCCCATGCAGGCTACGCACACTGATAGGCTGGCACTTGGCCTAGACCAACACCGTGCGGCATGGCAAGACAAAGCTTTAAAATACTTAAAATTTGTATTTGTATCCTACTATTCTAGCATACACACCTAACACGTTTCATCCATCGTTTCAGATCGGTCGGCTGCGCCGCATCATGCCCGAGGTGGATCCACACTGCGCCATGAACGGTTGAGCATGATCGAATGACTCACTGGGTCCATCCAGTAAACATGTATGAGGACGCCAAACACGCACTGGGGGCTAGCAGCTACAGCCGTGCTAACGACGTGTTTATCTCGGGAGCAACAAGCCACTACATCGCCCGTTGATAGCTTCGTCCGCACGTCTTAGCTCGTCAGTGTACCCCCCTAGCCTCAACCATTTCTAGTCCATGCAATGCCGCTCAAGTTTGACAATTTCATATTTTGTTACAATCCACAAGATACCTTTTTCATTGTTCTTCATATATGTCATCTTCTTACAGGACGTTCATGCCCAACACTGTTCTACTGCCATCTTTGTTGCGGAGGTAGTCCAACCCCTGACCACCCTTCTTTGGGGAGGGGAGAAGGAACCACTCTACTTCCATCCTCGTCATAGAGATAGCCAGGCACATAGGACACCCTAGGCATCGACATTGGCTCCTTGTCCAAGACTACGATGCGATGACGACACGTATGCACACGTGAACCACCCGCATCTCCGACAAAGCATGGCAAGTGGTATGATCGGACATACAATAGCTATATGATTTACGATGCGATGCGGACTACGCGGTATCAGGCTTCACTGCAGCAGACTACTATCAGGATCGGATTTCTGAATTCGAATCCTCTATGTACCACACTAGTCTTAGATCAAAGGTTGTGCACACAGTTGAACAGTGATGATTATATAACCAAACCATGCTTCATTTCAATAATAAAAGAGTACCAACCTTATGGCCACTTATTACAAATGAGATTACAATACCTCTCAGACTTACAAACTCGAATCATGAGCAAAAGAAATAAACTTTAAAGGAAGCCCATCAATATGCCACAGGCAATTGATTGGGAAAGCGCAACCTATAATTCCGAGAATCCTTCGTTGAAGCCACAAGCAAAGTAGTCGTAGTCTTCTTCTGCGTCTTCATATTCCTTTGAGATAATTTTGTAGATTTAAAGGTGAGTACATAAAGTACTTCACAAGTCTTGAAAAAAGTAATTATATGTAAAGCTTAACAAAGCAAGTATAATATGGTTCTTTTGCATAAACTAGCATTTTTAGTTTAATTACTATTATAGATTTCCAAAGCATCAATTTAATAAAGTAAAGTGTAATAACTAAAACTAGCATAATGTTTCTAGTAAAGATTCTAACTGCCAACACTAGTAGTAAGGCTTTAACTGCCAAGGTTCAATGAATTTACTTTTGTCTATCTGATTGGCACTATTTGCCAGAGTGAACACCTGAGAGTTCTAACCACTTTCAGACTTCCCAAAGCTCATTTAAAAATCACACGAGGGCCTCACCTTGGCTTGCTCCTCCCACCACACCAGGCCAGCCGCAATTGCCCAGTGACTGGGTTGAAGCCGATGCCAGTTGCGCGGAGCTTCAGAGCCCTCTAATTAGCCAGATCCCTCTTTAGTGCATCCCACTTGTTCTCCATTTGTTTGCGTGTGTCGCGTCGTCGGTGCGCTCTTCGAACTTTCGAACAAGATTCACGTATCCCTTACCGAAGAGGTAGTGCCATTGCCAGTTCTCGGCCTCTGTTTCCTCTAGGCATATGTCAATGAAGATGTCGATCGTGTCGTTGTCCCAAATAGTGTTGGGCGTGTGCTTTGGGGCTATCTATACAACCTCAGAGCCTATAGTCCGCACGATGGACGTCAGCAATCACACACAAATAAATGAAACGAAATAATAATTGTC